>CM038346.1:7493731-8693731 GCA_021464625.1 Proterorhinus semilunaris
AGTTATAAGGAGTTGACATGTGCAACATAGTTTCATAAATGGCTAACACACAAGCTAACACACACGCTAACACACACACTAGCACACAAGCTAACACGCGTTTTGATTGACTTACGGCTCAGCCTGGCCTCCCCATCATCGGGTGTTTACGTTATGGCCCTCGCGTTGGTTATAAAAGTTAATCCACTTTGATTCTGGCCAAGGTTCACCAAACATCCATCAGGTTGGTTGATATAGTCGCTGAATCCCAGAAAAAAATTGCAACTTCTGGCGAGTGCACTCCTCTTTAGGAAGGTTGAATAGTCCTGTTCCTCTCGTAGCCAAACGCGCATCCGTGACTTTCTCGTTGGGTAAGAAAAAAGAGATTTCTAACCTACTCTGGACACCAGACACAAGAGCTCTTTCTTCACAAACATGACTTCTGTTCGGATCCTCCGGGGGTGCGTTTGTTTACTTTCCCAGGACAGCACAGATGCGTCGGAGAGTTCCTTTATTTATTTGTTTTATTTTTATTTATTTCTCTCTTACAACAAAAAATAATGAAAACGCTGTTTTATAAATTAAAATCAGGCCGTAAGGCATTACATTACAGAGGTCTGGCCCTTCCTGTTTGACACCATGATGTAAAATACGTCAGAGTGTCACAACTCAGTCGTTTTCCAGGAGAGGGCGGAGCAGCTGCAGGATTCAGGAGGATTGCTTAGAACTGCGTGAATGAAGCCAAAAAACGCTCTGGGGGTGTTTTTGAGAAGGAAATAGCATAACAACAAGGTGAAAAGCTCCAAAAAGTCGATTTTGCATGATATTGGACCTTTAAGATTAGGATATGCAATACTGTTTAGTCCCAGTCACGGTGCAGAACAGTAACAAGTGAAGGAAAAGGGTTCGGCTCCGTGAAGTGCATGCCACTCAACGGGACGTCCTCATAAGACTCATGGACCCGCGGTGAGTGTGTGGACAGTGCACTCTCTTCAGCGCAGCACAAAGCCCGCAGTCCATCAGCCGCTTCCACATCAGACCGGCCTTTTGTTTGCACTAAATAAACTACCGGAGCCGTCTTTTCTCCTTCACTTAGCTTCCCTTACGGCCTTTATTCCCGGCTGACCCGCACCTCAAAGGGTCTGTCAGCACCCCCTCCCCTTCGCCAACCACCCTGTGCCCCGTGCTCGGGACGGCGCAGGAGGAGGCTGACAGGACCACACACCCTCAAGCGCTGTCTGCTGTGAGGAATGGGGAACCGGCGAACCGGCTATTTACGCTTAGACAAACGGTAGACGACGTTCGTATCCCCCGGAAAAAATGGGAAAGTGTTCTGATTTCAGTGTATCGGGGAGGATGCACAAAGGAGGTATTGTGTATCATGTTGAAACTGGTCAAAGCGCTTTACAGCAAGAAACCACTCACCCATTCACCAGTGCACACAGACACTGGAGGCAAAAAGGTGGGTGAAGGATCTGGCAACAGTGGCAAAGGACACAACGACAGTTTGCACCTGCAGGTAACGTGATTCGAACCTCCAACCTTCTGAACCTGCTGATCATGAGACGACCCTCTCTACCATCTGCGCCACTGTCGCCCAAATGATGCTGGCAAGAGGGTCTCAAACATTTCACACCAAGTACCACCTCATAAATTGAAGAGTTCAAAACAGATCACTTTATTGCACTAAATCTGGCCAACAATTACAAGCACATAATGACCTTTCTTTCCATTGGCATTTATTCTGTTTTTGCAATAGAGTTCCGGATGGTTGACATTCCTGCTGTCAACATGCCAATGCTTGTGGCATCTGTGGCATTTTGCTGTGAGACAAAACTGCACATTTCAGGGTGGCCTTTTATTGTGGGCAGTATAAGCTACACCTGTGCACTAATCATGATGTCAGATCAGCATCTTAATGTGGCACACCTGTGAGGTGGGATGGATTATCTCAGCAAAGCAGAAGTGCTCACTGTCACACATTTAGACTGATTTGTGAACAATGTTTGAGAGAAATGGTAATATTGTGTATCTGGAATAAATTTTAGATCTTTAAGTCCATCTCATGAAAAATGGGAGCAGAAACAAAGGTGTTGCGTTTATATTTTTGTTGAGTGTATTTTTGCAGTGGGTAATCAAGGAATGGATTTGGATGAGGACCTAACCTATTTAAATCTCATATTTGGCCATGTTAGTCAACATCTCCATGGCGACGAGATGGAGACACACCCACCCCCAGTAAAGTTACAGCGAGGTCTTTGGAGACGTGAGCCACTCACAGCAAAACACATGTTTATTTGTTCATATTTGAATGTATATTTCAACAATAAAAATGTGTGTAATAAAAATAGATGCTTGTACTTTTTTCTATTTATTGGGTAAAATGTTACACGGTGTGGCTTTAAAAGGTAAAATACTGGGGTGTGTTTACATGAAAACACTTGGACACCACAGTGTATCTGTTTTTAGCTGTACTACCTGAATCAAACCGTGAAAGTCATAGTAGAGTAATGGCCTACTATGGTCTTTGGGACCATAAGGAGGTTCTGGCCCGAGGACCTAAGGCTGCGACCAGGGATACAATGGGAGTAACATGTGTTCGTCTGCTAGACCCTCTCAAGAGCCTCGCTGTAGCCTTTTGAACCAAGACCATTTAGAGCAGATTTGTTCAAATCAGTAAAAAGGCAGTCGCAATGATCTAAACGAGAGGAAATAAACGTGTCAGAGTTGGATCAAATTATCTTTAACCAGGCAATGTGGTAAAAACAGTTTCTGACCAAATGTCTAAAATGACGGTCAAACCAAGCAACATAACATTTCTGGAGCTCGACTGAACCAAGATTGTCTGTATGGTAACACTGATAGGTTATTTAATTAATCAAACACCAAATGAATAAAAATAGTTACCGCGGGAGACATAAAGAATACTCAAACACCTGCATGTTTCCGATGGGGGGCCCGGCGGTGTGACGCGGTATAATGCTTCCATACGCCGCGCGCCGGGCCCGTGGGTGCAGCCGGAGCTGACAGGGAGACGGATGATGCGCCCGCTCGCTCACATGTGATTACGCCGCGCTCCGGGTTCACAGGGAGATGGCTTTGGTCGCGCATCAGTTAGTGACCAACTGACTGACGGCGGAATAAATTGGCTGGGCGTCTGGCTCGCAATCATTCTTTAAAGTTAAACAGCCATAACAAGCAGCAGGAACTCTGACCTTCAGCGTCTAACCGAGCTGCAAAAGCCAATGATGTGTACAAGGCCTCCTCGCCTCGGCATTAGGATAAAATATGTCAGCGCGCCACAAAATCCGACCGTCCGCCGCTGCTGACAGATCCAGTCAGTTTATCTGTTACAATATCATTTCCAGGCCCCTCTTTTGAAATGTCTGTGCCTCTGTGGCTTTCCTATTGTCCCACTCCAACCCCTTCTGTGGGCCTGGTGGAATATCTCTGTTTCATCTTTTCACATCAACCTGAGAATCTCCTGTCTGGAGTCTTTGGACAGATTTTGTTCATAAACTCTTCTCTCGTAACTGTTTTAATCCAGCAAATAATCCTTGTGACAACAGTGGACGGCAGTAGCTTATACCTGAGCTTTTGCCGTTTGGAGATAAAAAACATAAATTGTCTGACAAACATCTGCAGTAATCCAATTATTTCCTCCCTGTTGAGCAGAAAGGATTTGTTAATGGGATATATACACAGTGTTCCTCCCAATCAAATGAAGAGCTCAAGATTTGGTAAAGGACAACGAGTTACCGATGGACAGTCACTGCAACGTGTTACAAACGTCGTGTTCGCTGTGAGTCCTGCCCCATGACAATATAACATGTAAACAACTCAATAAAATTTAATCTACTTACAGGCCGATTCTTTTTTGAGAATCAAAACTTTGCTCTAGTTAAAATTTTTCATTTGTGCGGGACCCTGCTAACCGTGAATGTAAAAGATAGGGGAGCGGAAGGACATATATATTACTGTCCAGGCGATCACTGTGCATACAGCCCATAGCGGTGTTTTGGCTTAAGATTCATTGATAAAAATGTGAGCAAAACACAACAGGCCTCTCCACACTCCTTTTGGCAGAAGCTGTTCTTCAGCCTGCTGGACCTGGCCCATAGACTCCGCAGTCTCCTCCCTTAAGGCAGTACACATAAGAGATGGTGTGACGGGTGGGTTTGTGGCCTCTTGGTCACCTATTCTGTTCCGTTCCATTCTATACAACGACACTCTGGAACTGTGTCTCTTCTCCCTGAGTTCAGATGGACGGGATTGACAGGTCAATTAGAAAATCCAAGAAACCACTGACTGGGCTTCTTCAAGTGGTACTCAGGATTATCTCATTTTAAATAAGATCATTTCCTTTGTTGTATTGTACTTTCTGTGAAAATGGGATATTTGAAAAATCCATCCATCTTCTTCCACTTGTCCGTTGCCGGGTCGTGGGGGCAGCGGTTGGAGTTGCCCAAAACACATTGCACCAGCCCCTATGGCTCCTCCTGCAGGTGGAGGGTCCACAGAAGGACGGCCTCACGGTTCGGGCCTGTTGGTCTCTCGTAAGGGGCTTCTGAACCGTTCTTTGTCACCTAGGACTTGTTTGGGAGACCCAGGCGCACGAAGCCCCCGACAAACGAGCCCCCAGGATCATTCGGCCGCTCAAACCCCTCCACAACGTTAAGGTGGCGGTTCCAGGAGGGGATATTTGAAATAGTCTTTCTTTTTTTAGGCACTTATAGACTATAGACTGTGGTCAGATTATCACCAAACTTGTGAGATAAATTATTTGATTTGGAAGTGCTCTGACAGAAAACAAGAGGCTAGTCCCTTTGAGAGCCAGGACACAAATATAAGAGGAACCAGTGGAGTTGCAGACTGGGAGACAGTGAACAGACTAAGGTATGTTTACCTTTTCTCACAAGATGCCAACAGAAAAGGAGATGAGAAAATCGTTCCCAAAGTTTGTTTGTGCTGAACACAAACAGAATGAATCAATATTAGGACTCTGCGACGTCCGTGTGAGAACATTATGTACATATGTGTGTTACTGGTTTTTTTTTCAGTGGCACTAAAACAACACCCTGAGGGGCGCCCTCTGGCCACGCCCCCAGCGCCATATGCTCCGCTCCAAACAAACATGGCTGCCTCTTCTTGGCTCGAGCAGAGTTCAGACTGCTGGCAGACTGCTGCTCACTGTTCTCCTGACCCATTTTCATATTATCGTTGCACAAACACTTCGTGAAAGATACCATTAGCTTAATATTATAGAAGATGGCATTATTTTCTCAGTTATTCACTTGATGTATTGTGCGAGTACTGTTGTACATGACACAGAAGAGAATAACCACTGAGTTCTCCTTCCACAATCCAGTCTGCAAAGTCTAATATCATAGTTGGGAGGTCATTGTTATGTGGGGAAGGTCCATTTTGGGGTCTGTGGAGCAAACACAAGGCACTTTTCTTTATTTTGATCATAAAAGATAAACTATTACATATTATGCCCACTTTGATAGTTATTTACTCCGTGACATTGCTATTTATTGGTATATTTATATAATGTGTTATGAAAAGCATTTTATGGGACAAACCATGCCGTACGATGACTGTTGCTGCTGTTGTGGCCATCAGAAGGCCTAGTCCCACAGCATGAGGGCGTTTGTGTAACTCCAATGCGTCCCCCGGGCTCAGAGAGATGACTTGTGACGGTAGTTTACAGGCGGCGCCTCATGCCGCTTTAGCCGCTGTCGGTTTAAGAAATGAAAAGCAAACGCGCCTAAATGACGACTGTCTGTCTGATTATTATTAATAATAATGCAGACATCCCGCGTGATGGTATAGTGGCGTCCCCCTTTATTACCCGGCGGGCTCATTTACAAGCCTGTCCCGGCTCTTCACTGGGGGGGAGATAAATCCTGCTCCGTGCCCTTCACACTTGTCATAGCAGGACCATAAACAGCATTTATAACAATCTGAAGGGGCGGCCGGGGCGGGGCGGACGCGAGGGCCGGGGAGGGGCGGGTGCTTAGCATGCAGAACAGATTAAGATGGGACAGAGTGCTTAGCGTCACCCCCTCTCCATGACAGACGGGCCCCTGGGACATGTCCCGGGAGTGAGGGCCCTCTACGGGACGGTACACACAGACAACTCAATTTTAGCAGAACACGGTGTACGGTGAAGGGTTTTAGCGCGACGGGACAAGCCTGAAACTATAGAGGAAATCATTATGTTATCAGAAAGTCTGCTGTCGTCTCCGTCAAAACAAATAAACTTGACTTTTTTTCCCCAGAGCAGTTGACTGGATTTGAAAACACATTTGATAATTTGACAAATCAAATTCCAAGTAATGAACAGTGTTTTTTTAATGTTTTTATCATTGGCCGTTGGTTCCACTGCTTTAAGACCGCGACGCTATAGGGTCGACATTGTCCGCCATTGCTGCAGTACCTTTATATTTGAGCGGCCATACAAGCTAGTTTTCTATTAGTTAGCATTGCACTTTCCACACGTTTTAAGCCACGGTAAAGCCTGGTTTGGATTAGTTACAATTAAAGAAACCAGATTTTTTTTTTAAAGGAATAGGCCACCGTTTTTACATACTGACATATGTTCTTACCTTACCTTAGACTAGTTGATATGTACCTGTCTGGTCTTTGTCCGTGCGCTCTGTCATGCAAACGGAGCACAAACGCAGCCTCCTCCACATACTGTATAGTTCCAAATCAGCTCCCGTTAGAAGCTACCAAACTCTTCCACGTTGTCCCTATTTAAATACAGTTACGTGACGTGTTACACTACAAAGTATAGTAACACAGAAATGTAACATGTCGATTTTCTCAGCGGATAAAAAGGGGTACTATATTGTGAGGCGTAATAATACGAGGAGCACTACGTCCGCGCACTAACACCTAAAGACTTTTCTCCCGCTCACTACAAGTCACGCTGCTTCTATTGACGGAAGTGAGCGGGGGAGAAGTCTTTAGGTGTTAGTGCGCGGACGTAGTGCTCCTCGTATTATTACGCCTCACAATATAGTACCCCTTTTTATCCGCTGAGAAAATCGACATGTTACATTTCTGTGTTACTATACTTTGTAGTGTAACACGTCACGTAACTGTATTTAAATAGGGACAACGTGGAAGAGTTTGGTAGCTTCTAACGGGAGCTGATTTGGAACTATTCAGTATGTGGAAGAGGCTGCGTTTGTGCTCCGTTTGCATGACAGAGCGCACGGACAAAGACCAGACAGGTACATATCAACTAGTCTAAGGTAAGGTAAGAACATATGTCAGTATGTAAAAACGGTGGCCTATTCCTTTAAACCTCGTATACTAATGAAGGCCGGACTTTGACTGACAGGCCGTTAGCATTAGAGCTAATGGCGTGGGCGCGGTTGCGATTGAACTACACGTCACGCTAGGGCCGGGTCTACAGTGAAGAACTCGCCCTTATGCCCTTATTAGGAACATCCTCCGTCAGAGCAGGGGAGGAGGAGTCTGTAAATCCATGATTTACCCCATGAACGTAGTTATTATGGCAAACGGGGAGGAGTGAGGAGTCTATTAATATGACGTCTATGGTTTTCATATCGATGTAAAGAAAAGTGAAATACATTTAGTGGCCTCTCGAACTTGTACTTTGAAGAATAAGTGGATGGAGATGGATCTGATCACTTCGTCCATAACAAAGATGCATAGTCGTCTATTGCTCTGTGAATTTGCTGAACTAATAAAGTCATCCCAAGGCTGAGATGTGTAATGTTCTGTCCCATCTATTAATCCATCATTAATAATTATTGATAAGTAAAAACAAAACAAAAAACAAAACAACCAGAATCAGAATCAGAATCAGAATGGATTTATTGCCAAGGTTTGTGAACAAGGTTTACAAACTAGGAATTTGTCTTGATGCAAACGTGCGACATAGAACATATAACACAGAATTAAGATAAAAAAATAAGCTAAGAACGTTAAACTATAAGGCTATAAGGGCATCCATAACAAAAAAAAACACAATTTAAATGATCTGAACTTGGAGATATTAGGAAATATTTCCTGTAACTCGCTGCGATTGAACAATCCAAAAATCACCTTTATTCTATCATTATTATTACTTGTTTGCACATTTACCTTGACTGACATCTTCTGACTGTTTGCTGTAACAAAGGAATGTATCCCCTGTAAGATCAATATAGTATTTTCTTTCCTCATCTTATATTAACATCTGTCAGAGGAAACCATTTGCCTTGTGGAGGGTCCCAGAAAGTAAAAGTGGCTGTGGCTTGAGTTCATGGAGAATTTAAAAGGCGGGATATCCAGGTAAAGTCAGTCCATCTGTGTTTCTGTCACATTGTGAAAAGCGCACGACCACAATCCCCAGTCACAGCCCACAGACAGTGAGTGACCACTGAGGCTTGTGCTGCTGTGGACAGAAACAGAGGACAGAGGGGCCATTAGCTCCTCTCCATAACATGCCACATTAACTATAGCCTCATAAATGAACTCAAGCAAGTTGTCTGAGCTTTTGTTTACCCAGACACACAGAGCCCTGAAGAGTCCCGAGGAAAGATCGGCTCACACGCCCTATCAACCGTGTTAAACAAGCACCCATACCTAATCCCAAATGTAGTCTTCAGCGTATAGGAGCAGGGGCTGACAGTTTTGGAAAAAAATATTAAAAAATGTTTTCCCTAATCATTATTTGGAAGTGATTGAATTCGCAAACCTGCCACATTCATCGTATGGCTGAAAGTCCGTTCATCTGCCCAACATGAAGCACATCATTATGAATATTGTCACCACTTTTGGAGACCTTTATGAGACAACGTCGTTTAACCTTAGTTCAAATGTGCTGAGAGAGAAGACAAGATACTTGCCATAACCCGAGTAAAAAAAAATCTTAATTTTCACAGTTACCATAGTTACCACATTAGCAGCACCAACTCCACTTTAGGCTGTTTAGAATGTCGTGATGTCATGTTGTCAGGTGGAGGGAAGGTGCCATTAGGTAGCGTTCACGTGACATCACAACCTTCTAAAGAGCCTATATTGCTGGGTTGCAGGTTCTAGAATTTGATGATGTCACCGGACCCAGCGGGACCACGTTTTAACAACATTACACTTTCACAAGTCGTAGCTCAAAAGAAAGAGCATGAATTACAAAAAATATAATTAATATCAGTCACTGGGTCCATGATCTCTCTGTACAAGACCAAAAATGTCCTCAAAAACAAAATATTGTTTCCTCTATATAATAGTATTGGAATGCTGTGATGTCACCTGCAACCCAGCAATAGTTTAACATTGAGGTGGAGGGCAACTGACAATTCCATGGCTGTAACCATAGTAACGCTCAAAATGCAGATTTCTAGTCTTAAATCATTGCTAATTTCTCTGTAATTCCTGGGCCAATTCATACAAAGGTCAAAGTCATATCTTTTGGCAGATATGAACATAATATGTCTAATTATTTATTCACAAAGGCGTCCAAAAGTGGAGACAATATTCAATAACATGTGCTTGATGTTGGCCAGTAGAAAGGACTTTCAGTCATAACATTCACATGTCAGGTTTGTGAATCCAATCACTGTCACATGATGATCAGAGAAAACATTTGGACAATTTATTTTTGGAAATTTCTGTCAAAAACTGTTTCCCTCTCATAGAGTTGTATTGGCACCTGCCCTCACACTGAAATAGAATTCTATAACGTGAACACAACCTATTGCTGGGTTGCAAAATCATAAAACCATGCCAAAATTATCTGCATTTTCACGGCCATAGTATTTGTCCCTGCCCACTATCTAAAGGGATATTTCAGGATTTTTTTTTTTACATAGGGCATAATTTCCTAGTTATCCAGAGTGTTGTGGATTTCTGGAGATCTTTATTTATTTATTTACTTAATTCATGCAGTCCATATTTGAAGAGTTTAGTGGTGCTAGGCTTGCGCATGTCTATGGTAACTAATAGCCTGCATTAAAAACAGTCTGACCCAAGCACAGCGCACCTGAGGCAAATCACTTATAATACCAGACCACCGATATAAATGTCTGTGTTGACTGAATAATTTTTGAAATATAACCATTTTGGTTGTAAGCTACGCAGCGGCGGAGTGATCTGCTAGGTTACCGGATCTACAGTAGTTTGTTTACCTGCGGCTGGCATTACTACATGTGGAATTCACAAAGGAGCTTTCTACAAATCAGATATGGTAAAGTTTGGAGGACTACCCGAAGATTTTGAAGAGGTTTTTAATGCAGGCTAATAGTTACCATAGCACTAGCATAGCTCCACTAAACTCTTCAAATATAAGGACTGCATTAATAATGAAAAAAAAATCTCCAGAAATCAACAACACTCTGGATAACTAGGAAATGAGGCCCTGAAATAAAAACAAAAAGTCATATTAGCATCTGTGCATCTGTATGGGTGGTTAGCTTAGCGCCTTTAATTTCCATCTTGGTGGCTTCTATGATGCTTCAAGATAAATTTTATTTATGCATATGTAACCATATTAATATGAACTTTTATTTTACATAAAAAGTTGCATAGTGCACCTTTAAATATAGGCTGTTTCGAATGTTGTGATGTCACGTGAACGCAACCTATTCCTCGGTGGTGAGTTCCTCCCAAACGGAGGCGAGGGTCCTCGTTCCGCCACATTTGAGCTCAATCGGAACGGCCTCCGGAGCTCGCGGCTGCGTCATGTCACGTGTCAAATTATATAACATGTCAATCTATGCTCAAAAAAACTACTGTTTTATGAATAAAAGCGGTTTATTGGATGTCCAATGATTTTATTAGTACAATAATTTTTTGCACAAATGTGGAACAAAATTTCAAACTAATAAAGTTTTGCGAGAAAAGGGAAGGAAAAAAACGGTGTTGCAGTGCATCATGGGTAATTTCAGCTCTCCGAGGCAGCGGAGGATCCACCGGTGCATCCTTCGTAAATGAGCCAAAAGCAGGAGTCGAACTGCGAGGGGGCGAGTGGTCTGAGTGAATTGGAACACCACTTGGTGGCGCTGTGATGACGCGAATTACGTCCGAAGTGGTCGAGACGCTGAGGATCCTGGCAATTGGGAAACAGCCATTGATCCTGAGAATGACAAAACCCCTCGGTGCCCTTGTGCCCGCACTGCCGACACTGACAAAACAGAACCCAGTGATCAGCATCACACTGGTGCGCGTTTGACATTGTGTAAGTGACCCAGCTGCCGCAGTACAAAACATACTGCAAAGACAGGCAGATTAGAGTTGAGGGTCTAAGAAAGGGTTTTCTGGAGTGAGTTGAGGGTACCTTCTGTGGACCCGCCACCTGCAGGAGGAGCCATAGGGGTTGGTGCGATGTGATTTGGGCAGCTCCAACAACTGCCCCCACGACCCGGCAACGGACAAGTGGAAGAAAATGGATGGATGGAGTTGAGGGTAGATCTAACTTCAATCAATCTCCATCAATCTTTATTTATAGAGCGCTTTTCATACACAGGTGCATCGCAAAGTTTAAAAAGACATTAAAAACATTCTCGCCCGTCAAACCCTCCCAAATCAAGTACATAAGGCTGGGTACAGATGACCAAGGCGAGGAAACCCCATCAGAGGAGCCGTCCTCCCGGGAGCAGCAGACCAGCCGCGGCCGCCCGGGCACCGACACAAGGGCCCCCACAGGAGGCAGAGACACCACACCTCCACCTGGGCACCCACAGGACAGCACCCACACAGCCACAGCTGTGAGAAGGTAATTCTCACGTAACTTTCTCTTCTTCCCACAGCAAGGTCCAGTGTGAACCCAAGACCTGAAGAAGCCTTTTGGATGAAATTGAAACGCCTTCCATTCTAGACAACCCAATCCAGACATCTACCTCGTGAAAACCTATATCCAAAGTTGAGTAAAACCCCCACCCGGAAAAAGTCGGTTTGATTATCCCCGTAACTCCTGCTGAAGTCCCACGTCGGTGCCGAAGAGCCGTAAATCTCCTCATTTACCGAACCCGAATGAAACCCAATCAGCTCGCCACATTTAACGGCAGCTGTATACAGCGAGCATGCTAATATTACACAAATATTCACAAAACGATCCCCAAACAAGCCCCGCGCTCCAGCTCCTCTTCCTTTATTGCTCGTTTCCCGCGGCATTTATCTCCTTTAATGGCGGAATTAGGGACATTACGGGCGCGGGATAAGTTTTGGTTCACAGTGAGGGCACGCGGATGGAGAGGGCCCCTGTCACAGCCGCTGACGATGGAACGCACGGCACCGGAGTCCCACTCCGGTCCCCCAACAGCAGCCAGCGTGGTGCCAATTAGCAGGGAGCGCCCCCCCGCCAACGCCACCTCCGACCCACCCGCCGCTCCGATTAAACTGCATATTGATGTATAAATGATGTCCTACACAAAAGATGGCCGCGCATCTGTATGTAAATGTTTAATTAACCCGTGGCGGAATCGCTGCAGTGTTCCGGAGCGGAGCGTATCAATCTGAGGAGGCGGCCATAACGTGGGGCACGGCGAGAATGAGGAGTCTCCCGGTCACATCATGCCCTGTTTGTTCTCCGCTTCACACCTTTTATCTCTTCGTCTTTGGGATACCTGGACACGGCTCTTTTCTTTTAATCTTTTCAACTGTACACGCTGTATGTACCCATTGCAAAAAGTGTGCCGTGAATTTGAAATGGTTGTTCAAATTATAATTCCTTATTTACAGCATGGCATCGGTCGTAGTGTTTTGAGATCAGGCCACATGTAATTTATCTCGTCCGGGGCAGGGTCGAAGGGGCTAAGAAAAGAAGTCCAGACTCTTCCTTGTCACGCTGACTGTATTTCTTCTGCTTATCCAAGGCATTTCCAGACCATTTGTCCGAGGTATTGCTCAGGACAAAGGTGGCTTCCCCTCTGCAGGTCAGGAGAGTCATAGTGGAGGAGTTTAAGTGTCTCGATAGACGGATCGGTGCAGCGTCAGCAGTGATGCGGTCGATGTATCAGACTGTTGTGGTGAAGAAGGAGCTGAGTCTCTCGATTTACCGGTCAATCTTCATTACTTCCCTCACCTATGGTCATGAGATCTGGGTCATGACTGAAGGGACAAGATCGCGGATACAGGCGGCCGAAATGAGCTTCGTTCGCAGGGTGGCTGGCCGGACCCTTCGAGATCAGGTGAGGAGCTCAGTTACCCGAGAAGAGTTCGGTGTAGAGTCGCTGCTCCTTCACATCGAAAGGAGCAGCTGAGGTGGCTCGGGCATCTGGATGCCTCCTGGTCGCCTCCCCCAGGAGGTGCTCCAGGCATGTCCTATTGGGAGGCGGCCTCGTGGAAGACCCAGAACATGCTGGAGGGACTATGTTTATTTATTTATTTATTTCATTTAAGAGGATAACCCCTTGAGATGCATCATCTCGTTTTCAAGAGGGTCCTCAAAAGTCTCCAAAAAAGAAAAAAACAAAGCACAAAAACAGATACAGCAGTACAGGCATGAAACCAAGACATAGAAGACAAAACAAACAAACAAATAAATCCTTAACATACATCTTCTACCATATACACCAACACACCACTTGCACACTACAGCGCACACACACACACACACATCTCTCTACTTTGAACAATCAATTACAATTTTTAAAAGCAATTACAAGTGGTTTGTAAATATTGCAAAAGGGCATTTTTATACGTTTGATAGTAGGTTATAGAGCGGATAGAGGCGGGTTGATTATTCCAATCAAAAGGTGCTTTGAAATTAAATGAACATTTTCCTATTTCTTTGTGAATTCTAGGTACGACAAAAAAGATTTGATTTGCATGTCTTAAATTATAAGAAGAGCTAAATAGTATTAAATATTGTCTCAAATAATCAGGATAACTAAGATTAATGCATTTGAATATAAATAATAACCAATGAAATTGGCGTCTGGAGGATGGAGTGAGCCAAGAGAGTTGCTGATAGAGCAGGCAATGGTGAGTTCTGAAGGGACAACGGAGAATAAATCTACACAGACTATTGTAGATAACATTAAGTGGCTGAAGACTAGTGCAAGTGGTATTTTGATAGACAACATCACAGTAATCGAGAATAGGGAGTAGCAATTGAGTAACAATCCTCTTTCTCACTAAGAAACTAAAGCAACTAATTGATTGGTAAAGTAATTTCAAACGATATGCGATTTTATTGGCAACAGCATGTATATGAAAGTTAAAAGAAAGGTTGGAGTCAAGCCATAAACCCAGATATTTATATGTCTCAACTGGTACAATTGGCGCTGCATCCAGAAGTACAATATCAAGTGCACCCGCCGATATACGTCTGTTTTTATCCTGGAATGCCATTGAGTGTGATTTGGTTTTATTAAGAATTAGCTTATTAGCTTGAAGCCAATGTTGTACTGTATCAAAATCATATTGAAGAGAATTCTGAATATCAATAATATTGGATTTCGAACAGTAGATAATAGTATCATCTGCGTAAAGTTGAATATTGCAGTCTGAACAGGTGAGGGGAAGGTTATTGATAAAAATTGAGAATAGAAGAGGACCAAGTGATGAACCCTGAGGTACACCTCGATCTATAATTTGAAAATCAGAATAGTTGCCTTTAAAAGAAACACATTGTTGGCGAAAATGGAGATACGAGTTAAACCAAAGAAGAGAGGACCTGTCAAGACCAATGGAATGTAGTTTGTCTAACAGAAGATAGTGATCAACCATATCGAATGCCTTAGAGAGGTCGATAAATAATGCACCAGTGAGCAGATTGTTGTCGAAGCCAGTGAAAATATCATTTGTGAACTTAAGTAAAGCAGAGGTTGTTGAAAAAAATGGTCTAAATCCAGATTGAAAACGAGATAGAATATTGTTGTCAAACAAATAATCAGATAGTTGATTAAAAATTATTTTCTCAAAAACTTTGACAATACAGTTGATAATGGATATAGGTCTATAGTTGTTCATATTGCAGGAGTCACCCCCTTTGTGAAGGGGAATAACTCTTGCACATTTCCAATCAGAGGGCACTTCACAAGTGGAAAAAGATAAATTAAAAAGATCGGCTAAGGGAAAAGAAAGAACATGAGATGCGAGCTTAATAAATTTGGCTTCAATACCATCTGGGCCGGCACTTGAATTAGAAGAGAGCCCATTAATAGCCTGCTGAACTTCAGCTGGACTTACTTGTCTGAAGGAAAAGGACCTCCCACAGGATTGGACATCAGAAAACAGGGCAGGTTGAGATGGAGGCTGCATCTGAGGTAAGCTGGAAAAGTGCTGACTGAAAGCATTGGCAATAATTGCTGGATCAGTGGTGTTTTGATTATTAATAATCATGTTTACAGAAGTACAATCGGATTTACCAAGTAAACTATTAAGTTGCTTCCAAAATTGCCTAGGGTTTTTAAAATGATCAGATAAACAATTTTTATAGTAGTTAGATTTGGCATTTCTGGTTTGTGTTGTACATAAGTTTCTAAGCTGCTTATAAGCTTTCCAGTCATCAGAATCGTGTGTGAGGCGATACTTTTTCCAGGCCTTATCTCTTTGTTTAAAGAGATGCAGCAGTTCACCGCTCACCCATGGAAGATGATGCCCTTTGACTTTTATCACTTTAAGAGGAGCATGAGTGTTAATAACTTTCTGAATTTCATCATAAAAAAATTTCCAGGCCTCATTAATAAAAGGTATTAATTCCAATCTGTTCCAATTGATATCAAGCAAATCATCTATAAAGCGTTCACAATTGAATGATTTAGTTTGACGAACTGTAATAAATTTAGGAGGCAGTCGAGGAATTTTAATTTTCCAACGACAAAAAATGATGCAGTGGTCACTGAAACAGTCAGAAAGGACACTGGATTCCAGAAATCGATTGGGGTGAGTTACTAAAATCCAGTCGAGAAGAGAATTAGTCTGAAGATTAATTCTAGTCGGTTTCTTGATAAGTTGAGTCAAATTTGCACTATTAAAAATATTACGCTCACTAGCTGAGGACGGAGCAAGCCAGTTAATATTAAAGTCACCCAAAAGGATAATCTCGCCAGTTTGGCCCAAAGAAGTAATAGTAGATACAATATTCTTAACAGAATCAGAAGGGGAATTTGGGGGTCTATAAATGTTTCCAATTAATAAATGTTTATTTTCGTGTAAAATTACTTTGACAAACAGACATTCAAAATCAACTGGATTCACCTTTGGCGAGACAGCTTGGGAATGTAGATTTGAAGATACATAAGTGGCCACTCCACCCCCCCTAGAACCTCTATCCGCTCTGTACAAAGTATAATTGTCCAAACCAATATCATTGGAAGAAATAAACGTAGAGAGCCATGTTTCAGAAATGGTAATAATACTAGGATTATTGTAAACAAGCCAGGCCCTAAGCTGATCAATTTTAGGCAACAGACTCCTAATGTTCACATGAATAATGAAAATACCATCAACCATAATCTAAAAGTAAAAAGTAAAAATAAATGTAATACACAATATAGAGAAGACAAAGAGAGAGCATACAAACCCACATCCCAGCACTCACACCCAACCGCACATACATACAAGCACAAACAAACACCATGCAAAACACAAAATAATACTGAAACATATTTACTTATATACACAACGAGAAACACACAAAAAAATAAGATATCAAAACAAAAACTCAAAACTCAGTCTGCAGGAATAAGAAAAAATAAAAAGGAAATAAATTAATAACAAATTTGCCCTGGAACTGTACATCAGTCAGCAGTAATATATATATATATATATATATATATATATATATATATATATATATATATATATATATATATATATATATATAAACATATAGAAGCAAAACAAGATACAGGACAAAAAAATAAAAAATAAATAAAGTAAGAAAAGAAAAGAAGAATCAAATAAATATTAATAATAATAATAAAATACCAGTAAATAAACATAAATATAACAATTCCTTTGTGACACCAAAGCTCAACAAGCCAATCGACTGCTGTAAATAAGTGCGCGCAACCAAAACTACGACACTGCGTCATAACGTACAGGTTTACATACAGGTTTACGACAAACAAAAGTTCAATAAGTCAGCCATGGAAATAACACGTAACTAAAGACCACAGTCAAGAAGACTTCATGGCGACTTTATGGATAAACACTTCAGCTTCCTCTGGGGACCGAAACAGGAGTGTGATATCATCATCAGCTTGTACTCGTAGGGTGGCAGGATAAAGCAAAGCGTACTTTATGTCAAAGTCACGAAGCCGCTTTTTAATAGGGTTGAACAGCCGACGCTTCTCCATCACACCCGCGCTGAAGTCAGGGTAGATATAGACACGAGTTTCCTTAAATAGAAGCTCCTTCTTTTCACGGGCGAGGCGGAGAATCTTCAGCTTGTCCTGGAAGTGTAAGAACTTCACCAAGATTGGCCTTGGTCCCGACCTGGAGTCGCCACGTTTGGAAACCGCCGGAGTGCGATGCGCCCTTTCGATCCCAGGCGGCGAGGGAAAATGCTCATAGCCGAAGAGCTGGACAAGAAGCTGACCGACGAAGCCGATCATATCATGACCCTCGGATTTCTCCGGAAACCGAAGAAAGCGAAGGTTCGATGCCCTGCTACGGTTTTCAGCCTCCTCAACTTTCTCCTCAAGGTAAGCATTCCGCTTCTCAAGGGCTTTTACGCGTACATCCAGGTTAGTTAAATCATCCTGATTAGTACCAACTCTGGTTTCTAATTCACTAACTTTATCACCAAGCGAATTGAATGAGTTGGTCAAAGCATTGACACTAGTTTGGATATTGTCAAGTTTGGAATCAAAATGAGACAGCATATCGGTCTTCAGCTGCTGTAAAGCCTCCAACAGAGAGTTCTTAGTGATCGTTTGATCCATAGTAGGGGCGTAAGCACGCGGTTTCCAAATAAATGAAAACAACAAAGTGATCCAAATACTTGATGGTTGATAAAGCAATCTCAGTGATTTGAGCAGTGTGGGAGGACAAGGATCAGAAAAGTTGAGCAAATTAATACATTACAGACTGAGGTTCAGAGGAGCTCACGCCAGCACTACTGCTCTGTCGGCCATCTTTTATTTGTAATTTCATGTCTCTGAGCTGGCCCCCCAGAACGGCTGGAGGAGGTGTGCGTGGATCGGGAAGTCTGGGCATCTCTGCTGAGACTCGATGGATCGATCGATGGTGTAATATTTGATCATTTGTATCTGTTGTTTTACTCAAGTTATGAAATCAAGAACTTTGACCACTGCTGCTAATATAAGTTCTTTCACATGTCTGAGACATCTCTCATGAAGTACCTGCACTGCTCTGTCTCACATCAGATAAACTTCCTTTCTAAAACCCCTTTCATACAGAAGAATTGCAACAGAAAATGTGTATCCTTCTCCTCCCACTTAATCCCAGTGCAGTTAAAATAGATGTACCTTTGTTATTGTTTTGCACTCATCAGTGTACCCAGTATTTCAAGAATGCCACATAAAATGTATCGGTGCTGTGTGCACATTGTCTCAAAAAAAAAAAAACTGTTTAAACACAACTATCTGTGATATTTTCTCTTAACTGTGTCTGTCTCACAATATTTGCCATTTGTGTGCGGTTAAGGAAATACCCTGTTGACACGTTAGTCATAAAGGAGGCTTATGAATATTTAAAATGTTGTAATAGGGAGAAGGAGAGAGTTGTTTATGGCTGTAAGAAAGAACAGCACAGCAGCACACCTCAGAGATGTTCGACTTCAGACAGCCACAGTCTATTAGGTACAAAACAAGAACACGAATCCCCGAGATCACGCTTAATGTTCCGCCGGCAGAACAGTGCCACATCGTTAGCATCAAAGTATGTACTTGCTATGTCGTATTTATATCTCAAGATTAAACCTTTTTGTGTTCTTTGCAGCTGTGGCGCAATTAGACACGTGTGTGCAAAACAGAAATCATACGACAATCACAGCACAAAGGGGAAAACATGACATTTGCCTAACCTTTTAGATCACTTTACACTGAAGATTTTGGACTACTTTCTTTCAGCACCCGGACCTGTCTCTGATTTTTCAAACCCTGGTGATCGAGAACATGCTCATCAGTCGGGTTAGTCCTTTGGTGAAACTGATTCAACGTTCAAGGTCACTTTATTTATACCCGTTGGTAAAATTGGTTGTGCGATTAACAACCAATTCATGAACAAAATCATAGTATGCATAATGTATACGAGACATTAAAATCATCATTAAGTTCTCAGCAGATGTGACCTACATGTTTATGTTCACTTGATAATAAAAACACAGACAAACGTTTTAGCTTTTGAACTGGTTATGATGTTTGCGTCGGCTAGGGATTTCCAACTTTGTTTTACCCAGTCATTTTTGTTACTTTAGCGCAGGGGTGTCCAAAGTGCGGCCCGGGGTCCACATGTGGCCCTCAGAAACATTTTTGGTGGCTCTCGGCCGTCTTGCTGAATCGGTACACATCATCAGAGATGGTCCTTTTTATTTGAAATGTTATAATTCTACACAACAACTAACATTGAGACAGAGCTGGCGTGAAGGTTTTAAGCATAAATAAAGTTATGTGGCACAAGTTAAACCTCTGCTAGTCAAAGGACCACCGATCTATGGCCCTTCACCCCGTGTACGCTTCAATATGCGGCCCCCCCCCCCATGAAAAAGGTTTGGACGCCGCAGCTTTAGCGTAACAAAAATAGCGCTTTTCAAATGGCACACAGTGTGAGGGGTTTGTTCTTCATTCACTGCACACATGGTGGTGGTTTTGTAGAGCGGGTCGTCTCATGATCAGAAGGTGGGGGGTTTGAATGCCGCTCCTGAAGATGCACACTGTCGGTGTGTCCTTGGGCAAGACACTTCACCCACCTTACTTCCAGTTCACCTGATGAAGGTAGAAAAGCACTACATAAGTTGAGAACATTTACCATTTTACGTATGTAGCGACAGTTTCCTCTGAGGTGGACTGACAGAAGCTTGTGCCAATAGACGACCACTACCGCCTCACTCACTCACTCACTCACACATCGTTCGTCCTGGCCTGTTGTACATGTTTTTAGTGGCACAGTAGTTAGCCCTTTCTGTGTGAGTTTGCATATTCTCCCTGTGTCTGTGTGAGTGAGTGGTTGGTTGTGGCCTGAGGGGCCGATGGCACAGATTGGCAGCCTCACTTCCGTCAGTTCCCTCCAGGGACTAGTAGTAGCTCACAGAGTATGGTGAATGAACGGCGACTACAGTGTGGTGCTTTGAGACATTCGGTAACACAGGCTTGTAAGCGCAATGTAAGTGTAAGCCATTATCATTATTTCAGCTCAGTTAAAGAAAAGGATTTGAGCTTCCTGCGATGACTCTGTAATCCAAATACAGTCATTTTCTTTCTGGGAGACAAAAACGGGCACAGTATCCGCGCAGACGTTACAAAACTCCCATCTTTTCAAAATTTGGTTTTCATTCCACTGTCGCAACAGCGTCTCCACTTTAGTGGCTCCTACACAGAATCCAAACTTGAGTTTTATTTTGACATGTCTGTCCTTGTGATTTTGTTTTACTTCCCTTGTGTTTATTGCCTGCCCCGCCCTGATGTGTTTCACCTGTGCCCCGTTTCCTCCCGTATTTATACCCCTGTGTTTCCCTGGTCCTTTGCCGTTTCATTGTCTACGTCAGCACCGGTTTGTTTGAGGTTTTTGGATTTTGTTTTTCATCATTGATTAACCACTTAACTGCCACCCTAGGGTAAGGGTTAGGGTTAACAATTATTTACATCCAAGTCTCAAAGCGTATTGACTGGAGCGCTTACAGTCTATATGCCAGTGTGATGCCTAATTTTAAAGCCAATTATTCTAGTTTCTAAAAATATGTGTGAGATCTGTGTGAGTGAAACACAACTTACGTTACATTTGCCGTTCTTAACCCTAATTATATCTGATCAGGGGAGACGGCATCACCAAGTCCTGTGTTTTGGGTTTTATTTTCTTCACTACACCTCAACCATGACAAAACTTTCCAATCCTGTGCTGAAGTAGATTTAGATTTTTTTTTTATATCTAATTTCTGGTCTGATTGATTGATTGAATTATAGCCCCAAAACCGAGTTGTTGTTTTTTTGTACAGATTCTTTTCCAACTAATAACAAGCGTATTCAAAAACTGAATACGATATCCAAAATCCCCTCTCAAACAATCTTTGTAACGAATATAACAACAAAATAAAACCAGAAATGAAAATCTAGCTCGATCCATTTTTAGGTTTTGTTGCTGAAAAGCTTTTCTGGCCATTGTAACTGTAGTGTCCTATTTCTTCGTGAAAGAATGCAGAATTAATTTCCTCCACCTATTCATCATGTCAGTAATCTACAACAAAAACTTTCAAATTATATAAAATAGTTACATTCAAAAGATAAAGTAACACTATTTCATTTGATACATTTCAGTTTCATTCTTTTTTGGGGGAGACACCGGGAAATGCAAATAATAAAAAGTAGAAAAAATAAAAAGAGATAAAGATGATAAAAAGGTACAAGCTGATCGATGTTGCAGCCTCACACCAAGTCAAAAATATGAGTCTACGTGAATTCTGAACACACCCCGAACAAAGTATGAAGTTGTGTACGTGTGCGTGGGTGTGTGTGTGTGCGTGCGTGTGTGTGCGTGCGCGTCAGGACGTCTGCTGCCTGGGACTGACAGCTCCAGTAATGGGGATTAATCCTCCTGTGTGTGTGATCAGAGACGAGCCGCTCCGACCCACACAGCCTTGGGGGCGCTCCTTCATGTTCCTCTCCCCAAAAAAAACCCCACCAGAACACGCTCACAACAGCACGCGGACCAACCTGGGTCACGAACAAAAGCCTCGCATCAGAAAGAGCGCGGCGCCGACACGCCACCCCCACTCCACCAAAGCGTCAGCGCTCTTAGCAGCAGCGTCGCTACATTATTCTTTTTTTATTCTATCTCTGGAAGTCACTGCTTTGAATTACGGAGCGCGCGGGAGCCGAGCGGGAGCAGAGTATCAAAAATTCATCTGAGGGGCGGCGGAGGGGGCGCGCGCGGGGCGATGGAACCAACATTTGCCGAAAGTTCCAGCTCCTTAAGCAATTATTAGCGGTGATAGTTTGACATGCTCAAGAGTTGTCAACAACAGGCTTTAAACGCGAGTACAAAGCAGAAATAAACAGAGCCCGCGGCCGCAGAACCGAGGGACGCGCGGTGGGGTAGGAGGGGGTAGGGGGGGGGGGGGGGGGGGGGGATGAATTAAACATACTCCTCGACGGCGGTACACACTGCAAAGGCGAAACCGTCGAAAATCAGGAGCCTCCGAGTTATCGCAGGTGAGTAGGAAAAACAATCCCGTCAGCAGTGAATACTGGCGACGGCAGCGGGATGTTCATTTTTAATTTGATTTATGTGGATATAGTTGTAATCACAAGTTCACCTGCGGCTGTGGAAGGGGACTGCGGGCTGATGGGCCGCGTTTGCTCGGTCTGCAAACCGAGCAGCTGTAAAGGAAAGGCAAGGCAAGTTTATTTGTAGAGCACAATTCATACACAAGGCAATTCAAAGTGCTTTCACAGTTGCATAAAGTTACAAAAAAACAGATCAAATCAATCATTAAAACATCAACATAAAAATTGATCAATTACAGTAAAAGGCAAGAGTGCGGATAAAATACTTTCAGTTTCCATCTGCTCGGGTAAAAAGAGCTGTTTTCAGCCTGGATTTGAACATTGTCAGAGTTGAGGCCTGTCTCACATCCTCATGAAGACTGTTCCAGATTTTAGCTGCATGAAACTGAAACGCAGCCTCACCGTGTTTATTATTGACTCTGGGAACCACCAGGGGACCCCTCCCTGAAGTTCTCAGGGCCCGAGATGGTTCATACGGCTCTAACATGTCAGAGATGGACTTTGGTGCTAAACCATGAAACGACTTGTACACAAGCAGAGCTGTTTTAAATTCTATTCTCTGAGTGACAGGAAGCCAGTGCAGAGACCGGAGCACTGGACTAATATGGTGGTATTTCCTGGTTCTTGTCAGGACTCGAGCAGCAGCGTTCTGGATCTTCTGCAGCTGACCTCCAACCACTATTGGGGCTAGGGATTACATAAGCAAAAGCGAGTCTAATTTCATGTTTTTTAGGGCCAAGTGAATCCCCCAAAACTATATTTCAATGCCACAAACGCAGAAAGAATCAGTGCATATTTAATTTCTTAAGATTTGCAAACATTCCATCAAACAGAGGAAAGAGAATTGGACAAAACGGACAACTTTTACGCAAAACAAAATAGGTAAATTTCAGCCAGAGCGGCGCCTGAATACGTTTAAACCATCATTTTGGTATTTTCAATGAACTTGTACAGAAAAAATGTGGAGCGATGTCATAATTTTTCAAGGAATTTAGATTTAAAGCAGCACTAAGTAACTTGTTTACCTTAATTCCTTTTCGTAGTCCCATTACAAGTGTTGATGGGATGATTGGGGGGTCTTTCATCTCCTCCCGGTGTCTTTGGCCAGAAAACCACATTTGCAACTTGCCTGCACTGGGTCGGAGTCACCAATACACACTAATGGAATCACGAAGAAGAAGCTAACAGGCTAACGGGTAAAGCTAACTGCGGCCTAGCGCCACTAAAACAGTATTTACAGCCAGGTTTGAGTGAAAAAATGATTTCCATTGTGTAATTGGATGTACAATATCCCTCTCTCCATTTGTCTTTTCTGTCAGCGTAGTATTTACCCTCACGGACAATTAATGAGTAAAAAAACGTAACATGCTACACCACCTGCTGTGGCGCTTATGGCCTCTAGGGGCAGAAGTTACTTAGTACTGCTTTAATACCAGTTTGAATCCAATTTAATGCTTTTTAATTACATTTAAGGCCTTGATTCAGCCAAAGTTAATTTTATGACTTTTAGTGCTTTTTAATTACTCACGGAATCCTTGAAATACATATTTGGAGAACTTGAGTAAACCGGGGAGTCCAAACTTTTTAGCAGTGTCTATAGAACCGTCCGACGGCTACAAAGTCTCTTTGCTATTTTGCCGTCTCCAAATGATAATGGGTTAAATGACATCCAGAGATCAAGGGTTCACACCATTTTTTTGTCTTAAACAGCTCATGTTGTTTTTTTGTTTGGCTCCGCTTTATCTCCAAGACGTTATCGTTCCATATCGGCCAACCAGAGCACTCCGCTCTCAAAACTCAGGGCTACTAGTGATTCCTCGGGTCTCCAAAATCACTGTAGGAGGAAGAGCCTTTAGCTACCAAGCTCCGGTTTTATGGAATAAACTCCCAGCTCACGTTAAAGAAGCAGACACAGTCCCTACATTTAAGACTAGGCTCAAAACGTACCTCTTCGAATTAGCTTATGATCAGGTCAGTTAGGTAAAGCTCTAACCCACAGCCTGAAGTAAAGCTGCTTTAGGAGAAACTCTGCTGTGGGAAGTACGGTACACTGAGCGCTATCCTCTTCTTCTTCTTACTGCAACCTTTGTCTTACTATGATACAATATTTATTTCATCTGTAGTCTGTTCATTACTATTCACATGGTGTCTCCTGTCCCACTCCCCCTTGGGAGTGCCTGTCTAGATCGAACGGAGGGACCCGGCTGAACGGAGGGACCCGGCTGAACGGAGGAACCCTGCCTACTGACAACAAGGACTGGACGGTCTGTGATCTTGGCCCGTCTACTGAGGGACTCCTTCGGCCCTGGGTCTCTATAGCCTGTCCGTCCATGGGAGTGGATCTCTCCTTCTGTGGTTCTCCTCAAGGTTTCTCGTTTCTCCCACTGGGTTTTTGAGTTTTTCCTTGCCGGGCTGGAGAGTCTAAGGACAGGGGACGCCCGAGCTGCTCGTCGCCACCCACTGCTCGTCGCCACCCACTGCTGACGCTTATTTGGACATTATGTTTGCCTGGATATTTGATTCACCGGAACTTTACATTGTCTTATTTACTGTTCTGTTTTATTGCCTTAATGTTTGTTACAGCCCTATGAGGCAACTCCTGTTGTGATATTGGGCTATACAAAACCATTGATTGATTGATTGATTGATTGATTGTTCATTTTATGCAGTAATGGTCCATCAATCCATCCATTTTCTTCCACTTGTCCGTTGCCGGGTCGTGGGGGCAGCTGTTGGAGCTGCCCAAAACACTTTGCACCAGCCCCTATGGCTCCTCCTGCAGGTGGGGGGTCCACAGAAGGACGGCCTCATGGTTCTACCCGGGCCTGTTGATCTCTCATAAGGGGCTTCTGAACCGCTCTTTGTCTGACCCGTCACCTAGGACCTGTTTGCCCTGGGAGACCCTACCAGGGGCACGAAGCCCCCGACAACAGAGCTCCCAGAATCATTCAGGCGCTCAAACCCCTCCACCACGATAAGGTGGCGATTCCAGGAGGGGAATGAGTAATGGTTTGAGAGATAAAACAAATGATTAGTTATTAGAAAAAATATATTGTCATATTGCTAAATAAACCCAATCCAAACCATTTTCCTAACCTTAACCT
Source organism: Proterorhinus semilunaris (assembly GCA_021464625.1). NCBI lineage: Eukaryota > Metazoa > Chordata > Actinopteri > Gobiiformes > Gobiidae > Proterorhinus > Proterorhinus semilunaris. Next base: position 7,519,188 of record CM038346.1, read on the forward strand.
TCAATCACTAAAACTAATGTAGCCAGTTTTGAAAAGGCCAAGGTTCCACCGCCAATCCAGATAACTTCATCAGGTGACACAGATGTAGAAGTGGGTGGGGACAGCAGTGACGTCGCCCAAAAAGATCATGGGCATCCTTCACACGGCTCTGACCCAGGCGTGTGAGAGGTTGTAGTTCAGGACTGGTATGGATCCATCATAAACAGCCTCCTTATAGTGGCCATCACAGTCATAGTCCAAGCCATGATAAAGTTTCCTGAATTGGTAGCAAAACATTGGCCTTTTAATCAAATATGTGCAGAGGGGCTCTAGCGGAACAGCATTGGTTGCAATATTTTAGATTAAGTAGTATATTTATCCAATAGTGTCTACTACAACCACCAAACATTGCACTGCAGTCGTTCAAACATGAAAAACCGAAATGCATATGATCGTATGCTCTCAAAAAGTCGATTTTGTATATTACAGCCCTTTGACATTTAATGTCAAAGGGCTGTAATATACAAAATCGACTTTTTGGAGTTTTATGCAATGTTACAATGTTGTTTCCTCATCTCGAGCCACTTGTGTATATTTGAGTAATCTTTTAATCTTCTCTGGAGACTGATCCCCGCCCCTCACACAGTCCTAGGTAGGCATCAAAACGAGACATGGACAGCAGCTATACTGTAGGCAGAAGGGGAGCTAGGAGAGGGGCTTAGGGCCAGGGAATGAGCCGTCCATATTGCCATCAAGTTTTGGGTATGAAAGTGTTGTGAAATAAGGGCAATTTTACGGCGTCCACAGCGAGACGTCCCGCTAGCCTGGAAAAATCCAGACTCACCGCTGTACCGGCGAGTGAGTCTGGTCACCGTTGCGTCGAATCCATTTCCCACAGCGGTAGATACGCAAGCAAACAGGAAGCGGAGTAAACCAATCAGCGAAGGGCGGGCGCCTGCTGTTGATGTGGTGTTATTAGCGGTTTTGCGTTAATATTTGCGCAGGATTATGAATTACGAAACTCACCTACAGTCGATGTGTTTTTTGGTCATTTACCGCCGACTGGAGACACGCTTTCTCTCTTTCGTGCATCGTTCGTAGATTGTTATTGAGGGACTTCCGCGTCCCCTGAGTGACGTCGCTCGCTAACAACACGTCACGGCAAATAAACAAATCTGATTGCACGTGAACGGATTGATTTTGCGGAAGCCGCGAACGAGGACGGGGTGACCAGACTGATCCCCCGCTGTATAAAATACAGAGGGGAATCATTCTGGTCTCACCAGGCTAACGTCCCGCCCCCCCAACAAGCCCCAAAATGGGTAAAATACTGCAATTTTCCGGGCAAACCTCGTAACAAGTGCCGCCCAGGCTACTGAAGGCCACTGGCAATTTGGAGAGACAGATTTTCTTCTTTTTTTTCCGTTGGAATACGGGAGGTTTACGGGAAAATACTAATATGAAAAACTGTAGACTTGACAGTTACGAAGCCTTCTAACCAAGATAATGATACAAATGTGTTTAAGATGATTACGAAATACTTTCAAAAAGCGTAAAACCCTTTTAGTAACGCTTTAGAATGTTTATTTTAAAATACATCTACAGTAATAACAATATACGAACAAAAACGTACCTGGCAGAGGTTAAAGTTCCATGTCAGCAAAATCCTATAGTAAGATAATTTTTGCAAAATCGTCCAGCCCAGTGCGTCATATGGTTAAAGCAAACTACATGCCTATGGTTCACTGTTGCGTTTGTCTAATTGAAACTGTAACGACCCCCTGAATGAGTTTGTTATCTTGCCCGCGTCCGGGGGGAGCCCTCAACTTTCCTCTCCTTCACAAATAAGGTAAGTCTGAACACTGCCCTCCCTGGGTTTTTTTTTTTTTTCCAGATGGAAAATGAACACCGGAGGAACACGGACAGAGCCGCGTGGCGTACGGGCAGGTACAGACTCCCGCGCCATCCGTCAACAGCTAATTCCACTGAGTAAAGCAGGAAGGAATGAAAAAACATCTCTAATTGTGTCTGTCCTTATGTATTTATCAAGATGAATAATCAGGAGGGGAAGGCGCTCGCCCGACACTTCTCTCCCATCAATATTGCGATCAGCGGCCCATGAGCAAACAGGAGAAGCGCTGGCCTCGGCATATTTCAAAACCGCGCCCCGCTTTAGTGCCGCGCGGCTATTAACTGGGCCCGCATTCATCTCGGGGGCTTCTTATTAAGAGCGGACGTGATATTATTCTAATTATATCAACCCAATCAGCGGAGCGTCTGTGTGCGGCTGGTGTCCATTTGCCGCGGCTTTCACACTGCGACGCTAATTGAAAGAGACAGCGCGGCGGGGCGGGGGGCGGGGAGGGGGGGGGGGGGGGGCGCACAGGTCAGGAGTTTGTGTTTGTCCCCCGCCGGATGAGCGATCGGACGCCGCCGCTGCAGCACGCATCGGGCGCTAATGCTAATATGTGTTTTATTGTGGGCTTTCTCAATCACACTTTTGCCGCACACAAAAACATTTAATACATCCCCATTAGCGGTGCTGCCGGCGACGAGGCTGACATCAACGCGAGAGAAAAAAAGAAAAGAAAAAAAAAGCACATTTTACGAAGGTAGCTCGGGCGAAGAGGTGAGTTCTCTATTGTCTCGGAGAAAGAAAGGTCCAATTCTGGTTTGGTGTACGTGCAGCAGTGCTCTCACTTTTCCCACAAGTACTATTGAAGTAAATAAGATTAAAACAAATACTCTACTGAAGAAGACCTTTTACTGTGCTTGAGTTGGATTTTTGTTAAGAACTTTTACTCCACAAAATTTGAAAGTGAATGTGTTTTGTTTATTGTCAAAGCCTTAAAATACACCCTCCAGGACAGAAGGTGGCGCTGTGCAGACATACAGTCAAACGACGCTGACTCACACCAAGAGCGGCAGGAGCGAAACGAGCGAGATGGGTCTGGAGCGCCACTTCTCCACAGGAAATGACGTCACCGCCACAGGACAACGCTGGTTTAAACTAACCCTAATCCGTACCTTGAGGATAGTACAGTTTACTAAAGGCGCCTTACTGAGATTCATTTAAGTAAATGTCGCAGGAAAAATTGTTGAGGTGACATTTCCTGGGGAGGTGTGGAGCTCCACCGATCCCGGGGCTCTCCATCGCCTGCATTCTGACCCCTCTTGAAACGGGCGGCCATCTTCCATTCATTCCCCATGCTGGCCGGCGACCGGAGAGCGACTACCGTGTTCACTTTGCGCTCGCTGAAAGATGGTTTGTTCCCTTCTGCCGCATGTGTGTGTGTTTTGAATTTTCATACCACTTATTTTAACTGCTTTGTACTTTCTACTTTGAATACTTCAGTACTTTCACTTAAGTAAAAGATTTGACAGGGTGACTTTTCTTGCATTGGCGTAATATTTGGCCAAAAGTAATGAAACAAAGCACTTTGACCTCCACTGCATCTGGAGCAGCCTGGGTGACAGTGGCTCAGAGGGCAGAGTGAGCCGTCTCATGGGTGGAGGGTCGACGGTTCAAAACCAGGCTCACACGGTGGCCTTTCGTTGTTCTGTCCTTGGGCAAGACATGTCACCCATGTTGTGGCAGGGTCGGCCCATTAGTCCGAAAATGTACCATTGAGTAGGGGTTGAAAAATAAAATGAGGTTTAGGCAAGAGTCCACTGACCTTGAGGTTGGGGCCAGTGGTTGTATAGGGCTCTGTAATCCACAGCACAACTGGGTTAGAGAAGTCGGACTAATGGCACCTCTGCTCAGTGGTACATTTTCGGAATAATGAGACATTGGACCGTTGTGGCTCTAAACCGAGTATGGTGTGATTTATTTACTACAGTCACTTTGAGAAGATCGTAAAGTGCAAGGCAAATACCACAGTTTGAGAAACGCTGCTGGCAACATACATACACACTTCCCTTTTAGGTTCAGCTGAAAACATTTTGACTTGACTACAACATCTTCACTAGGACTACAAGACGACTAAACCAATAAGTACTAGCATACTACAAAATGAGACTCAGGATATGCAATACAAGTTAAATTCCCAAAGTAGTGAGTTGGAGCAGTAAAGTAAAGGCAGTGAGTGTGAGGGGGGCAGAGGGGAGGCTGGGGTGGGGTGGTCCTGGGAAGAGCAGTTCATCCATCAGCCGAAGTGGGGGTGACCTCTAGCGCCCCCCTCCATCACCTCCTCAGCGCCGCGCGTTAATTGTCCGAGCTCTGAGTAAATGAAAATCACACGCTCATAATGAATGGAGCCATTACTCTGTCCAAGCCCAACACTCCACTGTCTGTGGACTCTGCTCACCGGGTGTGTACTTTGTGTGAGTACTCCGGCACTTTGTGTACTTTACTCTGTGCAGTGTGTGCACTGTGTGTGCTACTCAGTGTTCTCTGCGTCCTCTATGTATAAGTACTCAGTTCTGTTTCTATGTACTATTGTGTGTATCCTCTGAGTGACTGTTTGTACTGTAGACTTTGTGTTTATATGTCTGGGAATTGTGTGTACACTGTTTTACTTTTACTAGTAGTGCTTCTTTATACCTTTTCTTTGTTTAAAGTTCTTCAGTGAGCTGCAACATTTAAAGTCCTCTAGTTCATTCCACATATCGACCCCGCGGCGAAGGATGATCATGGTTTTTATTTTATTTATTTTTATTTTTGAACAGGGACAGTGTACAATCTACATTAGCCTCAGAAAGGAGAGATGCATTGTACCAGGTTATAGCACTTGTGCTCATTTCCACCTGCAGTCCCTGGGCCTATTGTACATGTTTTTAGTGGTAGGGGAAACCGGAGTACCCGGAGGAAACCTACGCAGACACGGGGAGAACATGAAAACTGCACACAGAAAGGCCCCGTCCAGGTGGGAATCGAACCCGCTGTGAAGCACGAGCGCTAACCGTTGTGCTACCGTGCCAGTAGGATAGTACTTACAGTTTGTATATTTGCTATCTTGAAAATATACAAATAATCATGATTAATTTTGTTGCCATATCGGCCAGCTCTAGCACGAGGCAACCCACCTCACATGCCTGAGAGAAGTTGATAGAAGACGTATTTAAGAATAATGTGTATGCTTTATTATTGGGTATTTTATTTAAAGGCACACTGCGTAACATTTTGGACTATACTGCTGCCATCAGTACAAACATGCTCCTAATGACCAGCTCAAAACAGAAAATGCTATTACTGCAGTGGGTAATCAAAGAATGGATTTGGATGAGGACCTAACCTGTTTAAATCTCAAATTCTGCTGACTTTAGTCGACATCTCCGTGGAGACGAGCTGGAGACATTCCCACTCCCAGTAAAGTTACAGCCATGTCTTAGGAGAGCTGAGCCGCTCACAGCAAAAGCTCATGTTTTTTATTTGAACATTTATGAAGTAATTTTCAATGATGAAAACATCTGTCATAACATAAATGCTTGTATTTCAATTTTATTTTATGTGTAAAATTCTACGCGGTGTGGCTTTAAGAAATGTGTGACGTGTGTGTATTAGTTTGCAACTTAATTTAAGTTTTATGTTTCGTTACATTATTGGGGCATATGAAGACATGTTTGTCAAATGTAAAAACCGAAGAATGAAGGGAGTAACATATACTCTGTGAACTTTGTGTACTCCGTGTACTTTGTGTACTCTCTGTAGCTATGTAGACGCTGTTTGTGGACTTTTGTGATTCCTGTCAGAAGCACGTACCCAGGTCTCACACCGAGACAAGGAAATTAAAAATACAAAAAGCTTGTGAATCCTATTTTCCCCCATTGATGTCGACGTCAGTTATTTGTGAATGATGTGCTCATGTCCACCCCAGGACGGGCTTCTGCAGGACACTCAGAATGGTGACGCTGCCCTCCTCTGTACTTAAGACTTCATTAGAGCCTCATCCATCCTCCTCGTCCTGAAGCGCAGCATTTATCAGCAAAATTAAAAAGTGTCATGTCTGCTGTGATTTGTGTTCTTCCATCAAAAACACACAGCGCCAGGGGCTTCATCTGCATATTCTGACCGAGTCCAATAACTCAGACGGGCTGAGGAGGACTCCGAGGGACAAGCCGAGGGAGACACTGGGGAGGGACGCCCAAAGAGGACAACGTGGGACACTGGAGAGCAACGCCCAAAGAGGACAACGTCTGACCCTTGAGAGAGACACACAAAAAGGAGAACCTGGGACACTGGAGAAGGACGGGCAATGGAGGACAGGCAGAGAGGAACACCCAAAAGGAACCTGTGGTGTTTTTCACACATCTGTCCGGCTTTCAGGCGTTTCCACTTGGCGCGGGATGGGAACATACTCCCACTCCTCACTGCCAAACCTGCATAAACTTTATTTACACTTCAGCGGTGACGTTTCAGCGCTAAGGCCTTCATCAGGTCAAAGAAATGCCTTTGTTCGTCCCAGCCGGGGGCAAAGCTTATCTGAGCACAATTCAGTTCAATCAGCTTTATTGTTAAATCTTGGTAAATAGGCATTTTTCGTCCATGTTTCTTTAGGTTCATTCTATAAACGACTTGTAGTAGCAAGCTGCTGTGATATGCATTTAAATGCTCCTCTTGGTCAATGTTGCAAAGTTTAAAACTGATGATTGTGTAGTTGCTGATCTGTAACTGTTAAAGCAGTACTAAGTAACTTGTTTACCTTAATAAATCCTTTCCGTAGTCCCTCTGGGGGTAATACAAGTGTTAATGGGATGATTGTGGGGTCTTTCATCTCCCCCTGGTGTCTCTGGCCAGAAAACCACAATTGCAACTTCCCTGCCACCGGGTCGGAGCCACCAATACACACTAATGGAATCACGATGAAGAAGAAGCTCACAGGCTAACGGGCAAAGCTAACTGCTTGAATTGAATAAGGGGTAGACACATATAAGCTGTATTGTTTCAGCCCACTCCCTTTTGACCACCCATAATTGTTATGATCTTTGAAAGAAAAATAAACTCGTAAGATACGTGGGAACGGCTGAATTAGTCTATCCACGTGAAATAAACTGATGTCAGAGACTTTGTAGATTAATATTGCCATTTCTAGTACTAATGTTCATCCATAGAGTTATACTGTTCACACTACATGGGTTTCAGTATCCTTAGAGAATTCATGATATTTCCCATTTGTTAGAAGTACAACATGGCTCAGTTAAATAGACTTGCTACCACCACCCTGCACATTGATGTGAGTGGCGTTCGAGAAGCTGTCCGTCAGAGTCCTATCCCTCTGCAGAGGCTCGTATCACATGAGCGCGGTTCTGAAGTGTTGATCAGTCGCCCGGGGCAGCGCAATTTCCATTTTGTTCTCATTCTCTTATTTTAATGATGCTCTTCCCGGTGCTTAGCGGAGGTTTTGAGATTGCCGTATGTGCCTCAGGAGGTGCTTCTGTGCTCTCATTATCTGCTCCACGGCACACTCCGAACTTGAGCTCCACTCACCTGAAAGTTTCTTGACTTTGCCACTCGGCTTAGCGGCGCGGTGGGAGCTAACCGCGGTTCCTTCGGTAAACTTTATCTCCAGAGTAAATAATTTGACGTGTGCGGTGTAATTTACACATGGAATACGCGAGCGAGAAGTGCGAGGACGTCTTCAGAGCTCCTCGCGTCAGAGGTTCGCATCTGTTGTTGCTCCTTAATTCTACTAGTGTTGAAGACGTTATTAAAATGGAGTAATATCAGCAACAACATCGGTGACTGTAAAATTTGAAGAAACTCAATTCTCTGTGTGACGTTTCCTGGAGTGCGGGCATCCCAACTGAACTCAGGTCTGGAAAAGTAGGGTAAAGAAAATATATGCCTAGTATAACAAGTTTTGATATACAGTGTATGTATTTTAGATTGGGGATCAATTGGCAGGGATACTACGATTTGTATTTATTTATTTCAAATATTCACCTCTTTTCTGTATTACATTTTATAACTAATAATGTTTTTGAGGGAATTTTATAATTAAAATATATAAATTGTTATTATATGTAGTCGAAGAGGCATTTTTGCCGCTTAGTTTCTCAGAAGCAACCTCCTCTCTTGGTACAGCTGCGTTTTTTGCCTTTTTCTGCAAACTGCATTTGTGGTTTCTGCGTTCCACAATGTTTTGCTGGATGCTTGTGTACGTCTTTGCCGTGTTTTTGTGGTGTTGAGTGGATTTTTTGTTGTTGCTGGGAGGAGTCCATAGTGGTCCTGAAGAAAGCAGCTTTTTAAAAGAGCCAGCTCATGAGTGGAATGGAGGCGTCACAAGAGGCGCTACAGGAAACAAGGAAAGGACAAAGGAAGGGAGAATTTGGTGACAGACTGTTGTGGAGCGGAGGAGGAAAAGGAAGGAGGAGGTAGATGAGCTGGCTAGTGCAGGACACCATGCTCTGAAACAGAGGAGGTGGTGCACCGTTTCAGAGGAGCACTGAAGGCAGCCAGCCACGTTTCCTCCTCCGTGCTATGGATTCCCCAACCTCCAAAAACACGCTGGTCAGGTTGACCCACAGTGGTGGCACGCTCAGTCACAGCGGCTCAGGATTAACACCTGGACACTATTTTGTTGTACGGTTGTACAATAACAAATAAAGCGCTTACTTAGTAAATTATAGGGAGCAACTTGATACACCATGAGCAAAGCAATAGCAGTGGATTCCAGGGCCCCGCTCCGCCCCTGGTACAAAGGAAAGAAAACACCACTCCGGGTATGTTGTGGATACGAACATAACATTTTACTTTTATTGTGTCTCCTTTAACCCAGCGATCACATTCCCGACTCAACTCTTTTATGTTACTTTTACATACACAGGCTAACTGTTGCACAACTCCCCACAAAAGAGCGCCTGGTCTGAGAGAGGAGCTGTCGGTCCGAGCGCGGGAGCAGATAGGGAGCACTGGCCCGGCCTTCCCACGCCTTCACCCTCTGAACACAGACACAAACAGCACTAATGAAGCAGCATGTGGGGCCTGTCAGCGGCCATTAGCGCACACAGGCGTCAGCACCGGCCCGCGGCTAACACCAGCCTCTACCTGCCATCTGCAACGCTGCAGACTGACAGGCTCTGTTTGGACTGCCCCACACACCCGGGCTGTACCCGCCACAAAACACATACAGGGACATGGGGCCACGGGGACATGCGGGGACACGGGGGCGGAGGGACGCATGAACACGGGGCACACAGGGAGTCGGAGGAACATCAAATCAAGCATGCACTGGAAGAATGATCATCTTACTTACATTGCCGGAATAAAGGTTCTTCCTGTTGAGTTTGAGTCGGTTTTAAATTCTCAATCTCGCTTGAAATCAAACAAATGAACCTTTCGTTTATAAAGGGAACGATACAAACTAATCTGAATCAAGAAAAGATGTACTTGTTCTATTGGCAATACGAGGTTTTACCAGATCTAAGAATCTACTCAAACTTTAGATTTAGTCCATTAATTCAAGATTTGTGTAATTTCTTCCTAAAGATGATTATTAATTTTCCGGTGTGGGTTTACATGACTTGAATTCAGAATATTAATCTTGTTTGGAGTATTTGTTCACTAATGTTGCTGGATTATTTTTATTGGTTCCAAGGTAAGCTAGAAAAAAGAAAACTTCCATTACCGAATAAGATGACTTGAAATGAGATGCTGTTAGTGATGGGATTCAAATACTGGCTCATTTTCATATACATTTTTTCTATATGACGCCAAACAGAAATTATCTACGGGGACACAGGCACGTGGGGATTATAGGATGCAGGACAGAGAAATGTGGGCACTGGGACATGAGGGCGTAATAACATAGGAACACTAAGACATCAGGGTGTAGGGATATGGGGACACCAATACGGGAGCCACAGGGCTAAAAAACAGGAGCGACATGTACAGTAGGTAGACTGTGACATAGAGGGTGCATTGAGGGACATGAGGGACACAGTGGTATCGGGCGTAGGAAAAGGCGGGACATGTACTTCGACATGGGGCGTAGCAACATTGGGACACTGCAAAATAGGGGCGTAGGGACATACAGGGGTATTGGGGAATAGGATCAAGGGCGACATATAGAGACACTGTGACGTGTCGGGACGTGGGGACACTGTGACATAGAGGGCACATTGACAAGAGGGACACTGGTGTATCGGGCAAAGGAACAGGCGGGGTATGTAGGGACGTGGCAACATGGGGTGTAGGGACATCGATCAATAGTTCTGTATCGCCCAATATCACGACAGGAGTTGCCTCACAGGGCTGCACCGAACATTCAAGCAATGAAACAAAACCATAAACAAGACCCTGTAAGGTTCAGGGACATTAAGTATCCGGGCAAACGTAATGTCCAAATAAGCATCGGCAGCAGGTGGTGACGAGCCCCGTGGGCGTCCCCCATCCCTACACTCTCCGACACGAAAAAAGAAACCTCGGAGGAAACCACAGAGGGAGAGATCCACTCCCATGGACGGGCAGGCTATAGACAGACCCAGGTGTGGATGGGAGTCCCTCAAACGGGCCAAGACCGCAGAAAGTCCAGTCCTTGTTGGAGCTCTTCTTGTCCTGTCCCTGTAGGCGGGGCTCCTCCGTTCCTCAGGGCTGAATACCACGACACCAACGACCCACGGTCTGAAACAGGGACTCCCACGGGGAAGTGGGACAGGGGACCCTGACAGAGAGGGCACAGGGATATGGGGAACACAGAGGCATCGGGACATATAACAATCGAGAAATACAGGGACACTGGGGCGTAATGACATGGGGACACTGACATGGGGGACACTGGGGTATCGGGGCATAGGACCAGGCGGGACATACAGGCACATGGGGGAAAGGAGGGGTTCGGTGCAGGCCCGGGGCAGCGCTTATATCAAAGCGCTGGCTCGAGCCTCTCCACGCTCCGCACTAATTGTTTCTTTCACTGAACCGCGAGTCCGCCGCCGCCTGCTGCCTTTTTATTCATGCATGACTTAATGCGCGGGAAAAAAACATCAATTGTCAGAAAGTGGCTACGTGAGCGGTGCTTAGAGTAATTAGCCTGTTCATGGGCTTTTCGTCAAGATCACACGGCGATTGTAATTCATTATTAATTTTAATGGGCAGAGCTGCTAAATGAGCGCACAAAGAGCCCCGCACTGAAGACCGGGCCGATTCACACATTCACATGTCCAGTTGTGCAGACATGGTCGTTTTATTAATCTCATCAACATGTTCAATAAAGCCAAAAGGTTAATACAATATTACGTTGTGAAACACTATGAACATAAGAAAAGACCTTGTTCTTTAGGGTGTAATAAGTCTGCTATGCCGATCGCTCTTTATCATTAGTCTGCTAATATGTGACATGGTCAATAATCTTTTTAGGTCTTTCTTCTCCCTATTTGTTGTAAGTGTAAGTCAATTTGGCATAACAAGAGATTTGATTGTATTTTTAAACACAACTATTACACTAGTTTACACTAAATGTATGAAACATCAGTGTGCTTTAATAACCGTAAACTTCTTATCTGAAAGGCAGGTCTGTTATAAAGACGTGGAAGTCTCACAGTTCTGAAAGATGCTTCCTCTGCCGCTCCACACGACACGGACTCTGTGTGTGTGTGAAGGGTCTGTTTTGTTTTTACAATGAAGTAGCCTACATAGAAGCATAATAGCAACAGAAACATTAATGTGTGTGTACATTAACATACACTGTCTCGAATACATTTATGCTGCATTAAGTTTTTACCAAACCTGTTTTGTATGAAATATGAAACGACCTTGAAAGATCTGGGCAGAATCTTAAATTACAGGCGCTCGTCATATAATTAGAATATCATGAAAAAGGGCATTCACTTCTGTCATTCAACTTAAACTGTGAAACTAATATATGATATAGACTCATTACCTGCAAAGTGACATATGTATAGCCTTTATTTGTTATAATTTTGATGATTATGGCTCATCTTATAAAACCCCAAATTAAACATCTCATAACATTAGAATATTTTGAAAATGGACTGTAAACCATAATCATCAAAATTATTACCAATAAAGGCTATACATATGTCACTGCATGTAATGAGTCTGTCATATATCAGTTTCACATTTTAAGTTGAATTACAGAAATAAATGAACTTTTTCATGATATTCTCATTATGTGACGAGCACCTGTATTTCTCACAATTTACCAATTTAGTTTTATTTAAAAAAATGCAGTTTGTATACCAAATGTTAGACTTACAGACTTTATTTTATGAATTATAAAAATCTGTATTTACATGAATGATTCGCCTCTGTAACCGATTTGCTTTAGATTGTCCATCAAACCTCATCCTCAACTAAAATATCACTTAAAATATTACTTTAAACGGACCTATTGTTACATAGATGGTGAAAGATCAGGGCATCGCCGATAGTAAAGAAAAGAAAAGTCCAGAGTGGATGTGTGTGAGTGTTTTACCTTACATCGCTTTCATCTTTGTCCGTTTCATTTCTCACTTCCTGCTCTATATTCACACTTATTTACTAGATAAAATCCGCCGGGTTTCGTTTGCTTCAAGCTGCATTTATTAACTGGAGCAATAAACTCGGCTCTGCACCTGAAGTCTTGCTAAATGAATATTTGTTAGATTGCCCTGTTGCATTGTGCCTCATGTAGAAGGATCATATTTTGCACCTGCTGTTCCTCTTTGCTAATATTGATTCATCTTCTTACACACAGGATATTACACTTCATAATAAATACAAATACATTGGTAAATAAGTCCATATGTGTGCAACAAAGCTGTTACAGTCTGTGTCTGCACTACACTCACACATGTTTGACTATAGAGCGTCTCAAACCGTGTCAACGTTTCGCATAAAATGTTACCAGTGCTGGGGAGAATACTTTGAAATTGTATTTAGTTACAGAATACTGAATACTAGCCTTGAAATGTATTTTGTAACGTATTCTTTTACTTTGTCCAATCAGAGTACTGTATTCTGAATCCTTTGAATACTTTCACGGTGATTTACATTATATTCAGGCATAAAAGCGGCGTCTGATTAAAAACGTGCAGCTACACTTTTTACATCGCCTGTTATGAACTTATTTGCCACTCATTCAGAATATGACAAAGTACTTTGCAAATACTCACAGCCCAAAATGGCATAGAGCGAAACTTCCCTCCGGCTGTTTTGATCTTTTCTCACGTATTGTTATGAATATGAAACAGAAATGTAATGATTAAGCACTGCAATGTATTCCTTTGATACCAAGTAACTGTATTCTAAATACCCTCAAATGAAAGAGTAACTAGAATATTTTAAATCCATGTATTCAATAACTATAACCAACACTAAATGTTACTCTGAAAACCTTTCTAAACACACAATTATGAGTTTTCCAAACTACAATTATGTAGTTTACGCAAGGACATTATCTTAGTTATGTCTCAATGTCTTATTTGAAAATGCACTGGTTTATTTGTAATGTGCATTGGCTGTGTTTGTAAAACCTGAAACAAGCAGCAGACCTTGTTCATTTACATGTCTGTTTAGGCTTACACTTTTTTTTTTTTACTGAAACATACTTTATAATGGCTTGAATAAATAAATGAATGTGAAAATGTAAAAAATAAAAAGCCTATATGTTTAAGCTCTCCACATTGTCGTGTATTTTTCCGTTTTGTTCTATTATTCAACCTTAATGCTGTATTTTTTTATTTCAACATTATGATGACATTCACTGGCTGAGCAACAGATACATAGTAATAAAGTTATATCTCGACCGTAAAAGCTGCCTTGTCAATGTTGTACAAACGTGTTTTTTTCATGCAGCACAGACCAAAGGACTCTATCGCCCTCTACTGGACGAGCCCACACACTGCACTCCGAGGAAACACCTTTTTCAGACTTTTATTAAATCAATGCGGATCAGAGAGATTCCTGAAGACGTGAAGGGAAATGGATGTAATACTGTAAATGAAGAGTGGAAGAGTGGGCTTCTGGGAAATGTAGTCTCGGTTCAGTCGTCTCCTCCGCACAGACTCAGCAGGGCCCTCTGGTAGTCCCCTTTGGTGTGTTCCTGCGGGATCCAGCATTAGTTAAAGCAGCCAAATGGTGAGTTGGACTGATTTTGTGGCTTTGATGCCAAACTGTGTGCACTCACGGCGATGGTCTGGTACAGGGACTTCTTGTGCTGCCTCTTGAACTCAGTGCGGATCTTCATCAGGTCCACCTCGCAGCGGGACACCACGATCCGCGTCACCACCTTGTCCTTCGCAGTCTTACCCTGCGCCGGAGGACGAGAGTAGGCCGGAAATGGATTCATCTCTGGTTTATGTTATGTTTCATGTTGCACTAAAGAAACACCCTGGGTTATGATGTACTTTCACCAACAGCGGCAATAAAACACATTCTGATGCAGCTGACTACTCGACGACCGGGCTATTCCATAAATGGATTGTTTCTTCCCTGATGGCACGAGTATTTGTGTATTTGGAGTCAATACCTTCATGGCTTCGTTGAGTCTGTTGGCGAAGTACACGTGCTTGTTCTCGAAGCACTCCACTGTGGATGAAGAGGGACGGGTTAGCCTCACTGTGACCTACGGCAGGGTCCATTTGGACACTTCAGTTTTTAGACCAATCGACCAATAATATAATGTTAATATATTTAGTTGACAACTTGCCATAGAAATTTAGTTGACAGTAGTATTGCAATCGCGGTTCGACATGTCTAATAATAATGATTTCTTTCACAAAATGCCCAGGATTAACGTTTGAGAGAAGATTGAATTAGACAAACACACACAAGAAAACTTTGACTGTGATTTAAATGCGACCATAAATTCATGTAACGTAAGATTTGTTTTGTCTAGCTATCTTCAAGTGTAAAAAACAATTTCATGAAATGTGTGATGTGTAGGCGCCATCCATGATTTGCTGTTGTTATTTCACCCCCTGCCTCTATACGGCGCTATGTCTCTCTTGTTCATACCTGGGCCTGTATAAGGCGTGGTCGGAGGTAACCGGGTGCCGATTAATGGGGACAATTCTTCTTGACCGTGTCACATGTGGATGTGGATATTGGTTTGTGGCGCCACAAAAATCAGTTTATATGAGTGGAACACGTGGAACCTTTCATTTAAGCAGGAGCCAAGTTACTAATTTCAAGAAAAATTGCAAATGTGTAAAGGAACAATATTTTCCCTTGAATATTTGTTTTTGGTTGAGTGTCACGTTTAGTCATATTTTAAATGGTCTCAAGGATGTTACACTGACTCAACACTATACGTGGCCGACGACGTACCCAGAGTCAGGAAGGACTTCTCCAGGTCTCCCTTCACCTCCTTCCGGATGCTTTCCTTCATGTCGTACGGGCTGTAGCTCTTGTACCGGTCGAACACTGAGGAGAGCGCACAGTCAAAATCACACTACCTGGTTATTCACTGCGGGGACCGTACCTCTCTGGAGGTGGGGCACGCTCCTCTGGGACATGATGGTGATCCATGTGGCCACGTCTGTGCCCTTAATCTTCACCCCCGCGTCATACAGCGCCTGACACAGGAGAACATTACTGCCGTCAGGACCGTCCCAATGGGGGAAAAGAATGCACCCAAATATGTGATGCGAGTGGAAGGAAAAGGTTGTCAGTCAAATAATTGAGAAAGTATGAGTACGTCGTGCTGACAAAGATAACACACAGCATAAAAAAATACAAATAAATGTATATTTTTAGAGTAAGGCACAAGAAATCCAATCTTTAATTCATTTTCTTCCTATCGTCAGCTTTCTTTGCGCAATTGCCTATGGTCGACCAATTTTTGACCAAAACTCTTTGTTTTTTGAAATCATTGTCCTCAGACAATTAGAGGGCAGGTCACAACCCAAATAATACCTGTATTTCAGTCGTGAGGACTGAAGGCTTGTTACAACCCCCAAAAATATCTAAAGTCATCTTTATCTCGATTATTTTCAAGTGTTTTTTGTATTTCCCCCCAAAAAAACTCAAAGTACGTGACACTACTGATCAAATATTACTCCAACAAAAGTACAATTTGCTCAATTACATTATTACTTAAAGGTCCTATATCATGCAAAATCGACTTTTTGGAGCTTTTAACCATGTTGTTATGCTATTTCCTTATCAAAAACACCCCCAGAGTGGTTTTTGGATTCATTCACGCAGTTCTCAGTAATCCTCCTGAATCCTGCGCTCTGAGCAGCTGCTCCGCCCTCTCCTGGTAAACGACTGGCATGTTCAGTTGTGTCGTCACAGCGGAACGGAAGTGCTCGACGTCTGTAATCTAATGCCTTACGGCATGATTTTTATTTGTAAAACAGTTTTTTTCATTATTTCTGTCGTAAGAAAAAAAAAAAAAAAAAAAAAAAGAAAAAAAAAAAAAAAAAAAAGGAAGTGCCTGACGCTGCGCTGCCCCTGTACCGAAAACAAACGCTCCCCCTGAGCGTCCGAACGGCCTGAGCAGATGGTCATGTCATGTTGCACCGAAAGTTGTGAAGAGGGAGCTTTTTTCTAACCTACTCTGGAGTCTGGACGCCTGTTCTTTTTTTCTTACCTCACGATAATGTCACGGAGAAAACCGCGTTTGGCTGCGAGGACTGGACTTTATTCAACCTTCCCAAAGAAGAGGCCATAGAAGTTGGCATTTCCCTCCGGGATTCAGCGACTATCAGCCAAAATAGTGTTTGTCTGAGCCTGTCGCTGATGGATGCTAATGAACCTTGGCCAGAATCAAAGTGGATTAACTTTTATAACCAGCGCAAGTCCCATACTGGAAACATCAGAGTGGTGAGTCGATCAAAATGCATGTTAGCGTGTGTGTTAGCGTGTGTGCTAGCCATTTAGCCATGAAGCTGTGTTGCACATGTTAACTCCTTATAACAGCATCATGAAATAACTTCACTTTTTGCTGTGATATATATATTTCTACTACTGCTAAAGTTGTATGAGCGGCGAGAGGGGGCGGAGTTAACTGAATCCAAGCGTTTTGTCTTCCGGGTTGGAAAATTACCTCCAGAAAATACTAATATTTATCACAAAAATGAGTGCTCCGTAGTGGTAGAGGTACAATATATCATATAAAGGCCTATACTTTACTTTGGAATGGCTTAAAATAGCATGATACAGGTCCTTTAAGTGAAAGTAATGAGGTATTTGCTGTAGAAAATACTTAACTAAGAGAAAGTTCAAATCAGTTTATCAGTCATGAACAATAACTTTGCAGCTTCAAAAACATGCACACACAAAAATGGCAACCAAATTCCCCATCCGTACGGCAACACGACGGGGACAAACCTTCTATCTTGTTGTGAGTCAATGGCATTTGACAGTACACCTGCACAGCGCCACCTATTGTTCTGGAGTGTGCATTTCAAAGCGTTTAAAATGAACAGAAACAGCTGGCCAAAGTGACTTTTGAAACTTTGGAGCCTTTATAGAAATGTGACGGAGTAGGAAGTATTACATTTCCAAATAAGTGGAGTAAAAGTAAAGCGCAGATCCTCGAAAGCTCTACAGTAATGAAGTACATCTGCTTTATCACTCACCACCTCTGGTACTGAGTCTTCAAAAAGTACAATTTCTCCAAAGAAATAACTCAAGTGACTTCAGTAAATGTCACGGGTACATGACACGCTTGGGCGAAGGCAGCTGAGGTGGTCCATGTAGGTCTGCAGGACGCCCCAGGCACCAGTGACCAGTCCATATCGTCATAATTGTGGACTCACCCGCGCGTCCTCATCGATCTTCTCATAGTCCACCACGTTGGTCGGCTCGTCCCGCTTTGTCTGTGGGTCAAAAAAAAAGAGTCAGAGCCACCGCTGGGAAAGGCAGGGTAAGTATGGAAACAAATATTTGATCAAAAACTGTATATGTGCGTGCAATTTAGCTTCTGGCAAACTAAGTTGATTTAAACATCCTACGAACTTGGGAAAAAAAGCAGCGAACCCAGGCACTCTAGAACAAATATGCACAGCACGAGGAAGTGCTACAAACTCGACTTGAGAAGAGTCCCACCTGAACCAGGGCCAGCAGCAGTTTGGCAAAGTTTCCCGAAGTGTCTCCCGCCACGTCTTTCTCCAGCTCCCTTTTAAACACTGCACAGGAGGGAGAGAGCAGGGCATGGACTCCACACATATTCTTTTAAACATCTCTCTGACAGAATAATACATTTTAACTCCGGATCCTCCGTCCCCTTCGACATCTGCTCATTCTAAAATTACACTGCCCGGCCAAAAGGTCACTCGCTAAATCTATCTAAGGACCGCCTGGTGCTTTGATTACATTTACAGCATTACATTCTCCAGCACATCCCAGAGCTTCTCAATAGGGTTAAGCTCTGGATTCCCTAAGATCTTCTCCCTGAACCACTTTTTCACAATGAGAGCTCGATGAATCCTGACACTGTGAACTTGGCATTTGAAGCGCCCATCTTGTGATGAACCATGGGAAGATTGAATAACCTGGTCATTCAGGTGATCAGCTGATCTCATTCTTTGGGCACACAGTGTTGCTGACCAACTGCAGCAACCCCCAGATAAAAACATCTAGCTGAATCCGGGTGGACACTTGTTTGGGTCAGGCAGTGTATTTTTCGAAAGACCAACTATGTAAGCACATGGCCCAACACTCACTGTCTCTGTAGACCTTCTTGATGTTGACCATCTCGTCATTGCTGCTCGCTCTGGAGCAGACCAGCTCAATGAGAGTCTCCTCGTCGGTACCCAGCCCCTGTGCACACGCAGACACATGTTTCTCTCCACTCGCGCCCTTAGCGGAAATGGTGCGTAACGTGAGTGCCGGACCTTCATGGACGAGTTGAGCGCAGCGGCGTCGAACTCGGAGGGGCTCTTGAGTAGACCCAGCATCAGCGCCTCCAGAGACCCAGAGAGCGCCCCTTTCAGGGCAGCTGCCAGATCCTGCACGCACATCGGTTAGGTCAGAGCGGGGAGGACCGGGCAGTGGAGGCCACGGGGGGATGGAGGGGGGGCTACTGTACCTTCCTGGCGATGCGCTCGTACTCGAAGGCGATCTCTTTGCGCTGCTCCCAGCTGCGGCGCGTCAGGACGTCAATGAGCGTCTGTTCATCCACACCTTTAACAGACACTCTATATTGTATTTCAAGTTTTTCAATGATGATAAGTTATTTTTGTGAGTTCAGAATTCGTGTGATTACATGTGACATAGTACTCTAAAGGTATTGATATTAACAGCATGAATACCACATTATATTTGACCTAGACCTAGATGTTTGATTCCAGTCATTCAGAACGTACCTTTAATCATTTAAACAATCTAGAACCTCTTTTCTAAATCCTGTTGCCGACGGAGGAGCAGAATCAGAAACACTTCTGGGGCCTCACCTTTCGTCTTGATGGCGGTGTCGATTCTGGTCGCGTCGCGCATAGGGTCGAAGTCCCGCGCTGGCACCACAGTGGGGAATTTGTGCTCCTTCTCCTACACAGGCCGGGACAGAGTAGGTAGGGGGCTCAGTTCATGGACAGCACATTATGGGACAATTTGATTAGCCATACCAATAATGACCCGGTTCATAATCCTATTTTGGCATTGCATTTTTATATTGTGCATTTTGTGAAGCGCTTTGTGATTTATTTTGAGTATAAACTAGCCTTAGAGTTGAACTATCTGCTAAAAGTGGAGAAGAGTAGAGTGGACCCACCTTTCCGTAGGACAGAGTCAGCTGACCCAGGAACTCGGACACCAGCGCCATGGTTCACCTGCACATAGACAGAGACGGGTGTGTGTTAGGTTCACTGAGCAGGACGCAGGCAGGCGGGACGGGTGTGTCTGCTGATAAGAACCGCTCCTTACTCCACCTGACCAGGAGGTAATAAGCGTTGACCGGGGCAACGGCGCAAACACCTCCAAAGCACTGGACGCATTACAGCTTCGCCCTGCTCTGCTTATCTGGACATGGCTGCGCCTCTTTGCCGATGGGTTTTCTACCGTCGACCATAACATTACGACACATTCACATAAGCATGCGTGTCCCTCTGAGGGTCCTGGAATTAAAGGGGACCTTGTTGTACATATGTTGTGAATGTAGGACAAACCAGAGCACACAGAGGAAATCTAAACAGACATGGGCTTATTTTTTATTATTGAAGTTATTGCCCTAATTTGTCTAGGGTGGCTTTAAGCAAAACTTGAAAATTGTACACTTACATGTTTGTGCTTTTTGTAAGCTCATTACCCACATTTGTTAAAGTTTGGTGAGAAGAATTAAACTTGTTGTCTCCCAATACGGCCTCGGCCCCTCTGAGGGGAGTGGCACCTGACCTGTGCTGACCCCGGCCACCCCGGAGACACGCCCCTGCATACTACCTAACTAACCTACTGAGGCCTCGTCACTTACACTTACACAACACGTCAGACCTGAGCTGAAGCCGTATCAGTTCAGGGGGGTTAATGTGTCACAAAGAACGCCCAGAGTGAACAAGACGGTCTTTTACAGAGCCGTAAATTCCTGCATTCTTTATCAGTCGACTGCGTGTGTCCTGACAGCCCGGAGTAAAGATCACACCCAGACCCTCGCACTGAGCGGAGCCACCGCGGGGTTTGGCTTCGGATGTATGGACGCAATGTTGTAATTGCAGACAAATAAAGCTAATTGGAAGAGTTGTAATTTATTTAGTAAGCAAAGTGCCCTCTGCAGAGAACATTTCCCTCCATTGGGTTTTGTTATGTATAAAATCCAAAATGCCTTTTCTTCAACTTTCCTTGTTCTCTCTGTGTTTATAATGTACACTGTGAACAGAATCTTTATTTTACAATTGCAGATCTAATGGAAAAAACAGAGGGCACATCTATGGGGTGGCAAGAGTGGCACCCGACTTAAAGGAGCATTTTGGGGGTCAGCATTTTAATAAAGAAATACAAAAAAGAAGAAGAAGAATGCAAATTATGACATTTAAGGGTCTATAAAAAAAAACTTGCCTGAACCCTATATATGTACATTAATCCGCCATAGTACCCCCTTACAATATCAAAGTGCCACCCCATAGATGAACGTCGTGACATGAACCTGGTCACAACATTTGCATAAAAAGCGACTTTTGTCTACAGAACAGTCCGCAGTCACCAGCTGTGTGGCTTTAAAAAGGTTATGAAATCATATGTTCTAATCTAGAGAAAGAGTCCCACACTTCCATCACTTCCAGCACCTCAGTGGACGGATATCGAACCGGTAGTGCACATAGAAGTGTTTGTCGAGGCCTTACCTTGACAGCAGCAGCAGCAGCAGAGAAGCAGAGAAGCAGCAAAGAGCGTGAGCCGGGGTGGGACGGGTGTATTTAACAGCCTCATGTACATGTACACACCACTGCCCTGCCCTGGGAATGACACACCCGGCCACGTATCAGCCACTGTGATAATATTACTTACTGAAAAACCAAGAGCTCTAAAGACGTCTATTAGGGCTGCACATGTAAATGCTATCGAGCCACATTCACAATTTGACTGGTTGCAATTAGCAAAAACAAAAAATTAAAAACCTGTAGTTATTAAAAGTCACAATTTCACACTATAAATGGAATAAAATACAAATAATTAATTTAACTACAGGTGTTTTAATATGTAGAAAATGAGTCAAAAACATATGGTTTTACTGAAAGTGGACTCTCCTCAGACCAAGAGCGGGACATCGCCAATGGCTCGTCTCCATGGAGATGCTGCTGGTTTGCTTTGACTACAGGCAGACAAACATGTGTGGCAAATGTTAAAATTTAAGGCCATGGACCTTTTTTTTTTTTATTACAAAAAATGAAAGAAGAAGCCACACTTCTAACTTTGCTTACATCTTTGAGGCGTCTTAATTCTTCACAGGGATGACTTTTATGGGCACATTTCACAACTCGCAGGGTCACCGTCACAAAAATGCTGGAGAACTGACCCACAGGTTTATGAAATTGATAAAATGCAACAATTAGATGCACAGTGTTTTTTTCCCCCCACAAATGTCTGAGTTCACAATATACTGATAAAATTAATCTTGATCCAGTATCAATGCTGCGTTCAAGGCAACATTTACGACCTTGGACTAAATAAAGATGTCTTGTAAGGCCACTAGTAATAGTAAAATATAGCCGATTATCAGAATATCGGCCCTCATCCCGCCCAAAGCCTGTCCCCCTCAATCTTAAGATGACGGTATTGCTACTGCTTTTATGTTTTTTGGGGGGGGGGGGTTTAGGGGTCTTCGTTTTTGGATTTTGGAACGCAATAATAATGGCGATTGCAGTGATTGAGTTTTTTTTAGTGGCGCCTGACAAAGTAAATTTAAACGTGGGCATTTTGGTTCCATTTACAGAAGAGGGTGGGCAGTGTGTCCGTATGAGGTGCGCTGCATACCACAGAATAAGGTGTGGTCACTCTGACTTTGATCAGCTCCATAAACGGGCCTGTTATCACGCATGATACGACTCCTGTCCCCGTCCCCACTGTCCCACACATGATGATGTAGGCAATGATTAGTTACACTTGTTAAGATACATTAACTTCTCATGAATAGTCTCAGTCATACTTCAAAAGCCGCTATGGCAAAATAAGTTATCTAATGTTGAAGGAACTTGATTAAACTTCGCAGACTTGGTGGTTGGAGCTCCAGGTGGTTTTTGGTGCAGTGTCGTCACTGCTCTGAAGAAGAACTATACAAATAAAGTGTTTCTGCTTCTAACTTTTGCAATCTACTCCTTCCTTACTAATGTACAGAGTTTTTCCATTACTCAAACATAGTAAAATAGAATAGACAAATATGTTAGTCAAATATTGTGGGGAATCTTTAAAGAGCAACTAAACACCTAATCAACTTTTTTTTGCTGATAAACTATCTATATGGGTCACTAACACAGTTATCTACATGTCCTTATCATTATTTTGACATTTTAGTGCAAACTTGTTCAAAATCCAATTTTTGTGTACAAAACCGTCTGTTCAGCGCCTCTCACGTTTGAACAGCACTTACTACATTTGAATTTAGGGGTTGGCTGATGACGAACCATCATACGTCTCAGAGCCATCATACGTCACCAAATCTGCCACTGTGGTATAAAAGCTGACCCCTCCCCTTTTGTGACGTGTGCAGAACATGCTTGTCACAGCGGCCACGGAGCGGGAGGATGAGGAGAGAAGACCCGAGACGGGATTTGACCTACAGGCTCCGCTCCACTCTGTGAACCACAGCACTCACATCCCCGACCTCTCCTACTAAATAAAGACAAATGTTTCCCCAAAATCCCAGATTCACTTATTTAGTGACATGGCTGGATGTTTTCACGTTGAAACTACAGACACGATAAAGCTGTATCGGGCAGACAGAGATAATCAGGGCTGTCCGTGCTTATGAGATGGGGCTGAGGGCTTTTTACTGTAGTCTCCCCCAGGGAGAGCTCACAGACACCGGGGGCTGCAGTTAGCCATCCCCTGCCTTGGAGGTTCAGAGCGGGGCAGTGTGTGACTGAGTGTCCGCTAAAGCCAGGAGGGGGAACGGGGAGATACGAGCGCCAAATGTCCGCCGCGTGTGCTCGGCCTGTAGCCGGTACGACGGGCTCGAGAGTCCGGGAAAGTGGCGCCACATGTCCGGAGAAGCTAGCCGGTACGAGAGGCTGCAGTGTCCGGGTGGCTGCAGTGGCGCAAACATTGTCTAAATGCGGCATAACGGGAGTCAGTCAGTCCCGGTCACACATGGTCTGAGACTGTCAACAGAGCAGAGACCGCCCACACACTCCCCCTCCCCGCGTCCCCCCAAAGCCTCCCGCCACGCCTCTTTCGCTGAGTTTTTTTAATTTTGGGAGTGGGTGGAGTAAACTCTGGAAGGGGTGTTTAGTAGCTCTTTAAAGAGCACCTGATTCAATGGCTATTTTGACTGAGACTTTCACTTGTGGCTCCTCGGCTGTTGAGCTCTGTTGTCTCACGTACAAATGAATGACCAACTTGAAAGACGCTATGGAACAAACCCATCAGTTTACATCTTTATTTACATTGTCTCACAAAATTAAGCAATGGTTTCTTGTGTTCCCTGAAGACGTCTGTGTGTGTGGTTATTCCTCCAGCAAATATGGATGGGCGATATGGCAATTATTCACTAAGCTTAGCTATAGTTTTCCTTACAGCCGATCTGCCGCCATTTTTTTCACACTTCACTCACGTCCCTGTGATTTGTCAAATCGCGGGGAAAAGTAAACGGCAAAAAACAGATCGAGATTGAATCAAATCACGGTGGGTGCAATTAGCAAATCGATAATACTGTTGGGTCAAATAATATCTTCTGCATACAACATAATAACCCGACTCTATAGGGCTGTAGAGGCATTTGCTTGAAGTTTCCCCTCCTAAGGTGCACTTTTTATGTACTTTTTGTAAACGGTCACCTCTTCAAAGTCATAATGTCCCATCCAAACCCAGTTGCATCGTTGCGCCTACAGTGCCCCCTGCTGGTCGTCATACAGAACGTCATCTATGAGCACGTCCCTGTGGTCGACGGGCACCTGCTCACAGATCTGCTCCCTGTAGGCCAGCGCGATGGTGTGGGGCTTCCCGCGGGGGTGCGCCATGCAGCGCTCCAGGTAGGTGTCGTAGAAACCTTTGCCCCGCCCCAGACGCCGGCCCGAGAGGTCGAACCCGAGACCGGGCATCAGGATCAAGTCCAGACCTCCTACGAAACGGGAACCAAAGCAAATGAATACGTAAATGAGGGACAAATGTTTCTAGAAATAATGTGACGGCGTATCTCACAGTTCTCACTCCTAAGAAGTTATTTTAGCTGCAATAATTGATGCCAGGAAATACTGCTAAGCCTGTGGAGTTCGGGAAGGAATGTTACTGTAGAAATCCAAGTTATGGGAGAGTAGCAAACAGTAGCAATGGGCAAAATGAAGCGAGGCTTTGAAGTGTGTTGAGCTAAAGTGGGTGAGCCAGATGAACCAGTGTTTCATGGACCAGTAGATCATGTGCCTGAAGCCTCGGTTTATGGAAATAATGTATCAATAGGTTTTAGCACTGGAAAAAAAGGAAAATAAACATACTTTTTAAAATTGTCATACATTCAAATCAGTGGTAGATGGCAGTATAGAGCGAGGCTTCAGTTTGAACCATTTGCTGACACAGGAGGTCGAAAAGCTTCATTTTGCCCATTATTAGCAAACAGTGTCTATAGACTACCATTAGCTAAAAACATTTTTTTTTTTAAAGTACGTTTTATTGTTTCCTTTTTGTTTCTTATTATGCAATGTAGCAGGAATCCCTTAAATATTAACCGTTTTGACAACACAATATCGAGCTCTACTGATATTTTGTCACTTTGAAACCTAAGTCAAAGCAATTCACTAAACATTCTATTCTTAGAAAGTTAAACATGTGCTTATACTGGATATTATTTCAAAAATAAAGCATGGATTTTTTTTTTCCATATTTAACCCAAATCCTAAGAATCTATTTTAAAGTGGCATCGAATTGCTAGAAGTTTGGAAAATAGAGGGCTTGAGATAAATTGGTAGGCTCTTTTTTCTGTAGCTGGTAGTTTTACTATGACCGGTTAGTAATACTAATATGGATTAGCATTTTTTTATTTGGAAAATCAACTTTTAGGACCAATTTATTTAAGAAAAGTTGTTCAAAGTTATGAACATGTTACTTCTGTCCCTGTGTGGATTTTTCAGTAAATATCATAATATCCAACCCTGCTGGCACCAGCGAAACAGAAAAGGACATCAGCAAGTGGATTATGGAGTTTGGAAGTTAGCCGTTTCTTCATCACACTATAAGTAGGAATGTGGCGCCCTCTGTTGACGGTTAAGGTGAACTGTTGTGGTGTAATGGGGTTCAGTCGGACCTGTGTCCAGCGCCTCCTCTCGCGGCTCGTCCTCCCCGGGCTGGCGGATGTTCCAGGAGGTGAGGGCCAGGTTCTGGATGTCTGCCTCGCCGGTGAGCTTCAGCATGTCCATGTGGTTGCTGGTGCGCTGGTACCGCGGGATGAAGCAGCTCTTTCCCGCCGCGAACAGGTGCGTAATGATGGAGTCGGTGCGCACCTCGTCATCCATGCTCAGGAACACGGCCACCCGCTGACTGGACAGGTACTTGGGGTGGGACAGCAGCTGGACACAAGGACCGAAAATAGAGAGAAATATGTGAGGTGATTGGACATCATAACCGTGTAATGTTTAATCATACTGTCCGCTTATTTGGCAACATTGTGATTTCCAAAGTTTTAGACAGTTATATATCGGCTACAACAACTTTTAGTGTTGAAATAATACTCCACACGCAGCAGCTGGAGAGCAGGGTGGACAGGCGGAAGTCCATGTGCGCGTGCAGCCCATAAAGGTTATTACAGAGACAGTCTTACTTTCTGACACACCACCAGGGACTGTCGCTGTTTCTCGGACTCGCTCAGAGCTGCTACCCGCCTCTTGATCTCTTTTCGGAGGCTCTGCTTAGCAGCGCGCAGGGCGGCCATAGCGTCTGCACAGTCGCGCTCTGATCCGGTCTGCTCCAGCCTGTTCCCAGAGAAGCGCACCGCCTTCTGCTACAGGACGGTCCCAGCAGCTGCAGGGGAACAACCCCCAGCACGAACAGGGGTGAAGTTGTTAAACATTAGCTGAGCTAACTTCTTTTTCTTCTTCGGTCATTTTACGACACTTTCTAAACGTTGTGTAATATTGCCATCTGCTGGCAATGTCATTCATCTCCTGGTATAGTCGACTACAATGTGTGGCTACAAACCATTGGCGATAGTCTTACTAAATCCTGATTAACTCGCACTTTGTGCCTTTTATTAAGTGCTGCTATACTGACCAAAACTGTAAACATCTGTAAACAGTTTATCCTTAGTACAAACATGAACAAATAAGAACACATTTCAGACACATATAAAGACTCAGAGGTAAGCAATGATATCTGGTTTAATATTATAGTTTATAAATTGTTATATATAAATGTTATCCTCCTAGGTCAGGGGTAGGCAACCACTATCTTAAGAGCCACACGCGGCTCTTTAAAGCCTGTGGAGCGGCTCTATTGAGCTTTGATGACAAAAGTAAACCCATAATGTGCATTTATATGAGTGACGATCTGCAATAGTATGAGGCAAAATCTATTATTTGCTGAAATTTTACAGTGAATGACCATCCAGATCTACTTATATTTCCTACAGTCAGTACAGTTTCAAAGATTGTACATAATTTTCACTCTTTAATCAATTATTCATCAACATACTATATATTAAAAATGCGTATGTTTGCTGATTAAAATACCACAGTGGGGATTGAAGGTTGCTGTTATTTAAGTGAAACTAAACCCCAAAAGCATGTTTTTTGACCACAGGACGACTCCAAGTGTGAACAGCGGCCTCTAAGCCAAGCAGGACATTTGCGTCATGTGAGTGTAACTTCTCCGCTCCTTCATGTGCATCTACCCTCTCCTCCCAGACCTTCAGCCCTGTGAGCCCCGTGGTCCTGTGGGGGCTGGGACCCGTTTGCTGAGTCACTGTGGGCTGGTGCGCATTAGGTCCTACAGGGGTGGACCCTCAGCGCGGCCTCTCATTGGCTGACAGCGGAGAGGCGGGCCTGTCCAAAGTCTGAGCTGCACATCTGGAAGTGTTTCTCCTCAGAGCGCAGCGAGGGCAGAAGAGCGAGCGCGGCACAGAACCAACATGTCCTTCATCCAAGTTTCGCCGGACTGTGACTTCTCCTTCCACAACCTGCCCTATGGAGTCTTCTCTACGGCCGCCCATGTGAGTATTAAGCTTTTCCCACAGGAGTGAATTGAAGTGTCAATTTCTAAGATCTCATAAAAAAAAAGGTCTCAAACAGAGCAGCACCATGCAGTCAGTGAGATGAAGGCTCAGAAAACAGCGAGTTTAGGTTTTCCATCACAAATACAAATGTGCCGGCAGTAGAGCTGAGCAGCACAATGGACGAGAGGGAGAGGATGCATGAAGTCATCCCTTTTATTTATTTATTATTTTACTCCATCTGTTTTTTCCACAGCCCAAACATCGTATTGGTGTTGCCATTGGAGACCAGATCCTGATCCTCAGTGTGATCAAGTCTCTGTTCCGAGGTCCGGTCATGTCCAAGCACCAGGAGGTCTTTGAGCAGGTGAGTCGGTGCCTCCACATGTTCCAAAATGATTCTTTAAAAAAAGGTAACATTGACCTCGCTGCATATCCTTTTTTTTCCTCTTCAGGAGACGCTGAACGCCTTCATGTCCCTGGGCCACGAGGCCTGGAGGGAGACCAGGAGGACGCTGCAGACGCTGCTCTCAGCCAACCACGGCTCTCTGAGGGACGACTGTGAGCTGCGCGCCAGGTCGGCACATGGATGTTCTACACATCCAAATGCAGCTCCATAACTCATTTAGCTATCAGGAAATAACCTCCGTCAGCATTTTGACACGTTTATCCAACCAAACCACAAAATATATCGTACTATTAGAGATTTAATCTGAACATTTTTAACTTTGTTTACTTAAAACCACACTGCAAAACATTTCATCTAACACAGAGAATAAAATACAAGCCTTCATTTTATTACAGACATCTTTATTGTTGAAATATAATAATATGCCTTAATATAAAGAAACGTGAGTGTTTGCTGTGAGAGGCTCAGCTCAGTGGGACCAGTGAGCTGAGGCTAATCGGGGGAGTCGGGGGAATTCCCGAAGGGCCGGTCGGGGAAAGGGTCGGTCTGGCCGCGCCTCCACAGTCACGGTTGCAGTGCGGTAGCCCGGGCTGAAGCACACGGGCAACATGTGCATCGTGTTTTTGGAGTTTGGATTATCACAGGCAGAAGCTGGACCGTCAGCACGAGTGTTGTTAACCGGTCAACACGCGCATTAAACCTCCATATCTGGACTCTAACTGAGCCTAATAATATCTGAATCATTCATTTGACTGGTGCGTTTTGTAGCTTCCTTTCTCCGCTGACTTTAGTCGATCCGCATTTGTGTGAAAGATACAAACGCAGCAGAGATGCTTCCTCTGCGATCGGGTGATGAGTTCAGTCACCGGAGAGGAGCTCGGAGTCGAGTCGCTGCTCCTTCACGTCGAAAGGAGCAGCTGGGGTGGCTAGGGCATCTGTTCAGGATGCCCCCTGGCTGCCTGCTTCGGGAGGTGCTCCAGGAATGTCTTATTGGGAGGAGACCTCAAGGAAGGCCCAGGACACGCTGGAGGGACTCTGAGCTGTCGCATCGGGGTCCCCCCAGAACAGCTGGAGGAGGTGTACGACTGTGCGTGGATCGGGAAGCCTGGGCATCTCTGCTCAGACTGCTGCCCCCGCGACCCGGCCCCGGATAAAGGGGAAGAAAATGGATGGATGGAGAATCGATCTCACAAACACATGATTATGGGCCGGGCACTCTTAGAAGAAGGGCGTGACGGGTTTCGTGATGAACAGGTTATATCTATTGAATCCTTTGGTAAATATGGAAAGTTTGCCTGGGTGCTCAAAGATTTGATTGGGTGCTCGAGCCCCGCAGCCCCCACAGGATCGGCGCCTTTGAGTTGGACATCTCCAGCTCGTCTCCGGAGAATGTTGACTGAAGGCCGCCAAATATGAGATTTCAATAGGTTAGGTCCACATCCAAATCCATTCTTTGATTACCCGCTCAATAAATCGCTTTTTCTGTGTCTAGCTGGTCATTAGGACCATGTTTGTATTTTATGTTACAGGATAATCATATTTTAGCCTTTTTAAGAATTTAGATTAAGCATTTTGCCTCCAAACTGCTAAAGTTGAATCTGCCCTTTTTCCCCACAGTGCATTTATTCCCCAGAGTGCAGCCGTCATGCACCTGCCCGCGCACATCGGTGAGTGTCTATGTCCATCAAACCTGTCCCACATCACACACACCGACAGTGTCACTTTTACCGACGGGTATCCTTTGTCCCGTCTCTCCAGGCGACTACACGGACTTCTACTCCTCCCGGGACCACGCCACCAACGTGGGGATCATGTTCCGGGGCAAAGAGAACGCGCTCATGCCAAACTGGTAGGCTGAGTTCATTTGACGTAGGGATTGATGTCTCCAACTGATCCCCCCTAGTCTCCAGGCCGGTGAGACTGGCCCTTTTACAGACTGCTCGTTCAGGGGTCTGGTGCTGTGTGTTGCTTAAAGTGCCCTCCGCTGGCAGCAGGGGGAATTACGCAAGATGAAACCACCGAGATTCAAACCACCGAGATTCAAGCCACTATTTTTCCCCAACAGCATGCTAACAAATGTACGGTGCTGTGATAAAGGCAATTTAAGTGCAGAGCTGCTCAGGACGGGTTCAGTGGTGATTTATGCCCCAAAATCTAGTAATTATAGGTTCGTAGTGCTTCAGCAATAGAGCAAGAAATGACCAATGTGAAAAGTATGAATGATCATTGTGTTTTATCATATATTTGATGCGTTATTTTTTTTTTTATACAATGAATTTATGTGACCAATTATTTTTTTTTAAACATCCGATTTACAAATATATATATATATATATATATATATATATATTGTATGTTAATGTAAAAAAAAAAGGAAAATCAGTGTCGAATAATTCGGTGTAAAAAAAAATCCACTTTAAAATATTCAGTGTCAAAAATAATCCAGTGCTGACCATTGATCTGAAAATGTTTATATTGAGGTTTTTATTTCAGATCAATAGTTTAAAGCAGCGGTTTTTTGTTTGTTTGTTTTTTTACATTGAATGTTTTGACACATAATTTTTAAACACTGGTTCTTTTATTCAAAGATTTTAGGGGGAAATGAGATGTTTAAAAATAATCCGGTTCACCTAATTGGGATGCAACAAAAGGCAGCAACAATTCAGTGTATAAACCCCCCCGACCCCCTCTCCCGCTTTTTTTTTTTACAATTTCACCTTCAAAGAAAGAAAAAGCAGCATTATACATTGAAAAAAAGAAACTCTCACTGCAATATATGTCTGAATATGCATGCTCAGTTATAAACCCTGGTGTGTTTTGCAGGCTGCGGTTGCCAGTCGGGTACCACGGCAGAGCGTCCTCTGTGGTGGTGTCCGGGACCCCCCTGCGGCGCCCTTCAGGGCAAATGAGACCGGACCAGAGTGAGGACAGCTTTTAT
This sequence comes from Proterorhinus semilunaris, assembly GCA_021464625.1. Classification (NCBI taxonomy): domain Eukaryota; kingdom Metazoa; phylum Chordata; class Actinopteri; order Gobiiformes; family Gobiidae; genus Proterorhinus; species Proterorhinus semilunaris. The sequence goes on from CM038346.1 coordinate 7,550,182, forward strand.
GAATATACTGAATAATTTCTTTCATACACAGAGTCAAGCAGATACTCCCTTTAGCTCCCCCTTTTAACATTCAACAACTCATCATGCAACGTAACGGTTAGACGCTTTATCTACAGTAAAGCCTTTCCAAACAAGAAAGTCATCATTTTTATTCTCAAAGCCATTGACTTTTAAAGCTCGTTGTATTTGTTCATTTCTTTCTGCCTCATCCAATCACTGCATAGCTGTCAGTCCTACTGTCCTACTGAACAAACTGACCATGTGACTTTTTCAGCCAAGCCGCCGGTGTTTGGCCCATCCAAGCAGCTGGACATCGAGCTGGAGATGGTACGTACCCTCTTCACTCATATTCAGTCCCACTTTTGATTTATTTTTACAAAACAGTGTAAGCATATGAACGGTTACAGACAAGTTTGACGGATCAATCCCCACTGTAGTAAACTCTACACCAGGGGTTCCCAAACTGTGGTACCCCTGGTGTACGCAAAAAATGTTGGTGAAAGAATTTTTTTTTTATCACAATGTGATCGATATTGGCCGGTTAAAACCACCGCACGGGAACTGCGCTTATACAGTCAAAAGAGTCTTATAATTCAGACGTGGATGAGCTTGTTCTGGACCTGAACGTGTCCGCTCCAGAATCGAACCTCAAGAGCCGCTTTGGACCCGAGTGCGTAAAACTCCGCGGGGCGCGGCCGAGGCTGCGTCAGCCCTGCAGCAACAATCGCCTTTAACGTGAACAGCGCCAAAGTTTGATCCAGTAGCAATTTCTGTAATATCTGTCATAAAGAGAGAGGAGCCTGTGCGCCGTCAGACTGATGGTGACTTCGATTTACCTGATCCAAGGAGCGAGGGGAGAAGGAGAAGTGTCTGTGACTGTCCCCCAATCTGCCGCTACTCCCGTGGCTTTGTATCTGACACACACATTTAAAGGAACAGGCCACCGTTTTTCCATACTGAGATATGTTCTTACCTAAGCTTAGACGAGTTGACCTGTCTGGTCTTTGTGCCCGTGGAGGAGCTCGGTCGCTTTTAACTTCACCCTCGTTTGGAGCCATAGGAATACACTGGGAGAGACCAAATGCTAACGACATCTTTGGTCATTTTGCGTGACTGAGCGCACGCACAAAGGACACACAGGGACGTATCAACTCGTCTAAGCTCAGGTAAGAACATATCTCAGTATGGAAAAACGGTGGCCTGTTCCTTTAAATGTACGTGATACCCCAACCCTGCGAATACATGATCTTCGCTTTAACAAAAGCTTAAACCAGCGCATTTGAATCTTTACCGGTGGTTTGACAGAACGACTGAGGGAGACGCAGACGGGGCGGAGTCCAAAAAAATATTGAATGTGGAAAACCTGCTTGAGTTCACTGTAATAATGGAGGAAATAAACATTATATTACATGTGATATTCCCAGTGTTTTCAATCGCGTCAAAGTACGGGGTACGCGACTCGTCACCCAAAGCTTCAGGGGCTACACGGCTTAAAAAAGTTTGGGGACCACTGTTCCACACCACCTCAAAGTGTGTTGACAGTGGGACAAATTGTGCAATGTGTTTGAACCCACTTAACACACACAGATACCGGGATAAGTCCGAGCATCGGCCTCTCCCAACCTGGAAAGTTAGGACAGCCAAGTACATTGTTCACGTGGAGTTATGGGATCATCTCATTCTTTATGTAAATCTAACCTATTTATTTTCACATAATCCACTTGGGATCTTTTGAAAAAGTGGGGCATTATATCGGGAGGTGGGACAAGGGAACAAACTGCACCAGAGTGTGGAGAGTGCAAGAATAATGTACTGCTGCTTCGAGAAGCTTGCCAAGCTTCTAAAGAGCAAAACAAATCTGAGCCATCATTACTCACGCAGTTCACACTGTACCAGGCAGCGCTACAGGCTCTGCACCCAGTTTTACAAACCCTGACAGATGGAGCTAGTCAAGTATAAACTGTAAACCGCGGACCAAACTCATTACTAACTTCTAAAATGTATTCCAAAAATCCTGATTTGTTGCCAAAGAAGAGCTTACTGTCAAGTAAAACTAGTCGGCTAACAGTGACTGCGACATTTAGAGACATTTAGACATATTTTTATGTAAAGAGTGGAAAAACTATACATTAAGTCTGAAATGGAAAAAAACAGAAGCTCATGAAGCTATTCCAGTTTATTTTTCATTTACAAAACAGCTGCCAATCCACTAACTATTAAAGCAGTACTAAGTAATTTGTTGACCTTAATAAATCCTTTTCATAGTCCCTCTGGGGGTAATACAAGTGTTAATGGGATGATCATCTCCCCCTGGTGTTTCTGGCCAGAAAACCACAAATGCAACTTGCCTGCCACCGGGTCGGAGGCACCAATACACACTAATAGAATTATGAAGAAGAAGAAGCTAACAGGCAAAGCTAACTGCGGGCTAGCGCCACTTAAACAGTATTTACAGCCAAGTTTGAGTGAAAAAAAATATCTCCATTGTGTAATTGGATGTACAATATCCCTCTCTCTCTTTGTCTTTTCTGTCAGCGTAGTATTTACTCTCACGGACAATTAATGAGTCAAAAAACACTAAATGCTACGACACCTGCATTGGCACTTCTGGCCTCTAGGGGCATGAGTACTGCTTTAATGCACCTAGATCAGACAAAATACGGCTCACGGGCCACATCCGGTCCACGAGATGATTCAATCCGGCCCACGGCTTGTAGGGCATACATTTCTGAGTATGTAAAAAAAAAAAAAGTAAGTCTCTAGCCCATTCCTGTGTGGAGTTATGATTGAAGAAATTACCAGAATGCTCACTCCAGCCACTAGGGGGCTGCTTAAATAGAAATAATAATAACGAATTTCACACGTGTCCAGCAGAGGGCACTGACATAATGAGAGATCAGGATATGAGCAACACATTGGCTACAGTCCTGTCAGGCTCATTATTTTTCATTTATTAAAAAAAGTTTCCTCAACAGTATTTTCCCAATTAAAACATCATTTTATTTTGGAGCTTTTGTTTTGGCCCCCAGGGAAATTTACTTGCAGACCCCAGTACATTGCTTCATTTCATTCAAACACAGAGGTGCTGTCAGTGCGATGGTAAAAGTTAAGAAGTTGAATAGCTGAAATAACGATGCACACACATGCTTTGGTTTATATGTCTAAAAATAATAGTCCTATAGGTATCAGCTATTCGAAATACACGATTTAGTGTAATGTTCAATCGGATAAAGTTGAGCAGAATAAGTTCGAGTTATTGTTGGTGCGGCCCTCCGACTCCATTTAGGCTTCTCATGTGGCCCCTTATGAAAATTAATTGCCCACCCCTGACCTAGATTGTAGTACAAAACATTCATGAACTCCATTGGCTAAATCTCAGTGTTAAAAACACATGTTTTGAAGTTTCAAATATCGTCAACTGGGATGGGTGGTTGAAGCTCCAACTCCGTTAACAATATTTGAAAATCTCTTTAACAATGGATAATCCCTGGATGACGGAGAGCCTTCATGAAAACATAGCATGTCCATTAAATGATAAGCTTCTTCAAAATTCAGAACAAAACTAAAGCTTGGACTGGGGAGGAGGGCGCCGTGTGGTGGATTGTCCCTGGTCTGGTTTTGGCCTTGGGGTTGGGGCGGATCTTGGGGGGTGCCTCGGGTCCTCCAGGTCTCTGGCGGGGGGAAGGGGGGGAGGAAAAGGAAGTAAAAAAAAAAAAAAGTACAATAAAAAATAAAGTGGGAGGAAGAAGACAAGCGTCAATGACAACACATGATCATACTCCTTTTATTTAGTTCTGTTAGTCTGACTTGATGTGCCATTGTGTCCTCTCCCCTCTCCTCTGCACACAGGCCTTCTTCGTGGGCGGGGGGAACACTTTGGGAGAGCCCATCCCAGTGGAGAGAGCCCACGAACACATCTTTGGCATGGTCCTCATGAACGACTGGAGCGGTGCGCAAAATCCTCACCGCCATCACACACACACACACACACACTGCACGCTATTCTGAGAGATTACCGCCGTTGTAATATTGTTTTCAAGCACCTACTTCAGATTCGGTGTATGAAGTGTCCCGTGTCGTGCCCTCCACAGCGCGGGACATCCAGGCGTGGGAGTACGTCCCCCTCGGACCGTTCCTGGGTAAGAGCTTCGGCACCACCATCTCCCCGTGGGTGGTTCCCATGGAGGCGCTGATGCCCTTTGCGGAGCCCAATGCAGTCCAGGTACTGTTCCTCCTCCTGCCGGGCCCTCAGAGGGTTTCACTCAAAGTCTGACCGGGACGCTTTCATTTCAGGATCCAGAGCCGCTGCCTTATCTCCAACACCCGGACCCGTACACCTTCAATATCAACCTTTTTGTGTCGGTAAAAGGTGGGCAAACTTCAATAGCTTTAGTAGAGTTCCATAAATTGAAAGAAGCTCCATATTTTTTTGATAACTTTTCAATATCCTAATGTTCCCTCTGTACTAGGCGAAGGGATGGCGCAGGCGGCAACAATCTGCCGTTCCAACTTCAAGGTCAGTTCTCGATCATCACCAAAGTGTAAAGTCCTCCATTGACTGTTCGTCTGTCTGAGTAGTTCATGTACTGGACGATGAAACAGCAGCTGGCCCACCACGCTGTCAACGGCTGCAACCTCCGCCCCGGAGACCTGCTCGCTTCTGGGACCATCAGCGGGCCGGTCAGTGGGCTTTATCTATATGTACAGTATCTCAACGATTGTAAACATTCGTCCAGGCGATCGCGGCCTGTAACAGCCCAACTGTGGGAGTCTGTTATTAATCAATGTTGTTTTCTGGCCACTGCTGTTCAATACGAGAGTCATTTTATTTGCTTTCGCTGGCTGTGAAGCTTAAATTCTGCCTCTTTTATTTTCAGAATCAATAGTGTAAACTTGTATTAGAAAGTGTGCAGGCTTGGGTTGGGCCTATGGTATGTGACACTGTTGGGTAATCTACCTGTGTTTAATCTGTTGATTGGTCAATTCTATGCAATAAACACATTTATATTTATTTATTTGTTAAACATTATGCTGTCCTGCATGCCGTCTGTTCACTTTGCTATTTCGTTTTTAGCAATATTTGACTGTTCTGTTTCAGGAACCAGAGAGTTTTGGTTCCATGCTGGAGTTGTCCTGGAGAGGCACAAAGACCATAGACCTGGGGGGAGGAGAGACCCGCACGTTTCTGAAGGACGGAGATGAAGTCACCATCAAAGGTAAACCTTTGTAGACCTCCTGTAGACCGCTGTGAAGTCCTCTGGGTAACACTTTATAATAACTACACCGCTCAAAATCAAAACTACCGGGAGTGTCTTCTTCAGCGCAGAATCTTTCGCCAATCCCGTCTCACTTTTGCATTTACTGCTAGAGGCGCCTTCAGTGCCTGTTGGCAGCTCTATATTGGCCGCACCGTCATATTGGCCATGGAGTTCAAAGCGTGTGAAAAAAGTAGCGGCTTATAGGCCAGAAATTTGGGTAGTTTACCTGCACTGATTTAAACTCTTACATCCTATCATTTTAATCCTCATTTTTGAACTAGAGGTCCTTTATAATGTTTTGACTTTTTTAGTGGATTAAATGTTCTATATAGACTACAGTGTCTGTATAGATTGACTCTGTAGTGCAGCCAGCAGTGTGAAGAATGCTTTTTGTTTCCGTGTGTGCAGGGTACTGTCAGGGGCCCGGACACAGAGTGGGCTTCGGGTCCTGCTCGGGCGTCGTCCTGCCTGCTCTACAGCGCTGAGACCACTTCACTGAGACCGGACCACAAAGGGCTTTCTCACATCTCATGGAATAGTTACTGCTGCTTGACGATCAGTGTTACTAGAATTTGAAAGGATTTATAATAAAAACATGTATTTTTACTCCATGGTGGGATCTCTTTGGTAACTCACTGCGGGAAATATCTGCAAATGTATTTAGTTAAGAGGACTTGGAGCAAAACATTGAAATTGCCAGGGTCCTGAGTTCGATTCACAGACTGTGTCAGACTGTGTGGGCCTTTCTGTGAGGAGTTTCCTTTTTTCTCCCGTGACTTGACGGATTCATTCATGGCTAAATCTCAGTGTTAAAAACACTTTGAAGTTTCAAATATCGTCAACTGGGATGGGTGGTTGAAGCTCCAACTCCGTTAACAATATATGAAAATCTCTTTAACAATGGATAATCCCTGGATGACGGTAAGCCTTCATGAAACCATAGCATGTCCATTAAATGATAAGCTTCTTCAAAATCCAGAACAAACTAAATGAGGAACATTTTAAGTATTTTGTTTTAGGCTTTGTCAGCCAGAAAAAAGTGTTAATGTAGAATTCCTCTGTGATTTTTGCAATATGTTGTGGCTAGATATTTCATCACAAAGTCTTGCAATACCGGTATATTGGCGATGTACTGTGCAGCCCTATAACATGGAGATGTTTGTAAAGTGTCTCGGGCAAAGTCCATCTATCCATCCGTCTCCCAGGAGCCATCGGGGCCTCTGCTCCCGATAGCAGGAATGAAATGTGAACCACTTAAAAGGCAGTGTTTAGCGTAGAAATGACAGGCTGTTTGACATGCAGCGCGGAGCCTCGTCATGTTCACTGTACGGAAGATCAGAGCTGACCTTGAAAGCCCAGTGGACCTGAGTGAGCTGAATATGCCCTTGTCTGAAGGACCACAGAGATGATGATCAGGGGAGGAGCGAAGACTCGGCTCACATCACTTTGCAGCTGCATTGATGAGGGATAGATCTGGATTTACTTTTCACTTTAATAATCACACATTTCACGAAAACCTTTTGACCACCTTTCTGCTACTTCAGAGATCCGTGTCTACATTTAAGAATAGCATCATGTCAAGCTGTGTTTGAGCTTAGGTGTGGGTAAAATGAGGATATAAAGTGGTTTTACCCTGCGACAATCTCCAAATTTGAGATTCAGGTCATAAGTGAGTGACTGTCAGAAAGTCCTTGTGTAAGACAGTGACAAGGATGTTTGACATTATTATGACAAACCTGCGAAAAGCATAATACCCGCTATTTAAAGTACGAATGACATGTTTTGATTTTGATTAAATAACTACTCATGATTGGATGCCTTTGGCAAGTATTAGTCATACCGTGCCTTGCGAAAGTACTAATACACACATGCATATTTTGTCATGTGTACAAACCTAAACGTAAAGATTTTATTTAGATTTTTTTACTGAAAGTTCACAGACAAGCAACAGACAACTGTGAAGTGAAAGCAAAACTATTCTGTTATTTTACAAAAAATAGAAAACTGAAAAGTGGATAAGTATTCATACAGCATTTTCTGAGTGCATTAAATTGCCTTTATAACATTCCTAATGCAGAATGTTCACACCTTGCCCTAACCATTAAATAGAGGCCACCTGTGTGTAATCTACTCTCAGTATAATTCCAGCTGTTCTGTGAGGGCCTCAGAGCTATGGTCGGAGTGTATTGGTCACTAAGCAACATCATGAAGGCCAAGGAGCTCACCAGAGAGGTCAGGGATAAAGCTGTGGAGAGGTTTAAAGCAGCGTTAAATTATACAAAGATTTCCCAAGATTTGAACATCTCACGGAGCACTGTTCAATCCATCATTCGGAAATGGAAAGAGTATAGCACCACTGCGAACTTACCAAGACACGGGCGTCCACCTAAACTAACAGACCGAACAAGGAGAGCACTGGTCAGAAATGCAACCAAGTGCCCCAAGATAACTCTGGAGGAGCTGCGACGTCCTGCCGCTGAGCTGGGGGAATCTGTACATGGGACAACTATAAGTCGTACTCTACACCAATCTGGCCTTCATGGACGAGTGGCAAGAAGAAAGCCATTATTGAAAGGAGGCCACAAGAATTCCCGTTTGAAGTTTGCTAGAAGTCATATGGAGGACACAGTTACCGTGTGGAAGAAGGTGCTTTGGTCAGATGAGACAAAAATTAAACTTTTTGGCCCAAATGCAAAACGTTATGTATGGAGCAAACCTAACACTGCTCATCGTCCTGAGTGCACCATCCCCAGTGTCAAATATGGTGGGGGGAGCATCATGCTATGGGGCTGCTTTTCCTCAGCGGGGACTGGGAAGATTGTAAGAATAGTTGGGAAGATGGATGGAGCCAAATACAGGGAGATTATGGAGGAAAACCTGCTGGAGTCAGCAAGAGAATTGAGGCTGGGGCGGAGATTCACCTTCCAGCAGGACAATGACCCTAAACACAAAGCTACATCTACAATGAAATGGTTTAAAAACAAACATATTAATGTGTTAGAATGGCCCAGTCAAAGTCCTGACCTAAATCCTATTGAAAATCTGTGGAAAGAGCTGAAAACTGCTGTTCACAAACGCTCTCCTTCTAATTTGACAGAGCTTGTTTTGTAAAGAGGAATGGGCTAAAATGTCGGTCTCTAGATGTGCAAACCTTGTAGAGTCAAACCCCAGAAGACTTGCTGCTGTTATTGCAGAAAAAGGGGGTTTCACAAAGTATTAAGTCATGCTGTGTGAATACTTATGCACGCCCCACTTTTCACGTTTCTATTTTTTTTTTTAAACAGAATCATGTGTCATTTTGCTTTCACTTCACTGGTGTCTGTTACTTGTGTGTGAACTTTCAGTAAAAAAATCAAAATAAAATCTTTCTGTTTAAGGTTGTAAACATGACAAAATGTGCAAAAGTTCAAGGTGTATTAGTACTTTTGCAAGGCACTGAATATAACTCAGGTGCATATACTTGAGTAAGTAAGTGTGCTTCTGGGCCTTCTTTTACTACTTCAGAAAAAGTCACAGTCTGTAAGATTGCACAGGAGAGTTAAATTTACCTTAAGATAAGAAGAGACGGAACAACATTTCTAAAGCAAAAGATCAAGCTCCCTCTCCCTTCGCTCCTGATCAGACCTGACAGGCCGGTTCACAGGAAAGCTTGTCTCATTCCTTTGGACTGAGCTGTACACAAGGAGCAACAATGTAAAAAGGAAACATGAAGCCTAATACAACAACCACCGCTGATGCTCTTCATTCAGGAGGTAAACACTGACACTGTTAATGTAAGAGGAGATCAGGCGAAGGGAATTCAGCAAGCTGCTCGTTGAAGTCAGCGCTGCTTTTAACACACACCTCAGCCAACCCATTGTTTTCCCCGTAAGCGTTGCCCTCAGGCTGTTGGCGAAAGCACCGGTGTAGCAGCCTCATCTCGAGGTGATACAACTATTTACTCAAGTTGTATCACTGCGTTTTACTTTGACTTTTTACTCTTCTTACTTAAATAAATAAATAATAGCCATCATACAGCCCAAAGTACACCCATCTACTTTTCCCTACCTGCTTTTCCCATTGGTGTAGCCTCTGAATGAGTGAGTGACAGAAACGTGTACCGTCACAGGGAAGTGTGAACTCTATGAAGACACTTTAAGTTGTTTCTTAATACAGCTACATGTTACCAGCTTAACAGTAATCTTGGCTGTAAGAAAATTGTGCCCTGATTTTCTTGACATCTCGCCAACGTTTATCCAAGCTTTTAAAAGTACACCTTAGAATTTACATTTTACGTGACTGAAGTCAATATATGTTTCAGTTTAAAAATAAAACACGCTGCTTGTATATGTGGCAGTGTGCCTGCAGGCGGGCGCTGCCACTTGTCGTCTTGATGGTGGTTGGCTGTGCGCGCCGACCGTCACCTGATAAATAGCACTTCCGTTTATTATTTGACCTCTGACTTCCTGTACGCCCAGTCTCTCGTGTTGTGGTTGTTGCTCCTCGTCACTCTCCAGTCCAGGTAGTATCATATTGGTCACTAAATTTAAATATTTCCAGTTGGTAGTAACTACAGTCCCTATTATTTAGTTGTCGTGGCGCCGCCATGGGCCTGCGTTCTCCCGGCCATGATGGTTGAGTGGATCGGTTGTGTTGACTCGGACCCCGCTGTCAAAGCCCCGAGCCGCGCTAATGCCTCCGCTCAGGTCTGTGGCTTGGTCAATCTAGAAACATATCCTAGTAGTTTGTACTCGTGGTAGTGACTCGTGCCTTTTCCATTTGTAGCCTCTGGCCGAGCAGTGGTCGTCACTGCCGCCTGCCTTTTTGCCACCTTTTGGTTCGCCTTTTCTGTTATTATTCTCCTGTCACTGGATTCGTGGAGCACAACGTCCTTATGAGTAACCTGTGGTAAACATGTAACTGAATGTACGGACTAAAACAAATGACTCAACTAACGGTGAAATGGACTTCGGACAAACCTGGTCTTAACTAAAGAATGTGAAAATAAATGTAAAACTTTTCTATACAGTGCCTGGCCTCTGTGATCCATTTATTCAACAACGAACCTACGTGCTTTATTATTTGGTGCTGGCCGTCTCCAGCTGGCAACAATATTATGTTTAAACTGCTAAGTTAACCCTCGCATTGCCACATATAGGTTGCTGTCCTCCAGAAAGGACATGACTACATTTGGATCACTGGAAAGCTTAAACGTGCGAGTTGACAAAACGTCATGAGATAAGCGTCACACAGGGACTTTTTCCCCCCCCTGACATTAAAACTATGCTGTCAAGGAAGAAAATTGCCGCATACAAACACACAAAAATCGCCTGCTGTGTCTCGCCTTTAAAGTGCGTCCAAAGGCCTGGACACATTGGGGCCAACAACGGGAATGAAACTGTTCAACAATAGTTTTCATGTTTAGACAGACATTTGTTGAGGGGCATATCTGAAGCGGTGAAATCGGATCGGATTAAAAACAGAAGGACAGAGTCGCACACGTCAGTATTTTTATTAGCTCAAAACGGGCTTGTGCTACGTCATCAACCCTCTGCGAGTAATAGGCACTTACAGTACATGCACTTGACAATCCATTTAGAAACAGACTGGAGGAGTCATGGCGCTATCTTCTGGTCACGTTCTTATCGATCAGGATGTCTAACGTCTCAAATGGTCGTGAGCCATCTGACTATTACTTTGTTTGGTGAGAGAGACAGAGTGACATACTAACCATATCCAAAACGACGAGATACTAACCAAATCCTACCCTTTTGTCCTTTTACAACGGAACGGAACCTCTCGCATAAACGTGCACGCAATTATGTTGTTTTCTGACGCACTGGGCTCCGTTCTTGTTGTCTGCTATAGTAAAGGGACACTGCGTGGCGTGTGGAGGAATGTGGGTTCGTCTCGGGACTGCCTCCTCTCCACCCAGAGAAACGTCCATGTCATGCTCGACAATTCTCTTGTTTGTAGGCATTAAATAAGCACTAGTATCCGCTCAGTCTCGGCTCCAGCACTTTGTTTACCCATAATATTTTAGTTTGATTGCTTTTGCTAGCGTTTTACCTCACGCTTCAGCTGTTATTTTTTATGTTTGCTTTATAACCGCTCTCGTCTTTGCTGAATTACCTTCCAAACTGCCCCCACACGTGGTATTTGTCCAAATGGTTTAACAGATGGCTTGCCAACATCCCTGGCTTCATTTTTAGAGACAGCAAGCCTTAAATCGTCCCCATTGTTCTTGTTCTTGTTTAGTGTTTGGCGTGCAGACTCATTCTTTTGATTAAAAAAAAAACCCACACTGGAGTTGGATGCGTAGAGCCATGTGCGACTTTTGTGAGTTGACTGTCCTGATTGTGCTTTGTAAACATTGTTCTACAAGCTCTCATCGACCCATTCCGCCTCACATTACAAAAGGTGCCGCAAGTCAACAGATCCTGGTCAGTCATCTCGATTCCACAATGTTCAGCCCGAACTGGAGACCTGTGCTTGGCTTCATCATCTGTTTCAAGAGCATATGGTTGAAGCCACTGTGTAAAGGGCATAATTTAGCTAGAAGAATGATCGGTCGTCTCATTAGAGGTGAACTTTGTGCTGTGCCAAGTCAAGCAAACTGGTGCTAAAGTTTCATTCATTCATACAATTGAAAAAAAGCACGTTCTGCCTTTAGGTGGGGGCGGGTTAGTTGTCCAAGTGCTTCTACTCTTTTATGGGGGTTGAGTTGGGGCACACACCCCCAAGCAGAGGTGTGGCCCAGGTGTGAGTCCGTCATCCCGATGGTAGAGCGGGTCATCCCGTGACTAGAAAGTTTGCGGATCCGGGCTCCCGCAGATGCAGTTATCGTATCCTTGGGCAAGACACTTCACCCCACCACCTGAGTGAATTTGGTGTGTGTGTGAGTGAGTGAATGAATGGTAGTGGTCGGCAGGTTCAGATTGTCAGTCATCCAGGTTCAGTATTTCCCCTCCCAGGTGTGGGTGGGTCTGTCGTCCAGGTGGTTTTCCTCACAAGTGTCGGCAGAGTCCATTGGGCATCTGCTCCTGGGCATCCAGATGTGGGTAGGGTTAGAAATGCTGGCGGAGACAGCTGGGCACGTGCTCCTCCTCCCACACTGGGCGGGGTCAGTCATCCAGGTGTGGGTGGGGTCAGTCATCCAGGTGTGGGCGGGGTCAGTCGTCCAGGTGCTGCTCCTCCCAGGTGGAGGTGGGGATGGCGCTGTAAGGGTCCATGATTACCTTAGCACAGCGGATGATCATGGCGACCAGCAGCAGGCAGAGGAAGCCGATGCAGGCCAGAGTGAGGCCCTGGTCCACATCCAGCGCGTCGGGCTCCGCGGTGCTGCCCACCTCCATCACCTCCATCAGCGCTGCCACTGCCACCCGCTCGGCCGCCATCCTCCCACCCTGCCGGGACACACACCACATAGACACATTACTGAGCTGTGCTTTACACTGCTCTGCTGTCAAATTGTGCAGCGCTGCAATGTCTGTCTCCAGTCTCACTGAAGACACGCGCCATTAGCCCCAACAGCTCTCTGTAGTTTTCCATCTAAAGTAGAGAGATGCTATCGGTGTGGACTTAGGGAGAGGGGTGAAACTTCAGGGTGACACTGTCCATCTGGTTCATAACACTTACAACATATTTATGTACTTTGATTGAACTAATTGCCTGCATTTTAATATGATTTTAGAGTTATAACCATTAGAAGAGAAACTTCGCACATCAATTACTTGAGGCAGGTGCGTAGGAGATGAGGGAAAATCCCAGTGTACAATAATAAAAATTACTTCCCGCACACTACCAACCTTGCAAAAGTAGTTTATTAGGATATGGTCAACGTTTCGGTCCTGAGACCTTCATCAGGCAAATTGCTGAAGAGCTCCAGGTAAAGACTGGTCACCTGGAGCTCTTCAGCAACGTTGACCATATCCTAATAAACTACTTTTGCAAGGTTGGTAGTGTGCGGGAAGTAATTTTTATTAGAGTTATAACCATAAAGTATAAACATGACATGCTGAAGACATGGATCCGGTGATACAGTGTGAATATACTTCAATATAGGCTATAGTTTATTTATTTATATATTGTCCTTTTAATTAGCTGTTAAAAAATGTGAATTGAGAATTATATTTATAGTGAGATTTGTCTTGAGGATAACCTGAATTGTACTCAGGATTTATGAACACATTGTTGGCCCATCTGCCGGCTGTTTCAGTGCCGTGACACACATTTAGCACTTCAGCCTCACAGCACAATAGGTCACATGTCTAATGGCTCAGGCGTCTCACTTCTGCGAGTAGTCTTGTTTCTCTGACAGACCAAAGACATGTGCCGGAGATAAGAACACTAAAAAACTTCCAACCGTCCACAGATTGTTTTTAGATTCAGTCAAAACAGAGCTCAGTTGATAGAGCGTGAATTCTCCAGACTCAGCAGTGATCCATAACGCTGCTTTCATGAGCAGAGAGTCGCTGTGTGTTGATCAATGATAATGGCTGCTCCACAGACGTTTAATTAAAGTGATGAATGATCAGTACAATACAGGGGATTCTCTGAATCTCAGCCAGACGTCAGTGTAACAAACACTACCGTATACTCACACACATGTCTCTATACCACACAAATGATCACACATGCCTGTATACACACAATGTGTGTAATAACACACTTGTGTAGTAAGACTGTAGGCACAACAGAACACTGTAAGACTGAACAGAGCTGTACCCTAAAGTGTACACATGACACATGACTTGGAAGCCTTATATAGACATGTTCCAGTAGTTTATACTCAAAACTTTCAGGTACTTTTACTTTTACAAATATAGCTAACTCAGCGAGGGAGAATATTCATTTAGGACAGACTTAATACACTTCTGACGAATGTCCTCGTCTTCGGGAATGTGCTCTCCGCTCAGCACGTTTAATCTCTTCTGCCTCTGTAGACAGCAGAATGAGAGTCTTATCTGTAACTCTGGTGAGCTGACAGTCACTCTGGAAATGTGCTGAGGCGTCTGGGTTGTGGTGTGAGGGTGAGACCGAGCAAACACCCGGCCTGTAGAGGGCAGCGTGCTCAGGTGAAGCCTCATTCTACAAAGAATATTCACAAAGTCCAGAGAAGAGGCGTTGTGCAGCAGTTCTCGAACTCTTGAAACGTGTTCAATAATGTGCTTACATTTTTAAGCATCAAGACACCCACACAACTTTACGCCACATTGTTCAATGTGAAGTATCGTTTCATGGTTTAGCACCAAAGTACATCTCTGACATGTTAGAGCCGTATGAACCATCTCGGGCCCTGAGAACTTCAGGGAGGGGTCTCCTGGTGGTTCCCAGAGTCAATAATAAACACGGTGAGGCTGCGTTTCAGTTTCATGCAGCTAAAATCTGGAACAGTCTTCATGAGGATGTGAGACAGGCCTCAACTCTGACAATGTTCAAATCCAGGCTGAAAACAGCTCTTTTTACCCGAGCAGATGAAAACTGAAAGTATTTTATCTGCACTCTTGCCTTTTACTGTAATTGATACATTTTTATGTTGATGTTTTAATGATTGATTTGATCTGTTTTTTTGTAACTTTATGCAACTGTGAAGCACTTTGAATTGCCTTGTGTATGAATTGTGCTCTACAAATAAACTTGCCTTGCCCAAGGGCTCAACAGTATGACTTAGCTAGACGGGGATTGATTTCCCAAAGCCATAACTGTCCAAGTCTGCTGTGCACTTTCCTGTGAGGTTTGTGTGAGTAGTAGACAGCAGCTCTGAATGAAATGGGTCCAAGTTGAAATGGTGTTGTGTCGTTGGCCCCGCTGCCCCCCCCCCCCCCCCCCCCCCCCCCTTGAGCTGTCCCGCTCTAACAGAAGACTGAAGATTTGTCACTAGTGCCTCTGTGTAATAACCATCTGCTGGGCTGGGGCTGTGGAGGAAGAGAGAGGACTATTCACACCAGACACCCCCCGCACTCCCCACACTCCCCACACTCCCACTGCTGTCAGGTCTGAGCCCCGCTCCACAGCGTCACCGCGACTTCCTCAGCGAGCAGACATGACGAGGGGAAAAGAACACAGACCGAACGCAGCGGTGAGGGATTCCCTTGAGAATGAAAGTGTGGGAGCAAAACGTCTCGACATTTTAAAAAATATATATTTCTGTCTCGCATTTGCCTTGATCAAGTACCTCTCTAATGTGAACGACAAACCTTCCACATCAATAGAGTAGTTCGAGAAAGTGTCAAGATTTTCAGGCACAACATAACAGATAATAAGATATTGTTTTTTTATGCAGCGCTTCTGTAGAGGCTCCTGACGCTGTTTCATTTACTCTCTCTCCACAGTCAGCGGTGGTGAGCAATGTTGGCACTGCTGCTCTGGGGTAGACTGAAGGGCTTCCACTCAGCCCCAATGGCCCTTCACACCACCAACAACCTATCCCTAACACGCCACATACAAAGAGGGTGACGTGGCTTGCCCTCCGACGACAGCAACAACAGCATGCGCCGGTCTGAGCTGTGACCGAACCTCCGTCTAGTTACCTTGTAATTCTGTCCAATCTCTGAAGACTATAACCACGTGCAATATAACAGATTATAACTGAACGTCCAGTAACAGAACAGACAGAGGTTTGTACCACCATGCAAACCAAATTTCTCTCTGAGACGTCAATTTAAGACATAGTACTGTATGTATTTTAAGGCAATGGAAGTGCCTGCTCCTCATCCACATTTATGAAAACAAGCTTCCGAGGGAGACCTATGGGGGGCCGTGGCTGCCAAAACAATAAATAAATAAATATATAAATAAATAAATGCACTTATTACAATAAATGCATGCATTGCAAATTGTTTATCTTTATTTTATGTATTTAGTTATATATTTATTTATTGTTTTGGCAGCCACGGTCCTCCGTAGGGACCTATATGGGCACACGTTACGAGACGAGACACGAGATTGGGTTCATGAGAGCGATACGATCCAAGCTCTTCACATCGTTTGTAATAATAAATAAAGACGAAATATTTCCCCTTGCAGTTTAACAAAATGAAAACAAATGATCTTTTCTTTACCCTTCGGTAATCTTTTTAAGAGCAAACCAACATGTCACGTAAACATTGGTGGGTAACTATAAGCGAAATATTCCGGTGAGCACCTTTAGACAGTCATCAGTGGCTGTATCCTTGTAAAAGAATATTACTCTACACTGTGGCCAAATATCTTGTGGCATTTTGATCCCAAATGTGCAATTATTATTCTTGGATGAGCTTAATATTCTCTTGGGTGGACCATAAAACCAGTCAGCTCTATAGAGGTAAACGTAGTTGTTCTGTTTGTATGAATAATGCAGGCCAGTGTCATTATTATTATGTAAATGATGAATGTAAAAGGTGGGTTATAGAGGATGAATTGAAATGGTCCAAGTATTGTCATTGATTGAGCCCCACTTTAAGACGCTTTGGGAGCATTTCTCAAGTGGGACACCTTAATTATGCCCAAGGTGCACCCACATGAAAAGCGTCATCAGCATGTCTGTGATTTTGTGTGTCTGTACAATGTTTGTCAAGTGTCCCAAAAGCCCAAGTTATATCCACTCACATTCGTTACACACTGTAGACACCATGAAGGAGGAATATGACCAAACCCAGCTCAGAAACTGGACATGCAAATGGACCACTGCCCTGAACTTACGGTCTGAACACGCACACGTTTCAACTCAATATCCAACAACCCCCCCTGGGCACTTGAGTGATTCCTACCTGCCTCACATCCTCGCAGCAGCGGCGGAAGCGTGTCTGTCCTGATTTGCGCCGAGCTGCCAAGCCTGCGCCGGACAGGGGACGGGGACGGCGGCGGGACGGGGACTGCAGGAGACGCTCACGCTCACAGCTCCCGCCGGCTCGCTGCTCAACTCCTGTTCTGTGAGGAGGAGGAGGAGGAGGAGGAGGAGGAGGAGGAGGAGAGGGAGTGACCTCACACGCACTGCTCTGTAGGGGGATGCACTACAACAGCTCCAAATGAAACAAACCCCCCGGTAAAACTGCTTGATGGATTGGTTCTCCAACTTTTCACAACAAGTAACAACTAACACAGGAATTGGCTGGCACACTTGGACTGAGTCAGTTCTAGCCTCTTTTCCTTTCTTATACCTGTTTCTGACAGTTATTACAGAAGGTATGAGAGTTATATGTGACCCATGTGCAGGGCTGGTTGTCCTATAGAGCTCCTCCCACTAATTGCACAATACTCAATCCAGAGCTGTGCAATGTTGCAATTCCTCCAATGCCCAAAAGCTCGATAGTTAAAGTGATAGATTGTAAGATTGCAAAAACACAGTCCCCTCCTACAGGCCGGTTCACAGGGAAACCCGTCTCATTGGTCAACGTGATGGCTCCGAGGATTCTGATGAGTGTCTGAGAGCAACAAAAGGAGGTACTTTAGAGAAAAAAAGATGTAAAGGTGCATTTTGGAACTTTTCATGTGAAAAAATAAACCCCTTATCTGTGCGTATTTAACCTTTCAGTGACCCAGTGGCTGTATGGGTGGCCAGTAGCCCATGGCACCTTTACTATCTCTCACTGTGGCCTTGACAACGCTCCAGGTCCTTCCGAATGAAATGTGAAACCATGGAGACGGCTCCATAAGTAAGGAAAACCTACCAGCCAACCCTAACGCATTGAGTTGCCTTGTGTACGAAATGCGCGGTATAAATAAAGTTGCCTTGCCTTGCCTAACACCATAGAAACCATGGAAATGCCTTTAGCTATCTGAACCTGTTCCTACAAATACACACATTTTGTTAGCTGTCAAATCCCAGACCCATTTTAAACTGAGCATTCTATCCCCACACAAATTAATAGGGAGGCCAGGCGCAATGCTAACATATGGCGAGGTATGTTGTGTCCGTTTCATTGGCTTTTATAGTTTCTTTATCATTAGTAGTTTATGAGATGAAGTTTGGTGGCAACTGGATGTGTGTCCGACCTCACAAGAGGCAGAAACTTGATTGAATTTGATTTTTAGCATTTAGCTCAGAGTTCACTTACTGTATCAATTTGTATCTGAAGGGAAATCTCAAAATGTATGGGGCGCCAAATGTAACATGCCTTATTTCGTGGACAGAATGACTTTTGTGTCACGAAATACATATATTCATTACGAAATCACGTTACATCGTAACGCCGTTTGTCCACGGAATGCACACATTGGTTTGCATTGTGTCCACGAAACACTGAAGAGAGCACGTCGTTTCGTGGACCAAATTGACTGGTGGGCTTTTGCTTTCGTGGACATAAGGCTGAACACTATTCACTGTCGTACACGAAATAAACTTTCGTCATAAAAGTATTGTGATGTGATACAGAAGGCATTCCGTCCACGCAATAGTAACTTCATAACTTACGAAATGCATTCAGTGACACGTGCTTTCATTCCGTGCACGAAATGCATAATGGCATACATTTCGTGAGTCAGCGGTTTACGAAATGAATTATGTGACACGATAATGTCATTCCGTGGACGAAATGCATTATAGAATCACGAAATCGGTTTTGTGACCTGCAACAATACATTTCGTGAGTCAGCAGTTTACGAAATGAATTATGTGACATTTCGTAAACATAACATAACTGTTTACTCACTGTTTCGTGAGTCAAAAGTGTATTATGTAAACTGCTGACTCACGAAATGTATTGTTGCAGGTCACAAAACTGATTTCGTGATTCTATAATGCATTTCGTCCACGGAATGACATTATCGTGTCACATAATTCATTTCGTAAACTGCTGACTCACGAAATGTATAGCATTATGCATTTCGTGCACGGAATGAAAGCACGTGTCACTGAATGCATTTCGTAAGTTATGAAGTTACTATTGCGTGGACGGAATGCCTTCTGTATCACATCACAATACTTTTATGACGAAAGTTTATTTCGTGTACGACAGTGAATAGTGTTCAGCCTTATGTCCACGAAAGCAAAAGCCCACCAGTCAATTTGGTCCACGAAACGACGTGCTCTCTTCAGTGTTTCGTGGCCACAATGCAAACCAATGTGTGCATTCCGTGGACAAACGGCGTTACGATGTAACGTGATTTCGTAATGAATATATGTATTTCGTGACACAAAAGTCATTCTGTCCACGAAATAAGGCATGTTACATTTGGCGCCCCATAGCTGTACATGATTTTTAACTAGACTTTGACCTCACCTAAAATGTGGTAGATGGTTTGATGACGGCTAAATCATCTGAATCGTTCATAATTTGCGATGTTTGGCGGCTAATGCTAACGGCTATAGGAAAAATACAATGAGCAGGCTAACGGACGCTGAAAAACGGACTAGCTAACTGTTAGGATTTCAATGCTAAAAGCAATTGGTCCTGGGGCATTACAGAGGCCACCCAGATGGAAAGTAAAGGTGCTAAGCTAACCACTCATACAACTGGGTCACTGATAAGGTAGCGTGACCAGATTTTCTGACAAAAAAACTGGGACACTATTTGGAATTTAGTTGCACGGTCAACCAGGGAACCATCTATTGACTGTTTTTCCCACGCTAAATGGTAAATCTGCTATCCATGCACCGATCAACATTAACATGATAGACTAGATATGTTTTATTGGTTTCTACTTGGTAATGGACATTTGCATTGCCCCAAGACATGAATTTTCAAGCAAACTTGGTTACTTTGTGGATCATATTGGCCAAAAACTGGGACACTTGGGACAGATCCTGTGTGAAACTGGGACAAATGGATGGTTTTGGAGGAATGTGTGGGGACATGGGACAGAGGACTCAAAACTGGGACTGTCCCGGGTAAACTGGGACATCTGGTCACCCTATGATAAGGTCAAATACACATAAAAAGTTATAATGCACCTTTACTATTACTTATGTCAAAACGCAAGCCTGGAAAGTCACAGAATCTATTACATTTGCAAAACATTGAAACTTACAGACTATCACTTCAAGATAAGCATGAGGACATTATGGAAACAACATTTCCCCACAATCAACTATTGAAGCCACGTCAAACACTTAAAGCTATAGCTCTCCCGTGGCTTTAGCTACAAGCGAAACGTGGCTCTTTTCAAAGCTATATGATCTTTTTGTGCCGTGGCCTCTATTGAATTGTTCAGTCTCGGATCGCCCAATTAAGCCCCGAAGCTTTTATCCAATGCATGCACGACTCCTGTGGGATGTCCTGCGAGCGGTTAATGAGCAGCGGGCGCTCTTATCTGGCCGACCTCAGTTTGTTTAAGATCTATACGATGTGTTATGGCGTGCATTGTGAAGACACTCCTGAGCCCTGGAGATGCTGGTGATGAAGCTAAACCCAAAGCTGCCAAGGAGCTGACTGACAGAAAGATGGTCGTCAAGCATCCGTGAAATCGGACCGACAACATGTTAAGAAAGACGACGTGGCACTTTTACTTTACTGCCCAGTCTAAATTTTAGTCACTTTTTAGACCTGGCTTAGCCCCAGCTTAGATGCGCTTAGACTCATCCCATGTTTGAACGAGTGAGAGTTTTCCTTTAGTCACACTTCAAATAAAAAGTCACTAGGCCAGGGCTCTGCAACCTTCATCATCAAAAGAAAAATAGTTAGGAGCCGCAAAATATAACACCGTATAAACTTTTGTTGCTTACTATTTTGTTACTTTAGTTAAACTAGAGCATTGGAAAAGAATGAACCGAATCAAAAACCTTCTCAAGTCTATTACTGATGTGGCAGCAGAGAAGTGTGTGGTAACGTTTCCTGTCATCGTGCAGATGTTTTTGCTTAGTTTAGCAATATCTGTGTAATTACTGAGAAGGAGAAGGATCTTCTTCTTCTTTTTTTTATCAGCAAAACAGAACTCCTGCAGCCTTTTCAGCAGCGTTGGGTATAGTAACTGAATACATGTGTTTAGAATACTCATTTTGGGTAACTGTATTCAGGTACAGTCACTCCTTCATTTAAGGGTATATAGAATACAGTTACTTTCTTGATATCAAAGGGATAACAGTATTGAATCAGTTCAGTTTCATAATCATAACGAAGAAAAGATTAAAAACAGCCGGGAAAAGTTTAGCTCTGATCTTCTGGCTCCACAGCCCAGAAGGAGCAAAGTGCTTTATTGAATTCTTAATTAATGGTAAATAAGTTCATAACAGGAGTGTGACAAGTGCAGCCTTAACATATTCTTAATCATACTTTAATATTATGCAAATCAATGTGAAAGTATTCTAAATATTCAGAATCCAGTACTCTGATTGGACAATGTAACGTAATTCGTTACTAAATAGATTTTAAGGCGAGTATTCTGTAACTATTCTCCCCATTACTGCTTTGCAGTAAAAAGTGGTGGCATTCAAGCACACAGTCAGCAGGATTGTTGGAACTGAAATTACTTCAGCTGCAGGCCACAAGATTAATAATATCCCAGTTGTGGACCAGACTTAACCCAATCCCCAACAAAAAAAAGTTCAGCATAATTAAAGTTTCTTTTCCTCGCAGCAGTACGTGTGCCTGGCCTGCACACAATAGCCTTATTACACTAACCTCGCGAACAGACCCCTGTCATAACGCAGCACTTTAGAAATAAAAAATAGTGACATTTAAGCTGGTGATGGACTGGCTTCTCCGGGGTGCGGGGTAGAGCACCACCGTTGCACTCGTGGGGGCGGGACGCCACTTGAAGCTTAGGCTGTGATTATTGTCTGGAAACGATAATCCGGACCAGATCGATAAAAGGTGATGCACGTCAGCGGCTGCCCCCCTCGGATGAGACACACTCTCCCCTTGTCTCCCACTCCAGCGCTGCTGCTTCTTAACATTAATTTATTCAAGCGGCAGTAAGATCTCGCGGTGCTACCGTTCAGACATCTTGCACTGGTTTCGAGTCTGGCCCTGGTGTACGTTTGCCTTTAAAAGCAACACAGCCCCGGATCGGCTCTGCGCTTTGACCTCGGGCTGAGCGAATGTGAGGGAGCGGAGCCCATAGCGTGACAAGCCCCTGGACTTCAGCAGCCAGCCTCCGCCGGAGCTCACAGCCCGTCGTGCATTGTGCGTCATTGTGCGCCATCACCAGCGTTCGCGTCTTTTCTTTTTTTTTTTTTTTTTTTCTCCGCCGAGGGGGGAAAAAAGAAAAAAAACATGGCAACGCCGGCAGCCGTCAACCCTTCAGGTGAGTCCGCCACAGAGCTCCGTGTGTCCCGGTACGGCGCGGCGCGGCGTGTCGCTGCGAACAAAGGCGAGAGGAGGCTGTGTTTTCGTGCGGAGGACACAGAGGGCTGAGGCTGGCGTGAGGCCGCCTGGCTCCGCATCCAGCCCCTTCCCCCACTTCACCGAGGCGACGGGGCTTTTCTCTGTGGCTACAGGCTGCACGACACAACTTCTGTGGGCAAATACAAACCGCGAGCTGCAATGTCCACAATATTACGCTATTCCGCGAGCGAGGCTATTACGCGCGAGCGAGCACTTCGTCACAGCGGCTATGTTCCCAAGACAGCTGCTTCTGTCGGGTTTACAAAGCCGCTTTCGGTGACGGTCAGTGGAGATGGGCTACAGGCGGTGGACGTAGACGTACTGGTCAATAATGAGGAGAATAATAGCGGGTTGGGTCCTCGTTTGAGCGCGTTTAAACTCTTCCGAGTTTACTAACAAGTGCATTTCCTGAGCACTGGCAGAGAGAGAGAGAGGATGTCCCTGTGGTCCGCGAGCCGCTGCTGTTTCAGAGCCAGTTCTTCCATAAGCCACTGTTGAATATGCATCTCTTTGACTTGTTTCCATTCTGTACGGTGTTATTTGGCTTTGGAAAGGCTTTATTATACAGTTACTATGGCGCTTTGGCGGATTTCTCAGATCAGGAATGATTTTTTTTCTTCTTTTTTTTTATAACTAGGCTAATGATTCAATCGCTTGCAGCCCATTAAAACATTTAGTTTGTGCTTCATTTCTTCCCTTAACCCCCACCACAACCAAGCGACAAAGCGACAAAAACGTGAAGAAAATGTGACGAAAACGTGACGATAAAAAACGAGGAAAGCGCTTAGGCCTTAGCTTTCAAATGAGGCGTTTGAGGTTTGTGCGAAGCTGAACTGGAGCAAATACTCTCTGTTAATAAGGCGGGGGGTTAACCAACATGTTAGGCATTGGGATGTTTTTTTCTCCACCTATGCCGTAAGAGTAAAGAGCCTGGAGAAGGTTGTAAACTGTAAACTGTGGAGAAAAAGTGGAGCTTGCACTTTTATTTTTTTTTCATTGTTTTTATTGTAATTTTAGATTTTAGTTAAACAAAACAAGACAGTGCCTATAACTGGCACAAAACAAAACAGCTCTGAATATAATGGATATACAGAATATTGGAGGTGGTGAATGAGATTTACAGTGTATCAACACAGTACGATACAATACAATTCAGTTGTACAGGAATCCTTTTATACGGATGGATGAAAGGTCTGGTCCAACATAATCCAAGTACGGGCGCCACACTCTGTAGAATTGGTCTATGCTGGTGTGTATGATACTTGTCAGGTATTCTAAGGGGATCAGTTCAGAAATTATTTTACGCCAACCTCCGACAGAAGGAACTTTGTCAGTAATCCAGTTTAAAAGGATATTTTTCCCGGCAGCAAATGTTAAAATATTGAATAGTCTTTTTCCAACTGCTGTTTTCACTTGTTTAGATGAAAGTCCAAGGATCAGAGACATGGGGTCCATCTCTATATTAATATGGAGCTTGCACCTTTAAGTTTATTTGCGTTAGACCCGCCCCCGCCCTGACGATGTTATAAATGCATGTATTGTTGCTACGTATGTCGCGAGAGTCGGCTGTAACCTGTTTGTGCTTGTGATAGTAGACATGATGTTGTTGTTGAATTATACAATGGAGTTGTTATTTTGAGAAAAGAAACATGGCAGCTATAGGATGCAACGTTACCACAATGTGTTGTATTTGTGTTGTCAGTGAACTTGTGAACATAGAGGTGACTATAGTGTGACGCTGGGATATGTGCCAGAGGAGTTTGCCAAACTCGCCTAATGTCACTTTCCACTATTTGTTTAGTTTTTTTTTTAAACCGCCAAAGAATTCAGTCAGACACTTGCCGTTTTTCTCTCTTTCTGACATACTCCGCATAAATCTTAATAATTAGATCAACGGCTTAAAATCGCTTGAATAAAGGTTCTTTATGTTGAATTGAGTCGGTTTGAACTAATCCAAGAGAAGATAAAAATGCTCATGCCAATGGAACGAGCGTAAATCCCACACAAATTAACTTTTACTTTTAAAAACATCTCTTTTTCACTGGAAATGATGCAACATAATCTGAGTTAAGAAAAAAAGTACTCGGTCCATTGGCAGTAAGAGGTGTTGTCTGATCTGAGACCAGACCAAATCTAATCAAACTTTAGATTCACTCTTGATTTATGTCACTTCTTCCTTAAAATGATTATTCTTTTTCCTGTTCCCTCTTTGTGACATACACTGGAAAAATCTTAAACGAGACTTCAAAATTTGAGCCGGTTTGAACTAATCTGAGAGCAGATACAAATGCTAATGGGACAAGCATAAATCCCACTTGAAATCAGACAAATGAACTTTCAGTAGATTTATATAATTTCTTTCTTAATTATAATTATTTTATTTATTTATTTTACAGTGTACTGTAGCTCACATTTCCCTAAACACTGACTTATTAGGACCTGGTTCACAAAGCGCTGCACTCTTGGGTCATGAGTGTACTCTGTCGCAAAAGCGTGAATTTATTTTGTCGAAATCTGCACACACGCACACACACACACACACACCCACACACAGGGCAAAGACAGACAAAAACACATAACAACGTTCAATCAAAGTGCTTTCCTCTCAAAACAAATTCCATTATAAAGATCTGTTGACTTGACACATGTGGTAAAGAGAGCGAGAGTCTTTGCATGATACATTAATATCTTGATAAGCATGTTCCTGTTAGCGTTAGCATGTTCCTGTTAGCGTTAGCATGTTCCTGTTAGCGTTTAAAGGGGGGCTAGTGGTGGGAACCCTAATATAAAAAGATGTGTTTCAATCTTGTCAATCCGGAGAGACCGAGGAACAGGTCCAGACTGTTGATAATGAAGCGAGTCGCACAATTGCTTTTCCCAGTCTTAGTCCATACAAAGAAATCAGAGAGATGAATAGGCCGTCCTGGATCAAAACAAGCACGGCGGCTTACGGGAATATGATGAAATATGTGGAAACAGGACAGGTGAAATTATAAATGGGACAACTTTATTCAGAGGTGAGGGAAGAATTTTGCTCAAAAGGGAACAGGGATATTTGAGCTGATATTTCCATTGCATATATAATGTGCTAACACGAATATTATTCACTTTTTCCCCCCACAAAGTCAAAAAAAAGTTTCTGTTAGATTGCTCAAAGTCCATGCTCTCCAGACAATAGGCTGCTAATAAGTTACTGCTGTGACTAGGGACGTCAAGATGAACCGATTTTACAAATAGCGGGTTTAGTGGATGGAATGTTAGGACTCAGGGTAAACTGCTGTCCGATAAAGGCTAAATAAACAATGTCCTATGTTAAATCCAGCTCAAAACACATGGAGTCAGCGACAGGTTCAATTATCGAATGTGCAGAGCAAATCTTATCCATTTTCATGATAATTGCATAAAAGGAAGAGTCCCAAAAGAACCAAAACACGAAAAAGTGAAGTGTGCAAGAGCATGGAAATCTGCTGGTTATTTTATACTTTATAGGTTCATTTGTTTAGGACCTCTTTTGGGTAAATGCTTTATTTCACACAGTCCTTGATACATTGTACTTGCCAAATGTAGTACAATGTAATGTAACAATGTGTAATAACTTGTGCCTACGGGTTACATACACAATGGAATTATGTATTTGTAGTTTGGACGTACATAATGTAATACGACATGAGACTCTAACTAGAGGCCGACCGATATATTTGCGCCAAAAATATATATATCCAGGACCGAAAATGAAAGAAACTTCCCGTGTTTTGCATTGGAAAGAAAGTCAGGGCTTTGAAACGAATCCACCCACAACTCCCTAGGCCTCAGGGGAGGTGAGAAACATCGCAATGAAAATTTAGCTTCTAGTTTGTTAAACACAAGTTTCACTAAACCTCCAAAATGACAGCATGTCCATATTGACGAAGTGCAGAATCTGGAGAATTCAATCGCTGCGTTAGCTTTAACCTCCACGGTTGTATTTTTGATCGCCGCGCAAAATGCAGCAGCTAGTGACAAAATGCTAATGCTAACGACCACTAATCAAAGCTGGGACAGAAACTAAGATTGGATCACCTAAAGTTAGGGTGACCAGACGTCCCAGTTTACCCGGGACAGTCCCAGTTTTGAGTCCTCTGTCCCATGTCCCCACAAATTCCTCCAAAACCATTAATTTGTCCCAGTTTTACACAGGATCTGTCCCAAGTGTCCCAGTTTTTGACCAATATTATCCACAAAGAGACAAACTTTGCTTGAAAATTCATGTCTTTGGGCCATGCAAATGTCCATTATCAGGTAGAAACCAATACAAAATATCAAGTCTATCCCTTTAATGCTAATTGGTGCATGGAGTAAGATAGTAACAAGCAGATTTACCATTTAGGTTAGGAAAAACAGTCAATAAATGGCTACCTGGTTGACCGTGCAACCCAATCCCAAATAGTGTCCCAGTTTTTTAGTCAGAATATCTGGTCACCCTACCTAAAGTAATAACATTAAATCGGCCAGTGCTGGAGCGGCCAGGTATTTGTTTTTTACAGGATTATAGACCAGACATTTGGAAAAATCTGCCAAAAATATATTTCTAAAATATTGGCTGAGCATATCGGCATCAGCCAATTAACATCCCAAAATATCGGCATCGACCTTAGAAGAAAACATATCGGTCGGCCTCTAACTGTAACCCAGAGGGTCTCATGTCTTATTACATTATGTACCTTCAAACTACAAATACATATTATTCCATTGTTTATATACTATATATTTTTTTTATTATTCGTTTATTTGATATGGACATAACAACTGCATTGGACAAACCAGATACATTGTTTTTCGTGTTATAGCAAAACTGCTAATTTTCAACACTTGTCCATAGGAGGCTACACATATAGGTACAAGTTATTACAGATTGTTACAAAGCAGATAAAATAGTGTAAAAAGTGTAAAATGAAGTGTAACCCTCTTTTGTAATAGTGAATTCCTGAGATACGGATCGTGGGGATTTCTTATTATAGAGGATCTGTTGAAAACATTCAATAATAATAATAATAATAATCCTAATAATAATATTAAATTGTCTATTCATTACTTTAAAAACATTATTATTATTATTATTTTTTACATAAGGGTAAAAACATAAAGATAACATTGGCTGAATGTGTATTTCAATTTAAACAACCCCCAAATAGAAAATGTACACTTGTTTGTTGTGAAAATGTAGACAGTAGTGTGAAGGATTTGAGAAATTCTTGTCATTTTCTTAATGATCGGGAATACACTAATACTCATAAAATCACAATGTTTTCCCTCACAATAATCATGACTCAAAAAGTTTGATTTGTGACATCCCTACAGCTTTGACAGCTCATTACGTTGCCAAATTATCATATCCATATCACAAAAAGGCCCAACACATCCCTAATTCACTGAAGTTTTACACAGTTTTGGTATTTAAGTCTTGTTCGGACTGAATCACAATAACATGATAATTGCGAATGGCCGTATCTTTACTCACGATTTAGTCTGTTTGAATGAGTCCCATTCCTGAGGAGGCTGTTGATTCTGCTGTTGCGGCGGAAGGAGGGAAGGCGAACACTGGAGTTACAGAAACGTGCACAGAGCTAGCAATTAATCCTATGTGGAAGACCTCTGCAGGAAACAGGTCAAGCGTGGCCTTCCCCGCGCTCTGTGTCACTTCATTGTGGATGCAAATGAATGTGGAAAATAAATAAAGAACGGGTGCTTATTAGAGCGGCGGCTGCATACAGAGCGTGTGTGGCGCGCTGCTGCGGAATCGCCAATGAGCAATCACACACTCACACCTCCGCAGCGATGATGTCTGAGGAGAGTCTACAGAGGGCTGAGACTGTCTGCTGATCTCAGGTCTGCTGCTCTGGGGTCTAATCTGAGGGGCTGGCCTGAGCAGGGATATTTTACATTTCACTTGTCAAAGAATATTTAGGCCTATGTCAAATAAAAGTTGCTATGTGAATATTTTACTAATTGAGAATACTGAGGTGTTTGCAGTAGAATGTGTAAGTGTGAACAGTTGCTTTGCGGCTTCAAAAATCATGAACATCCCACCTGTGCAGCAACACAACAGGGACAAAGCTTCTTCCTTGTGGTGAGTCAGTGGCATTAAGGGCCACCTGCTGTTCAGAAGGTTAAACAGGATAAAACATGGAGCCAATTTGATCCTTTTTAGAATCAGAATAAATGTATTTCCAGTGAACAGGTTCAAAAACTAGGAATTTGCTTCGGTGCAAAACATGAAACATAAAACCCTGGTAGAGATAAATAGTAGTGATGTGCGAGCAGTGTTAATTTTGACAACATATTTTTATTTAGTTTTAGTCTTAGTCTTTTGACGAAAATTTAATTCAATTTTAGTCGAGATTTAGTAAAAAAAATATCTTCAATTTCAGTCGAGTTTTAGTCGACTAAAATTGCAAGTCAATTTAGTCGACTAAAATTAAGACACATTTAGTCGACTTTGTATTAATAATATTCATTATAATCATATTTAATGGAGGTCCTCTGCTTCATGGAGCTGCTCCCTCATGAACAAAGCTCAGAGCTGTTCCTTTGGCAGTGAATTTACATGATATGAGGCTCTTTCAGACTGTCAATAGAAGTTTGGATGATTTTAGTCTCTCCTTTTCATTTTTATTTAGTCTTATTTTAGTCGACTAAAATATCTGGACATTTTAATCATAGTTTTAGTCGCATGAAAAACTTTAAATTTAGTTTTAGTCCAATTTTAGTCGTCAAAAAAATGACTTTGACTAAAATTAAGACTAAATATTTTAGTCGACGAAATTAGCACTGTGTGCGAGTGAAGCTTGGTTCGAAGTCTCAGAGCTGCTTCATTCTGTTTGAACAATGACCTCTGGTGGACAAACGTTATCATTGCGACTTCTCATAAACACGACTGAAGCAGCAACACAATCATGTGTCCAAGAGAAGTTTTATTTTTTTTATATTTGCAGCCTCATATTGATGTTTGAATGATCAACTCAATCATAGTCCGATAAATAAGTCATCTTCTTTGTAACGTGGGTCTGCGCTTCACGGAGCTCCAGTGGGCGGGGCCTCAGTCTTTTTATTTCATTCAGTCAGCGCTAATTTAGCCACTATTTCCTGCAGATGGCGCTCCTGATGTTTCCCTCGCCCGGTCAGACACCCACGCCTGCTTCAGTATCTCTTCAAAAGCAGAAGTAAAGAATAGGATAGTTTCACCACATGAACGCGGTTAAATGGAAAATGGGGGAAATGCTGCACATTCATTTTATCACTAATGATTTACGCCGCTCAAGGCAGCAGTGAAACGCTCTGAGCCGAGGACCTGCTTTGAGACACTGATACGCAACTCACAGAGTCAAGCACTTTTCGAGACAATAGACACTTTAGTCACGTGACCCACTGTTACCGAAACAGGCTCAGTGTTTCGAAGCGATCTTCTTCAGGAAGAGCGAGACAACCGGGTTTTTTGCCCATCACTAATAGTAAACTATAAAAACTTAAAAACTATAACACTAATGGCATACTTACAATTTTTATTTAAATTAAGTGGATCATGTGTTCGCACTTGTGTCCTTAATAAAGATTGAATGAATGAAAAGTACATCAACATGCAAATATGATAAAACAACAATTTAACACAGAGCATCATCATTAATGGATTTACAGTGGCTTTAGGTAACAGCAGCATGTACCACATTGGAACTTTGATAGAAATGTCGTGGTGTAGTGTTTACCAACCAGCGATACCCCTGGGGGTACTTAAGCACTTGACAGAGGGTACTTGGAATGACCTCAGATTAAAAAAGAAGGTGAAACATTCAATATTACTTAACATTAGCATTGAGTTGCCTTGTGTACGAAATGCGCGGTATAAATAAAGTTGCCTTGCCTTGCCTTAAAAAAAAAAAATGTATTATGATTTTCAGTAAAGGGTTTGACTTTGAGAGTATTTTAGATTCATTTTCAATATAATACTCTACTAAATACTGAATAATCAATGTTTAGTTGCTCACTTTGTTACAGTCTTGGCAGGATCCTCAAGTTAGGGGGTATTAGGAGTATACATTAATGCCTCAAGGGGTACGTGGGACGAAAAAAGGCTGGGAACTACTGGTGTAGAGGCAAGTGTAAAGTTTCCTTTCAAATGTCGTAGAGTAAAAATAACACGTTCTCAACAAAATATTACTCAAGTACAGCTCTTTTAATTTAAACAGCAAAAGTTACCATTTCAGTCACACTAAATCACACTTACAATATATTGAGGTCAACCTCAGCGCTCTCAATCTGGACTGAAACCGGTTCAAAGGAATATGTTTACTTTCCAGTCTTTTTGTTCCATGTAGAAGGCGTGGGGTAAACAAAAGCCCGTTTCCCCAGTTCTGTGCGGGCAAATGGAACAGCGAGCAACAAATGATCATTTGAAAGCAAACAGTATGAGCCAACACTTTTCCTTGAGATTAAATTACTGATGAAGGAGGGCGGTGGTCCAAGCGTAACCTTATGAATAAAAGTGCACCAATGGCCCTTCTGGAGGACAAAGAGGGCCTCGAGAATACAGCTCAGAACGATGGGTCAAGGCTCTTCTACAGTTAGAAAGAAGCCTCAGAGAAGCTTGATTAAAGCTCAAGTACGGCACATGCTTTTGGAAGTTATTCACAGCTCTTGGATAAAAAAGCTGAATAAGTACTTTTATTCTAGTAACAATTTGACCAGTAGTATTTTCACTTTCACTCTACTGAACGGCAAGACAATAAGGCAAAAAAATGTATCACGATTTTTTGTTTCTTCATATTGATTGATCTCGATTTTATCATATGTTTTCCTTTGTAAAAAGGAAAATGTAAAAAATGTAGCTGATTAATGAACTGAGACATATATTTTATTAAAATCTCAGGTCAAACAAAAACAAATACTTACCTCTAGTTTAAATTAGCACAAAAATGTCTCGTCCAAACTCTAAAACTAGGTGCAAATTAGGGCTGAAAGATATATCGTTATTGTATCGATATCAAGATATGAACATTCAAGATATCAATATCGCAAAAGAAACATATATCGTTATATAATATAAAAATATAACAGAAAAAGTCAGATATAAACGATATAGATTTTCATCAATAAAACTGCACTCTTTTGTATTATGATTTTATTTTTCTGAAAAATGCTTAGTTTTCACCTAACCCATAGTTATATCGTATCGATATCGAGATATTAAATGTTGTCCATATCGTTCAGCCCTAGTGCAGTTTCTGCCAGGCTTTAAACCTGTCGATTATAAGGCTCCACATTTCGATTAATTGCCCAGAACTAGTACGGAGACTTAGTGGAGAAATAAGCCATACTTTGCATACTTTATCAAATCTGTGCACGCATCGATAAAATAACGTTCTCTTTTTTCCTCTGCTCCTTGCTCCGCTTCGCATACTTGCAGAATTTGGCCAAAGGAGCTGGGGATTCTCACCTCTGATTGATCAAAGAGCCGTCGTCCCATCTTATACAGGAAGTTATGGTCCAGAGCTGTTTATGTGCTCAAGTCTTGTTACTATAAAGAGGCTTATCCCGAAAGAAAAAGGAATCCAACTTCGTAGTACCAGGGTTACAGCCGAGTTACCTCCCCAACTCTCTAATCCAACTTTGTAGCATTGTGGGTTAAGAATGATCTGGGGTCTTTTTTTAATAAACCTCTGGGCGAACGTTTGCTGAAGTCAGAGGAATGATGGAGTACAGATATGAAGAGCCTGCACATGTCCGGCTGCATAATAACAGGAGGAGTCCGGGGACACAGCAGGAACGTCCTGAGGGCATGAGCGAGCCGGTCGGACTGACAGTACACAAAGCACTGCAGCCAGGCGGAGCACACGCAAACATATTTAAAACATGTTACATTCAGGGCAGGGGTTCGCAAACTGTGGTATATGTACTAAACGGGCTAGGTAATTGCAACATTTTTTATGGAATTTAGGCTGACTATTTTCACAGCTGATAAAAAGGTGATCTCCTGTGTGGTTATCTGTCGGAGTGAACACAATTCTTTCAACATTTGCATATTAAGAAGGTCTAATTTAAATGAGGTATTCATGTGAAATGGGGGCTTGGAGACAGCCGTTAAATTATACCCGTCTGGCATCGGAAAAAAATAAATAAAAAGTTTAGGTACTACAGGTATCGAAACAATAAAAGTATTTAGACAACCACGTTTTGACGCCGTTGGTCCGGGGACAGCATCGTTTCAGCTCAAATAAATTGTACACATTTCATTTATATGGTTCTACATGACAAATATTTTAGTAAACAGTAGGTATTGCTGGGTTGCAGGTGACGTCACAGCGTTCCAAAGGCCAACACTATTAAATGGAGGAAAAATTATTTTGTTTTTGAGGACATTTTTGCTCTTGTACAGAGAGATCATGGACCCAGTGACTGATATTAATGATAATTTTTGTAATTCATGCTCTTTCTTTTGAGCTACGACTTGTGAAAGTGTAATGTTGTTAATAGGAAAAACTGTGTCCTGGCCCCCGCTGGGTCCGGTGACATCATCACAATCTAGAACCTGCAACCCAGCAATTGGGGGGGGGGGGGGGGGGGAATCGTTCAAGTGTAAACCAAGTATTGTTAAAGTACCGGTATAAAAAAAACTGAACGGTACCCAGCCCTATTCACCTCTGAAGACTTTCCTCATCCTAATTTGATATGTCCAGTCATTCAGTTGAGTTATTTGTTCCTAACATGGATCCAACACAACCACACGTTTTGAGTTTCCACTTTTTGAGTTGACCTCGTTTTCGACGCATTTTTGTCCTTTTTATTTTTTGCTTGCCCTTTTGTGGGATTTTTGTCATATTTTCATCGCTTTTTTTTGTGTGGCTTTATTGTTGTGGTTTTGTCGCATTTTTGTGTAAGTCACGTCACATAACTCTGGGGAGCTTTTGTGTTGCTCTTTTGCATCTTTTTTTTTGTCGCATTTTCGTCGCTTTTTTTGTCACTGTTTTCATCTTCATTTTCATCTCGTTTTTGTTGCTATTTAGTCATTTTTTTCCAAAAAGTTTTTCAATGTGGGTAATAGCAAACTGGAGAAAATGTGCCCGGTTCAGGTCGGGGTCAAGAGGTTAAATCACATGCAGTATTTTGTTGTGTTGGTAGAATAAAGTAGTGGCTAAATTGACATTGTATGTGTTAACGTCTATCATCTTTTCTTTCTTTTTTGTTTTAAACAGAAGTAAATGCAAGTGTTTGCTTTACCTTGATGCATTTCGGCAAACAGTTAAAACCTTAATGTTGTGGCGCTTTCTTTGTTGATTTGTTGGAGTTGTTGGAGTTTTTTCAACTGATGTAGAAGTTTGGGTGTTGGAGAATAAAATGAAATTGTATAGTATCATTTTGGGTCATGCAGTCTGTGAAGTTCAGCCAAAACATGCAATGCCTAAGAGCCGAGGTCATGGAGACAGAGATGCCCTCAAGGCGAGTTGGAGAACCATGGCCCCGGTAAATGTATTACTGAGACGGACTGACTTCGCTTTGAAAGTCGAGTTAATCCAGCGGTTCTCAAACTGGTGGTGCTTGGAATTCTTCAGGTTACAAAAAAAAGACAATTTCATTTACTCAATGAATTTCTTTACACATTTTTTTTTACATCCAATTCAAGTCGTTTTTTAGCCCTGATTTGATCCTGTCGCTCCTTGAGATGATGCATATTTCATGATTTGAGTGAAAGTCTCTCTGCATGACGTGCTGAGCGTTGTATTTTATTTTTTTTTCCCCCAGAGATGGCCAGTGATCTGCCCGGTGCCGTGTCCATGCCTGGAGCTGTGGGAGGAGGTCCGGTGCGGATGGGGGGAACGGTCCCGGGACGAGGTGGGAAGAGACGTTCTGCTGCTGGGTGAGTGTGTTCTCTACAGTCGACAAGCAAATTATCAATCATAAGCTTTTAACTTCGGCATCGGGTTTACACTCGCATGAATAAATCATATACAGCGGATATGTACTCTGGGTAAACAGCGAGGCACGCACTGCTCTGAGCCTCAGGGCCTCTGCGCTGCACGGTCTGTCCTCCAGAAGTGGTTCAAGCTGTTTGTTCATAGACAGTTTGGGACTGACTTAAAGTTTCAGTGTTACCATCAAATCATGTTTCTTAGAGCAAGGCAACAAAGTCTAAATGAACATTAGCCAAATCAATATAAAAATGAAGAGGAATGAGCCGTGGAACAACTCTATTAGCTGCAGAGTTAGTAATATTGCATCTAACGCCCAGTGCCCAAATCCTTTAATGTGAACAATATATCCTAGCTGCTTATTATTATGGAATAGGCCAGAAATCCCAGCTCTTTTGACAGCACAGTTCCAAGCTTTATAACACCCCACCTCCAAACCTTAGATAATAATATGATACGTTTTAAAAATATGACAAAGAACGGCACTTTGTTTCTAACCTGACATTTCCCTAGCGCCAGCGTGCTCTTGAGGGGGAGTTTAGCATGAATAATGAATAATAAAAATGCTAATAATACATCTGGATTGCTTGCCATGTGCACAGTGTTTGACATGTGTTAATTATACTGTGTGGCTTTACAGCTAGATTACTGTTTTGGTGACTAAATGACTGCCGATCCAAACACGGGGAGAATATCATTGCCTCTCTCTTTTTATGCCTCTAAAGCAATGGCCGCTGGCTGCTCTGCATTGTGACCGCGACACTAGGGGCCGTCGTTGGTCCGCCATCGCTGTAGTATCTCCATATAGCCGCTAGTCCCCCATTGGAAAGCATTGCACTTTAGACACGTTAAAAACAACTTTAAAGCCTGGTTTCTAATTTTCCTAAACTTCCTACAGCAGGATATTCCTCCTGTGATAACGCTGGGTTAGTTACAATTAAAGAAACCAGGCGGGTTTTCTTACGGTACATTTGAGAAATCTTGCATAATTAATGAGGACCGGACTTTGATTGACTGAGCTCCACGCCCCGCGAGGGCCGAGTCTACTGTGAAGATCCCGCTCTTTTGCCCCGTTAAGGAACATTCTTCATAAGGGCGGGGGAGGAGGAGTCTGTAAATCCGCCATGATTTTCCCCTCGAACGTGGTCATTATGGCAAACGGGGTGGAGAGGAGGAGTCGTCTATTTTTTTTTTTTACGGTCTATGCTCTAAAGTCCTGTTTTCTGTGGTTGTCATCAGAATGGAGTTTGACGACGAAGATGGAGAGGGCCCAAGCAAATTCTCAAGGTGAGAGCGCAAAAGAAACCAGGCGTCATTGGTGTCACCTCATCAGAGAACATTAGCTCCAAGTGCACAATGTTCAGGGTATCAGCGGGTTCAGCTCAGATGTTTACAAACCCACAGGGGGCGCTGTTTACTTTCGTCTGTGAGGGTTTCTTCTGACTGCCTTTAGACACCTTAGGTTGGGGGGGGTCAGAAAATCAGTCAGCATCTGGTGTGACCACAATTTGCCCCACGCAGTGCAGCACATCGCCTTCATACAGTTGCTCAGGCTACAGGCGGCAACGTGTCATACAAGGGGGCGTGGCCTAGCCAAGGGGGAAGAAAACCTCTCATGGAAATCGCAATTTTTCACTTGTTTTAGCTGTTTTCTGGTGGACTATAAACATATTTATTACACACCAATAAAGTCAAGCCAAAACCAGGTCCATATGGATGTTTTTTCACAGCAAATTGTACAGTAGAAGCCAAAAATGGCAGCTGTTGCTAATGTTAGCATATGTAGCATGAAGCTAATCTTAGCTTCCTGGTTAGCATTGTCCGTTTTTTAAGTTTTTATGGGCTGTTGAACCACTTTGCTCCTCTCCATGTCTCTGTATCTTTATTTAATAGGAAAATATATTCATAATTCAGCGTTTGTTAAAGTAGTGGTGGAGAAATGGGAGAACGTTCTGTTTTTTTCCCTTCTTTGTTTTCCCCCCTCAGGCTGCTTTGAACATAAGCATATAGCCTATGGGCAATTCTAAAGATGCCATCTGTATCTATACTGACTGGTTTCTGACCCACTCGACCCCCCAATAAATCAAAACTGAATATTTCAAAGTGTCCTTTTATTGTGGACAGCCTAAGGCACACCTGAGCGATGTTCCTGCAGTCTAGTCAGCATCTTGATATGTCACAGCTGTTAGATGGGATGGATTCTCTAATAAAGGAGAAGTGAGAAGACTGTATAGAAAATGTGTTATGTCTTCGAGTTCACCCCATAAAAATGTACAGCGAAAACAAAAGTGTTTACATTTTTGTTGAGTATATCAATAAAAATGTCCATGTGGGTGAAAACAAGTACTGTAGCCCTAATAGCCAGCCAAGTGTAGGTTTGTAGTGAAGGCTATTTAGACACTGAAAGGAACAAGTGAAGAGCAAATGTGAATGAAACAAAATACAACTCTATCCAGATATGATCTTCATGTAGGATCAGGATCATGATGGCATACTTCACATTTGCGTAACACAGGCTCAATAAATCTGCTGATACCCTGTCTGTCAATCACCCATGGCTCCGCCCACTCCCCTCAGCTGCCGCCCACTTTCGCTGCTTATTGTTTTGAGTGAATGTACGTATGAATGCAATTTTTTCATTTGTGTTGTTATTTTCCAAGCTGTATCATTAGCGCTGACCTTACATGCCAGGTTTCAGTGAAGAAGAGCACTCCCACTGGTGGTCACGGGAGGAACTGCACCACTCTGGCTCAGGGTTTGACTCATTCACAGTTAGTTCACAAGTTATTTATTGCATACTTATATGTAGGGCTGGGTATCGTTAAACGATACCAGTATGGGATTGGAAAAAAAAGTTTAGGTACTACCGGTACCGACAGCATTAAAGGAAGTGACTTGGTTATTTCAGCTCAAATGAAAAACAGCATTTAAAAAAAACATTTTTACCCAATTCATTTTTTATATTTTGTTGCCCAATGTTTTCCCCGTTTTCCCCAAGTTATTCCCCGATTTTTTTCTTATTTTTGCCCAAATTCCCATTTTCCCCCCTAATTTTTGCTCATTTTTGTACTGCTAATATTTTCCCTGTTTTACCCCATTTTTTAACCATTTTTATTCCAAAAGTGTGTGTGTATATATTTACACAATGTTTCCTTATTTTTGCCACAAGTCCCCCCTCCCCCTTAAAATGATTCCCAATTTTCCAAACATTTCTTGACATTGGAGATGAACCCGATATTCGATATTCGGTACCCAGCCCTACTTGTATGTTAAGCAAAATGGCCAAAGATTAAAAATGAATCATATTTTTCAGGGTTTTTAAAATCACACAGAAGTTTTTGGATAATATTTAACACTTTTAGACACCGTTATGACACAATAATATTATCTTAGGTCACTTTTATTGACAGAAGGGCTGTTTCATTAGCTTTTTACTTGATCATTTGTCACTTTAACTCCTACTCTTAAACCTATAGTAGTCATCAGACAAAAACACATAAACTCATTTGACTGAAAGCTTTTTTTTTTAACATTGTGTTTGCCATTTCCTGCCATTACCCACATGTTTAAATTAATGTATTCCTATCATTTGTGCGCGCGTGTCGTATTCGTATTTGACAAAGCGTGTTCTGTGTTGCAGGTATGATGATGATGATCAGGGGTCTGGTGGGGATAAGGAGAGATATGCCAGGTATGAAGGACCAGCTCTGCTCCTGAAGGAATCACACAGAAGGAGGAACCTGCTGAACTCACACCCGATCTTATTTAGAATTCACTAAAAACAAGATAGTGATTTAAAAATGGTAGTCCGAAGCAGAGGTGGCTGGAGACTCGTGGGAAATGGAAAGAAAAAGAAATCACATCTTAAAACGTTTTGGTGGACATACTACTTCCAAAGAGTAAACAACATACATTTGAACAATGAATAAGACACAGAGATCTTCCCACGTGGTCAAAACAGAATAAGGTTGCTTCGAATTAATACACTGCCTGACCCAAAAAAATAAAATGTTCTGTTCTAATCTGGGGTTTTGCAGATTTAGCAACACTATGAGCCCAAAGACTGAGATCAGCATGAACATCCTGAATGACCAGGTTATTCCATTGATGGATTTCTTCTTCCCTGATGTCACGGACATATTCCAAGATGACAACGCCAGGTTTCATCAGGCTGACATTGTGAAAGAGCGGTTCAGGGAGCATGAGATAATTGATAATCTTTGGAATGTGCTGGAAAAGGCTTGGGGCAGTGGTCACACTCTCCCATCATCAATACAAGATCTTGGTGCAACATTGGATCTTTTGAAGCTTCTTGAAACAAAGCCAGAGCGAAGGTGCTATGATCAAAGCTAAAGATCCAAGGGCCCTTTTTTTTTTGGTCTGGCAGTGTATTACACACAAGCAACACGGGTAAAAAGTATGGATTGATAAAACTATACTTAAGTTACTCTATCCTAAATAAGAGAAGCATACAAATTACAGGTCTGAAGCCAATCTCTCAGGAGGCACCATTAAAGAGCTTCTCAGGAGTCAGTCTTCATTGTTCTTTCACTTTATCCATAAACCTTGTCCTCATAGTTGTCACTTGTCAGGAAACTTAAGATATCGCATCCCTCTATCGACAGACTTACTGATTTACTTTCTTCTCTGTTCTCTCTGTGTAATCCATCCAAGTCGATCATTTTAAGTTAATTTCTATAAATATGAGCTGTCACTTTGATGTGCTACTTCCTCATCTCATGCATCCCAAAGAGAATCTCAGCACGGCCAGTCTCGAGCCACTGGCTTTTCATTCATTACCAGAACTCTCGATCTCGCCTGAGCGTGTATTCTTGTCTGATTGAGTTTTCCCCCTGTGGGCAGAGAAAACCACAGTGAGATCGAGCGGCGCCGGAGGAACAAAATGACCCAATACATCACAGAGCTGTCCGACATGGTGCCCACCTGCAGCGCTCTGGCCCGCAAACCCGACAAACTGACCATCCTGCGCATGGCCGTGTCCCACATGAAGTCCATGAGGGGGACGGGGAACACCTCCACGGACGGGGCGTACAAGCCGTCCTTCCTCACAGAGCAGGTAATAGGAATATTTATACCATGGTCATGGGTGAAGACTCAATTCTGATGTGCGTTAAAACTGCATAACGCACAGTTAGTCCGGCCACAGTCACTATATAGTCCGCACTATATAGTGGACTATATAGTGCGGACTATATAGTCCACTGATTCTGTTGGCGATTCGAACAGAAGCCACTACTTTCTCCTTGCTGCGTTACATCATGCGCGCTGCAGCATTACACTTTCACAAGTCATAGCTCAAAAAAAAAAAGTATGAATTACAAAAATGCCAATACTATTATATGGTGTAAATGTAAATATGGTGTATTATTTTGTTTTTGAGGAAATGTTTGGTCTTGTACAGAGAGATCATGGACCCAGTGACTGATAGTAATGATCATTTTTGTAATTCATGCTCTTTCTTTTGAGCTACGACTTGTGAAAGTGTAATGTTGTTAATAGGAAAAACTGGCTCCTCCCCCCACTGGGTCCGGTGACATCATCACGTTCTAGAACCTGCAACCCAGCAATAGGTCGCATTCACGTTATAGAATTCTATTTCAGTGTGAGGGCAGGTGCCAATACGACTCTATGGGAGAGAAACAGTTTTTGAAAGAAATTTCCAAAAAGAAAGTGTCCAAATGTTTTCTCTGCTCAGTGATTGGATTCACAAACCTGACATGTGAATGTTATGGCTGAAAGTCCTTTCTACTGGCCAACATCAAGCACCTGTTTTTGAATATTGTCTCCACTTCTGGACGCCTTTGTGAAGAAATAATTAGACATATGTTCATATGTGCTGGAAGATATGACTTTGAACTTTGTGACAGTTTTTGTTTCATGGGAATTGGCCTCAGGAATTACAGAGAAATTAGCAATGATTTAAGACTAGAAATCAGCATTTTGAGCGTA
This sequence comes from Proterorhinus semilunaris, assembly GCA_021464625.1. NCBI lineage: Eukaryota > Metazoa > Chordata > Actinopteri > Gobiiformes > Gobiidae > Proterorhinus > Proterorhinus semilunaris. Next base: position 7,590,568 of record CM038346.1, read on the forward strand.
ACTATGGTTACAGACGTTGAATTTTCAGTTGCTCCACCTCAATGTTAAACTATAGGCTCTTTAGAAGGTTGTGATGTCACGTGAACGCCACCTGGGTTACAGGTTCTAGAATGTGATGATGTCACCGGACCCAGTTTTTCCTATTAACAACATTACACTTTCACAAGTCGTAGCTCAAAAGAAAGAGCATGAATTACAAAAATTATAATTAATATCAGTCACTGGGTCCATGATCTCTCTGTACAAGACCAAAAATGTCCTCAAAAACAAAATATGTTTTCCTGCATATAATAGTATTGGCCTTTGGAACGTGTGACGTCACCTGCAACCCAGCAATCGTTTGCTGAACTGATGACACAACGTTCCATCTCCATGGGCTCATTTATTGGTCAAACTTATAATGTTGCCATGGATATGCGCAGCTTGGAGAAAAAAAGCTCCACTTAGCAGAGCATTTACAAAAGTATCCAAAGTAATGATGTCATTTATCTGGATGCCTGTGGCCAGAAGGCCCAAACACAGACGAATGTAGGTGTGGACGGGGCCTAATCAGATTCAAAATGACATTAAATCTAAATTTCTTAGAAAATTAATTTTCTCCTGAAATTTCTCAAAAGTTTCCTGTCGTGTCTAATTTAGTCCATTCCCCATTATTCTCCTGTTTGATGAATGTTTACAACTCTTATGAAATTATGTTGAGATTTTTTGCATGTATGTTATTGAAAATATAGTATTTAGGCATTAAAATGGCATCAAAAAGCATTCAATTTGACTTGCTGCCACCTGTAGAAACCCTGTTGTATGTCATATTCTCATCAAAAACATACCTGGAGCACCTTTTTAAATCATACTTAACATATTTATCATGCCGTCCTCACCACGGCTGGTTTCGGGAATCAACAACTTCTAATCTGTCTACATTGTATTACAAGATTTTAAACACATTAGCCCCGTGGAATAAAAGGGAGTTTTAGAAAATGCAAATAGTGAATTTTGAACAAATTCTCTTGAATGAATTATTTTCTAGAAGTAGCATCATAACCAGGCTCCATAGGGTCTTATTTTGTTTACAACCTGCCAAAGCCTGTATTTTGGGCATTTTATTTTTAACTGCACCCGGGTTATGTTTAGAGTCCTCGCGGAAATCATGCAAACTCGACAAAATTGTTTTAGGAGCATAATATTCACTGTGAAAGAGTGACCTGCCAATCCCACGTGAGCAATGAAAAGGTCTAAAAAACAGAACTAACCCCTCCGTCTGGATGTGTGCAGGAGCTGAAGCACCTCATCCTGGAGGCGGCGGACGGCTTTCTGTTCGTGGTGGCGGCGGAGACCGGCAGAGTCATCTACGTGTCCGACTCGGTGGCGCCCGTCCTGAACCATCCGCAGGCCGAGTGGTTCGGGAGCACGCTGTACGAGCAGGTCCACCCCGACGACGTGGACAAGCTGAGGGAGCAGCTCAGCACCTCGGAGAACTCCATGACAGGTCACTGTTCGCAATGAAACTGTTACCAACGGTTCACAGTCCGACCCCAAGACAAGGTCAACACTGCTTTAAAGGCCCAATACTTGACTTTGTTTACTAGTAGTGGGATACATTTTTGTGTTGTGATGATGTGATGTTGTATGAGCTGCTGCAACAGTGTCATTTCCTGTAAAGGATCAATAACGTATTTATCTAGCAATCTTTTTTGTTCTCCTCCACTATATTGCAAACTCACGGTGTAATTCTATGCATCTAATGATAAAGCCTTTGTGTCCATTTCATGACCTTGTCGAGCATCGTTCTGAAAAAATCGTGACCCTGAAAGCTGTGAAATGTGCTAATAAACTCATCCCTCAAGAATTGGGATGTTGGGAAAGACAATGATGAGTTTGAACCACAACTAACTGTATTTACTCCCTCCCTCTTTAGGGCCGTAAAGGCTCTTCGCAAAAACAACAAAAGAAAGAGTTAGTAAATTAAAATTGTCGGCTGTGGTCCAAACTCATTTCTAACTTCCCAATTCTTAACAGGGATGAGTTTATTGGCACGTTTCACAACTTTCAGGGTCACTTTTTAGGGTCACAATGATGCTAGAAAAGCCTGCCAGTTCATGAAATCCTACATGGTTACAAAGCGTTTATGTTTATGTATTTATTGATTTGAACAGGGACAGTGTACAATATACATTAGCCTCAGAAAGGAGAGATGCATTGTACCAGGTTATAGCACTTGTGCTAATTTCCACCTGCAGTCCCTGGGCCTATTGTACATGTTTTTAGTGGTAGGGGAAACCGGAGTACCCGGAGGAAACCTACACAGACACGGGGAGAACACCCAATTATCTGAATTTACAATGTATTACTGGAGGACAGAACTAATATGGTTAAAATACAAAAAAAGTCAAGTATAGGGCCTTTAAATCAATGAAAGCCATATTTTGGGGGTGTTTTACTCAAAAAAAATGAAAGTGTTAAACCTCACTCAGCTGTGTCATATTTAGATAGTTGCCTTTTCTGAGCTTCACTGTATACAAAAACATATATGTAAATCAACAAATATTTACATGTTATATGTCTAAACTGCTTGGCAACCTGCTTTATTCCTGTACTTCATCCGAAAAACCCAATAATAGAAAGCTGCAGACCCGGAGGAGCAGATCGACGACAGTATTATTTGTTAATATTTTATGTTTTACAATTATTGTTAGGCTTAGTTTAGAGTCGTTAGGATTAGGGGTAGGTTAAGATTAGGGTCGTTTTATAACAACATGATGTTCGAAATTATGTTTTCTTTAACGATCAACAGAAGCATCTAGTTACACTTTCCAAATTTGTTCATGGTTAGTTTTGTTTTCATGAAAATCAATCAACATATCAATTAACATCAATCTTCCTAAAAGCTGATCGGTCTAGATCCGCTTTATCCAGCAGAGGGCGCACTATCACTGTGGATTCGCTTCATGGTAGATCTGTCTCGGCTCCAGGTCTGCAGAATCTCAAAATACCTCTCATTCTCTCTGTATGCACTAGAGGGCAGTATTGTGTCAGACACAGTAACTGCACATCTGCAGCGTCAGGAACTACTCCATAAACGCTCAGTGGATGCTTTCTCAGGTTCTATTCAATTGTGTGATTCCGGCTTAATGAGCTTATTCCTTTTGTGATGTAAAGGTTTCCCATGATGACTGGAAAAAACATGTTTGTAGAGCTCAACATAATTGTTTTATACATGGTTAAATCTTATATATAGACAGATTATATTTGTTGTTTTCAGAGGACATTATAAATCCTAAATAATGGCAGTCTTTGCAACTTCCATAAGAAAAACTCAATTCAAATGCTCTTACCAGTAATTGTACAGCCCTAGTATCTCAATATAAAATGACCCTTCTCGCGTATTTACTGTGCTTTTGTACATTTTGTCATGTTTACAACCATAAACATAACGATTTTATTTTGAATGTTTTACTGAAGGTTCACACACAAGTAAAAGACAACTGTGAAGTGAAACCAAAATGATACATGATTCTGTTATTTAAAAAAAAATAGAAAAGTGAAAAGTGGGGCGTGCATAAGTATTAATACTTTGTGGAACCCCCCTTTGCTGCAATAACGGCAGCAAATCTTTTGGGGTATGACTCTACAAGATTTGCACATCTAGAGACTGACATTTTAGCCCATTCCTCTTTACAAAATTTTGGATTTCCAATAGGATTTAGGTCAGGACTTTGACTGGGCCATTCTAACACATTAATATGTTTGTTTTTAAACCATTCCATTGTAGATTTAGCTTTGTGTTTAGGGTCATTGTCCTGCTGGAAGGTGAATCTCCGCCCTAGCCTCAATTCTCTTGCTGACTCCAGCAGGTTTTCCTCCAAAATGTCTCTGTATTTGGCTCCATCCATCTTCCCAACTATTCTAACAATCTTCCCAGTCCCCGCTGAGGAAAAGCAGCCCCATAGCATGATGCTCCCCCACCATATTTGACACTGGGGATGGTGCACTCAGGACGATGAGCAGTGTTAGGTTTGCTCCATACATAATGTTTTGCATTTTGGCCAAAAAGTTCAATTTTTGTCTCATCTGACCAAAGCACCTTCTTCCACACGGTAACTGTGTCCTCCATATGACTTCTAGCAATGTTCAAACGGGATTTCTTATGGCCTCCTTTCAATAATGGCTTTGTTCTTGCCACTCGTCCATGAAGGCCAGATTTGTGTAGAGTACGACTTATAGAGTACAGAACGTCGCAGCTCCTCCAGAGTTATCTTGGAGCACTTGGTTGCATTTCTGACCAGAGCTCTCCTTGTTCGGTCTGTTAGTTTAGGTGGACGGCCGTGTCTTGGTAAGTTCACAGTGGTGCTATACTCTCTCCATTTCCGAATGATGGATTGAACAGTGCTCCGTGAGATCTTTGTATAAAACTTAACGCTGCTTTAAACTTCTTCTTTATCCCTGACCTCTCTGGTGAGCTCCTTGGCCTTCATGATGTTGTTTAGTGACTAATACACTCCGACCATAGCTCTGAGGCCCTCACAGAACAGCTGGAATTATACTGAGAGTAGATTACACACAGGTGGCCTCTATTTAATGGTTAGGGCAAGGTGTGAACTTTCTGCAGTCATTCGGAATGTTATAAAGGCAATTTAATGCACTCCGAAAACACACTGTATGAATACTTATGCACGCCCCACTATTCACTTTTAATTTTTTTTTTAAACAACAGTTGTCTGTTACTTGTGTGTGAACTTTCAGTTAAAAATAAAATCTTTATCTTTAGGGTTGTAAACGTGACAACATGTACAAAAGTTCAAGGTGTATTAGTACTTTCGCACTGTATTGACTACAAAACTCTTTACCGAAAGTCATCTTCAGATCGTGAGGCCGAATAACAAGGTGTCACAGACATTTGTTTTGTCTCGGACTTTCTGAAGCAGTGAAAACATTTGTGACGGCTCCTTTGCTCGGACGGAGCGGAGCGTGTTTATCGGGGTTGTAAAGAATGCGTGGGGAGTGTGGAGTGGGCTGTGTTGGCGAGCTCAACATTATTACGCTAAAAAGGCTGCTTCCCATCAGTGTGGTACAGAAAAACTCCGACGTGCGCATTCCACAGGAGGAAAACATCGACCCCTCCCTCCTCACACACTCACATCTGAAGACGCTGCCGCCAGAACAAAGAACACATCATCACTCACTTTTATTAGAAGCTGGTTTTGCCACTAAAATGTACTTTTATCCGTGTCCATCGCAACTGGCGGAAGTCAAATTTAAAATGTAAGTTGACAGTTTACTGCATTTCAGCTTCAAAATGTCACTGTGTCTTTCGTAGTTGTTCTCTCTCGAGATCAAATCGATGTGGGTTCTTCTCCGCGCTAGAAAAGCATAATGCAGTTTTTCGCAACTGATCGGACACTGTTTTGACACATATATTTTCCCATAAACATCGCACACTCTTTTTCTTTATTAATGTTTCCCTTTGCTGTGATCGTGTGTAAACCAGAAAGTGAAAATACTGCAAGGCAAGAAGTATTCTTAAAGAAGAACTAAGTAACTTGTTTACCCTAATAAATCCTTTTCGTAGTCCCTCTGGGGGTAATACAAGTGTTAAAGTGCTAGGCTAGTGCAAGGCTAGTGCATGTCTATGGTAACTAGTAGCCTGCCTTAAAAACCTCTGCAAAATCTTTGGGTAGTCCTCCAAACTTTACCATATCTGGTTTGTAGAAAGCTCCTTTGTGAATTCCACATGTAGTAATGCCGGCCGCAGGTAAACAAACTACTGTAGATCCGGTAGCAGATCACTCCGCCGCTGCGTAGCTTACAACCAGGAAGCTGATGCTGCTCGAATATAAGTTATTTTAAATGCAAAATGGTTGTATTTAAAACATTATTCAGTCAACACAGACATTTATATCGGTAGTCTGGTGTTATAAGTGATTTGCCTCAGGTGCGCTGTGCATGGGTCAGACTGTTTTTAATGCAGGCTATTAGTTACCATAGACATGCGCTAGCCTAGCACTAGCCTAGCACTTTAACACCTGTATTACCCCCAGAGGGACTACGAAAAGGATTTATTAAGGTAAACAAGTTACTTAGTTCTTCTTTAAGAATACTTAAAGAAGATGATGCCCAATGTAAAAAAATCCTGAAATATCCCTTTAATGGGATGATTGGGGGGTCTTTCATCTCCCCCTGGTGTCTCTGGCCAGAAAACCACGCTTGTAACTTTCCCTGCGCCGGGTCGGAGGCGCAATACACACTAATGGAATCACGAAGAAGAAGCTAACAGGCTAACGGGCAAAGCAACTGCAGGCTAGCGCCACTTAAACCGGATTTAAAGCCAAGTTTGAGTGAAAAAAAAATATCTCCATTGTGTCATTGGGTTGTGGCACAATGTCCTTCTCTCCCTTTGGCTTTTTTGTCAGCGTAGTATTCACTTTCACGTGCTACGACACCTGCAGTGGCGCATATGGCCTCTGGGGGCACGAGTTACTTAGTTCTGCTTTAAAATAAGTGAAAAGTTCTTGATTTGAGACTCTAATTCAATAAATCCTTCCATGGGGCAAGACATTTACACAGACCATTTAAATAAAACAACTATAACTATTGCTGGGTTGCAGGTGACATCACAACATTCCAATACTATCATATGGAGGAAAAATTATTTAGTTTTTGAGGACATGTTTGGTCTTGTACAGAGAGATCATGGACCCAGTGACTGATATTAATGATCATTTTTGTAATTCATACATTTTCTTTTGAGCTACGACTTGTGAAAGTGTAATGTTGTTAATAGGAAAAACTGGCTCCTCCCCCGCTGGGTCCGGTGACATCATCACATTCTAGAACCTGCGACCCAGCAATTACATTTCAAGTAAAATAAGATTTATTTATCTAGTTTTGAGTGCAGTGATTTCATTTATCTTAATTTAAGTGTAAATATCTAATCTTGCCCCATGGACCGACTCCTTGAAATCAAACTCTCATATTAAGGACAAAATTACTTATTTCAAGAAAATGTCACTTTTTGCAGTGTGGATATTTTGTTTCAGCTGTTTTACATAAATGTTACATTTCTAACAAAAAAGTGGTAGTGACAGGGATGTGTTTGAGATTATTACCAAATACCGGCAAAAAAGCATAATATTGCCTCTTTAAAGCGTGTGTAGTTGAGAAATACAGTAAATTCAATCGATTGGGGGCTTTGTGCAGAAAATAGCTTTTAGTGTCTTATCAATCAAGAAGTGAAAATACTGAATTTAAGAAAAAATTCTAGATATAATTATAGTTCTTCTTCCTCGAGCAAAGTATATTTACCTAAGTACACTACATAAGTAGACTTTTTGAGTACTTTACCTGAGTAGTAAAATTATCACTTTTACTCCACTACATTTGAAATAAGCATAGTACTTTCTCCTATGCTACATCTCTACCAAAGCTCCAGAGTAAAAAGTAAAAGTTGGCCCATTCAAACCTTATAATGCACACTCCGGAACAGTAGGTGGCACTTACTTAAAATTATTTGGACTCTTTACTTTGAACAGCGAATACTTTCACTTGAGGGATAATCTGACTTTTACTTTTATTTGAGTAATATCTGACTAGTGTTATCTTTTCCTCATGTAACAAAATCCTTTGACCACCAGTGCATCTAAGTTATGGCCGATGTCTATCCCAAATTTTAGCTTTACATGTTTTGTCAATTGATAAAACGGCCTGAACTAATTTGCAACGCTGTGTCAAATCTACTTCTGCCGTACGAGACTTTGTTCAGCCTTGATTCAAAGTCATGTGTGGTGATTGTGGCGGCCTTCACATCTGGAGCGGTTTGGATGTGATGCTCCTCAAACATGTGAGGACAGTGCGAGCCTCAGGAAGTCACACTGAGAATGTTTGTGTCGTCCACCTGCTCCGCATGTTCGGTACATGAGCGTGATGAGGCAAACATCAGGCCACATGTGTCCGTCACCTTTAACCTGAGCGAACAGCGGCGCAGCTGCCAGAGGCTACAGGAGGAAGACAAGGTGTTTTCAGGATAACTGTGGTGGAAAAGTACACGGTATTCTTTAAGTGGACATATCAGACTTAAAACCATTTCATAATGTTCCCTTGGAGAAGTATTTCACTACATTCATGCAGTTTTGAGTAATCCTTAATTAATCCGGTAATCTTAACCGCCACCTGAACCGAGCACATTTTCTCCAGTTTTGCTTTACCAAATCTTAAAGCTTCTTTAAAATAGTGACAAAAACGAGAAGAAAACAAAGACCAAAAAAATTACCCAAAAAAGCGATTCAAAAAAATGCTAAAATTCAACCAAAAAGTGGCAAAAATGTGACGAAAATGCAGTAATAAAAAAAGCAACAAAGGTTTTACAAAAAAGCAAAACAAAAATTCGCAATAATTAGAAAAAACACCACGGCAACAACGCAAGGAAAAAAAATAAATCATTTAGATCAGTTTTGTAGGACCTAGCTTTCAAATGAGGGAACTCTGTGGCCTAGAGGCTGTAAGCTCCAGAAGCTTTTAGATTTGGGTAAAGCCGAACTGGAGAAAATGCACTCGGTTAAGTCTTGTTTGATTTAGCTGCTTGTTCTTCTACTGCGACAGCACTTCATTCTTTACCTCCTGGACACATTTGTGACCAGTCACTAGAATCAAAGCCACAAGTCGGTTCTGGGGCATTTTGAGATTTTCACAGATTATTAAAGTGTGGTCTCCAAGATTTCCAACGATGTGTAACACATGGAAATCTGATAATATTTGGAGGCGTAGCGGTGATTTGAAGTTAACAATTCCCAAAAGGATTAAATGGCCTCTGAAGTTTCTCTGCTGTCGGGAGTGACAATAGGGCTCATTTACATCTCATTTAGATAAGCCACACCCCCGTACAGCTCCCCACTGTCATGTCATGTTATGTGTATGTTGGGCCACAGTGATGTAGATAATGGACTTAGTGTAATCAACTGTACAGACAATTCTTAAGAAATAGATCATCTAAAAATGAAATATAAGAGATACAAAACAAATTGTTAACTTCAGTGCCTCTCGAAAGTACTAATACACCTTGACCGGGCATAAGTATTCATACAGTATTTGCCTTTATAACATTCCTAATGACAGAATGTTCACACCTTGCCCTAACCATTAAATAGAGGCCACATGTGTGTAATCTACTCTCAGTATAATTCCAGCTGTTCTGTGAGGGCCTCAGAGCTATGGTCAGAGTGTATTGGTCACTAAACAACATCATGAAGGCCAAGGAGCTCACCAGAGAGGTCAGGGATGGAGCTGTGGAGAAGTTACCCATGGAGCCAAATACAGAGACATTTCGGAGGAAAACCTGCTGGAGTCAGAAAGAGAATTGAGGCTGGGGCGGAGATTTACCTTCCAGCAGGACAATGACCCTAAACACAAAGCTAAATCTACAATGGAATACTTTAAAAACAAACATATTAATGTGTTAGAATGGCCCAGTCAAAGTCCTGACCTAAATCCTATTGAAAATCTGTGGAAAGAGCTGAAAACTGCTGTTCACAAACGCTCTCCTTCTAATTTGACTGTAGGATGCTTAATTGTGCTTAATTTGTAAGTTAATAGTTTCAGGAACACTTTTGGTCAGTTGTGATAGATTCGGGGAATATAATGGTGATAAACGATATTACTGAAGATTACACCACAAAAGGCACAAGTGTCATTGTTTTTCCCAAAAGCGGGTTCATTATTTGATCATGGCTTCGAGAGTTTTTATGAACAGCACAGTCCGCACATTCATTCATCCACATGGTTTCGTGCTGCTTCAGTATCTACCTGGGGGGGGGAACTGTTGGATTAGTGACGACTGTGGTTTGTTGTTTGCCGAAGACCATGTATCAACTGCGTAATAACAGCCTTTGCCGATTGGTAGCGACCATTCGCCGATTTAATCATGCATTGTCACTCCTAGATCTTCCTTTGTTACTTTGCTGTTTCTGTGACAACATTGAGAACGGTTTGCCTTTGCTGTCTGTCAAAAGACATCGGAGGTTACTTCTAAATGACCAGTGCCTGTGTTCTCTGTGTGTGCAGGCCGGATCCTGGACCTGAAGACTGGGACGGTGAAGAAGGAGGGCCAGCAGTCGTCCATGAGGATGTGCATGGGCTCCCGCCGCTCCTTCATCTGCCGCATGAGGTGGGCCCCACACTGTCCTCCCACCGCCCTACACTACAGGGGGTGACAAGCTTGATCAAGATTTTTTATTTTTTATTCGTCAAACCATGTGAATGGTTTGAGGTCGACTCGACCTGGCCTGTAGATTCCGCAGTCTCCTCCCTGAAGGCATTACTCTGAAGAGACTGTGTGATGGGTGCGTAGGGTCCCTGGTGATTCTGAGGGCTTTGCGGGTGAGACGGGTGGAGTACATGTCCTTAATGAAGGGGAGAGGAGCTCCACAGATCTTCTCCGCTGCTCTCACGATGCGCTGGAGGCTCCTTCGGCAGGAGGCAGTGCTGGCACCGTGCCACACAGTGATGGAGCTGGTCAGGATGCTCTCTATAGTCCCTCTGTAGAAGTTGCACATAACAGAGGCTGGGACTCTAGCTCTTCTTAACTTGCGGAGAAAGTAGAGACGCTGATTACTTTTCTTGACCAGAGATGTAGTGTGCATGGTCCGGGAGAGGTTCTCTCTGATGTGCACACCCAGGAACTTAGTGCTGGTCACCCTCTCCACTGCAGCACCATTGATTGTTAGAGGAGCATGCTGGACCCGTGCTCTACAAAGTCCACAACAATCTCTTTTGTCTTCTCCAAATTTAGAGATAGATTGTTCTGTGTGCACCACATGGCCAGACTGCTCACCTCACTCCTGTAGTTTGCCTCGTCTCTGTTGTTGATGAGACCCACCACTGTTGTGTCGTCTGCAAACTTGATGAAGAGGTTTGAGTCGTACTTTGGAGCACAGTCATGGGTCAGCAGAGTGAACAGGAGGGGGCTCAGCACACAGCCTTGGGGAGCCCCCGTGTTCAGTGTGATGGTTCTGGAGGACTTTCCGCCGACACGTACAGCCTGTGGTCTCCCCGTCAGAAAGTCCAGCAGCCAGTTGCACAGTGATGTGTTGATCCCCAGGTGGAGCAGTTTGTGTATTAGCTGCTGTGGGATTATAGTGTTGAATGCTGAGCTAAAGTCTAAAAACAGCATTCTAACGTAAGAGTCCCTTGTTTCAAGATGAGTGAGGGCTGAATGAAGCGCAGTGGAGATGGCATCTTCAGTTGAGCGATTGGACCGGTAAGCAAACTGGTTTGGGTCCAGGGTGGGAGGGAGAACAGACTTGATATGTTCCATGACGAGCCGCTCGAAGCACTTCATAAGAATTGGAGTGAGTGCTACTGGGCGGTAGTCATTAAAGCAGGAGGGTGGGGACTGTGTTAAAAATTTCTGTGAAGACTTCAGTGAGTTCATCAGCGCAACCTTTCAGTACACGACCTGGTATGTTGTCTGGACCCGGTGCTTTGTGTACGTTGATCCTGCTCAGAGATCCTCTCACACTCTCTGGAGATAGCTTCAGCACTTGGTCTTCAGGAGGTGGTGTTGACTTTTGTGCCGGGGATCTGTTGAGTGCCTCGTAGCGAGCAAAGAATTAATTTAGAGCGTTCAACAGAGAGGTGTCACTGGCACAAGTTTGACGAGGAGGTTTATAGTCTGTGATAGTCTTTATCCCCTCCCACAGACTCCGAGTGCCTATTACTGCCATTGAAATCCAGAGAGCATCGTCTAAAGCCACTTTGTGGACAATTCGAGAATACGTGTTGTTGCTCTGACACAGGGGCAACTAAACTGTCAGAGTGATGCCAAATGTGCTCAGCCAGATACAGGGAATTTTTTCAGAATCAAAATCAGAATCAGAATTCGTTTATTGCCAAGGTTTGTGAACAAGGTTTACAAACTAGGAATTTTACTTGGTGCAAACGTGCGACATAAAACATATAACACAGAATTAAGATAAAAAATAAGCTAAGAACGTTAAACTATAAGAGCATGCATAAAATAAAATATATTAAATAAATAAGATAAAATAAAGTGACATATGGTTAGACAACAACAATTTGACAATGAACAACAGCGGGATTGTATATACAGATGTGTTGGCATATAAAGTGGTATTAAGTGTTATAAAGTGATGAGTGATAGCAGCGGGTCTAAGTGTGGACACACCGCACAGTGCAAGTGCAGAAACATCCATGAGTTCGTAACTAAGCTACAGAGACTTGTATTTGTTCATGAGTCTGATGGCGGAGGGGAAAAAACTGTTCAAGTGGCGGGAGGTATGGGTCTGGATAGACCGTAGCCTCCTGCCTGAGGGGAGAGGGGTGAATAGTCCGTGTCCAGGGTGAGAAGGGTCAGCTGTGATCCGACCCACACGCCTCCGGGTCCTGGAGGTGAACAGGTCCTGGAGAGATGGGAGCTCACAGCCAATCACCTTCTCTGCAGCACGCACAATGCGCTGCAGTCGGTGCTTGTCCCGCAGTAGATTGCAGTAGATTGTCAAAATAAAGCTATCCATCAATCCATCCATCCATCTTCTTCCACTTGTCCGTTGCCGGGTTGTGGGGGCAGCTGTGGGTCTGATACCGAGGAGCTGCCCAAATCACATTGCACCAGCCCCTATGGCTCCTCCTGCAGGTGGTGGGTCCACAGAATGACGGCCTTCACGATTAACCGGGCCTGTTGGTCTCTCATAAGAGCCTTCTGAACCGCTCTTTGTCTGACCCGTCACCTATAGGACCTGTTTGCCATGGGAGACCCTACAGGGGCACTACGCCCCCGACAACTTAGCTCCTAGGATCATTCGGGCGCTCAAACCCCTCCACCACGTTAAGGTGGCGGTTCCAGAAGGGGTGGTAGAGGAGCTAATGTTTTTAAAACCTTATGTTTGGCTATAGATACAGAGGACATCTGTGGATTCACCCGTGTAGTATATGGTCATGTTTGAAGCTACCAGAGGAGGAAAACAAAGACGGGAAAAGAACTACTCTTTCGTCAATTACTCCAAAACAACTTTAACAAATGCTGAATTATGAATATTTTTTTCCAACTTAAAGGTGCATTATGCAACTTTTTTAGTTAAAAACCTAAAATATGTTTGTGTGTATTTGACCTTGTAGTGACCCAGGGGCTGTATGAGTGGTTTGCATGGTGCCTTTATACTTTATACTTTCAATCACGGTGGTCTCTAGGACGCTCCAGGATCAATTAGTTGGAAGGTTTTCACTGCTGACGGACGCTCTCACCATAAAACCTTCTAAACAATTGATCCTGGAGTTTTGTAGAGGCCTCCGTGATCAAAAGTAAAGGTGCCATGCTGAACACTCATGGGTCACTACAAGGTTAAATACACACAAATATTGACATTTTTTCCGCAAGAAAAGTTGCACAATGCACCTTTAAAGAGCAACTACAAGTATCTTTCTGCTGATATCTGTATATCTGATGACTTCAGTGTATTGTCTGCTTTTCCCACTTAATTAGTTATTTTAGTGCAAACGAGTAGTGCGTAGCTTTTTTTTTTACTCAGTATTTGTCTTGACCCAAACAAAGTGCTTACAATTTTTGAATGTAATGGATTGTGTTGAAACCTGAATGTTTTGCAAAATATCGTGATAATATTCTCGCAATATGAGAGGCATTTGTTGTCGAATATGCCTATTTGTCCCTTTAATATTAGAGTAATTATGAATTCGTGGAGCGTTTTCGGTGTTTGACTGAAAAAGAAAAGGGAGTAGGAGGCCCTCGGAGTGACAGGCGCTTTGTTCCCTCCTCAGAGCAGAGTGCCATTAGTCCTCACTGGAGTGCTATTATCTGCACTATTACATAAAGCTCCGGGAGCGCGGACTGTTGTGACCAGGTCTGAGTGAAGTGTGCGAGGTACGTGACAATGTGGGCAGCCATCAGGAAGACAGGGAGCAGCCAAACACACTCTAACCAAACACTTTAGGTCCTTTAGGCAACAACAAATCCAACGTTTAAAGATAAGACATTGTTTTTTTTTAGAGTTGCACAATGTATGAAAAAAAAATATTGTATACTGCGACGATCATATTATTATTAATTATTAATTTACCAAACTATTTCAACACGCAAATGGTGTTTCATCAAACTTAGAAAATAATAAATGAGGACTGGCTGGCCAAACATTTTTGCAAAAGTATTGTGGTAATATATTGTGGAGCACATTTTTTAGGAACAGGATGAATAAAGATTCATTGGAAAAAAAGTGGCCTTTACATATTATAAATACCAAAAGTAATAAACACTCAAATCTTTTCATCCATGGCATGTGAATAACAGATACCATCTGCCTTTTGGTTCAAATTACCTTGATCTGATCTGCTTCAAATCCAGTTCAGATGGCACTTTATGTTGTTACTTTACTTTTTACATTATTTTTATTATATTTTGTACATATTACACACAACATTAGTCAAAGACATAATAAAAACTGTTTGATAACAGCTTTAACGGGTATCTCTGAACCATAGATGTAAGATGAAGAGATAACCGGTCTCCATTCAGCCCCATTCATAGTAATGATCCCGATTAGTCTGTGAAATTAACATGGCTGCCAAATCTCCTCCTACGAAGCCTGTTCCTTAAAAGGGCATAAAGGTGGGAAGCCCCCCACTTGCGGGACGGGCGGACCGGCTACGAGCCTCCACAGAGGTCCAGAGTCTGTCAATCATAGATTTAGGCTTCCACTTTTTATTTCTAATGCGTCATAGCAATTTTTAGAAAAGGAAAAACTCTTTGGAGCCAGGCTTTTAAGCAGTTTAAACAAGGCCAAAAGCCACATAGGAATCCTGTTTACCAAGTGTCTTTTGGAGTTTCCCCCTGGCCACTAGGGGGTGGTATTACAGCAACGTTAGCTCCCCACCATGAGGACCAAAGAGAAGGGCTTTCCTCGCCAATGCTCTGAGCACTTCTCAACATGCGAACACTCGTTACACATTTTACACCCTCTATATATTGAGCTCTTCATGTCATTTCGGGAAATAACATTTTTGGTTTTGACGAATATTTTATCTGAACTGCAGTGTTGGTAAAACTGTTTTCCCCATAGGATCGCTATGGTGGGGTTCAAGCCGGCGTGTGGCTGCTCCCATCGAAGGGAAACCAAAAACGAACATGCACTACATTAAAATGAGCTGCAGTTGTAGAGAAATGTGAAAAAAATACAATAGCGTTGGTGAACAGGAAGTAGTTTTACACACTAGAATGGGTCGAACATTTACCCACGTATGGGAGGTTCAGCGAGAGCATACTGCTGGTGACACCCTGGGCACCCACCATAAGGGGAGGGCTGAGGGTGCTCTAGTTTTTTAATGGAAGTGTGCAGCTGCAAAACTGATCACAGCCCAATCACAATTTATCGCAATTTGCAAACATCAAAGGCCACATTTACATATTGTTCAGTCTTGAAGTCCCTCCTAATGGCTCCTCTCGTGCTGTGGGAGGAACAGCTCTGAAACTATGTGCGATGGCAGCACTCACTGGAGATGTGATGGATATATGGAAAACAGGAAACCAGCGAATTGAAAACACACTGATCTGAACACTGGCTGAGCTGGATGTTGGAGACGCTTCCAGACACAAAGGATGGAGACATGAAACTCATTTACACAGGCTTGGCGCTAGATTACGCCCAGTGGAATGAAATTGCAAGTCGACAGGTCGCAAACAGCAAATCACAAAGGCGGCAGAGAACGGACTTTACATGTTAATAATGTGCACCGCAAAGAATCGAATCAGAAAACTAATCACGAAAAGGAAACTGACTGCCGTGGACGGTTTTTACTCCATGGCAGAACCCCGAACCTATTCACTGTCAGGAAGACACTCCAACAGTTTAACTTTATTGACGTATTAGAAGAGTAACTGTAACACAACCCGATTGATTTCACAGTTACCAATGTAAAACATGCCCCCAATGACCAGCTTAACACAGAAAAGTCTAGGTCTTCGGAGAGACGAGCCACTCACAGTTTATTTTATCTGTATTTTTCAACTGTGAAAACATGTAATGATAGAAATGCTTCTCTTTTATCGAGTGAAATGTTACGCGATGTCACTTTAAATCATTGGGGGAAAGGACGAACCTTTGATGCAGCGTTTGTTGATTGTATCAAGCACACTTCGCTGCCTATTCTCCAAACAACAAACCGCAAATCCATTAAATGTTTAGTCCTGTAACTCTGTAGCTGCATACCCCGTGTTTTTTCCGTTGTTGCCGCGTTGTTAATTCGTATCAATAAAAGTGCAAATTATGCGCCCGCTTTCTCACGGCAACGCTGCCATGTGACCGGCCCATTTGATCCAAACGTCTGGTGGTTTGGGTTTCAAACGGCTTCTATCTGGAGAGGCTCCCAGTGGAATCGTTTGTGAAGAGGACTCACTTTTACTGGAGGGTTTGCTGCTGACGGGTTGAAACGCGATCGCTTGTTCCAATTACAGCAACGGATTAAAATGTAACAGCAATTGCAATGTCAGCAACAGACCTGTGTGTAGTTTGTAGCGTATTCGATGTTATATCGGCATCATCCTGTTGTCAACCTCTTCCGACATAAGTGCTTTTTGACGTAAAATCACCTGCTCACGGCAACACTGCCACATGATTCGCTCAAACCAGGGATGTGCCTTTCTGATACTGATTTTGGAGCCGATCCTGGAAAACTACGATATCCTGTATGGACTCCGAATATCCAATAATGAACCTTTTTTAGATCTAAACATTGTAAAAACGTCTTCAACTGCTGGCTGAGCGGGACCTTTGTCGCTGACGAAGCCTTTTGGATGAGAGGCGAAACGTTCAAAGACTTCAACTACTGAGTACAGAAGATGAATCAAGTACCTTCATTAAAGATGGACAACTCCTGTACGACTGAGAACTTACACATATTGTAAAAACATGACTTTCACCAACTAAACCCAACTAAACACCCTCCGAAGGCACATTTTTGCTACCTTTTCCAAACTAGTATCTTTCAGTAGAGTATAGCTTGGGTCATTTCCAGTGGGGAACCCCCCCCCCCCCATTTGCAACTCGGCCCCGTTCGGCTGTGGGACCCCAAAAACCCCTTTAACGGGACAGGGTTCAGACGGAACTTTGTGATTCTATCCAAAGTAGTGCTGGGGTCACATACAGAGTCAGAGATTAATTAAATTAATAAACAACAAAAACATGATCAAAACACAACCAAAAAGGACGAAAACGTGGCAATCATAACTAGGAACAAGCTTAGATGAGTTTGGGCGGCACGGTAGCACAGCGGCTAGTGCTCGTGCTTCACAGCTAGAAGGTCCTGGGTTCAATTCCCACCTGGACGGGGCCTTTCTGTGTGGAGTTTGCATGTTCTCCCCGTGTCTGCCTAGGTTTCCACCGGGTACTCTGGTTTCCCCTACCTCCAAAAACATGTACAATAGGCCGGGATGAATGATGTGAGTGGTTGGTGGTGGTCGGAGGGGCTGATGAGATTGGCTGCCTCGCTTCTGTCAGTCTACCCCAGGGCAGCTGTGGCTACAACAGTAGCTTACCAATGAAGTGAATGAATAATGACGACAGTGTAGCGCTTTGAGAAACACTTGTAAAGGCTTGTAAAGCGCAATACAAGTGTAAGGCATTATTAATATTATTTAGTTTTGTATGTCTTAGCTTTCAAATGAGGCATTACCCTGGCCTATAGGCTCCAGCAGAGAAGCTTTAAGATTTGGGTAAAGCCGAACTGGAGAAAATGTACTCAGGTTAAGGCTCAGGTTAAGTCTCTTGGATCGGTAGACACTCAAACCCCCAGTATCGGAAGCAGATAAGCTGGATCGGTGCACCCCTAGCTCAACCAAGGCCGTGGGAACCCAGGGTGCTGAGAGTGCTGCAGCACCCCCTTGTGGATAGTTTGCGTACTGCAGGCCATAAGCTCAAATAGGACATATGCACAGAGAAAGGGGGGTAAATTTTGTCTCTCAACGCCCCCTCACTAAAATATCTTCCCACGGCTTTGAGCTCAATGAACCAAACAAAGTGGCAGGAGTTTGAGCACACGCTAGTTCGTACTCCAGATGATCCACTTTTGTCAAAAACATGTACAATAGGCCCGTTCGCCAATGAGGTAATCTGGACCACAGCTGACGATCTGGAGACGGAGGACGTCGAAGTTTCTGCGCTTTGATCGGAACAGGGACCTTGTGTGCACTCTCCCTGTCAGCACTTTCCAGACACGGCTCTCCTCACTCCACAACATCTCAGGCACATGGATGTTGTTGCCGGAGGTTTTGTTCCTCTGTGCAGTGAGTGGGTCCAGGCGAGGAGCAGCTCGCACCCCAGCGCGATCGTGCTCAGCTGTTCGGAATGTGCCACAGTCTCCGCTCGTCCTATTTTAAGCCTCCGCGTAATTCGAACAACCTGGCCGTCTGAAGAACCGTACGGCAGTCGGGCGACACGTCGAGAGGGGCCGCGGGTCCGGGGCGGAGGAGGCCGCGTAATTGGAAACATGCAGACTGGCGTGTGCGACAGGAAAACACGCGCGCTGTCATGATAATGAATCTACCTTCTACAATAAGCCGCATTCTGAACATTTTTGTGATTATTGAGTTTGAGAAGACGGTAAGCCACGGGTGATGGGATCAGGAAGTGCTGGACTGGATTACAGATAAGACGTGGTATTTTAATGTTGTTGTTTTTTTTGTATGCATTTGGACATTGCAGGAAGGGCAGGGGTCAGAGCCAAAAAAACAAAACAAAAGAGGCTCCAAAAAGTTTCCCCAGAGTGTGCTTGTTTTAGCATCGCCGGTGATGATTCACTAGTACATGATACAGTCGATCGTTTCACAACCAGCGAAAACAATCGCAGCTAATGTTTGTTTAAGCTCTCAGTTCATTCCATCAGCTGAATTAGGCTGTTTCAAATTGAAACTTTTACAGAACTTTTACGCTCCAGGATCAATTGTTTGGTAGGTTTTGATAGGTGCTGATGGAACAGTCTCAAGAGATGGAACCTTTGAGAACATGGAGATGGTGCCACTGGATTCCCCAAAACAACTATTGATTCTCGAGCGTCATAGAGACCAATGCGATGGAGAGTAAAGGCACCATGTTAAATGCCCATACACCCGCTGGGGTCACGAAAAAGTCAAACAAGCATTAAGATCTGTTTTCTTCTTCACATAAACCGTTACATAATGCGTATTTAGGAAGTTCCATCTTTAACCTGAAAGGCTCCTCTGGTGTTTATTCCTGGTAGCGAGCCAGACTTTTGTTTCTTTCTAGTGAGGAGCAGTTAAATTAGCCGCCTACAGGTTACTCTGAGACGCAGCCTAGGCCAGGACAATAGGCAGATTAAAGCAGGTCCCATGTCAGTGTAAAGGTGTATTAGGCTAAGTTAGAAGCCTTTTAGATAGAAAACTTTCAATTTAAAACAATCCAGTACAGACCGTAACCTTTTATAAAACACCAAATAATGTATAAAAACAAACAAATATTAATTGTTTTGGGCTCTATGGTCAAGTGACTTTACAATTTTGTGAATAATTAATCTGAGTCTCACTCACCCTTGGTTGTTGTAAGTTACTTTTGTCGTCACATCTGACTGAATTGTGGCAGCGTCGTTCCAACCTGTGTGTTGTTTGCGTAGTGCTGAATGTATTTTCATCTAAACTCAGACAAAACTGAGATCATTGTTTTCGGCCCACAGACACAAAGACAAAGTGTTATCAGTCACCTTGAGTCTCTCTCTCTAAAACCAAAAAATCAGGTTAGAAATCTAGGAGTAATCATGGACTCAGACCTGAACTTAAACAGCAACATTAAAGCAATAACATCATCAGCTTTTTACCATCTGAAAAACATTAAGATCAAAGGAATCGTGTCAAAACCAGACTTGGAGACACTCATCCATGCATTTGTCTCCAGCAGGTTAGATACTGTAACGGCTGCTCACTGGCCTTTCTAAACGAGCTGTTAGAGCTGCAGAACATCCAGAACACTGCTGCTCGAGTCCTGACAAGAACCTGGAAATACGACCATATTAGTCCAGTGCTCCGGTCTCTGCACTGGCTTCCTGTCACTCAGAGAATAGAATATAAAACAGCTCTGCTTGTGTACAAGTCTTTTCATGGTTTAGCACCAAAGTCCATCTCTGACATGTTAGAGCCGTATGAACCATCTCGGGCCCTGAGAAGTTCAGGGAGGGGTCTCCTGGTGGTTCCCAGAGTCAGGACTAAACACGGTGAGGCTGCGTTTCAGTTTCATGCAGCTAAAATCTGGAACAGTCTTCATGAGGATGTGAGATAGGCCTCAACTCTGACAATGTTCAAATCCAGGCTGAAAACAGCTCTTTTTACCCGAGCATATGAAAACTGAAAGTATTTTATCTGCTCTCTTGCCTTTTACTGTCATTGATTAATTTTTATGTTGATGTTTTAATGATTGATTTGATCTGTTTTCTTGTAATTTTATTCAACTGTGAAAGCACTTTGAATTGCCTTGTGTATGAATTGTGCTCTACAAATAAACCTGCCTTGCCTTGTGTGTGTGCAGGTGTGGAAGCGCTCCTCTGGATCACATCTCTCTGAACCGTCTGTCCAACATGAGGAAACGATACAGGTACAGTTTAACTATGAGGATCTGAGTGTCTTCACTAATGCAGTCAGTCTGGTGACACTAGACATCAACACTCCTCGGGACATTGCCAGAGTAGACAAAACTGGATTAGATCGGGCTCAGGGGATTTGTCGATGCCTGGATAAAACAGTTTTTACACTGATTGCCAGGAAATAATCTTGAGGATGTTACCCAAGATATAGAGTGCATGACATGTATTTTGAGTTCCTTAGAGTCAGCCATCGGCGCTCGGAGGCCGACACATCACATCACATTCCTCCAGTAGTTCCTCTGAGCCAAAAACAACAGCCCTGCTATTGTCAACATTTTCACTCAGTCTGTCTCAGAAACAGTGCAAAACATTGGCTCACATGTGGGGACGGAGACACCAGTGACTGATGCTGTGTTTGTGTGGGACAGGAACGGGCTGGGACCGTCCAAAGAGGGCGAGGCGCAGTACTCCGTGGTCCACTGCACGGGATACATCAAAGCCTGGCCCCCCGCAGGTAACACTGGCTGCAGCACTTGCTTTCATGTTTGGGACCGTGAGTTTCAAAGCGCAAAAGTTCAGGATGGGGACTTGATCTGGGCTGGAGCTCTCGCGTCGTATGCAGTCCACATGTCTGTCGATGTGTGAAATGAGCTTCTTGGACTGGGACTTAGACTTAAACTCACATTATAGGCCTTGGACTCAGGGGGGGGGTTTCACACCTGTAGTGTGTCCCATCCGGACCAAAGTCTGGCTCTATCTAGGATGAAAGTGAAAGTTCAGACTTATGAATCAAATCCAGGCAGGGAAAGGCACAGACAAGCAAAATGAGACGAGGAGAGAAGAGAGCCCAGAGAAGTTTTAAAATACTGTAAACTTAAGGAATGGTGCCACTTTGCGGCAGCGGCAGCCACAGCAGCCCCTGGCTACAGTGCAAAGGAGACCACAGTGAAGGAGGCTTTCCTTGGTTGTTATTAGGGCCTTAAAGGAAAGGGGAGGGTATCATGCAAAATCGACTTTTTAGAGCTTTATACCATGTTACAAAGTTACCCTCTCATCAAAAACATACCCAGTGCTGTGTTTCGAGACGCTAGCACATCTTTCAGTCATCTTTGGATCTTCTCCAGTGGCCATTATTAGCAGCGCAGCGGCAGGTAGTAATATGCACTTCCTGAGATTCTACGTATGCAGGAAAGGCTTTCCTCGTCTCTCCATCCCTTCCTTGGAAACACTTCTCTTTATTGAAACAGCTGCACAGCATAGGGGAGCATGAGGAGGGTTTGTGGGAGGGGCTTATTTAGAGATTGCATGGAATATCAGGAAATTAATCTGCTTCATATTTTGCTGTTTTACTGTGTGTTTGAGATTATTATCAAATACCAGCTAAAAACATAACACCCCCTCTTTAAACAGCTTTTGCATATCAGTATCATTTATATTGCTGTGATATTATGATGTTAATGTCTCTGCGTCCATTTGGTCATAATAGATTGATATTTCCTTCAAAATCAAAACAGCTTTGGTCACATGTTTCCCCTACACTCATGAGGTCTTTAACTCTGCAGAGCCAGGGAGGGCCTGAAAGTCCAGACTGTAGGGCCGTAGTGTGGAACCAGAAGTTCAGACGCCAAACTTAAATAATGCAACAATTTTAAGTTCTAAATGTGGAAGCACTATACTTTCAATCTCTTCACCTCCGATTTCCATTTCGAGTGTAGCTCTTTTCTTTTCCCTTTGTGCTTATGTGAACAGAGAACATATAAATGTAGCTGACTGCTCACTTGGGTTCACCGCTGATGCTGACTCTAACACATGTTGAGAGCACGGCTTTGGTTTCCCTGGCCACTGTAAAGGTCAGGACATGGAAACGGGCAGGCCGCACTGAGGATGTGAAAGGTCCTGTTGTGCTTTTAGCTCTCACTTACTCACTTTTCTCTCTCCGTATGGGCAGGTATGACCATTCCAGACGAGGACACGGAGGCGGGGCAGGGCGGGAAGTACTGCCTTGTGGCCATTGGGCGACTGCAGGTACGTTTTGTGGTCCCTCTGCCTCTGTATATAACAACATTTGCCCAAAACCAGAGACATTGTTTGTGCAGCAATAAAAAAGCTGTTAACCTGACCTTTACACAGATGTGTTGTCTGGGGTTTCTGTTCCAGTGGGTAGCACCAAAAACATGGCTGTTTAGCAGAGTAGAAGATGGTAAAAACCAGCGGGAAAGAATTGTCCACATTCTAGTGATTCATTAAACAGTTGCATCTGATCTATTTCAAGTTGGAGTAGTTTGCCAGGCTAAAACAAATGTCAGCTTTGTTTCTAGAGCATTTTATACTGTACTTTTCCAATATGAATTCAGGCAGTAGACCCTTTCATTATTTGTAAAAAAATGTATGAGGTGGGCGAGGCTTAGCCGGAGGCAGAAAGCTAAATAATCACTCTCTTGTAGCTGTTTCATCATAACAATAAACAAAAGCTTCACTGTTGTTGGATAAATATGATGAAACTTTAATGTGGAATTTGAAGTTGTAACTTTATCCTTTTGATCGCTAGTTGTAGTTTCATCTTCTTTCCGTTGCTTAGTTCCTAGGGCTGGCACAATACACTTTTGTTGCAATACAATAAGTATCGCAATACAGAGGCCCAACGCAATACGTATTCGTGATACAATGTATTCTAATGCACTACTTATCAAGACAGGTGCTTAATAGCAAGCGCAAGCTGGTATAAACTAAATAGAAATTAGTCAGACATTGAGTAAAAGATTGTGCAAAGTGGCAGAGGCATTTTGAAAGTCTGGCTCTTTTGTTCAAACCAATCAGCACCAACAATGGTGTTAACAAAGCCAACAATACAATACTCAGTTTAAGTCATAAAACATGTGTTGCAAAATGATATTTTGTCCCAACCCTTTTATTTTCTGCCTCCAGCTGATGTCACTGGTGATGTAAGCAGGGAAAGGGTCTTTATATTGCTAGTTCTCATGTGACATTCTTGGTGGTGTAAACAAGAGAAGGCAAACAGGTCAACGTTCCTGCACTGTCTGAAGCACTGTTTACTTGAGTTAAATAAAAGTCTGGGCTTTGTTTTTTATGTTTCTCATAAAAAAATACAGACTCGGAATATATATACGCAAAATGAGCCGACGTGTTCATTTGTATAAAACCCTCACCTTTGAAGGAACAGGCCACCGTTTTTCCATACTGAGATATGTTCTTACCCGAGCTTAGACGAGTTGATGCGCACCAGACAGTCTTTGTGCGTGCCCTCAGTCACGCAAAACGACCAAAGATGTTGTTAGCATTTGGCCTCTCCCAGTGTATTCCTATAGCTCCAAACGGGGGTGAAGTTGGAAGCGACGACACTCCTTCACAAAGACCAGACAGGTAAACTCGTCTAAGCTCAGGTAAGAACATATCTCAGTATGGAATAACTGTGGCCTGTTCCTTTAATGATGAAAATAGAACAAAGGGAAAGGACACAGCGCCTTGTATGAATCACTGTTCTCACAAAAGCTGTAGGTTATTACATATTATATGTGCTAGACGTTATGTGGCTATTGTGCTTACAGTGAGTCACCATTGTTAGTATCCTCCAGGTGATGTCAATGAAAACTATAGGTTGTGGCCAATCCTCTGTCAACCTGCCATGATTATTAATATTCCTACGACAGTGTGACATTGATTGTGGTTCCTTGTGTGTGGAGGGAGCTGCAGTGGATCTGTTCACCCTTTGAGCTCATCCTGTCTGTCACATCTGCGTTCAATTATTATTTCCCAAAACAGACTTAATTACATACATAATCAAAGACATAAATTAATCCGCTTCTGTACTAATGCATTCAGTATGGCATCTGAAAAAAGAATGGTTGTGAGGAATCCCAGAGGCTGTGTGCACGCTTCTGTTCCAAATCGTGAACTGGAGACATCATAGCTAATGTTTACAGTCGAATCCAGACAAAAGACAATAAACAAGAAAGGATTTGTTCACGCACTTGTATCTTTGAAAGTCAGGGTTTATTTGCCTTCTCCACATGATTTTTTGGTACATTTGATCTCTTGGGTGAGGCGTGGGCCTTTTCAAAATGTCAACTGCTGCTGCCCATTCAATAATAATAAAGATAATACAATAATATCTGTACTTACAACTGAGGCTGACTGATGGAAACGCGGCTGTCGTGTATCAAAGGCCATCAGCAATTATACGGCTGCACATTCAAAAACAGGTAATAAGGAACAGGCAGAGACGTTTTTTCCTAGATGCAGACTACGCAAGTTGCGAATGGCCCCCGTAGCCGCAAGGGTCCCACATCTCAGTCAAATTAATTAATCACCGCGTTGTTACGGCGACAGGCTCTGCGACAGCGCTCACTCACTCTCCTCTTACTTTCCCCCATATAACACCACAATGGATTAGTCTGCTGAATTTGATGCGCAGGGGAGATCTTCAATCCCCCTGTCACCCCCAAGGCTTGTGTCCGCGCTCGACTGTCTCCCGCACGTTGCTCGCCTGTTTTCGGACACGGGGTTGCATCGGCCACACGTCTTTTTGTTGTCTAGCTGAGAACACTCATCAAGACTGTAGTTTGGCGAATAAAAGTGAGCAAAGCCATTGTATTTGTCACAAAGGGAAGCTGAATCCACACAGCTCTCATGAGTGCAGTTACTTCCAGTAACTCTAGTTCTCTGAATGTACCTGGTCTTAAACAAATTACCATTAAGCTCAGTAGTTAGATAGAAATAACCAGTTCCCAAACTGTGGGTCAGGGACCAGGGGTGAGAGAATGTGGCCATTTGCCATTTTAAAAAGTGGGGGGAAATAGTCTGACAGTGGCAAATGGTTGTCACACAGTGGGACAGGGCCCAAATTGAGGACATTATGTTCCACTTCTGCCCTGCACTTCTGTGTGTTTTTGACGGTAAATTGGTTCACACTTCGTCGGATAGCCTTGGGATGCGTACTGTAGGGGCCCCCTAGTGGATTTTTTCTTAGGGCCTAAGACACAGGTCAGGGCTGGACCACCTGACCACTGACCCTGGACGTCAGGTTGGAAAGGCCCTGTACTAAGGAAACAAAATAGGACACAATGATGGTCAAGGCAAGGCAAGGCAACTTTATTTATACCGCGCATTTCGTACACAAGGCAACTCAATGCGCCTTGTGGTCATTTATCAAGACAGGTATATAATGGCATATGGTTATCTGTGGGCATGTCGCACCAAATTTTACCCTTTGAAATAGCCTGTATTACAATTGTAATGCCCCAAATCTGATATGTAATGAAAGAATGCTGCATTACTAAAAAATGCATAAATGACTCTGATGCTGATCCATCTTAGCTTGTGCTACTCGTTTTGAGCAAACGCTTGGTAAATGACTCCCAGTCAGTATTAATTATATGGCGCGGCTTCTGGTCTTTTAGCAAACAAAATATAGTCATTTAATTGAAATAGTTTTCTTTCAAGGCTCTTCTGGTCATTTTTGTACAAAAACAAATAATATTTTCTTCCTTATTCTAGTCTTCATTCATCATGATTGATTTTGTTTTTGTTCAATTTGAGTCCTGATAAATGAACACTGTTTCCATGTTGATCTACATCTTGAAATGAAATAAGAAAAGAAAAGAAAAACAGCTCCTTCCTAGGTCAGTCTAACCTGCCCCTCTCCCGCAGGTCACCAGCTCCCCGGTCTCCATGGACATGAATGGTCTGTCCATACCCACTGAATTCCTATCGCGGCACAACTCTGACGGCGTCATCACCTTCGTGGACCCGCGCTGCATCAACGTCATCGGCTACCAGCCCCAGGTGAGGCCCGCTCTCTTGTCATTTTCGAAACATGTGACCCTCTGGCCCTATCGTTCATGGAAGTGGATCCGGGGGGGTTTAGATGAGCTCCACATGTGTTCCTCTTCCCAGGCCGGAATGTGCACTGAGGACATGGCCTGTGCTACTCTGGGTCTGTTCAGTGTCAGACTTGTTTCGGAACAGTCACCCGCTAGTGGAGGAGACCAGGTACAGTGCCCGTCAAAAGAAAGGAAACACTTTTTTATTTATTTCAAGACGATTTACTTTATAGAGTCTCACTAAAGCCGGTAATTTATGAATGAACACATATGGAAGTTTCTTCAAAATAGCCGCCTTTTGCTTTGATTGATACTTTTGACATGTTCTCAATGGGCTTCACGATGTAGTCACCAGAAATGGTTTTGACTTCATAGGCTGTTGAAAAACATTTCAGGGATGACCTTACGAAGCCCATTGAGAAAATGCTAATAAATGAGAATTTAAATCATAAAAGAATTTAAAATCTAAAACATGTTATGAGTTATTTTTGTTTCCAGCATAATCCCATGTATTCATTCATAGTTTAATGCCTTCACTGAGAATCACACAATGTAAATAGTTTACATTGTGAAAAGCCGACAAATGTGTTTCTAAACTTTTGACAGATACTGTAATTGTAAAAAATGTAGGGATATACAGTAAATGTGAAAGTTTGGCTATGTTTTTTGTAGATTAGGAATTAACAAATCGACAAATCCTTTGGGGTAAATGTGTTAGTGCAAGAGAGTAAAATATGGTGTCTGACTGCTTTAAGTGGATCTTGTCCTAAGAGTGTGGAAAAAACGACCTTTGAAATGACAACTTTCCAGATCATAGACAAACGTTTTACAACTGTCATCTGTACTTGGTAGTTAAAGTGTTGCGGACGTTTTGCTTCATCAGCAAAACGGTCCTTATTTGGTAGCAGGCTCAAAGGATTTGGATTCATCAAGAATCTAGGCTATAATTCTACCTGAAACTTCCTGCAACATCTGCTTTTTCTGCACAAAGAATTCTTCAGATTTTATGGCGACAGACATAATGATGAAGTGATCCGCCTTCAGTCTTGAATTCCCTACATTATCTGTTTGGCGTTCCGATCATTAATGGATTTGGCAATTTTTTAAATGTTCCAACAAGAGTTTTCCGAAAAGAATTTTAGCCAGTTTGTTTTCATAACATGGACTTTTTCACCTGGATACAAACTTAAAATATTTTGTGATAAGCCTCCCTAAAAACAGGATGAAATTGAACATATATTTTAATTTTTCCAAGACAAAGTCATATTTTTAAAATCCCTTCTGGAACAGCCTTTGCATCTGAAGTGTCAACCAAATTGTTCTGGCTAAATCCCATTTAGACCGATGAGGGCAGCAAATCCAGGTGAAGTAAGTGACGCGCTGACTGTGCATTTCAATACAAATCCAAAGAGTCAAATTCTACAAAATTACAGCTGCTTTATTCAGTTCAAATTCATCAATGTCTATCAATTCATGTCATAAAATCCAGTGCATTAGTTCCATACAAAAGCTAAAAACAAACAGTGAAGCGGTCAACAAACTGTGCTCTTCTGGGTTACCACCACCTGTGGGACTCAGGAGTGGCTCCACCACCACAGCACCTCCTAGTGGTGACACACGGCTCCAACACAAATGAACTAATAATTTCAAATCTGGCACGATCCAGTAATCAAAACCTGTTGAAATATTATCCGTAAAATTCAGATAATGTTACTCTACAATCATTATACCGACTGGGCAAGACCATCCTGGTACCGCCGTATCAGTATTGGCACCAATATGGCGACCTCCAGCAGCTGCCGCTAATCAAATGTCTGCATAAGACCGATTTACAGAGAATAGATTGTCAAATGTCCATAGCAAATGCTTTGGATAAAGGTTAGGTGCTGATGTAAATGGGCTTTTTTGACGACTCCATGTGCTGTAGGGCCTTTTCAACCTTTTCAATGTGGAAATAACTTGTTCGCACCCTGATAACCCTGATATTACAGACAGACTGTCGGACATGGGCAGTCCTGTAGTGAGTGTGTGCTTGTGTACAGGACTTACTGGGCAAAGATATCTTGGAGTTCTGCCACCCGGAGGACCAGAGCCACCTGCGAGAGAGCTTCCAGCAGGTACGCCCATTCTCGGTCGCCCTAATGTCAGACCTCCGAAGTCTTCTATTGAGGCCCCTGTGTGAGCTAACGGCTACTGTTGCAGGTGGTGAAGCTGAAGGGCCAGGTCCTGTCCGTCATGTACCGCTTCAGGATGAAGAGCCGAGAGTGGATGTTGATCCGCACCAGCAGCTTCACCTTCCAGAACCCCTACTCTGACGAGATCGAGTACATCATCTGCACCAACACCAACGTCAAGTACGTGCGCACTCACACTCACACTCCGTGCACCTTTCATACATTACATACACTTTACAGACTTTGCGACCTGCTATTGCAACCGTTAGACATGATTAACCTCTAGATTGTACGATCATATCATGTGTACGTACGTTTATAGAAGGCAGACGTCGACTTTTATCTAGACCGTTGATCGAATGTTTATTTGATTTAAACACTTTGAGAGAACACATTGAAAAAGCGCGGTGAAGTGTGAACAGTGGCCTGTCAGTGTGCGATGATTGCGTTATTACGTGTCCAGAGTGCAGCACGTCGTTCCCAAAGCTTCAAACGGGAGCACAGCGCTCCCTGAGAGCCATAATCAGGGATAAGTGTTCGAGAAAGTGCTCATTGTTTTTACCCCCTAATGTTATTTTCTATCAGACACGGTCATGCACTAAAAGCTTGTAGAAAGGTTTCCCAAATGTGCTTGTTTTTTACTTCAAACGTTATAATGACAATATTTTAGAGTGATGTGTTAATGTTATGGCGACGATCATTCAATATAACATTTTTTGTGTTCCATTTGAGCGCCGTGGTGCTGAGTGCGCAGCGGCCTCAGGTGTAGTTAGTGCTAATGGCGAGAGCAGTGAAAGCCCCTCACGGCATTTTAGTTTCAAGGTGAGTTTTCACTCTAATGTCGAGAGAGCACCTAGAGGAGCCTTCGCCAAGACTCTTCCCTGTCCAGTCTGGCATGTACGGTGCTTTGGGCTGTTGGGGCTTGATTTCATGGACTGGACTAAAGAAACTGTTTGTATTTTATATATTCTTTTTCTATCCAAGTGCCCCGTACTGCTCTATACACAAATAGACAACGCCATTAAAAAAGAGCATTTCTACTGCCACAACCTACCCTCCATTGAAATCATAGAAATGCAGTTAGTTTTGCGAGGTATATGACATGTCCGTTTCATGGCATTTATATGATTTCTGTGGTTAATCCATCATTAACATAATAAGACGATGTTTAGTGGCCATTGGATGTGTATCCGACCCCACATAAAGCAGAAAGTTTACGGAATATGATTTAGCATTTAGCTGCATAGGCTAATTCTTATCTAAATTCAAATGTGTAAAGATCTGTCATCATCCATTAATGATTTGTCACTAGGCTTTGACCTCATATGGGTTGACAACAGCTGAAAACATCCCAGAAAGTTTGCAATGTTTAATGACTAAATGTTAACCACTCAAGGGAAAAAATACATTGAGCAGGCTAACGGACTCTGAAAACTTTCCCGGACTAGCTGGCTTGCTAGCTGTTAGGATCAAAGGCTGCTTCTCCTTTTTTTAATTTCTATGCTAAGGCAAATAAGTGCTCATTTTGTGACCGGGGTGCCCTGGGTCAAAGCTAGTCATGCTACGCTGTTAGCATAACATTTGCGAAGTTAGCTCACCTTCATAGTTGTTTAGTGCTGCTCGTAACGGAAACAGTAGTAGCGCAGAGTAGAGTAGCCATATCCGAGTACGACATACTAAACCATGTGTTAAAACAGGCAAAATGCATCAGAAAAGGTATCCGAATGTGAAAGTTAGACTGTGTTTTTATGCTGATCTTTGTGTTGTGTTGCGTTGCAGGCAGCTCCAGCAGCAGCAGCAGGCCGAGCTGGAGGTGCACCAGAGAGACGGGCTCAGTGCCTACGATCTGTCCCAGGTACGGCCCACCACCCACACTCCCACTCACTCTATCCCGGTTGCACCAACTAAACTTCTGAGCTTTTATCAATGTTAAAACGTTATTTCCTCGTGACAAAATGCCCTGCCACCAAAGAAGCCACTACAGTAGAGTCTTTCAGGATTTTTGTTGAGACCTTATGAATTTTAATGCCATTACATTTTAAAGATACTCAATTATATTTCCATGAATGTTACAAAGTAAAAATGTGAAAATTGACTGCATCTTATGTCCCATTTAAAAGCCAGTATGATGCACAATCCAGAACAGTTGAGGGCGCTGGGCAGATTTACTGTCAATGCCACTGACTCACAACAAAAGTTTATCCTCGTCATGTTGCCGTACGAGTGATCAACTCTAGCCGCAAAAATTGTTAAAAGTACGCTTTCTACAGCAAATACTTTCTACATCCAATACTCCAGGGTTTTACCCTCAGACATCATTTGACTGAGCAACGTTTACTTGTATTGGAGTGATAACTGACCGGTAGTATCTATACTTTTACTCAAGTAATCAAATGAAGTACTTTGATCACCACTGTACTGGAGTACTACTAGTAACACTTCCAAAATTATGCTACTTATTGCTGCTACTCCTGCTGGATTTGGGTCAGCAGACACAAAGCGAGCCACAGCACAACACCAGCCACAAACGATTCCTCAGACAAAACACTTCTGTGACAGATGCTGTGGCAGGTTTTGCGACAGCTGCCGCTGTTGCCGCTTCTTTGGTGGCAGGCAGTCTCTGTGACTGCCGCCCCCACAACAATAGCTCTCCCTTACTGGACAACTGCGAACAATCAGAGGCATAGCAAGAGTGCAGCCAGAGTGCGAGTCTATTGAAAGGCCCTATACCTTTTTTGATGTTGTTTACACGCTCATTCTTTGTAAAGTTTGATTGTTAGTTGAGATCCAAACTCATTCGCAACTTCCACACTCACTTTTCATGGTCACCGAGATAACGCTAATAACAAGTTGGCCGCTATTTTGCGGAAAAATAGGTATAGAAGCTGGAATAATCCACAAAGGACTTTTCATTTCAAAGGAATCAAAAAGATCCTCATCCAAGGCTTAAAAAAGAAAAGTAAAAGTGTTGTAAAAGAACACATTTTGTTTTTGAATGCCAAGGCTATTACTGAATAAGTTATGAACATAAAATGTGACCAAAAGGAAAAGAGTCTGACTAAATCATAATTTGTCTCATTTGACAGACGGCTCATAATTTAGGATTTTGCAAGCTACTTCTCAAACCCAATTAGGCTGTGATAAAAATAACAATTTTTCCTCCGCACATGCACATTCCTCCCCCACTGACGGCATAATCTCGGAACACTGAGGCTCTGATTAGATGACTATTTTAACGTGAATAGTGTAAACCGGACATGCACCATCTGAGAGGAGGCTGAGTCAGAACATGTTTGTGGAGCACAGATGGGCCGGTGACTGGCTCCAGCTGAGGCGTCCATGTCCGCAGCACAAACACATGGCGCACGCGAGCGGACAGTCAGTCACTCCAGCACACAAAACAAGGACATGCCAAAGCTTCAATCACATGCTTTTTATAATTATTGTGGATATAATTAGACTTTTAACCATTTTAACCACCAAGATACAATATTATGGATATAGGGCCAGATCTTCTGTCTGGCACAACAACAGCGTTGCTCAAGACGAGTTGCTATCTTGCTCGCGCACACAACGATCCTGAGGGCGTCGCTTGGTGGTGGGGGCAATGGATCGACTGAGGTGTGTGCTACAAGCAGTGCTGACTACGAGTGCTTGCTGCGTTGCGTTCCCTTCGCTCTTACATTATCATGTTATTAGCTTTTGCAGGACAAACTATTTATCCCACTGTGAGTTAAACACTGTCCATGTCCCGAAAGAGAGAGAGAATATATCGATGGTCCCGCTCTAGCGCTAGTATTAAAGAGCGTGGGGAAAACTCTGCAGAAACTTGATCAAAACACCAGCACGTGCGAACCCGCCTGCAACCCACCGCCACCTGCAGTAGTGTAAAATATTCCGGTCTGGCACAGTCTGTAGGGGGAGAAGCATGGGTAGGAGCCTTTGCTGTGCATACACATCGCCATGGGTATCTTTCTAGCCCCTGTCCTGCCCACTTACTGCGCCAGGTATGAAGTTGAAGATTGCACAGATTGCGACCCGTCTGGCAAAAGTCTAGTCTACAAAAAATCGGGCCCATAGTGTTTTTTCTAATTTGGCTGTATGATGCCATGTACCTATACCTGACATAACAAACAAATATGGTAATGTTAATAATTGAATTAAAAGACTATTTCCTAACCTAAACATGATTGTATGTTGTATGAGTTGTATGTTAAAACCACTTAGTTTAATGTTTGCCCAGTGTGGGATAACTTGTACCCAGAATGTTGCCAATGGGAGAGACTGTCAGAAAGTCCTTGTGTAAGACAGTGACAAGGATGTTTGACATTATTATGACAAACCTGCAAAAAGCATAATACCCGTTTTTTAAAGTATGAATGACAAGTTTTGATTTTGATTAAATAACTACTCATGATTGGATGCCTTTGGCAAGTATTAGTCATAGTTTTACACCAGCTGGGCGGCAAATTTATGAAGAAAACCGGATTAAAGTTGAGATTCTATGTCCTGAAACAATAGTCACTGAAGAAGGAGTTACATATGCCAAGCATAGAATCGTAATTCGCTAAAGGCCCATTGGTACTGTATGGCTGCAAATTGTACCCCTTTGTGTGCCCATGTTCAATAAGGAAGTGAAAAAAACACTTATCTAAATTATGTCAGAACATAACAGGGATAACTACTGTAGATAAAACATAAAGCAACCAGTCTTAGCTGTTTTTGCAGTACAGAGCTTTGATCGTAATAGATTATACGTCAGCAGTGCCAGAGTTTCCACTTGTGTCCCAGAAAACTACTTGACCAAAAAATGCCAAACATGTACAGCAGTCCAAAGCTGTTGCTGTTTGTAGGACCGCAGCCTGCAGGCGCCCGGTGTGTGTTGTCTGATTCTGCCACTGCTCCGGCTGCTCTGGAGTGTTGCGTGCTGCTGCCATCTGCTTCTCATTGTTTGCCTCTGTCACGGTTCCAGGTGGCATTTCCGTGCTGACGAACGTGTTTTTGTATCAGCGCCGATCTGTTTGTCCATGGCATTACCTAACGCTGTTACGGGGGCCCGCAGGTTCCAGTGGCCAGCGTCAGCGGCGGGGTGCACGAGGCCGGCAAGAGCATGGACAAGTCCGAGGGGCTGTTTCCCCAGGAGCGAGACCCGCGCTTCGCAGAGATGTACTCCGCCATCTCCGGCTGTATGTCACACGCACAGTTCACATTGCTTGTTTGCATGTATTAGCTTAGTAAGGCTATATCAGTGGTTCTCAACTCATAACTCATGCAGCTTTCTGAGAACCCCCTTAGAAGGACAAGTCAGGACTCAAATCCAAAAATCAAACCTATTTTAATTATATATGGTTGATGTCACTTCCAAACGATTCAGACATATGTTATTTCTTTCAAAGACTCGTAATCTAATGAAAATTGTTTTACAACCCACTTTTGGCTGAAGGCCCACCATTTGTCGAGGTCAGGGTTGTCCATAACCCCCCCCCCCCCCCCCCCCCGTGTAAAATATAACACAATTTCAGTTGCAAAACATTTTAAATATGGTTTATTCATGTTAGTTTTTATTGTATATTTTGACCCTCTTTCACTAAATGACAAATAAAGCACTTACTTACTTACTTAAATCTTTTAAAATATTGTCCTGAAATGACCGCGCCACTCTCATGACGATGTCCAGCGACCTTTACGGGTCCTGACCCCACTTTGGGAACCCCCGGGTATAGACTCAACAGCAGAAGTGTATCTGCAGCTGGTCAGGAGCAACCATAAATGTAATAGGCCAATGAGATCAGGCCAGTAATGTGATGACACTGCTGAGCCAAGGACTCTTTTTGGCCTGTTTGATACATTACCAGTGCATTTTATATATGGAGAGTCCTGCGTGTCTCACTGTCGTCTCTTGTGTCCAGCGGGGGAAAAGAAGATGCTGGTGCCGTCGTCCACAGCAGGAGGACAGCTGTACTCCCAGAGCTCCTTCACACAGGGGCACTCGGGCAAGAGCTTCAGGTACAGGAACCCTAAGTATTAGAGTTGCAAACTGTGGATATGTCCCGTTTATCTTCATAAACTCACAAGATTGTATCCAGTACTGTATAACCACACAGAACAAGTGGCATGTGTTGGTCTCTTAAATGCATGAAAACTAAAATTCCTTTATGGGAAGCATCTTTAAGAAAAGTACATAAACTAGGGCTGTGCTCAATATATTGTATCGGCAGTATAAGGCAATACGCGTATCGTATTGAGGCCCCGGTATCGTGACACGCCAGTATGTTAGTCTAACTGTAGTCTTTATTCAGAACGTATCACAAAATGCACTCTACAATAAAAGGCTTAAATTGCACAGTAAGCTTTTTCAGCATATTCAAAACCTCCCTTTAAAATATTATGGACACTACTGCGATATACTTGAATACGTATCATATCGGGAAGTTGTTGGCAATACCCAGCCCTTACATAAATGTTTGGTCAGATTGTTTATAATAACATGATCTGTTACACAATATAAGGATTAATTGTAGACATTATTTTACTAAATAAAAGTCAGGCATGAATAGGGTTGTAGTTGTAGTAACAGAGTAATGGTATTTTGTCTAATCCCTGTGCAGTTCCTCGGTGATCCACGTACCCGGCGTGAATGACATCCAGCAGTCGGGATCCACCAATCAGAACCTGGCGCAGATCTCCCGACAGCTGAACCCGGGACAGGTGGGCTGGTCCGGGACCCGTCCCCCTTTCTCTGGACAGGTCAGGACACTGCCAAACATTCTACTCTACATATGACAGTATGAAAACAGAGGTCAATATTGCATGTGTCCCCCACAGTCCAGTAAAGCCCAGTCCAGCCCGTTTGGGATCAGCTCCGGACACAGCTACCAGACAGACCCCGCCTCCTACAGCCCCCTGTCGTCGCCGGCCACGTCCTCCCCCAGCGGCAACGCCTACTCCGGGCTAACCAACCGCTCCACTGCCTTCGGTAAGTCTCGTGCATGTGAGAGAACAATCCTTTTATTCATTCATGTTCCCACGCTTCTTCTAGTTTAGGCTAGGTTTGATTGTGTGCTCTTTGCAGTAGCCACAAAGCCATTTCTTAACGCACACTATTGATATTGGATTTGGCTCTTCTCATTAGGCAGCAGTTGCCTTTCTCTTTTGATCTGTTCGCTCTAAACTTTGCACCAAACGCATCTAAACTCTCCTTTCAGATCCTCCATGTCAGTCTGTCTAACGTTGCGACGACAACACGTCTGTAATACCGTAGTATCTTTCCATCCAGTTTGGGATAATATTATTAATGTAGCTTAAATGTGGACATAAATATACAGTGAAAAAGCCGTTTTGGGCCAAGCCTGGTGAAGATTTTTAGATGTCACACTGCACGACGTGGAGATGGTAAAATCGTGAGCTGCTTTCGTCTCCAACCTGCGATTGTTCAGAGAGACAATCGTAGCCACGATCAAAGTGTTTATTTTCCCTGGAAAATTCCAGAGAAAGTCCTGTAAAATGCGTAGTCGGACCCGCTCTCTGTTGCTGCTGTGACTCTGGTGTTGAAGTGTTGACCGGACACTGACAGAGATTCTCCCTGCAGTGAGAAGAGGCTCGTTCTACGACTAGTGTTCCAAAATATCAGGAACTGCCTGATGTCTTTGGTCGTACCACGGTTCTATTTTAAATTAACAGATTATATACATTTCTGTCTAGATTTAGTGGCCCCTGTTAAGACTGTTAAATGTTTTTCCAACAACAAGCCCTGGATAACCAGTGAGGTAAAAACAGTCCTTAATAGGAAAAAGAGAGCCCTTAAAAGCAAAAATGTGGAGGAACTCAGGGAGGTGCAGAAAGAAGTCAAGATCTGAGTGAAAAATGCCAAAGAAGCTTATGGGAGGAAGGTTGAGAGAAACTCCTCGTGTCCTGGATCACGGATTACCTCACCGACAGACCTCAATTTGTCCGGTTGGGGAGTAACATCTCTGATTCCGTGACCAGCAGCACCGGGGCTCCACAGGGGACGGTTCTCGCGCCCCTCCTCTTCACCCTGTACACCGCAGACTTCAGGCACAGTACTGAACTGTGTCATGTGCAGAAGTTCTCGGACGACACTGCCATCGTCGGGTGCATCCGTGGGGGGGACGAGCAGGAGTTTTAAGATCTGTAAGAAAGTGCTTCAACTGTTCTACTAGGTAGTAGTAGCTAGTGCTCTTTTTATGGTGTGTGTTGGGGGGACATTAGGCAGAGGGACACTCAGAGACTGGACAAACTAATCAGAAAGGCCTCCTCCGTGATTGGGGCTGATCAGGACTCTGTAGTGTCAATTTTGGAGAAGAGAACCCTGGAGAAGCTTCTCTCTGTAATAGACAACAGCGACCACAGCCTGCATGAGCTGGTGATGAGGCAGAAGAGCTCCTTCAGTGAGAGGCTGCTCTCGCTCTACTGCTCAAAGGACAGGCTCAGGAAATCTTTCTTGCCCAGAGCGATCAGGCTGTATAACAAATCCTGGGGTGAGAGGGGCTAAATGGGAATAATGGCTTTACAGTACTTTTATATTTATTCTCTGCACTGTCCTATTTATTGAATTTTTTCTAGTTTCTTTTTAATCCAATGTTTTTATGTGTGACTTGTTTGTGCAGCTGATGAATTGAATTTCCTTTGGGATTAATAAAGTATATCGTATCGTATCGTATCGTAAATCTTTGTCCCTGTCTCACTGTACGACCTAAGACCTGCGATTTTCCACTACAACCTAAGATTTTTCTCACGACTAGTGATCTTAAAAACTAGTCTTTACAATAACATGTTTAATTATTGGACGGATTCAATGTTTCAAAAGCAAAAATATGTGCCCATCTGCAGGTGCACGGCTACTACGGTTAACAGTGAATAGTGAAAAAGCCTGCACACTTACACTTACGGATTCAATGTTTCTCCATAGATTTAAATGGGAAATAGTCATTTCAAATTGCATTTTTCTCACATTAGTGCGACAATATCTCCACTTTAGTCGCACCTACAGACTTTAAACTTTCCAGTCTTGGAATTAACTATATTTTGAAGATTTTTTTCCGAGGGGCTTTTTTAATATCGAATCCATAACCTGATTTGTTTAGTTTTGAATTTCACATAACAATGATTTTTACAGATTTTTTTCCACTAATAAACAGTTTATTTTAAAATCAAACATATCCAAAATCCCCTCGGAAAAGGTCTTTGTAACTAATATGTCAACAAAATAAAACCATACATTTATTCAGGTTTCATTGCAGAAAATATACTACATTATGGGCATTTTTAGGCATAAAGGGCCTTATTTTTACATAACATAACATGACAAAAAGACTTGCAATACATATTTTTTTCATACTTATGCCAGTAATCTACTGCAAACGTTTCAAACTCCTGTAGTCTCGCACAGATTTGTTTGTACTGTTTGTAAATAAACTTTCTATCAGTGTATTCTAAAATGTAAAAGCTGATATTTGTGAAACGGTCCTTTGTGTTCTGTGAATCTTATTATAAAGCCTTTTTATTGGGTGTGAACTAGCAGACCATGACAGTGGAGCAACCTTGTAAGTAGTGAAACGTGCTCGTAAACTGGGATGTAAGAAACGTGTGTTAAAAAAGTTTGCTATGACTCTGGATCACATCTAACAAATTAACACTCACTCGTTCCCTGTTTGTAAATAGTGTGAATATTTTAGCTACCGCACATCCTAGCCGTGTATAGAGGTCGTCATAACCTTTCATCATTTCAGAATTCCAATGTTTTGTAGGATGACTGAACGTACCGATGTAGGGAGGACCTCATGAGCCGACACATTGATTTATTATCCTTCATCTCTGGGTGAAGCCACGGAGTCTTTCGTCTGTGTAGGGGTGCTGCACTCCTCCCTTCCCTGGAGCACATTTTATCTTCTGAAATGTTCACATTCTTCTCGCCACTTTCTTAATCTTTTGTAATGCATTTCTAATTGCGCACAGAGTAGCTTTATTAATTACTATAGGCTGATTAGTGCAGGGAACAGTATAGCGCCGCATTTGTCAAGTGCCGCTTTCAATTCTGACAGGTAATTCGCTTTGCCAACTCGCAGTCACAGTAATGTGTCTGGTGGTGACAGGAGTGGCATTTAGGATAATTTATTTCCATTTGCTCTGGTTACTGTTTTGTTTTTATTTGATGTGGTTGATCTTAAAGGCCCTGCACCTGATTTATGTTTTAAGTGGAATGAAATTTACTTTGACAGTAAGAGCATTTGTAGAAAAAGGCTTGTGCATCTAGTCATGAAGCCTTTTTATCTATTGCAAACTCACCGCATGAGCACAACATTCGTAACAGCTTGTTATTTAAAATTGAGTTGGTGCAGCTAAGATTTCTATAGTGGTGACTATGGTAAACTGGTTTATGGTTAATATCGCTGTAATGGCATCAAATAATGATAAGGGACAACATTTGGCTGTTGTTTGTTTTCTTTTGAGATTTCTTTCTGAAATTGTCCAGAATGTTGTGAACGCAACCTGTTGGCAAAGCTGCCTCACAATTGAAATCGGTGGGAGCATCACATGATGGATTTTTTGTAACTTTGTGAACTCAAATCTTGCAACAGTCCAGCTTGCATCACAAAGTAAACATTCAACAACGTTTACCGCACAGAGAAGTGAGTGTGCACCTTTCCCATCAGTCTTGGCTTAAAAATAAGGTCCTAGAAAACTGTGAGTTTCAAACTGTGATACGTGACCCTTAACCTTCTGGACTTGTTTTGATCCACGTGATACTTGGAAGGTCAAATACACTGCCTGACCCACACAAGTGTCCACCTGGATGTAATTAACTGTTCTGATCTGGGGGCTGCTGCAGTTGGTCAGGTCTAGGTTCAGCTGAACATCCTGAATGACCAGGTTATTCCATCAGTGGATTTCATCTTCCCTGATGGCACCGGCATATTCCAAGATAAAAAGGACAGGATTCATGGCGCTCACATTGTGAAAGAGTGTTTCACGGAGCATGAGATCATTTTCACACATGGGTTCCATGGAGTGCAGATCTTAACCCCGTTGAGAATCTTTGGGATGTGCTGGAGGAGGCTTTGCCCCGTCATCAATACAAGATATTGGTGAAAAATGAATGCACAATCTTTTGGATCTTTTGCCATTGCAGCAACTTATACAAACAATGCCACAGCAAATGTGCGCTGTAATCACAGCTAAAGGCGCTGCAACCAGATAGTATCTAATATTATTAGAGCGTGTGACCCTTTGTGGTGTCTTTTTTGGGGGTCAGGCAATGTATCTTATAAGTTGCTTCTTTATGTGAAATGTGTGAGAATCAATGCCCTAGCCTAGATGACATAAGGAAGTTTGAGGCAGAGACTAAACACTCCGTGATGGTCCACGTTCGATTCACAAGACAAACCTAACCTTGATGTTGTTATTGTTGTCCTCCATTTAGACGTGTCAGGAGAGAGCAGTCAGAGCGGCACACAGTTCCAGGGGCGTCCCAGTGAGGTGTGGTCCCAGTGGCAGAACCAGCACCACACCCAGCAGACGGGGGAGACGCACACGCACACCACCCCCAGCCAGAGCGAGGTCTTTCAGGTAACAGACCAGTCCAAGTAAAGCTCAAATTATCCGGAAGAGCTGCTATGAGGTGCTGAACGAGCAATAGAGCTCTCAAGTCTCTAAGTTTTGTTCTTTGCTGTGCTTCCCCTCAGGACATGTTACCGATGGCTGGGGACCCCACCCAGGGAACAGCCAACTACAACATCGAGGACTTCGCCGACCTGGGCATGTTCCCTCCCTTTTCCGAGTAGCCCCGCCCCTTCCCGCGGACTCGTTCATCTAGCTGTCATGTCTGAGCAGCACGTACCTCATCGGACTCCTCAATGCACTGAAAGCTCTCCATCTGCTCTCTTACGTCCATGACCTGCGCTGTCCAGGGACCTGCAGCTGAAGAACACTGTGGCTCTCCGAAACTGGTCACATGCATCACGTCCATTCATATGGGACATTATAGGACGGCCCTTGGTCGGAAACGCCACCCGTCGTCCCTGGGAACATTCAGTGTTTTGTATAGCATCCAGATACTTTGTGGACCGTTTGTTGTGCAATGATTTATGAAGCATTCCAAGACAAATGCTTACCAACCATTCCATTCTCTCGTCTACTTCCATTGTGACATCTGGTCTGGTCCTGGGAGGGTCCTGGTCTGGTCCTGGGAGGGGTCCCTGATCTGGACCCTCTACTACGAAGCTGGATCAGAGGGTTCGGGGTGGCGAGGTAACGTTAGCACTACTACAAAGCTGGATCTCTTTCTATCGAGGTAGCAAATATCCACCACTGTTCGTGTTTCTTGTTTGTTCTATCCATTTTCACGACTGGAAATTGCTTTATC
The DNA here is from genome assembly GCA_021464625.1 of Proterorhinus semilunaris. Lineage (NCBI taxonomy): Eukaryota > Metazoa > Chordata > Actinopteri > Gobiiformes > Gobiidae > Proterorhinus > Proterorhinus semilunaris. Next base: position 7,631,559 of record CM038346.1, read on the forward strand.
TAACAAAACTCCGTCTCGTTAATGAACTACAAGATGGAGTTTGACAGGGCTGTGGGGAAGCAGCCCTGTAGACAAGGGAACGAGCAAAGAGACAGGACGTGTGATTAGCCTGACAGGACTCAGTTTTTGCTCAGTGTCAGTTTTTAAATTATTTCAATCCGTCCAGTAATCACCGAAAAAGAGTGTCTGAGCGGTATCGATGGTATTTAGCGGATAAAGCGCCGTGTCTCTCATTAGCGATCGATTTCTGTCAACGTCACACTAATGTGAAAACACAAAACAAGACTTGCTTTTTGTTGGTAATATAGTATAGGAACGGAGCAGGGACAGAGCGACCGGTGACTGACATGCACATTGCTTTATGTTTCTTGGTACTTATTTCCAGGGCCATAACTATGACGTGGGCAAACCGGGCATTTCCCGAGAGGCCCCAATGTGAAGCAAATTCACGGTTCTCCCTTAAAATCTTTTCCAAATGCTCGAACAGCATTTTTTGACCGAAGCAAACGGACCAGCTGGACATATTATTTATTATCTTAAATGGACCAGAATGTGGGAAATCACATTTGAATTATTAAAAAAAAAGATTTTATAATAAATCTCTTCGTGGTACAGCTCAGTCAGAAAGGCTTATCTCTGGGTAAGCCATGTCTTAGTCTATTCAGGCGAGACAGACTTATCTACACTCAACAAAAATATAAACACCTTTGTTTCTGCTCCCATTTTTCATGAGATGGACTTAAAGATCTAAAATTCATTCCAGATACACAATATTACAATTTCTCTCAAACATTGTTCACAAATCAGTCCAAATGTGTGATAGTGAGCACTTCTGCTTTGCTGAGATAATCCATCCCACCTCACAGGTGTGCCACATCAAGATGCTGATCTGACATCATGACTAGTGCACAGGTGTACCTTATACTGCCCACAATAAAAGGCCACCCTGAAATTTGCATATTTTTGAATTATTGGGGGTCTGGGGACTCAGAACCAGTCAGTATCTGGTGTGACCACCATTTGCATCGGGGTCTTGACCTGACTCCAGCTCGTCGCCGTAACAGACTTGAGTGGGCAAATGCTCACATTCGATGGCGTCTGGCACGTTGGAGAGGTGTTCTCTTCACGGATGAATCTCGGTTAGGGTTAGGTGAACATCACCTCATGTTTCAGCAAGATAATGCACGGCCCCATGTTGCAAGGATCTGTACACAATTCTTGGAAGCTGAAAATGTCCCAGTTCTTGCATGGCCAGCATACTCACCGGACATGTCACCCATTGAGCATGTTTGGGATGTGCTTGACCGGCGAATACGACAGCGTGTACCAGTTCCCACTAATATCCAGCAACTTCGCACAGCCATCGAAGAGGAGTGGACCAACATTCCACAGGCCACAATCTGATAAACTCTATGTGAAGAAGATGTGTTGCAATGCATGAGCCAAATGGTCACACCAGATACTGACTGGTTCTGAGTCCCCAGACCCCCAATAAAGCAAAAAACTGCACATTTCAGGGTGGCCTTTTGTTGTGGGCAGTATAGCATACACCTGTGCACTAGTCATGATGTCGGATCAGCATCTTGATGTGGCACACCTGTGAGGTGGGATGGATTATCTCAGCAAAGCAGAAGTGCTCACTATCACACATTTGGACTGATTAGTGAACAATGTTTGAGAGAAATGGTAATATTGTGTATCTGGAATGAATTTTGGATCTTTGGGTCCATCTCATGAAAAATGGGAGCAGAAACAAAGGTGTTGCGTTTATATTTTTGTTGAGTATATAAGTTCAACCAGCTTCGTAGTGTCCAGGTCTTGTTTATCATTCGTCAGTCCAGAACTCCACTATCTCACGGTTTCCCGCACAGAGAAAGTCATCCGGTGATGCTTGGTTTGACTGTAACTGTTTTGATTGAATAAATCTAAGCGCTGTAAATGATGCATCACAAGTCCCGCTACTCCTGACCGATGGGTGCGGCAAGAACGCACCGGAGCAGGGGCATGTCTAAAGGGTGGCAGGGGTTGCATAGGCCCCCCCCCCAGGTACCGCCCCACTGACAGGGACTGAGGCAGTACATTCACCTCCGTTTTACTTATGATATATCACCGATATCATGGGGAAATTGCCATAAATAAGCACAAACTTATTTATCTTAAGTGTTCCATTGCAGAAAAGTAAGTGTTTTGTTTGTAATTCAGATTTCGCTCCTGGTGCCAGAGGAGATCAAACCTCTATAGGGCAACACCAGACCTAACTTTCTCTGCACTAATCGCATAAAGATGTATGGCTAACCAGGCTATCTTTATCAAAACTGACAGTGTAATATGAACTCAACAGTATCCATTTTCCATAACGCTGAAGTTATTAAAGAAGACCGCACAAACAGAAAAATAAATCCTCGTGGTCTCGAAGGCTCCCCGCCTGCTGCTGCCGCGGCATGGGGGCCGCGGCGGACGGGTAACGGACTGCTGCTGGCGCGACACAGGCTTTTGCTAAGAAAACCTCCGCTCAATGTTTTTTTTGTAAATAAAAGGTGATTTTTATGTAACTGGCGTTTCTTTCACACGGTACATGTTTTTTGTGTAGATCTAATGATATGGCGTGCAGTGTGGTACATTATGTAACTCTGGCATTAGTTAGTCTGTCTGTGTACACTCGGCCCTGTATAAAGTGTTCAAATGTGCCCTTTCGTTTTGCGTAACAGACTTGTGCTCGTGGCAATAAACCCGTCTTTGTTACACGTCTCCGCGGTCAATCTGTCATTGTCAGTGCGCTAATGCATTCTGTGGTATGGACGTCTTCTTGGCATTGTGGGGATGGTTTAGCAAAGAGGCCACCGTTGATTCTTAGCCTGGTGACTTTTGTGTGATTTGAGTTTCTTTGTTAAACTGGTTAAAGAGAGGAGGGTCAGTTCTCATTTTTTTTTTATTTCAGTAAAATTATAAAAAAAAATACATTTACTACAGAAAAAGTATCAGATAAAACTCCTACTTAGGTAAACGATTAGGTGTCCACTCCGAGATGTACTTCAGTAGAGAGTAAAAGTTTTTAACAATGGAAAAATGTTTGAAAGAAGGCTTCATAAAAATCCATTTATACAAAATAAGTGGCTTCAAAATAAAATAAAAAGAAGTTTCTGTAAAATCAATGTTAGTTGAAACTATAAAAGGTTGTTCTTTTAGTAAGACAGAAAGTTTGTTTACCTGCTTTACTGATTTCCATTAGGCTTCTTCCTGAAATGCATCAACATCAGTGGACCGGGACGATGGAGCATACACCTTATCCCACACCTGGAGACAATGTCAGTCAGTAGGGGGCGCAAGCAGTTTACATCTGACTGATGTAAACTGCCTTTCACTTCACCCCCAGGTGACGCTTTTGAAGTAGCTTAGTAGAGTAGTCATTTAAACTAGTAAAGCTGATCAACAAACCTTCCGTCTTACTGAAAAAACAGTCTTTCATAATTGTAGTGATGTACATTTTAAAAAGTATTTGTCATACAGTTTACAAAGTACAGTAAAAGTACCCAACATCTTTACTTAATTGCTACTTTGAAAATACAACAATGTTGCGGTTTTTAATTTTGCCTAAACATAATGTAAAATCCTTTCTAATTCAGAAGCAAACAGTGTTAGGAATAGGTTTGAAATAGTGTTATGTTATCTGTGGCATTGGTGAGGCGGCCACAGAGGAATCAAATTCATTTTTGTTCCCGTGTCTTTCTTTTGTTTTTTAAAATGGTAAATAGTCACATTTATATAGCGCCTTTCTACCTGCTTTAGGCACTCAAAGCACTTTACATCGGGGAACCAGTCACCCATTCACACTCCAGTGTACACAGACACTGGTGTTGTGTATGAAGGACACAATGCTAGTGTGCACCCCCCCCCCGGGTCACAAGACAACCCGCTCTACCAACTGTGCCACTGTCGCCCCAGTTACTTCTGAAGTTTGATAATGGCATGCTTGAATCATGTCCACAGCAGTGGTTTCCAATTGCTGAGCGACGCCAAGTCCCAGAAGCGGGTCACAGGACCATTTTCAGTGGGTCGCAGGTGTAGGAATAAGTAAAAGTGTACACCCCCATAAAATTTCTTATTAATTGGATCCTGATAGCTTACATAATTCTAAAAGTATATTGTAAGTAAATCTAGTTAATCGGTAAAAGCAATAGCGCTTTTGCGCCACAAGTGGGCGCTCGTCATTCAATATGGGTGGTGAAAGTCTCGCGAGCAAGACAAGTTGTGGTACACTGGATGATGCCTTTTGTGAACGTGACCAAAGAGAGATGCCTGCCGTTGTCTGTAGACAATAAACCAACTGAAAATCGTCAAGTTGCCTCTTCTTTGATGACAAGTGTAACAAAATTTGGTAGCAGAGGATGGTTCAGCTGTGCTTCAGTAGACGGTGAGCGTGAAACAAAAAAAAACATGATGGATCTCGAGCTACTGCAAGACAAGCTAAGTGAGGCTTTGGCGCAGCTACAGCCTGAAGAGCTACAAGAGGTCTGTTTGTTTGCAAAAATAGACACAGTCAAGCCGTCCAGAAAGTACATGCTGATAAGAAAGATAGTTGAAAAGATTGAAGATGTCGTTGAAAATGAAGACGAGGATGTAGCACGCACGTTCCTGCTAAAGTTAATCACATGTGCTACCGAAGCTAATTCAAAACAAAGTGATCAGCCACAGGCAGCGGCAAATCGGGATGCGGAGGCGCTCTCAAGTTTACAAAAGCAATATGCGGCCCTGCAAGAAACTTTCCTGGATTCTACTAAAAAGCTGGAAGAGGAAATAGCAAAACTTACCACAAAAGTGACAAATCAGCCACAAAGTCCCCCCACTCTGGCACAGCCCGCTGTTCCCCAAGCGCCCCGACTACCTGAAGTGACCATTAAACGAGAGTTTAGGATCAACGGTCAGATAGGAGAGAGGGGTCAAAAGGATAAATTGTCTTATTCCAACCTCATTCACCAGATTGACATGGGCCTAAAGAAAAATCACAGTGAGGCTGAGATAATTGAGGCTGTAGTCAGAGCAGTGAGTCCCGGACTGAGTTTGCGTGACATGTTGGAGATTAAGTCGGATCTCAACCTGTCGCAGTTGCGCACAATTTTGCGAGGGCATTACAAAGAGGACAGTTCCACAGACTTGTACAATCGCCTGATAAACCTTACACAAGAAAGTACAGAGTCACCTCAGAACTTCCTGTTTCGTGCCATGGAGTTAAAAGAAAGACTTTTGGTGGCATCCAGAGAGCCTGGAGCTGAAGAGCAGTATGGCCCTGACCTAATTCAGAGAAAGTTTCTGAGGGCTGTGGAAACGGGACTGATAAGTGCTGATGTTAAGTACCAACTCAAGCGCTACCTGGAGGATCCTGCAGTCACAGATGAGCTACTAATAGCTAAAACAAATGCAGCAGCCAGCCTTGAGTGGGAACGACACCAAAAGTTCAAAAAGCAGACGAAAGAACCCAAAGTCCGTGAACTTCGAGTAGAAACCCAGGCGGGTGCAGAGGCGACGGTGGGAAGTGTGGACAGCCAAGAACGTCCTTCGACCAAAGGTAAAACCACTAAACCTCAAAACACCTCCCGCACTGAATCTGAGCTCCTGGACATTGTCACACAACTGAAAGGTGAAATGGAGGAAATAAAGAAGGCCATACGTGAGTCTCCCAGAGCCTCCTACACCCCACGTGCAAACAGGAGACGAGGCTGCAAAAGCTGTCAGTCCGCCAACAATGGAGATCAGTGCGACCACTGCTTTAAATGTGGGAGGAGTGGCCACATGTCAAGAGATTGCCGGTCTGGAAAGAGACCTGATAAAAAGACTGGACAAGTAGACATGGCTGCCAGTACAGTCACAACTACGCCCACACACGCCAACCCACCAGATCTGTATAAGCTGGTCACTGACAGTATTCAGAAGTTAGAGGCAAGGCTGGCAGTTAAGGCAGAAGTGCCTCAGGAAAAAGAAACGGTCAGTGTCAGTCTACTTTCCCCTAATCGCCGATCACAGTTGCTCAATCTGATTGGGAAGAAGTACGTCATAACCTGCTCCCTCAACGACGTAGAGACAAAGGTTTTGTGGGACACGGGGTCACAGGTCTGCTTGATGAATGACACTTGGAGACAAGAACACATGCCAAACACCACAGTCAGGGACTTAGCTGAGTTAGTGGGCCCAAGTATTCTGGACGGGAGGGCAGTAAATCAGACGCCAATTCCATTCTGTGGGTGGGTCGAGGTTACCTTCAAGCTCCCGACAGATAGTGGCCAACAAGTGGAGCTCCTTGTTCCCGTATTAGTGGCAAATGAAGATGGGGTGGCAGACCAACCTATTATTGGGTTTAATGTGATTGAGCATGTTCTTAAGATGGGTATTGAACCCTCTTGTGCCATCAGTGAAGCTGTGAGTGCAGCCTTCTCATTCGATTGTAAGAGAACAGAGGTTTTTCTAAAGGTGATGCAGAGTGAGGAGGATAGGCTGGGGGAAGGCATGGTAAAAGTTGGCAGTGAGTTAATCACCATTCCCGCAGGCCAAACAAAGGCAGTTAAGTGCTTTGTCAGAGCAGGCACTCTTGCAGACAGGCAAGAGGTACTGTTTGAGCCAAGTCAGTACACCCAACTACCTGACGGTTTGCAGATGCAGAGTGGGGTAGTACAGTTACAGAAGGGAAGTCGGTCCATGTTCAAAGTACCAGTCACAAACAGTTCTACTCGGGATATCCAACTGTCTGCTAAGACTATTTTGGGACAGACACAGAGAGTTAAGACTATCTACCCTGCGGACATCAGACCCACTACCGTAAGCCAGGTAGTCACAGACCAGGTGATCAATGGGAAAGAAAAGACAGAAATGGACTGTGCTGTCAATGGGACTAAAGACATTTGGGATCCCCCAGTTCTACTTGATCACCTCCCTCCCACACAGCAAGAGAAAGTTCGGCAGCTGTTAAGGGAGGAAAGGGGAGCGTTTTCCCGTGATGAGTATGACGTAGGGACAATCCCCTCCTTGCAGTTAAAAATAAGACTGAATGACCTCACTCCTGTTAAAAAGACTTACGTCTCCGTCCCCAGGCCTCTCCATAAAGAAGTAAAAGAATATTTGGAGGACTTGTTAAACAGGGGCTGGATAACCAAATCTAGGTCACCATACTCTAGTCCAATAGTCTGTGTACGTAAAAAAGATGGAGGACTGCGTCTGTGCTGTGACTTTAGGGAGCTGAATAAAAAGTCAATACCCGACCGACACCCAATCCCCCGCATACAGGACATGCTGAACAGTCTGAAGGGAAGTGCCTGGTTTTCAGTCCTCGACCAAGGCAAGGCGTATCACCAGGGCTTCCTGGAAGAGTCGAGCCGCCCCCTCACGGCATTTATCACACCATGGGGCCTGTTCGAATGGGTGAGAATTCCATTTGGCTTGTCCTCAGCACCAGCAGCATTCCAGAGATCTATGGAGGAGTGTTTGTGGGGGTTGAGGGATGATATTTCTCTGCCTTACCTCGATGATAACCTTGTCCATTCCCAGACTTTTGAAGACCACTTGCGTGACCTGAGAAAAATCCTACACCGCTACCAGAGCCATGGTGTAAAGTTGACTCCCCGAAAGTGTGAGTTATTCAAGCAGAAGGTACGTTTCCTTGGCAAACTAGTCACAAAAGAGGGCTATACTATGGACCCTGCTGACATTGCCCCTGTACGGGCCCTAAAACAGCAGCAACCTACCACTATTGGGGAGCTGAGAAAGTTGCTAGGCTTTATCTCATACTACCGCAGCTACATTCCAAACTTCTCCCGTATAGCAAAGCCTCTTTACGACCTCCTTGCTAATGACCACACAGATAAAGCAAAACAAAACTCAAAAAGGCAAGTAAAAAAGAAAGGAAGTGGCATAGGCCAACTGCCCTCATCTCACACGATCGAGTGGCACCCTGAGCATCATGCGGTGCTCTGTCAACTCATTGACTTTCTCTCCCAGCCCCCAGTGCTAGGTTACCCCAACTATGAAGAGCCGTTCATTCTGCACTGTGACGCTTCACAAGAGGGGCTTGGGGCAGTGCTATACCAGAGGCAACAGGGCAAACTGGTGGTGATAGCTTATGGCTCCAGGACGCTCACAAATCCAGAGAAAAACTACCACCTTCATTCAGGGAAGCTGGAGTTCCTTGCCTTGAAGTGGGCCATATGTGAGAGGTTTCGGGATTATCTTTACTATTCCCCGTCATTCACCGTCTATACAGACAATAACCCCCTCACATATGTGCTCACCACCGCAAAGTTAAACACCACCACACAGAGGTGGGTAGCAGAGCTAGCTGACTTTCAGTTTGTGATTAAGTACCGCCCTGGGAAAGCTAATGGGGATGCAGACGGTCTCTCACGAATGCCCCTAGATATGGAGCAATACATGAACAAATGCACACAAGATGTTGAACCTGGTGTAATGCACTGTATGGCACAGGCTGTCCAGGTAAAGTCACAAGAAAATGAGCCATGGTTCTGCCCAATCACCATTTCCACTCTCATTACTGAAGCAGATCAGGAAGTGAGTTCTGTAGCTGAAATACCAAAAACTGTGCTAAAAGCAGCTCAAGAAGAGGACTCTGTGATTGGAGAGGTGTTGCGTTATGTGGTGTCAAAGCAATGGCCAAAAGGTGGAAAGCAGCAAAACAGTAACATTGCAGCTCTGGTCAGACAAAAACACAAACTATACGTGGGTGATGACAAACTTCTGTACAGAACAACAGCATCCCATGACCAGCTTCTCCTGCCCTACAAGTTTCACAAGTTAGTGTATAAAGAGCTCCACGAAAACATGGGACATTTAGGGGTAGAGAGAGTGATGAGTCTGATAAGAGAGCGCTTCTACTGGGCTCACATGCAACGAGATGTTGAGCACTACATCACCAAAGTTTGCAGCTGTTTGAAAAATAAACGTCCTAACAGGCCTACAAGGGCACCACTGACTAACATCGTCACCACCTATCCATTTGAATTAGTGTCTGTTGATTTCCTACACTTGGAGAGATGCAAAGGAGGATATGAGTATATCCTAGTTATAATGGACCACTTCACTCGCTTCGCCCAGGCTTATCCCTGTCGCAACAAAGCTTCCCACACAGCTGCCGAGAAGATATTTGGTGATTTTGCACTCAAATTTGGTTTCCCCACACGTCTCCACCATGACCAGGGCAAGGAGTTTCAAAATAAACTGTTTGCAAAACTACAGGAGTACAGTGGGGTGCAAGGGTCCCGAACAACGCCCTACCATCCCCAAGGGAATGGGCAGGTGGAACGATTCAATCGTACCCTGTTGGCAATGCTCAGAAACCTGCCCGAAGCAGCCAAAACAGACTGGAAATCCTCTCTGGCAAAAGTGGTTCATTCCTATAACTGCACGCGCAGTGAGGCCACGGGGTATGCGCCGTATTTTCTGCTATTTGGCCGTAGTCCAAAGCTGCCTATTGATTTAATGTTTGGCCTCACAACAAAAGAGCAGAGCCCATCTCACCAGGACTATGCTGAAAAGTGGAGGGCTAAAATGACAGCAGCTTACAAACTGGCCTCAAATGCAGCAAACAAAGAAGGAGTGAGAGGTAAAGCTGTTTATGACAGAAAGATCTATGGTGTTGCTGAATTACTTCCTGGATCCAGAGTACTTGTGAGAAATCTAACAGAGAAAGGTGGACCAGGAAAACTAAGATCCTTCTGGGAAGATAAAGTGCATGTAGTGACAAAAAAAAAATACTCAGACAGCCCAGTGTATGAAATCAAACCTGAAAATGGCAAAGGACGCATTCGGATTATGCACAGAAACTTGTTGTTACCATGTGACTTTCTCCCCGTGGAAACAGTAGAGCCTTCCTCAAAAGAGACAAAGAAGAAAAGAGACGGTAAACAGCAAAGACATGTGGACACCCAAAACAGCACTGCTGATGAGGATGAGGATGGCTGGAGTGCCATAGTTGGACTGCAAGCTAGACAGCATCACAGTCGCAGTCCACTGAGAGCTGATGCACCTGAGTTTTACCCTGAGAACGACATAACTCCAGCTGAGGAGGACCAAGACTCAGATGACGACACACGAGCGCAGCTGGTACCAGAGGCCGAAAACATGGTGGTACCAGACCCGGCTGAGGCAGACCAGGACCAGGGTGATGTGTCATCCGAGGCCGGCTCCAGTGACCAGGAGGGTCCGGTCCACACCCCTGCAAGACCGTATCCTTCCAGAATAAGAAGGCAGAGATTGATTTTTACTTATGATAGGTTAGGCCAGCCTAGCTCTTCACATGTTTAAAGCATAAGTAAAAGATTTGTAATAACTAGAAAAAGGTTATTGTTCTGAGGTAAAAGATTTGATAGGTGACTGAGTAGTTGTTTTAAACTCATTACCAAATTGTTCTTATTTAGTTAAAAAAAAAATATATATAAAAGATTTTCAGTGGCTAACACAGGCAAATACCCCACATGCTGGTTAATGTAGTAGGCTATAACTAGAATGAGTACCTTACTCTCAGGAAAGATGCAGATACTCACTACGGTGGATGACGCGGTTGACGGTTATCGTGCACAAAGACCTCTTCTGCAGATGTATGGTGTGGAATGGGAGATACATGCTGTACAATGGACTTTTACCAGTTTGCATCTTTATGGACGATATATTCTGACTCCTACTTAGTAATATCCTACTCACATGTAATGCAAAGATACCAAATGTGGACTGTTGACATTTTAAGTGCCTTTGGGAAGTTGTTCTATAATGTCGGGCCGACATTACGTTTTGAGGGGAGAGTGTAGGAATAAGTAAAAGTGTACACCCCCATAAAATTTCTTATTAATTGGATCCTGATAGCTTACATAATTCTAAAAGTATATTGTAAGTAAATCTAGTTAATCGGTAAAAGCAATAGCGCTTTTGCGCCACAAGTGGGCGCTCGTCATTCAATATGGGTGGTGAAAGTCTCGCGAGCAAGACAAGTTGTGGTACACTGGATGATGCCTTTTGTGAACGTGACCAAAGAGAGATGCCTGCCGTTGTCTGTAGACAATAAACCAACTGAAAATCGTCAAGTTGCCTCTTCTTTGATGACAAGTGTAACACAGGCCTTGCCAAAAATGATAAGATAGATTATTTTGTTATTTTGATAGTCAGCCCAGTGCTTTAATCAACAGAACTACAGTATGTGAGAAATTGCTCTGTTTTGATAGAATAGCACACTGTCAAGCTGCAGAAAAAGTCTCTATGAGTTGAATTAATGGGTCATTATGGGTTGAATATGTCCCAAAGGGCTGGGATTAACCCCATTGTAGTTTGACGTGAGTCTTTGAATATCCTTTTACATAGAGCTGGGACAAAACAGTATGTAGCCCCCCCCGGCTGCCCCAGACTCTGCCTTGGATGTTGACGGCACCGCGCTCTGGTCCTCTGATGCCTGCAGCTGTCCCACTTTCTGGCCTCACGACAATCTCAGTCACTGGGAACATGGCCGCCACATCCTCCCCACGCAACCATGGGGTTTTGAGTTTCACTGACAGCTGGAGAACACACTCAATAAAAGGAACAGAGTAACTTATCTTCATCTTTCCCATGGACTGTTTGAAAGTTTTAAATATTAAGAGTTTCAAGGCACGACCAAGGCTAATCAGCCACTACGCAGAGTGAATAATTTAAACGAAATACCAACAGGCTCTGTGCACGCAATGTTTCTTGTTCATTCCTGAGACGTTAGCCGCGTCTCGCTGAAATAAATTGATATTTAAACAGCACATGGCAGAAAACATAGGAAATCACTTACAATGTGTCAAAACTTTACTCCCGATGCAAATACTTCAGACTGACGCAAACAAATGTTGAAATTGCACCACTATCTGAACTAATTCTCATGAAACACACTAGGCTTGTTTTCAATAAATCGAAGTTTATTTATATAACCCCATTCGTTTGCATGTAAATAAATGTGGAGATGTGACCGGTTTAAGAGTCTTTAGAAGTGTCTCCCTGCTCAAGATGGTTTTCTGAGAAGATGTGTTGAAACAAGTTTGGTCTTGCTTTCATTTACTCATAATGATCAGCAATATTAAGTCGTATTGTCATGCAGGTTATTGAGGACAAATGCATTTTATTTTTACATTGTATTATTAAGGGGGCACTGCAGACAAATCTTTATATGGGAGCTTCCAACAGTTTCACATTTTAAATTTTAAATTGTTTGTTTGTTTGTTTTTCTGAATAATTTGCAACCCCCAAACAAATTAATAAATAATATTTGACCTATTTTTTATTATTGTTTCAGTTTGCACATCAGATATTTTTATTACTTTACACATACCGCCTTATCTTGTAACTTGGCTCACAGCCCCATGTTCGTGAGCTACTTCCTGTGATGTCATCGAGTCCACTCGTTCCAAACGCTGACATAGCCGAGTCCACAGTCGTGACCTCCTGAAGTCCGTTCTCCGAGTCTGCACCTGCAAGTCCGTACCCATGAGTTCACAAGTATGGAGTCTGCACTCTGAGAACATAGAAACGGCCCATATCTCAGTTTGGAAAAACGGTGGCCTGTTCCTTTAAGACAAGCCAGGGCGGTGAAGAAGGGTAAAAAGACATCACATTGAAACTTTTCCTGTAAATTACTCCCATTAAATTAGGACAAAGGTCTAATGCAAATGTTCTATCATTTTAAGCAACACAGCGTATATTTGTAGTGCTAAAATCTGAATAATGGGCAGTGTTGGGGAGTAACTAAATACGTGTATTTAGAATACTCATTTTAAGTAACTGTATTCAGGTACAGTTACACTTTCATTTGAGAGTATTTAGAATACAGTTACTTTCTGAAAATCAATGCAATGCTTCACAGTACTCAATCATTAGATCATAACGTCATATTGCACAACGTTATTAAGAAAGAACGTTTAATGATGACCTGTTTTTCCTCCTAAAAGATAAAGATTTAAAACGCCTTACACCACAGTTCATACAAACAATACATAATGCATCTGCAAAGAGAGTTAATGAATTCCTAATTATTGGTAAATACATTACTAACAGACGTTCCAACAAGTATAGCCTATATTTATGTAATTGTATGCCATATTTATACACTGATATAATGAAAGTATTCTAAGTATTCAGAATACAATACTCTGATTGGACAACATAATGGAATACGTAACAGAATACATTTTAACCCTTGTGTGGTCCTTGGGTCATTTTGACCCGAAAGCCACTGAAGGATCTTTGTAAAAAGAAGCAGAAAAGAAAATGAATGTGTGGTCATTTTCAGGCTCTTTTTTGAAGTGTAAATCTTTTGACATTAGGGTCTTTAAAGGGTGCGAAATTGAAGGATCACATGAGGGTTAAGAAAAGTATTCTGTAACTAATTACAGTCACAAAGTATATTCTCCCCAACCCTCATAATGGGTAGACCCGTTTAACATGATGGTTTCATTTTGGTGATAATGAGAAACAAAATCAGGTCGACATTTGAAAACAATGTAAAATAACTTAAAAATAATGTTTCCCGAGTAAGTAAACACGGTTATCCCAAGGAACCATTACAATGATTTAAAAGCTTCATGCTCGATAATGTGAACTCCAGTGAAAGACATAAATTAAAGGATGACTAAATGCAATTTCATCATAATCTCTCCAGACCCAGCGTGTCCCGTACTAGGCTGTTTCGGCCGGGCTCGTAAATTCATATTTGCATGAGGATGCTACACGCCTTTGATTCAACACCTGGCAGAGAGAGGCACAGGAGCTGCTCTGCAACATAAGTATCCTTACAAAAAAAAAAAAAAAAAAAAACGCATCAGAGAGTGGACGCTGCAAAGGAAGAAGATGGGTGCACTTCACAGATACGTGCAAGTGTACGTTTTTGTCAGAGGCGGGTCGTAGCATACTCCCTTACATGTTCTCATCTAAAAAGTGAAATATACTTGATATGATTTGAGTTTTTACATAATTTATTTAGAGAGAGAAAAAAACGCACTGACAAATAATCGCTTGAGTCTTAGAATGCATTACTTTTTTCCCTATACAATCCAATATAGCAAAGAGATATATGAGAGTAGTATAAACAGCATGGTGATAAGGAGAGGGGTGGAAATGAAATGAAACGTGCAATATATATAATGTGATGGGATGATGGAGGGAGGACGAGTAGGGGTTGGGTGAGCCGTTACTCAGCATTGCACCTGCAAACCCACGTGCTGCAGCGCTTGCATTACCGTCTCCACAAAGAGACAGTTCAAGTACAAAAAAGATTGACGGTGTTTAATTTTACTGACAAATCACCCCCGGTATCTGCTCAGAGTGACACAGAGCAGACACCAAGTCAGTGTAAATATTTGTGTAACCGATACGCACGACGAAAAAAAAAAAAAAAAAAGGCCATTTGTCTTTCTGAGAGGAAATTTTAGAATAAAACCGGACCGTGGAGCCATTGACAAGGTCAGCCCTTCACCGCTGGAATCCATCCTAGTGAAGAGAAGTGCAATGCCCTTATTTAAAAACAACCCAGGGCAGATGATGGCTCGAAAACCTTCAATAATGACAATCTATGTGCAACAGAGAGCTTACGCAAATATTTAATAAATAGTACAGCGTCTTTTTTTTTCTCCACCTGATGTTTTCATGTTCATTAAATGGTTTTAAAGTCATTATTTGATCTACTTCAAATGGTTGTTTTCAGTTATTATTAAGTGTGTGTGTGTGGGGGGGAAGACGTTAAAGAAAACCTACTTTAGTTTTAGTGCCTCCTCAGCCCATTGTCGGGAGCTGATAGGGGGGAATGCATGTTTGATTTGAAGAGGGTTTGAACATGTGCACGTGCACTCGCTGCGGGGCTGTCGCTGTGCTGTGGCGTGTGTGAGGGAGATATATGGGATTTGCATAAGCCGCCGTGTGCTGGGGCTGTGCGCTTGGTGGTGCACAGCCCGGTGTTTACAGCCCGGGTGTCTCCGCGCTGACAGATTTATCTGAAATGTGCCGCTTTATTAAATTCCCCCAAGACAAACCGCAAACAGAAAATGGATGCTATTTCACCGCTTTCAAATCTATATTGTTCTGACTAACTAACAGTGCTCCGTAATAGTCAAAGTGAGAGGCTGCGGTACCAGGCCCGTGTCCTATAGTCAGCAGAAGATTTTTGTATTTGTTCATTATTATTTGTTTATTAAATTAGAGTTAGGCTATTTGACCTCTGCATATGCAACTCATGTTTTGACCAGAGACTCTGTGCAACCTGTCAAAAGTGAGGGTTCTCTTTAGAGTGAGAATAGTGTCAAGTGGACCCGCTGGACCCGCCTACAGAGCTAACAGGTCTGTGGACGACGCAGTCAATCTGGCCCTCCACTTCACCCTGGAGCATCTGGACTCACCAGGAACCTACGCAAGGATCCTGTTTGTGGACTTCAGCTCTGCCTTCAACACCATCCTCCCTGGACGAGACAAGCTCTACCAGCTCAGCGTGCCCGACTCCCTCTGCAGGTGGATCACCGACTTCCTGACGGACCGGAGACAGCACGTGCGGCTGGGGAAGATCGTCTCGGACACTCGGACTACAAACACTGGAACTCCTCAGGGCTGTGTACTTTCCCCCTGGCTCTTCTCCCTGTACACAAACTGCTGCACCTCCAGTCACCAGTACGTTAAACTGATCAAGTTTGCGGACGACACCACCGTCATCGGGCTCATCTCGGACGGCGATGAGTCCGCCTACAGGAGAGAGGTGGACCGGCTGGCGTCCTGGTGCAGCCACAACAACCTGGAGCTGAACGCCCAGAAGACAGTGGAGATGATCGTGGACTTTAGGAAAGACACAGCCCCACCGTCTCCCGTCACCCTGACAGACTCTCCCACCCCCATCTCCATCGTGGACTCCTTCCGTTTCCTGGGCACCACCATCACCCAGGACCTCAAATGGGAGCCGACCATCAACTCCCTCATCAAGAAGGCCCAGCAGAGGATGTTCTTCCTGCGGCAGCTGAAGAAACTCAAGCTGCCAACCAAGATGCTGGTGCAGTTCTACACGGCCATCATCGAGTCCATCCTCACCTCCTCCATCACCGTGTGGTTCCCCGGCGCTACAGAACAGGACAAGCACCGACTGCAGCGCATTGTGCTGCTGCAGAGAAGGTGATTGGCTGTGAGCTCCCATCTCTCCAGGACCTGTTCACCTCCAGGACCCGGAGGCGTGTGGGTCGGATCACAGCTGACCCTTCTCACCCTGGACACGGACTATTCACCCCTCTCCCCTCAGGCAGGAGGCTACGGTCTATCCAGACCCACACCTCCCGCCACTTGAACAGTTTTTTCCCCTCCGCCATCAGACTCATGAACAAAAACAAGTCTCTGTAGCTTAGTTACGAACTCATGGATGTATCTGCACTTGCAGTGTGTGATGTGTCCACACTCAGACCCGCTGCTATCACTTATCACTTTATATGCCTACACATCTGTAAATACAATCCCGCTGTTGTTCAATGTCAAATTGTTGTTGTCTTACCACACGTGACTTTATTTTATCTTATTTATTTAATATTTTTTATGCATGCTTCTATAGCCTTATAGTTTAAAGTTCTTTAGCTTATTTTTTTATCTTAATTCTGTGTTATATGTTTTATGTCGCACGTTTGCACCGTTTGTCACATGGCAATAAAACCTATTCTGATTCTGATTCTGAAGTGCCAACCCCCCTATACAGCAGTATGTGCTATTTTGAATGTAGCACAGTTCCTCCTGTTGAGTCCAGTTGTTGAATGAGGACAGCAGTGATGGCCCCTGCAGAGTTGATATAACCTGATAATGCTGCTATTATCCCGGGCCTATCTGAGCTGTCACCACCGCAGCACTGATTTGCTAATGTGCAGTGATAAGCCTGCTGACAGTCACATCGGTCTGGCTGGAGAGCCCGGACCTGCATTAGTCCTGCAGATTCCCTGACCGTGTGACCACCAAACATGTGTGAAGTTGGTCCACTGCTGGTCCAAAGGTGTAGCCCAGTGGTACCCAACCTTTTTTCCTTGAAGCCCCCCGTGTGTGTGCGCGCCCCACCCCAGTCCAAAACTGTGGCCCCCACAAATGTATCAAAACATGAAGATAATTGCTAATAACTATTTTTTTTCAAACAAATAAACTGAAATTGGAGTGTTTAATGCACCTGTAGGCCTTATTCAGTCATAATTGATGATTTTAGACCATTTATTTTGCCCAAAAATACTATCATTTATGACTTGACCCTCTGACCAAGCAAAGCTCTGGGACCCCCTGCAATCCCAGGCGCAGGGGGACCCACTGGTGTAGCCTATTGGTCCAGAGGCCCAGGTATCAGTCCTGTGAGTTCAACTGAGACAATAAACATGTTGATGAATACAATGAACATAAATTACATAACTTTGTAAAATGTTTAATTACACCCACACCTTCATAATTACAAAAAAAACTGCCAAACACAAAAGCAATAAAAAGAGACACAAGGGTGCTTTGTAATACGTCATCAATGAGCGACTTTCACTTTACCAAGCTGACCGATACGCGGAAGAAGAGCTTTGTGTTTGGTGATAGCCAACAACAAAACACTACGGTTATATTTGCGATCAAAGAACTGCATTTTTAAGAAACGACAAATATGCGCTGGAGTTTGAACTGTATCCACAGGACGTTAGGCGGCGGATGTAAAGAAGATGTTTGAGTAAGGTCGATGTTGCTTTGGGCTTCAGTGTTAGCCGTTAGCTGTTAGCATTGTGCACCTGTCACCCATATCCTGCTCCTCTCCTGCTTGTCTCCTGCTACAGCATGCTCCCGTCTAACAAATAGCACCGCCACCACCGGTCTGTGTTTGCTGGGACTCATTTAACGCTTGACTGCGGCCAGATGCCCGAGCAAGGTCCCAGGATGAACGGCTTTTCCCTAGGCGAGCTGTGCTGGCTCTTCTGCTGTCCGCCCTGTCCCAGCCGCATCGCAGCTAAGCTGGCCTTCCTCCCGCCGGAGCCCACATACTCCGTGCACACGGATGCTAACGGGGTGAGCAGCCTGCTCCTGACGGACCGGGCGGACTGGCAGTACTCACAGCGGGAGCTCGATGCAGTGGAGGTGCTAAGCACTAGGAGCAGCCGAGGGAACCGCGTCAGCTGCATGTTCGTGCGCTGTGCACCCAACAGTCGCTACACGCTGCTGTTTTCTCACGGGAACGCCGTGGACCTGGGCCAGATGTGCAGCTTTTATATCGGACTAGGTTCCAGGATTAACTGCAACGTGTTTTCATATGACTACTCGGGCTATGGCGCGAGCAGCGGCAGACCGTCCGAGAAGAACCTGTACGCCGACATCGAGGCCGCTTGGCAGGTGCTCAGGAACAAGTGAGTATAGTTCTGCTCCCGTATCTGCCTCTACACATTACTATCCCGAACCATCCCTTCATCACATGAGATCTTTGCAGCTTCAACCACACTGAAGTTTCAACAGGCCATACGCAGACTAATATGCAACTGAGGACCAACAGGTGTAAGGCTTCCTCAAACAGAATGGACAACTTTTACAATGTGGTAACATTGTACAACAGTTCGATCAAAGTGCAATATATATTTATATTTTTTCTAGTACAATTTCTTATTTCTAGTACAATAATAAACCAAAATGAATAGTAGACAAAGCTCTAGCCAGACTTTGAGATGAGTTAGTGCTAGAGTTACAGCACACATATTTGTAAGACAGTTCTCCCACGAGGCTGTATTGATGTCCTTTGTCCTTGTCACAGATGAACGATGTATTGACAATTCTGAATGTCACAGATGAGTTTTTCCAACACTTTTCCTCTGCACCAGACTTGCTCCGGGCGGTCATTATTACTTGCTCTCCCTCTGGGACGTTTGCGTTTAGTCCATTTTCATTTTTCCCTGGCAAAATCATTAAAAAGCTGAACATATTTTTGATGAAGCCGCTCATGTGGACTTGGTGACCTCTCTATGGCTCACAGCACACAAGTAGCACAGGTCCCTTATTACAGCCTATTCATTGATAATATAGGGTTATAAGAGTGTCAAAACATTGGCATGTCCAGTCGCCTATTAACATCCTCATGATACATTTCATTTCAGACAATAATCAGACCTTTTCATGCCTGTAGCAATTTGTTAATTATGTCTGGCCTGGACTTCCTGTCTTTTAAATAGACTTTACTCTCTTAGTCAGTCCATTTATGAGCGCAGTAGATAAGAGGCCAGTATCAGTCCTGTCCACCACCTGTCACCTGCTCAGTCGTGACTAAATTGATTTAGGAATATCCTGATCATTGCACTGAGAAAAACAAATAAACAAAAAGCGCCATATTAGATGACAAGCGAGTGGGACCTCAGCATACTGACTTGGCTGTTTTTGTCTGTCTCTTTAGCCACACTGACTGGAGGACAGTCTAGACGGAGTATATGGCCCTGGGTCATAAAACAATGCACTGAGGCCGAGTCAGCTGGTCTAGGCTCAGCTGACCGCACCCTTTTGCTTCAGACAACACTTTCCATTTCAAAATAGAATATCACTAATTAGTTTTTCTTTAATAATAATAATAATACATCAAACTTGTATAGCGCTTTTTTGGGCTTTTTTCTTTAAAAAAAAATTAAATCTCAAAGTGCTCAGGACTTTAGGTTTAAGGAAGATTAAAGGGTCTGTGTTGTATAGCATGACTGTTTCCTGTCTGTGTTTTCTTATGGAGAGTTAGCGGTGTTTTACTGAAATATATTTCGTGTGGAGGAGTTGGTAAAGTGGGTCGTCTCATGGTCAGAAGGTCGGGGGTTCGAATCCCAGCTCCTGAAGATGCCCACTGCCATTGTGTCCTTGGGCTAAACACTTCACCCACATTGCCTCCAGTGTCTGCGTCCTTTAGTGTATGAATGTGAGTGGTGATTGGTTCCTTGCTGTAAAGCACTTTGGGCCTAAATGAAGGTAGAAAAGTCCTATATACACTACCGTTCCAAAGTTTAGGGTCACTTAAAATGTCCTTATTTTTTCAATGAGGATAACATTAAATTAATCAGAAATACAGCCTAGACATTAATTTTGTGAACGCCTATTCTAGCTGGAGACGGGTGATTTTTAATGGAATACCTACATGGGTAGCAGTGGCGCTTTTCTAGCATCCATCGCTCCAGTGTTCTAATGGTACATTGTGGTAGTTAATCATGTTAGAGGATAATTCATTATTAGAAAACCCTTGTATAATTATGCTAGCACTGCTGAAAACTGTTTTGCTGATTAGAGAAGCCATAGAGCTGGCCTGGGTGACCCCAAACTTTGGAACGGTAGCGTAAGTTGAGACCATTTACCATTTAAACTGTAGCTACATGGCAGAAAACGCGCACCTGTTGAATAATTACTTAAAACTTATTGGATACTTTACACAGGATGTAAATGCTTCACTGAAGGAGACGTCTGTGTTCATAACTGCAAGTGTTTTAGCCCTGAAGCTAAAGGCTAACGTTAATTTAAAGTTAACAAATTATAAAATATCACCACCATTTGAATTATTTTTTTCATGAAACACACACTTTAATCTTTACCCTTCACCAAAAACATTCAGTGCATTTTTTTTTCCTTTTTTCTTTTTTTGTAAAGCTTTATTTAAAATGTTGTTGGGCATAATGGGCCACCGGTAGGGCTGGGTACCGTTAAACATTTACAGTATGGTATGCGGGAAAAACAGTGTAGGTACTACTGGTATCGAAATAATGAATATCTGTAGAGAACAAGTTTGGAAGCCTGTTGGGTCCAGGGACAACATTTAAGGAAGTTAATTAAACCAGCCCTATCCCCTGGTGGTGGACCTGCTGGACCTAAATAAGTGACCTCAAACCCCAAAACAAAAGTGTAGATCTATAGGTTAATATTTAAAAGAAAACATATTACAAACATTTCTTTATTCAAACCAGTTAATGAAAATGTTAACAGAGAATTGATTTTGATGATATTCTGTTTCTTGACATAAAAAAAAAAAAATCGCTTCTCTAATTGGTGGATGAACTACATAAGCCTGAAAAGTGTTTCCATGGTCTAGGTATTTGGTATTCTCAAATAGACATTCAAGTTGTTAGAAGCTCAAGGTTACAAGGTATTTTGCATAAAGTAAATTATGTTCTTGATAAGGCTTCTTTATTTATTTTATATTCTTCTCTAATTGTCCCTTACTTTACATATTGTATCGAGGTCTGGGGGAAACGCATGCAAAAGTGTAATAGATCGAATGTCATAAAGGCTCTGGAGAACATACTAACGACCTTTTTGTGAAGCTGAAACTATTAAAATGTAAAGATCTTGCTAATTTAAAAATACTACAGACCATGTGGAAAATTAAGCACAAGTTGGTACCAGAACTTCTTTACAAGAAATTGACCTTAATCACAGACGACACCAGGCGAAAAGGAAACTTTTGTACCTTTCACCCGACTCTCACTAAGACAGAGGGGTTTCTTGGCTTCTGGGGTAAGATTATGGCATTAATTAAAGGACACATTAAAATGTTCTCAAACAATAGATGCATTTAAAAAATATGTTCAAGGAGATGCAGATGGAGGAATATAAAAAAAACTTGTTTGTTGAAATGTTTTCCCATTTCAACAAACGAGTTATGTTTTTATTAAAAAAAATTTTTTTTTAATTGTTCAAATGATTGATTTTTGTAACACCAAAAAGAGTGTCACAAATTTGTTGAACGGATCACCCGCCGTTTTGGTCGTCGATTTCCCTGTCACTATTACAAAGGGACATGGACAATAAGTCAATGTCTTCATCCTGCGCCTTTTCACCATGTACTGATGTGCTGTTAATATTAATGTATGACACTGCAAAGAAAACTGAGCATGGATGAATACATTTTTTTTTTTTAAAAGGCAGTCAAAACGTTATCCTCCGCCTCCTAGCGTGATTGCCTAATTTCTTTCTTTCTTCCTTTCTTTTTGAGGCTTTCAATTATGTTTTTTGTTTTCCTATTTTCCTGAAGAGTGCAGGAGAATAGGAAACTTGCAGTCCTACAATCCTATCCAAATGCCTGACCATAAAAACTGCTCTTCAGGCTGTGGCGTCAGAAGAAGTCTTTTTGAGGTGTCATCGTGAGTGCAGAAGAAGACTCGTGCGTTGTGTTCAGGTTCTCCGGGTAACCATTGTACTTCTGTAGGTACGGCGTGGCTCCGGAGAACATCATCCTTTACGGCCAAAGCATCGGCACGGTGCCCACGGTGGACCTGGCGTCTCGGTACGAGTGTGCGGCCGTTATCCTCCACTCCCCGCTCATGTCCGGCCTCAGGGTGGCCTTCCCCGACACACGCAAGACCTACTGCTTCGATGCCTTCCCCAGGTACCGGCGCCGACTCATGGATGCCACCAATAGAATGATCCCAAATGGTCTTACCTCAATTTATAATTATTATTTTATATAGCACCTTACAATAACACAAGGAAGACCAAAGTGCTTCACAGAAAGATCAAACAACTTAAAAACACACAAAAATCATTTACATACGTGAGTATTAAATGAAGTATTAAAAGCTAGTTTGAAAAGATGAGTCATTAATCTGGATTTAAAAAGGGACGGATCCGTGAGAACATGCAGACTGAGGGGCTCCGTTGTACTTGTTTTACACAAGTCCCGTTTCTTTGCCTTTCTCCGATGTAAATAAAGTTGAAATTAACCATTTCAAAAGTCCAAACATGACGTCCTCAAACTGCTTTCCTCTTGTCACTTTGCAGTGTTTTTGGAAAGAGCATATTTTCTAAAGCAGCTGGCGGCACGGTAGCACAGCGTTAGCGCTCGTGCTTCACAGCTAGAAGGCCCGGGTTCGATTCCCACCTGGACGGGGCCTTTCTGTGTGGAGTTTGCATGTTCTCCCCGTGTCTGCGTAGGTTTCCTCCGGGTACTCCGGTTTCCCCTACCACTAAAAAACATGTACAACCTGCAGGCCCAGGGACTGCAGGTGGAAATTAGCACAAGTGCTATAACCTGGTACAATGCATCTCTCCTTTCTGAGGCTAATGTAGATTGTACACTGTCCCTGTTCAAAAATAAATAAATAAATAAATAAATAATGTTTTGTATAAATATCGCTGTTGGCGCAGAGGAGCGTCTAGGCAAAGTTTCTGCCTCATTTTGTGCAAATGCACTACTCGGGCGTTTGTAGCCTGAAATGAAACATTAGTTGCCTGACTGAAGTAACCTTTGAAAACCTTGACAATCACCACACAGGAGGTACCTTGCACAGCAACATCACACTAATTTTAAGTTCTCCATGACGTCCTGGAATCAAGTAACCAATTTGGAATTAACCGCATGTTTCCAAAGTAAAGTCATATTTGTCCCACTGCAAACCATTAAAACTATCTGCTGGATGGAAAATCTCTTGTAACCTGTTGCAGTCTCTATGCAAATGCTTAAGTGGTGATTAAAACAGTATTTGATACTAAAGTGTTGTCGACCCCACCCGGGACCTTACCCTTACTGAAGCCCATTGTGCTCCTCATAAACCCTCCAAGGCCAAACAGCCCGATCGTTGAGTGACCTCCATTTACCTCTGCCTGTATCAACCTTCCTCTGTGTCCCCCTCTCGCCGCAGTATTGACAAAGTGTCCAAGGTGGCCTCTCCGGTGCTGGTGATACACGGGACGGAGGACGAGGTGATCGACTTCTCTCACGGGCTGGCCATGTACGAGCGCTGCCCGCGGGCCGTGGAGCCGCTGTGGGTGGAGGGCGCGGGCCACAACGACATCGAACTCTACGCGCAGTACCTGGAGAGGCTAAAGCAGTTCATCTCCTTCGAACTGGCCGCCTCCTGATGCAGTCACGCTGTTCCTTTAAGTGTCCCGGGACTGTCCTGTGAGGTCGCGGTTGGGGGGGGAGGGGTGTCGGTATCATTCCCCTCCGATTTGGACCGTTTTCTGAAGTCCGCATGCCCAAATATTAAGGTAACACAACTCGGACACATAATTTTTTAGCATTTTGTTTGATCGACCTTTTTTTTGCAATCGACTTTTCTTTAACTTTAGCTTTGGAAAGTTTACAAAATTGTACCGTAAGATCCGAGCCCCGATTGTGTCCCTGTCCCAGACCTTCTCCACTCCCAACTTCTTCAGTATAAATGGCCACCAATCTGTCAAACTCATCTGCCAGTACTGATCTTATGTGAAAATCTGGAGTTGTTCTGTTTTTTGATACAGGAGCCTTTTATAAAAATGTGTCCCTCCAAAAAACTACATGTACGGCGGGATATGAAGCTGCTAAGTTTCTGGTTGGTTCACTGTTTTCATATTGGGTTCTTGAAGCTTTTTGGTCGCAAGTAGTCCTGCCCCAGTGGTGGCTCAGACTGGATTTTTTGTTTTGTTTTTTGTATTGTTTTTTTCATTGTCCTTTCTTTTACTGCTGTTTTTTGGTACTTTTTTTTTCCACATAGAGGTACACGAATGAAGAGTTAAGTAGTAAAAAAAAGTACAGAAAATGAATTGAGATGGAACTATTGCGTGTTTTTGTAATGATCATTGTTTAATGAACTGCCTTCTCCATAATTTGCCTACGAGACAAGAGAGTCCCAGACCAATGACTTGACTCCATTCTGACCAAATGTACGGGACTTTCTCATCAAACACTAAGGCAGAATCCTCGTCACTGCTGAAACCCTCCAACATTTTGTTGATTTATATGCCTGTATTTTTTTATTTTTTTTTAGCTCATGAAGAAAATCTCTTTTGCACCATACATGATTCTGTGATTAATGTAGTTGTTCAGTTGCACTTTGATCGTGCAGATAATTTCAGGTGTTATTATTTGATTTGAACTGGTTCTATTAAAGCCACATCGCGTAACATCCCAGTTTATACGGTGAACTAGAGACACATGCCGTCAGCAATACTTGATACAATGTTATTTTAGCAGTGAGTTACACATATATAAAGTACTAGAGGACTTAAAGTATTCAAACCCGAGCAGCAAATGCTTCGCTTAATGTCTGTACTTGAACGGTTTAAAATCCAGCTGGATATTACTGTGCAAATGCCAACGCAATAACTCCTGTTTCTTGCCAACAGAGGTGGTCCGTAACAAAGGTGGTTTACTTAATGAGGCCTACTTGTAGAGTTTTTGAGGATCTGTAGTTTACTTGAGTTGTATTTTTACTCCACTACATTTGAGAGCGTAATATAATGCTATCTACTCCACTACATTTGAGAGCGTAATATAATGCTATCTACTCCACTACATTTCTATAAAGGTAAATGTGAACATGTGGTTTGTTTATCTTAAAGGGGGGCTTTTTACCATGTTACCTCGTGTCTTGGGCTGCTAGCACATCTTTGTCTAATCTTTAGATATACCTCAGAGGCTATTCTTGCGTGGCAGTTCCTAGAAAGCGCCTCCTGAGGTCCTACGTATCCAGGAAATGCTTTCTTCACCCCCCCGATCCCTTGCTGGCCTTAATCCTCTCATTGCGAAGTAAAAACACTAATGATAGCATCACTACAGCCACATGCGCCTAGTGGTGAATTGCTGTTATTTTTTTTTTGTCTTTTTATTGAAACCGCTGCGCAGCAAAGGGGAGCGAGAGGAAGGGAAAGTGGGAGGGGATTATGGGAACTCACTTGGAGGATCAGGAAATGAAACTTGCGAGGGGCTGGCGGAAAGCGGAGGTTACTCTTACCGCAATGAAGAAAACACACAAAGCTAATTACGGGCTAATGGCTAGATAGCCACAGCTAGAGGAACGGGTTTGCGAACGAGAGCTTGAAAGACGTGCTGCCGGGAGAGGCTTGTCAACGGTGCAATTACGCCTCCGTGCCCAGGTAGTTGCCACGGTAACTGTTTAGAAGTGACACTGAGGATGAAGATTTCAGTGGATTTAGTGATGAGATCGAGAGTTTGGTGTGTTCTTTATGCTATAGATATCTAAACTGTTTATGTGACGTTAGCATACAGTGTTTTTTCTTCATTAGGCAGTTTTTGGCTAGTGCGCCTTATACTCCGGAGTGACTTATAATACAGAAAACACGGTACTGGATATTTAGTTTCAGCCATTTAAGACCAATATTGCATTTTCTTACCAACAAAGTGTAACATGATGATAAAAATGCAACTTTATTACTAAATACCGGCCAAAAGCATGGCACCCCCTCTTTAAACGCCTTAAAACACACACTCCAGAACTGTAGGTTGCGCAGGCGTACCGACAATGCCATTGACTCCACACAAGGAAGAAGGTTTGTGCCCGACGTCTTGCTCTACTGATTTTTGTGTCTCAAAGTAATTTTCCATGCCACTTTTTAAACTGATTTGTACTTTCTACTTTGGATAATATCTCAATAGTATTTTCTACTGCAAATACTTCGGTACAGTAACGACTCACCGACTCTGTTTACTGGGTGAAATGTTGCGCAGTGTGGCTTTAAGTATGTGCTAATCTTTTTTGTCAGACTACTTTTTAGTGTAAATGCTGTGCGGAGACTGAGATTTCTGAAGGTCCACATGTCCTCTGATGCCACGGTTACTTTCAGCTGCACCACACCTGCAGCCTGACTCGCCACGCCTCTTTCCCATTGTGTCCCGTAATGAGAACGTCCACCTGGTATTGCTCCGTTGATGAAAACGATCTAATGGAGAATGCATCAAACAAAAATCAAAGGGCGCTTTTGCCATTGGAGTTGGAAAAAGCTGTCATTGAAGGCAAGACACTGTAGGGAAAAACGGGACCAGACTGATCTCTAAATATTGCTACCTGGAAACAAAATAAATCTACACAATAATCTCTTGCATCATTTCACTCATCAAAGGTTCTTCCATTGATTTATAGACAGTCCTTTTCTAAATGCTTTTTTCTAAGTGCTACATTTAAGAATGGCGCCGTCTCCTAATTCACAAAATTTGGGAGTCTATTTTTTTTTTTTCACAGAAGAATTTGTTGATTGGTTTTCTTTTCTTTTCTTTGAGCTTTGTCGGTATTTTTCAAAGAATCCAAAATCACCGCTGTATTAAAAATGTGAACTAAAGAGAAACTCAATGCAATCTGATTTAGTAATGATAGAATAACCCATTTTTACGCATAAAACCCCTTCTTTCCAGATGAAAACATTGAACCATAGAAAACTGGATAAATTGTTCGGTAACACTTGAGAATACGGCCCAGTAACTCCTAGGTAGTTACTGTGGTACATCCCTGGTACTTACAGAGGTCAATGACCAGGTACTTGAGTGGTATGGCCTGGTAACGTTATTCCGAAAATATAATCCTGACCCTAACCCTAATGGAACCCCTACTCAATGGGTGATTTTCAGAATAATGAGACGTCGGACTAATGGGCTGACCTTGTAACTCCTAGGTAGTTACCTAAAAGTGCCACTCTAAGTACTTGGTAATTATCTACTACATGTACTACAGTAACTACCTAGGATTTACCTGGACGTATTCTCCTGCAGTGCGCCTTCTCCTCGTCCCGAGCATTACCGGTCCACGTTCTCATTACAACACGATGAATGTCCCGTAGAGTTGGGCTGATCTTAAACTAGCTAAGCCTGGAGTGCAAACGTTGACATTACAAAGCCTTACGTTGGGAGTTTTCTGGACCATTCATGAGCAAACCTCTGGACTGACTCCTGCTGCTGCTAACCCAGTCTCTCACTGTGGACTGACCGTGGACATGTCCCGCAGGAGACGGGGAGGGCTTTGACAGTCCAAAATCAATGTGAACAAGTGACCCGTGGTGGTTTTGAAGGATGCTGTTCAGACGATTTCAGCGAGTATTTTGTCCACTGCGAAAAAGGAGTGTCTGTAAGACGACTTGAACGAGGAAAGTTCAAACAGCTTTTTTTCATTGGTTCTGACGACGGTAGAAATTATAAACCAGTTATGTATTCTGTCAGTTTTGGGAAGTAAAGAAGAAAAGGAAATCATACTCCAGTGGAAGAACAATTGGCTTCAAATTAGGTCGAGAGAGACTCGAGACACTGCAGATAATTTGAGAGCGAAGCTAGAGGAAGTTATTACATTCAAATTTACCACTTTTGGGCTCAATAAACCAAATGTTTTTTGTATTAGATATCGGTGTGGGAGCACATGCACGTATAGAAGCATGTTTCAGGAAATTGCAAAACAACAGATTTTTTTGTTACAAACTACGAGACAAAACTAAGGTCAAAGGCCCTATACCAGATTTTTTTTCTTGTGGGTCGAAATTAGTTTTGACCTCCATCAGTATAAATGTAAATGTGCTGTCACCGTGCATCTAATTATAAAGCATTTGTCAGGGAGCTACTTATGTTTGGAAGATACTATTTTCAACATAATTAAAGAAAACTATTGGTTGGATAATCCCTGCTTTAATGTATTCGGCCCAAAAGCTACAAAACGCCTGCAGTGTCTCCCCTTTAAATAAAAACAACTAAATTAATTCGCGTTCATTTATTGAGAAGACGGTGAAGAAACCTGAACATGGTTTAACAGGATTAATATGAACAATCCCAAACACAGCCGCACAGTTTGAAACGGGGGCGGGTGAAGCAAACCGGTCGCTCGGTCAAGTCCTTAAACGTGTGTGCACTACAGACGCTCCTCTCTTGCAGTGTTGAGGTTTGGTGTGGGCCTCTTTGTCTCTGACCCACCGTTGTCTATGAAGTCCATTCTTACGCTCCCGTTTGATTTTGATACGGAGTTTTTGTACACTTTTTGAACCTGAATGTTAGAAGCCTTGCTGTATATCTGAAACCCAGAGTCCGGAGCAGAGTTTTTTTTTGTTTTTGTTTTTGACGTGTCTTTTATGCAACGACTGAAGTAGATGTGCTCAGTGTTGGACATAAGCCTTAAGATGCTGTGATGATGCCGGTCGTTCTGTCGCTGTGATGGCAGCTCTGTGATGTTGGAAACAATAAACAATGCATGACGTATGGACTGTGTGAGCTTCTTTTTTTTTTTGACATATAGTATATGTTAATGTGTGCTTAAAAAAAATCTCAAATGTTTAAAGTTTAAAATAGGGCTGCCACGATAATTTCTATATCAACTTATTGTTCAACAATTGACAGACAAAACATTTTGGGCTCAAAATGTATCGTCTTTATATTTATTTATTACCAAAGCAAGTTGTGTCTCATTGTGGAATAATGTAAGATTAAGTACTTTTCTAACATTGTCTTTCTAACATTCTGCTAAAAAAAAGTGGGTCGAAGCAGAAAGCTTATGAGCGCCCACCCCCGAAATCATTACAATAAAAAAAATATATCACAATAGTTCAAAGGAGCATATTACAAAGTACAAGAAACACAGGAACACAGCATTCACCCATACACACAACGTACCCGTTTATGATTTAACCTTATCCTATTCTAATTACTTTATCAATCATACAATTTGCAGCGTCATATTTTGATTTGCCTCATTGGCAAAATAGAACCTGTTACACTTCAAAGCGGTTTATTAGCACAGACCAAACTTACAACCACCGTTTGAAATGTTCACATAAAGCACAACTACAACAAAGGTCTTGTTTCATTTAAGAAGTCTAGTACAAAGCAAGTAACAAAAGGCGATCATTAATATATTTGGTAATTACCGAAAGTCGCTATAGTTTCATGTTAAAAAGGCACATTGATATACATATTGTCCACGATCTGGCTTCTTCCCAGTTGTCATTACCGTCCTCATAGTATTCATTTGTGTAAATTGTCCTTCCTTTTTTTTTAATGTTTTGTATCTATGTACATAGTGTAGTGCGTTTAAAAAGCCAGGGTGTAGAGCGGGCCAGTTGAAGAGGGCAGTAGCTCCCCATCAACAAACCCCCACCCAGCTGCCCTAACTAGCTGATTTTATAGCTGATGTTCCTATGCGTGGTGCATTAAAAGACGTGGTTACATGAGCCCGTTGGGAGGGTCCCTCTCGACAGATTCATAGCTCGCCTACCCTAATTCTGTAGAGCAATAACTCTCTTACGCAAATTGATCCTACTGCACCCCCTTTGTAAGTTTTAAGATTTAGAAGAAGAACTTTATGTATAACTTTATAGATAGTTTCTGTGTATAAAGTTTTCAATAATATCGTTTATCATGAGTTTCCTGCCTCAATATATCGAACTTCAGATTTTGTTATCGAGACAGGCCTGGTTTTATGCTTTCATGTAAATTTGAATTGAACAAAATGTGCCTCTATGCTTCATTGACACAGTTCCAGGGTAATGTCAGAAGACCTTTCACAAAATGTATGTATTTTAAAACGTAAGGGTCAAGGGGGAAAATATATATAATATTTTTAGAACGGGAAGAGAAGAACTTAATTGTAGCGTCGGCGCTTTCGAAGGGACTATTATTCTTTCACGCCACACTCGCAGGTGGCACTCTATTACACAGCCACCGCCTTGGGGTGCAGACTGACAAAGCTGCGAACTGGTCCGTCTGTGCCAAAGGGCCCCTGCAACCAACAGCAACCAC
This sequence comes from Proterorhinus semilunaris, assembly GCA_021464625.1. Classification (NCBI taxonomy): domain Eukaryota; kingdom Metazoa; phylum Chordata; class Actinopteri; order Gobiiformes; family Gobiidae; genus Proterorhinus; species Proterorhinus semilunaris. Next base: position 7,662,007 of record CM038346.1, read on the forward strand.
TCACCCACACACCACATCCACACAGCGTCTTGCCCGAGGACACGGTGACAAGATTCTTGGGGGATCGAACCGCCAACCTTAAGATTGAGTGGGAGAGAACACTGAGCTTTATTTTTATTTTTTTTTACCTCATTCAATATGTTCTTTACGCAGGGCTTTAATGCTCTTCCATGACCAATCTATCATGCACTTTCACATCACTTCCACAGGCGCTGCTGGGGGGAAATGACTTGGATATGGTTCACATGGAGGGTCAAAGAAGAAAGCTACATATCCCCCTAAAATACTTCTGCGTGCTGCTATTGAGCATAATGTGTCTTCAAACGCACAAACTGTGACGTCCCGGTTCCGGAGCGCCCCCTCCTGGTGTCTCTGCAGTTTGCCCACAGATGGGGAAACGTCCTCCAACATAATGGCCACATGTTGCCGAATTTTATTTGGGGGGGGGGGGGATGCTGTAAAAGAAAACCTCAGCAATGAATGGCCTATAGATGTTGACCCACTGACAGGTTCCACATGGGTCTTGAACGATTGGCTGAGGGTTATGAGAGAGAATCTGGGAAAGAATTCAAAAATATAAAGAAAGTAGCGTGTCTGTGCGTGCTGCGTGACAGGCCACATTTGAAGACTATAATACCTGAGAGAGGCGCGCATCCCCTCCAGACTCCACTGCGCAGAGACACCGGTAAGACGAGCCCACACGCTCACACACGACACCCCCCTCCTCCCTCCTCCCGCCAGCTCCGTGTCGTGTGTCCACGCTGAGCCCGGTGAGTTTGACAGTTGCCTGTTGCAAGGGGGCCACACGCGCCGGCTGGGCGTGTCTTATCTGGAGCGGGAGTAAATAGAGGCGGCGGAGTCTCGAGGAGGGGATGGCGTGTGTGCGCGCTCACACACCGTCTGCAGACTGAACCCGCTCTCCATCAGCGCTCCGACACCACCAGCACCAGCACCTCTGCCGCGTCTGCCGCTGCCTCTGCCGCCGTCTGCCTCCTGCCGCGTTGGACTGCACGGCGCGGTAAGATCATCCCCTCCGCGTGTGCGTGCGTGATGAGTGAGAGAATGGAGAGCCACAGGTGTGCGCCCGCGGGGGTCTCCGCTGTGTGGATGGACAGTTGCGTGCGCTGGCTGGTTAGTTGCGCTGTCTCCCCTTCCTTCCCCGGTCACTTTGGCTACAGCGGGGCGCGCTGAGCGTCTCGGTCCGTCCACAGTTCGTCTCGAGCCGCTCACTCTGTAAACAAGTGCTGCCCGCATGCTTCCGCGCCAACAGGTTCGCGCACAGGCGGGCTTTGTGCGCGTGTCTTTTGGCACAGTTGACAAGCGGCTGAACCCTGTCACGAGACGCGCGATATAGGCTACGTTGACCAAAAGCTGATATGGCACTGCGTCTGCAACATGTGGGTGCACTGCTGGCATGTATAGGGGACGCCGGGGCTGGTTGTCACATTGTAGTTGTTTAGTTTTATTTCATTGCTCATCATCAGCAGAACAAACTGAAGGAGCCATACAGTGAAAAATAACTGTTTAAAACGCTGGCTTGAAGTGGTCCGCCTCCGATGTGCAGTGCTATTTTTGGCGAAATAACAAGCTGTGAAAACAAACGTACAAAAAAAAAAAAAAAAAATGCAGCAAAGGTTATCACAATGTCTTTTGTTGGTTGTCCCTTTTGTTACTAATGGGGCTTTCTGCAATCATGAATTTAAGGGAGGGGTAGTAACTTTTTCAAATGTACCAATCAGTGTTGCAAAAAAACAATAAAAATCAATTGATGGGCTATATGAAAAATTAACACGCATAGCTAAACGAAGGCTGAAATGAACCGCAACAGGCAAGAGTGATAGATTTCAGCTTGTAGAAGTCTAATCACATGGTTAGCAGGTGTTACACATTGGAAACGTGTTAATCGCGATCAATTCTTAGAGGCTAAATATTGTCCAACAAAGCAGCCTTCCTTCAACTTCACCAAACCCTTTCTGAACATTTCAGCGTGTCCATTCCCACCTCATTATACTGTAAGTTAGTGACACGGTGCAAACAGGCATGCTGCTCATTAGCCATGTAAACACACTTCAACCCCCTTTTCATGCCAGGGCACCCGACGCCCAATCCGTGCGTTCTCTGCGCTGTGGCACGACCGGTTGCCCTAAAGAAGACAAACAGCCCGCATTAATGAAGCCATAAAACGTGAAATAGGCTAACCCTCGCGGTGGACTCCAGGTGTATTTCGAAGGCTTGATGTAGGGCCATAACGGGAGCCTGGCGGTCAGTGCCATACCGCGTTGATGAGAAACCCTCCGTATCGCGCGCGCTATTGCTCCCCAAAGCAGCGGATATAGCCCCCGCGCGCTCCCCCCTTTCCCCCGTCAGCGCCGTTAATGACCTGTGACAGGGAACAAGGCTGCGCGGCGGAGCCCACCCTCGTCACCTCCTGTGGTTGTGCTGTCGGGAGTCGGGCAGGTGCCGCGCTCCGACGGAAAGTCAAACCTCCGCGGGGAACAGCCATTAACACAGGTAGCAGCGATGTAGTACTCCGAGTCATTTCGGAGACTCGTGACTCGACTAAAACATCCAACTCAGAGTCATTTTATGTACGAGCCGAAGCCACGAGCGCGCACTAGGAAAAAGGAATGCTGACACTAGGCATTTTGGCCATAATGTTGGAGCCTGGTTGTTGGAAGCATGAGTTTTCCGAGTAGACACTTTGGCTGGTTGTCACACAGATTACTTCTTTTCAAACTCGCTATTACCTTCCCCCAAAATTGTGCAGCTTTGTTTAGTGGAACGGTTGTCTTGATACTAGGCTGGCGTTCTGAGCAGTTGCATACTCCTTTTGCGTCTTTGGGCAAGACACTTCACCCACCCTTTGTTTATGTCAGTGTGACTGCTGGCCATGTGGCTGTTGGCGTAGATTTGCAGACATGTTTTTGCAGTCAGTCGGCCCCGTTTCTGCTCTGATCCAAGAGAAGCTTTCGTCAGCAGCACACAATGATCTTCGTCTTGACAGCAAGCAGGATTTTAAAGACCAGTTGGAGGGGTTTGTACCACCCATCTCTCTTCTAACAGTTACCCTCATCTGTTCAAAAGCAGATCTTTAGTTAGAGATGGAGTTTCACCTTTGATTTAATAATGCATTTATTTTTTTTATTTTTTTTTCTTTACATAAAGTTTAGGCATACTTTAGTGCAGTTTAAGCCCATTTACGACCCTTTTCAGACCCACCTCAGTCCTGGTTTGATCTGGATCTAGACCTGGTGGAACTTGGAAGGTCAGATGTATTTTTATGAAGAAACGACAGTGTTGTGATTTTTTTCTTTCTTCATATGCAATGTCAACAGAGTTAATGGGGCCTGTACAAACCTTGTGATAAGCCAGTGATAAATCTTCCATTATCTAAAGACTCATTAACAAATGTTATTCCAGGTTATAGGTGGAGACTAAGGTTATTCTTGGCATTTGTCCTCATACTTGCTGTACACAGTTTATTGTCCCTTTATAAATGTTCCCTCTGCATTATTTGACCCATCCTTCAAAGAAGAGCTGTAGGTAACTGCGATGCAGTCACATCTCCAAATCTTGGGACAACTTTAATTTTTGCCAGGCTTATAGTGCGCATCTTGGGGCTGAAATCCACACAGAAAAGCTGTGCTCACACAATCAGGGGATCTAATCCGGGACCTTCCTGCTGTGAGGGAAAAGGGATTAGCATTTTTCCACAAAGCCACTGGGCCAGTGGGGATTAGCATATTCACCTTAATGAGAAAGTCACTGTGGGCACTTTATCTTGTGTTGATTTTCTTTATGCTCGTCCATCGATTTCAATGGATATTCCAACTTACAGGTAGTGCTTACACAAAGAGGAAACAGTTTAATGGACGGGGCTGAATAAGGTGAATATTTGTGCATGTATTCAGGGCTGGACCACCCGGAGGAGGCTCAAGAAGAACATGCAGTTTCTACTCAGAAAGACTCCACACGGTCTGGGACTGGGCTGTGTTCATGACATTGTAGAATGTCCTATCATAATCATAATTTCAGTTGGAGCAGGTGCCGATACAAATGGGAGAGAAACAGTTTTGGAGGGAAATCTATGAACAGAACATTTAAAAAAGTTTTCCATAATCCTTATTTCATAGTGAATGGATTCACAAACCTGCCACATTCAATCTTATGGCTGAAAGTCCTTTCATCTGACCAACATCAAACATCTGGACACCTTTATGTGTCAGTAATGTGACCATAGTTCATATGTGCTGAGAGAGGAGACCTTTGTGGCAGTTTTTGTTTCATGTGGATCGGTCCAGCCGTTACGGAGAAATCATCCATAAACCAAGTCCGATATGCAGCATTTTGACAGTTACCATAGTTACCACTATACAATTCTTAGCTGCACCAACTCCATTTTGAATTAAAAGCTCTTTACACTCTTGTGATCATGTGAACACAACCTATTGTATCAACCTTTGTGTTAAGTTGTCGCTAAACACTTTGCCACCTTGTAGGATTGTAGTGAAAGGCTCTCAAGCAATCATCTGTTTGCCTCTCACCTCCAGAAACTTCGTCAGCAACTATGATCCCTCAGCAGAAGGCTCTATTTATACTGTTACAGTGGGGAGCGGTTTACCTTGTTATTGGCTCCACCCATCTTTATTCTAGCTAATCACAAATTAGCTCCTTTAGAATGAAGACATGTGGAACAATAAAAGGTCAACTCCTCCCCACTTCTGCTGAAAGTTCCCAGGTGAAGCTTCTCGTGGTAAGAGAGGCATCCTTAACTCTAACATACCCAGAAAGATGATCGCTTGAGAACCTTTGCTTACAAAATTAGAATTCTGGTGTGAATGTTTATCATATTGCAAACACATTATCCCCAAACTCTGACTTGACGTTTTGCAACAGTTTCCCCAAAAATCAATCCCTCTCGCGTTTCTTTCCGAACAAAATCGGACACGCTTTTACCGAAATCCGCCATGAGAGCCGCCACAAGCAGCCTCCGGTTTTGCGGTTTCAGTTCGGCAGGGACTCTCACGCTCTCTCGCGCCGTCTGCTTTTTGGAGAGACTTCTGTCCGACGTTAGCAGCAGCTGTCAGTTTCCAGCGAGAAGCCAATTTGGGCACCGCGCCAAGTCCCAACCCAAGGAATCCACAACCCAGGAATGAAGCCGGAGAGAGTACTGCGAGCACGGTGCATTCCCCAAATCAAAAATCCTAATCTCTCCTGCTGCTCGTCTGTCAGTGCTTTAATGGGCTGTGAAATTGTTTAGTGCACTTGTTTGCATGTCTCGGCCTGCTGCTTCCCGCGGAGCCGCACCGAGCCGAGGAGACGACAGAGGGCTGTAGGACCAGTCATGACTCTGTTTCCATTTGGCGCGTGGACCCGTCCTGAGGCTGTTATGACCCGGTTCTCCCCGTGGTTGGTTGGATTTTCTCCGAGTGCTTCCCCCGTCAACTCCAAGTGCAGCCGCATTGAAGGATGAGTGAAATTCTACAGGTGCAATACCTTTGTGACAGTTCCGAAATCAAGGCCTTTGTCCTTGATCCAGAAAAACAAACGCTGTTATTGTCTGAGCGAGCGCTACAGCACACGCGGGTCCACAGTGACACTCCCCCCCCCCCCCCCGGTCTGCAATAGCCTGGCATGATGATACCCCTCTGTGTTTTTTGGGACACAGGGGGCTCAGTCTGACGCCCTTGTTTGCCGCTCATGCCGAACTCAAACTGATCCGTGCAATCAGATTCGTTTATTTGCAGTCACCTGTCGATTGCGAGCAGCGACACTCTTGGGACACGAAGGTCCCATCAATAGGGCACAAGAGCAGAGAGATTTATTCCAATCAGCGATAATGACCGATTATGATTCATAACTCTGTTTGAATATTAACACAGAAAAGCTAATAATAGCACCGTAACACATGCTGCCTTTCACTGAATGGTTTACTCTGCTTCTTGTTTCCTTTTGTATGTTCTGCTCTAGAAATGTAGTTGATGCCGACTCCGACTCTGATTTTTCCAGGCAAGGCCTGCAAACCGGTCTTATAGGCTACGGATGGTCCAGATTATTTCTGCAGATAAGTTCAGTCTGACAAAGGGATTTCTGTAAACTTTGAGGACAGAGACGAGAGCTCTAGTGAAGAGGCAGGAAAGAACTCCAAATACGCCAGTGTTATACTTGCCATGCTCTCACTTATAAAGACTGCATCTTTTCCTCATCGTAGGGCTTTACATATAGTGCTTTACATACAGTATATCTCCCTGCACTAAATTGTTTTGTGATAAGCGGAAATTAAAGCCTTAGAAAAAGTCGTGACGCGCCTGCCGTGCACATATATGTGCAGACGCTCGCCAACAACATGCATGTACAGCTCGATAAACAATACGCTCCCCGACCTTGTCGTGAATGGCCGGGTCATCTGGTTACCCTTATCTTGGTCAGATAAAAGACTTCAGTGGTTTTGCAATATAAAGTGGCTTCTTGCGATATGGATATTGCATCACCTAATACTGTAATACAATATATATTATATTGTGCAGTCCTATCCCCAAGGCGTAATGAATTCCCCCATCAATAAAGAACATGCACAATTAGTTCATATCATGATTTTCACAGTGGGGCTTCTCATGATTGAAAGATCGGGGGTTCGAATCCCGGCTCCTGCAGGTGCACACTGCCGTTGTGTCCTTGGGCAAGACACTTCACTCGCCTTGCCTCCAGTGTCTGCGTACATTGGTGCATGAATGAGAGTGTCAGTGGGTGACTGGTTCCTTGCTGTAAAGCGCTTTGAGTGTCTAATGTACGGAAAAGCGTTATATAAGACCATTTACCTGAACATTCGGTTTCTGAAAGTTCACACTGTGACTGATTTCTGATCTGTCACAAAGGTCGGATCACAATATTATTCTTATTACCATAGCACTCAGCCCTATGCACAGTAGATTATGAAAGGTTAAGGTAGCCTTAAATTATTGCTCCTGTGTCAACCTGTAAGGGGTGTAGCCAGTGCATGTGCTTGATCTTGTTTCGTGGGCCCGATTGAAAGAGTGCATTTGGACTTCCAAGTTAGCCTTAGCATTCCCACCTCTGGCCTAGCTGGAGGATTAGCGTATATTGTAAATACATTCCAAAGAAGTTCATGTGAAATGCACATGAGACTTCTTGTTCTCCCCTGCAGGGTCAGGTCAAGTGTGTCAGGTTTTGTGTTCTGTCTGATAGTGCAAGCGCTGCCTAAGAGAGAGGGAGACACATAAACAGGGTGAGTCATGATGAAAATAAAGGGTGTCATGCTTTTCTCGCTATTCTTTTCTCTTTCTCATGATGGATCTATTGTGCTCTGATGTGTTTGGACACGTTCAGGTACAAGACAACATCTGCGGACAGTTGAATGGCAATTCATTGGTGTATGCGTCATTCAACTATACTGTAATATTTATCAACTCTTTGAACCGTTGGAGCGGGCTATCAAAGCAGTAAAGCGCAGAGCCAAAAGGGTTGTGGTTGTGGTTTGTGGTGGAGTGTCGGGGAAGAGGCGGCTGGTAGAAAGCATTATGGGGCTAGTTTTACCAGGAGTGCAATATCAATCTGAAAATAGGAATTGTAAATTTATGGAGACAAGACAAAGTCTATGTAATCGATACAGCAGGACATAGTATCTTGATTTAGATTAGCTGAAAATGAAAATTTGGAAGAAACTACTGCTTTTTGTTTCTGTTTTTTTATCGATCCAATCACAGACCACGTTGTCACGACAAGAAGAATTAACCAGTCAAACATTTTCTTAAATGAAACGTTACTTAACAAGAATGTACTGTGATCAAGAGGGTGAGCTTGGACAATATATCTTCACTTTCCTCGGGTTTCTGATGGGGCTGAATGCTCCCTTTTATTCCTCTCAGAAGAAGTAGATGTTGATGCTTCATCTTCTGTAAGAGGGTTTTCTTCGTGTTGTTGCCAACTATAGAAAGTATTTTTGTCTCGTTCCAAACGTACATTGAAACAGCCGTTGCACATGTGTTAATGTGCCTGTCAATCACGCACATTGGGGAATCGAAGAAATCCCACTCGGCCCCAGACGTCATGTCTTTGTAAAGAATAGAAAAAGCGAGTCGTCTGGCTGGCCAGGCTAAGTGACCTACCAGGGCACAGGTGTTGAGATTGCACGCAGCCACCAGGCAGCACAAACGTCCAAGATGGAAAACAAAGTCCAATTGATGGCTGACTAGGTTAGAGAAGACATATCAACATTCATTTTGTTGTTGTTTCCTGATGATTCTCACCGTTTTATAATGTTCTATTCCCACTGATGCCTGTAGAGAGCACTCTAGGACCATTCCTATTGTCTGTGCATGTTTGTAGCGGTCCAAACTACAGAGGGTTTTACACATAACGAGACCCCAGTGATGCTACTTTTGTTCTTATAGCCAGACCTTAGTGTTAGTTTCGTACCTGACGGTTTCGGCTACAGCTGTGGCCTTCCTCAGCTTGTGTCGGCTGATTTAAACAGTTTTCTGCACTGTCTCCCTGCTTGTAGTAGCAGGCTGACAGCGCCATCTGCAGTCCGACTTCTCCAGAACTGTGTCCCAGATGTGGGCAAGTTGGTACGCCCCCTCGACCCGGTTCACAGTCTGGGGGGAGCGTTCCCGGATCTCAATGGCTTCTCTGATCCAACGGTGGAATCTGTTGCTCTCGGTGACGATGACGTGGGGTTTGTCCCGGTCCATAAGATGGCTCTCACTCTTGCAGTGGTCTGATATGGCCGACTTCAGCTGTTCTTGTTCTGCTTGTCGTCTGGTGGCACGTCACAGCAACACTACGTCACAACCTCTGAGGAAGGCCACAGTCGAAACCGTCAGGTACGAAACGAACACTAAAGTCTGGCTATAAGAACAAAAGTAGCATCAATCTAATAAGAACTAATGAACCTAATTGGAAGACCCCAGTGAGTTGGTATATTTGTTGGTTGTTAAGGATATTATTATGGAATTAACTGCAGTCTAGTTAGCGACTATTCTCATTGCAAATTTCAACTAGATTGACTTGGACAAAAACATCGCTACACTCCCCCTGCTGACCACTCCCTGGACTGCGCGTCCATTACCGACGTATAGTCGCAGTTTCAGTGGTGCGAGTGTGGAGAGCATGTCGGTGTGCGGGACAAAGCAGATATGGGCAGGAGCGCCGGAGGAGCTGCCAGGCATGTGTCCGGACAGGCGGATCTGTGAAAGGAACAGAATGTGGTGGATAAAAGCTCTGCAGGACGCGTGTAATCATTGTTCTAAAGACAGCATGTGGTTTGGAGATTTCACACAGGTGCACAGACTATAGCGCTAGGACCTTTCACTGCTAATCCACACTGTAAAGCCAAGGTATTGACTTTGATTTTGCAGGCTTTTATAATGCCTTTCACACGTCGGTCGTTCATGTTGTGAAACTGTATGAATAAGAAATTCTGAATTGGAACTGACGGACTAATACATGTTTCCTAAACTTGTAGCAATATTGTTTAAAGGCACTGAACCATATTTTTCCCCCCATTTGTTTATTAACAATTAAAGAAGAAAGTCCAGTTTATTCTGTTATGCCGGGCTGGATACTGTTAAATGATGCCAGTATGCGATTGAAAAAAAAAGTAGGTACTACCAGTATCGGGAAAAAATGAAAGTATCGAAAGCAAAATTTAGATCCAAGTTTTGATGCTGTTTGTTCAGAGACAGTACTTGCTTGTACCAAACCATTTTCACATTTCCTGACATTGGAGATGAACCCGATATACTGTAGTACATTTCCAGATCTTCCACACATTATTGTTCTGTTTTCTGGTTCTACAGGTGCTCGTCATATAATTAGAATATCATGAAAAAGTTAATTTATTTCTGTAATTCAACTTAAAATGTGAAACTAATATATGATATAGACTCATTACATGCACAGTTACATTATGTCAAGCCTTTATTTGTTATAATTTTAAGATTATGGTTTACAGTCCATATCTTAAATATTCTAATTTTATAAGATTATTAATTTGGGGTTTTTACAAGCTGAGCCATAATCATCAAAATGATAACAAATAAAGGCTTGACATATTTCGCTTTACATTTAATGAGTCGATCATATATTAGTTTCACAGTTTAAGTTGAATAACAGAAGTGAATGCACTTGTTCATGATACTAATTATATGACGAGCACCTGTATATGACAAATATTTATCTGTATCAAGAACCAAGTATCGTTAAAGTATCGGGAAAAAAGAGTTAATTCCGCGATGGCCCGCAACAGCATGGGTCAATATTTGTGACTGTGCATAATGATTTGTGCCATTAATTGTAAATGGCCATGACAGTATGTGACGCCTCTGCCCCAAATCATCAAATTCAATCTAAATTAATCTAAACTCCAATCCAAATTTATTTGTAGAGCACTTTGAAAAGCCAAGTTAACCAAAGTGCTGCACACGACAGAGAAAATTACAATATACCAACGGACTAAACAGATTTGTTCAAAGCTCTAACCACTGGGCCACTGTTCACTTGCGGCGCTACCAGCCGACGTGTAAAATTGATCCCTATCCAGCATTTAAAATTGTTTATTGATTTTTTTTCGTTCTTTTTAATACAAAACATTCCAGGCTCTCCCTGACTCCTCCAGACCTGTCAAGTCAGCTGCAGTTTTCTAATCTCATCCGAAATCAGAGGGAGCAGTGGAGCGTGCCTACAGAGCGGTGCCGTGTCTGCAGCCTGCCCGTCCGCTGGAGCTCCTAACCCAAGACAGGTGTCAGCAGTTCTTAATCTGTACAAGGAGACGTTGGGAACCAAGAGTGTGTAGGGTAATTTTTGAGCTTGTTCCCTCAACACCAAGGCAAAAAAATAAATAAACAAAAGAGCGGAAGAGTCTCCATCTTAGACCTCCTTTATTTGATTAGATTCAGTTTCATGCGTGCTAAACATTTTTAAAGTTTGGCTTGAACACAGTTTAGGCATGATTCAGTCTAGACCTGTTTGGCATTGGTCCAGCAGTGGTGGTACAATTTCACATTAATATCGTACTTGGTGCGAAAAGATTGAAAACCCCATGGGCTCATTGTGTAATTCGATTTGTCAGGAGCGAAGTTTCTGTAAGGCATTTTTGAACCAGCTTTTCACCGAACTTTCAGGACACGTTGCCAGTGGAGAGTTATATTAGTCCAGCGTCAATGAAACAACGCTTGGATATTTTTTTCCATGTTGCTTTTAGGTAAGATATTTCTTATACTAACAATACTACTCAAACTGGCCTGGTGCTTTTCAAAGAACAATCTTCACAGTAGAACTCAAGGATGTGCTGATATTATCCAGGGTGATAATCTGCTCAGGGACTAGTATAATAGTATAATTTTTCTCACGGTGAAGGATGTAAGGATTGTAATGAAATCTGAACAAGCTCCTGACTCATGCTTTGCTTACACACTACAGAACAAGAAGGCCATGTCTGTGAGATTAGCTGATAAACAACGGTCAACACCATAATCATTCTGAACATAACGTGAAGTACAGATAAAGTACAAACACACAGACACAAATAACTGATTCACTGGTAGGCAGTCGCCCTCTCTGCGTAGAGAAGTGAGAGACCAGGATAAAAGGCAACTGTCAACGGAGGTCTGGACTTCACGTCTTCGCTCTCTCTGAAGTCACCCATAAACTAAGTCCTCCTATTGTCATCCAGAAGAGGCCAGTAACAAATCAAGTTTACGTTGTGCTTAGAGTTTTTAAGGATCTGTACTTTACTTGAGTTTGTGTGTTGTCGTTTTTTGGGAATTTATTTTCACTCTGTCACGTCCGCACGGAGGCTGTTCCAGGCCTTTGCTGCGTGAAACTGAAACGCAGCCTCACCGTGTTCAGTCGTGACTCTATGAACCACCAGGAGACCCCTCCCTGAGGATCTCAAGGCCCGAGGTGGTTCATACAGCTGTAACATGTCAGCTATATACTTTGTTGCCCGACCATGAAGAGACTTGTACACAAGCAGATCTGTTTTAAAGTCTATTCCCTGAGCGACAGGAAGCCAGTGCAGAGACCGGAGCACTGGACTAATATGGTCGTATCTCCTGGTTCTTGTAAAGACTCGAGCAGCAGCATTTGGGATGTACTGCAGTTTCCTAACAGCTTGCTTAGAGAGGCCAGCGAGCAGGCCGTTACAATAGTCTAACCGACTGAAGACGCATTAATTAATTTCTCAGAGTCCGGTTTAGACACTATGTTTTTTTATTTTAGCAATGTTTTTTAGATGGTAATAGGCCGCTGATGTAATTGACTGTTAACATTCAGGTCTGAGTCCATGATTACCCCGAGATTTCGAACTTGATTTTTAGGTTACAATCCAGATTGAAGGTGAGTGCATCAGTGGGTTCAGAGTTGTAGAAAAAATTGAGGTGCTCTTCGAGGACAAAAACCTTGAGAAAATGAACCAAGAACAAAAGTGTCCGAGGCACTCTGAGTGGTAAGATAAAAGTCCTTGCTCAGGACTTTTATCTTACCACTCAGGGTGCCTCGGACACTTTTTTTTCTTAGTCCTTGACTTTTAGGTTCTAGTGAAAGAGCTTCAAGATGACCAATGACAACCTCTCTGTGTTTTTGTGGGCCAAAGACAATTATCTAGTTTTTCTAGTTTTATCTGTATTCAACTGGAGGCAGTTGTTTTGCATCCGCACACTAATCTGTTTGATACAATGACACAGTGTATCTACAGGCTCATGTTCACCCACTGTCAGTGACACATAGAAGAAGAAGAAGAAGATCTTTATTTATATAGCGCCTTTCACAGACATGGTCACAAAGCGCTTTACATGAGAGCATTTTACATTCACTCTATACTCGGTGGTGGTAAACTACATTTGTAGCTTCAGTTTCCCCTGAAGGAGACTGACAGAAGCGCTGTCGCGACTGCACAACATCTGCGCCAACGGTCTCTCTGACCACCTCAATACATTCATACACATCATTCATCTTGGCCTATTGTACATGTTTTTTAGTGGTAAGTGAAACCGGAGTACCCGGAGGAAACCTACGCAGACATGGGGAGAACATGCAAACTCCACACAGAAAGGCCCCGTCCTGGTGGGTATCGAACACGGGACCTTCTAGCTGTAAAGCACGTGTGCTAAATGCTGTGCTACCGTGCCGCCACTGAGTCTGAGGTCTGAGTATCGTCTGCGTAATTGTGATAGGACACGTTGTTACTGGATATTGATTGACCTAATGGAAGCATATACAGATTGAACAAAAGGGGCCCCAGAATCGACCCCTGAGGAACCCCACAGGTCAATGCCATCTACTTTACTATATTGACGTAAAGGCCCCAAAGTAAATTGTAAACATGATGTGTTTTTCTATTGTAAAAGTTCGAGGCGCACACGCATGGAGGTTTCTGTCTGTCTCCTGCATGATTTTGTCCGAGTGCTCCGTCAGTCGCTTTGTTTATCCAGACTTATTCAGTTTAGAATAAACAGAGAATAGGCGACTACTGCTCAACAAGGGAAGCAGAACCAACGGCTAAACAATGTGCAAACAAATCATTACTGCTTGACCTCATTTTCTCGTCTGTTCTTCAGTAATTGTAGTGCAAAAAGCATCTCGAGTGGCGCCATATTTTGCATTTTTTGACTCACTGGTGACTGGTGGTACGTTTCGATAACACAAGCTGGACATTAGAGACGCGTGAAATGCAGTGATAGTAACTACACTTTTGTACGAAATGGGAGCATAAATGAGCCTTTGAATGCTCATTTATGTGGGATGTGGTTTAGGCTGTTGCTTATGCTAAATTTGGGTGCATTTTTTGTGTTTTTGAAGCTGCAAAGTTATTTTCTATACCACATGTAAAAAGATTTTGACTTTGTACTTTAAAGGTGGAGTAATATCTGATCAGTAGTGTCTGTACTTTTACTGAATAAAGTCAAGTACTTCGACCACCTCTGTTGTCATACAAGTCAAATGTCTATTATCTGATCAGGTTACATTGATAAATACAGCTATGTCGTCCACATGGCTGTAAAAAGAATGTCATGGTTTCTGATCATCACTCCAACCATCATGCCATCATAAACAGAATGGGCCCAAACACGGACCATTGTGGCAACCCATGGTTCACTTTGGAGCAAGTGAGTGTTGGTGCAAAATGACCAGCCACATTTCTGCCAATCTTCCCCAGGGCCAGTTTGGCTACAGGACAAGATTACTGCCACAAATGTGACTTCAGAGCGAATGTATCATGATCGTGTAAGTTTCCGACCGAGCGCAAAGCAAAACCTGCCAATGGGGGGTGAAACAGCAGGGTAAAAATACTCACGCGCCGTATACAAATCTGTAATGAAGGCACGCTTACCAGCCTCATATGGAATGTCTGTACGCACATCTCCTCCTGCTGCTATTGATTTTGCTTCATGTCTGCAGGGCCCTTTGTCGCTGTAAATTGTCGATTTCCAGCAAGTGAGAAATGTGTGGCTTCTGATTGTATCTAATTGAATATCCTGGGGAGGTTGTGCCGTCAGTGGGCCCATCGAGAGAGGGAGGAGATGGTGGGACTGTGGATGTGCTATAAAAGGGATTTAATATGGATCAATAGGGAGCAGTTGGCTACAGTAAATTTGGTTGACTTTTAAAATCGGAGCAGGATTGTTGTAAGGAGAGGCTTTGGGGCAGTTTCCCCCGTAGATCCTGAGTGCATAATGTCATCATGTCCATGAGCAGCACACTTTATGATCATGTGTGAATTTGACTGAGTGGTTGAGGTCGTTAGCTCAAATTGGCTGCCACTGTAGCTCCAGAAGTAACTCACTGCCACAAAGTGAGTGAGGTGCGAATGACTAATGCGGCAAACTGTGAAAAGATCATTTCTATTATCGAAGATTGATTTGTCAAAAGGGCTCCGCACGTTGTCAAGGACAATCCAATGTGCCCATAATGTGAATAAATCCGCACAGAAGGATTTGACACAGTAAACGTGAGTTCATTTCACACCAGAAGGAGCGACCTCAACATTCGGGAAGTAGACTATACGGTGTGTCATTAAGCTGGAATTGATTGCTAAGTGCTTTGCCTTTTGCCTCACAGCTTGAAGGTCTCGGGTTTGGTTCACTTACCTTTCCCTGTGTTTGCATGTTCAAGGCAAAAAAATAAAAAATAAACAAACTCTCAAAATCAAATCTTTTACTGAAAAACAGAATTAAAACTAACTTCCCTTTGGAATTAATATTGCAATTCTATTCAGTTTCACTTTCTTTTTAATCTGAAGAGTACCCCCAGGTAAGTACCACTGGTTGGGAAACACTGCTAGGGTATTTCTTAATCCATGGGGCATGTCCAGAGTTTTATCCACCAGGTTATCAGGAAGCTGAACTACCGCTCTTCCCTGCCCTCCCTGTCCTCCCATGTGCTCTCTGCAGGCAACCACGGAATTAAACATGTTAAAAAATAATGCACAAGCCTCCAGTTTTATCCAAGGGCATGCTAACAAATTGAGGGCACCGTGATGAACACATTTTAGTGCAGCGCTGCGAAGAACAGGTTTGATGATGGTTTATGGACTTTAAAAATGGGGATGTCGCTTCCGGATTCTACCCATTCCTCAACAAAATCCATGAAACGCAAATCGCGCTTTACTAGAAGAAGAGATGAAACAAGGATTACTCAAAACTGCATGTATATTTTTAATGGGCAGGGGGCATAATAATATCACACACAAAAAAAGTAATTCTATGTTCCCTGTACAATGCCAACCGACGCTTTTGGTCTTTGTTGTTTAAGCCATGTTTGAGCCTCAGTCAAAGAGCTTAAGTGAGGACCACTACACACACAATGTCCGTCATCCTCCTCCCACCATGAAATTATCACACTTCCTGGGTTACTTTTAGACATAATAATTGCCCTGCGCTCCCTCATAAACCATTATTACAGAGCGCAGAGCTGCGGCGGGCCAGAGGGTCACTTATGGCAGAGACATGTGGGGGCCAAATGGCTGCGCTGGCACGGGCCCCACCTGCCCAGCTCTGCCTGTGTGCTTGGACTGTGGTCTATGTCCACACTGCACACAGCTGTATTTGAAATGGGATGAGCCCGGTTTAGACTTGATTGTTTGGAACTGGACAGTAACTTCACAGTCCTTTATGGGCAGTCAGTGTTGCGTAGAGATATTGGATTGACCATGAGGTTCGTCTGAAAGGGGAGCTGAAAAGATACTCATCATGACAAAGCAAGACTTGTTCACTGTAGATTAAAACAAAAGATATTTAAAAGAATTCTGGACTAAACACAAAACTATTCTATCAATCCAGCTGGTATCAATACGCTGGTATCCATAGGAAACCAGCATTTTGGGGGTCTGTAGATGAACATTTTCCAAACCAAGTCCCAGAGTGGAAAGATCTCAAAATGCCATTTACTGTAAGGATAAGGTTAAGGTGCTTTATTTGTCATCGTACAACAACATTTATCCTCTGCACTTGACTCATCCATCGACACCGCTAAGACGACCCGTGAGGAGCAGTGACCCATCTCCACTTGTGGAGCCAGGCTGATGGTCAGAAACACCTGGCTGGAGGATTCCAGTACCTGGAGGAAACCTACACGGGGAGAACATGCAAACTCCACACAGAAAGGCTCCGTCCAGGTAGGGATTGAACCTGGACCTTCTAGCTGTGAAGCACGAGCGCCAACCCCTGCCCTACCGTGGCTCCAACGTTACAATACCATCACTGCGCCAACGTTGTGTTATCTATAACCTTCGGACTTTATAATGACTTTCACTCCGCTCCTCTATGCTCCACCATGGTCCGCGAGCCACAGGTGACAAATAGAAAAACATGGCAGAGTTAGCCTCCATTCAGTCTGTGTTTTTGGACAGTTAAAGTCCGGCCATTGACAGTTTGTTTTCCTCTCGTCTCTTCTGTAGTTTGTACATACATGAATCCGTTCCATTTTGACTTTTTACATTCCACAAAAGCCCCTCCTGGAACCGCCACCTTAACGTGGTGGAGGGGTTTGAATTGTCCTGGGATGAGCTCTGTTGTCGGGGGCTTCGTGCCTCTGGTAGGGTCTCCCATGGCAAAAGGGTCCTAGGTAACGGGTCAGACAAAGAGCGGTTCAGAAGCAAGAGGAGCCATAGGGGCTGGTGCAATGTGATTTGGGCAGCTCCAACAGCTGCACCCACGACCCGGCAACGGACAAGTGGAAGAAGATAAATGGATGGATGGACCATTCCACAAAGGTTTACAAGGCTACAGTCTTGTTCTATTATCTGTGGAAGCGTCACAGCCCCACACACAGGCGTGGTAGATGAATCGCAGTGGTTATACACACATGTCTGGCTTCATCTGGGCACACATTTACTGAGTTGGCTCCCTGTTTATAGATAAAGTTTCTGAAATTATTTGCGTTTTGTCTTTGTGTGGATATAGCCTTATTTCTATTGTAGTTTACAGTGTTAGAATTTTCTGGCCATGAACTGTGTTATTCCATGCACCTTTAGCTGGTAACAATGGCATCGTGTGTGCACAGAAATGACTGCCGATCTACTTTGTGCTTGTTTTCCACACTATCTTAAGTTGCACAATGCGACGGGTTGAAAAATAGGATCATAAAGAACCTAATGCTTTCACACCCTCTGGTTCATTAACACGTTTCAATAGGAAGCTAATTGCACACCTCTGTATCCAAGTCCCCGTCTCCTGGGAGAGAGTCACTAAGTGATAGAAATTGATTCCTTGGCACAAGGACAAGAGCACATCCTTGGACACAGAACGCTTTGAAACCTTCTGTTGTGACACAAACGTTGAGTTTAATTTCAGTGAGTTCAACGACTTTTCGGCTTATATCACACACCTCAGGTGGAGAGACCGCGCTCTAATTTTCAGTATATGTTTAAGATATAATCCTATATTGGTTTTATTCAGACTACTTAAAGTATATTAAAGCAGTACTAAGTAACTCGTGCCCCTAGAGGCCATAAGCGCCACTGCAGGTGTCGTAGCATGTTGCGGTTTTTTACTCATTAATTGTCTGTGAGAGTAAATACTGACAGAAAAGACAAAGGGAGAGAGGGATGTTGTTCATCCCATTACACAGATCATTTTTCTCACTCAAACTTGGCTATAAATACTTTTTAAGTGGTGCTAGCCAGCAGTTAGCTTTGCCCGTTAGCCTCTTCTTTGTGATTCCATTAGTGTGCATTGGTGCCTCCGACCCGGTGGCAGGCAAGCTGCAAATGTGATTTTCTGGCCAGAGACACCAGGGGGAGATGAAAGAACCCCCCACCAATCATCCCATCAACACTTGTGTTACCCCCAGAGGGACTATGAAAAGGATGTATTAAGGTAAACAAGTTACTTAGTAGTGCTGTGTCCTTCAAGACCCTATAACAGATTGTTTTTTAATACAAACAACAAAAGCTGCTGAATGAAAACATTACTTGTGGTCCACATTCCTAACTTTCCTTGTGCATTTGTAACACTCCAGTTCCTCACAGACATGCATTTATAGGTTAATTTCACAACTTGCAGGGTCACTTTTCCTCGTCACTTTCCCTGCAATGGTAGAAAACTAGCCTTCGAGTTCATACAATTAATCCAGATGCTTCATAATTAGATGCACAGTATTTTTTACACAAATGCACGAGTGTACAATATACTAAATGTGGCCAAAACAATTACTAGAAAATAATCAAGTGTAGTGCCTTTAATGTCATTATACAATTATACAATGACATCTGTCCTCTACATTTGACCCATCCTTCGATGCCAGCAGAAAGGGGCAAGGCTGGTTGTTTCTGCTGCTGAAGTGGGCTGAACTGTACCTCCTGGATTTTGTTGTAGATGGAACCTCCCCCTTTTTTTTAAAGTTCATAAATCATCGACGTTTGTGCTTCTCTTTTTCTTATTTTTCTTTTTTTACTGACTGTGAAAATTGATGTATGAGCATGACGTGCTAAATACGAACGTTTCCTGTTTAGCATTTAGCTGCATAGAAAAAGCCGCGCACATCCAAAATCAGACGAGGCTGAATTCTTAAGTGAAACAATTGAGAGAGAGAGAGAAAATACGAAAAAAGATCCACACAGCAATTGGGGCTCCATTTTGAAAAATAAATACTTTAACTGACACCATCTGTGACGTTTCGAGGCACGTGCCCTTCAGATTAACCTGTCAGAAATAATAATTATTTATCAATTTTCAAAAAGTTCTAAAACGTAAAATATAAATGTGGAGATGCCTAACAGCAGATATGTCCATATTGTTGCCCCACAAGTCGGACTTAAAAACATTACTTCAGGTACCTCGGCACTGATATTTTACAGTTTAAAAAATATACAGACGGGATTTGAAGGAGTGGCCCGGTTCGAACTGGCCTTGAGCGTCCGCTGCCGGCAGTAATGGGAATGACACATTATAAAACAGTGAAAACAAACTTTCAGCAAATTGCCAGCAAATCAATAACCCTGTAAAAGAGAACAGACTTTGGGGGTCATTTACCGAGCGTTTGCTTATGGATAAAACAACTAGCATGTGCAAAAGTGGATCAGCGGCAGAGTTATTTACGCAGCATTCTGTTATTTACACATCAGATTTGGAGCTCTGAAACTGTAATCCAAGCAATTTCAAATATTAAAGTAGGTGCAACATGCCCAGAAAAAAAAAAAAAAAAACTATTTTCCAGCTTGCACTCACTATCTGGACTTGATAAATGACCCCCATTTTAGCGCAGAACTGCTCATAACAAGTGTGGTATTGGATTATGGGCTTTTGAAATGTGGAGACCGTTCCAAAAGACAGGTTGTAGCACTTCAGCAGTGGGAGAAAATAGCAACTTGTTTTTCGACGAAGGAACATTGTTATATCGTGGTTAAAAGCTAAATCTAAGTAGGTTCGGCACAATGTTGTCTCCTTCAGTATCATTTGGAGAAAGGACAAGAAAAAAAAACACCATCGGAGGCTGATCATGACCACCTCCAAGCGCCCACCTGCAGGAAGTCATCCCTCGTAAGATTTTACACAGCGCTATCCAGAACAGACAGGTTTATGTACAACTGAGTAATACCTCCAGGATTTGTACTTTTCCGAGCTTTTTATCATCGTATAACGTGGGGTGACGTGCTCGAGCAACTTTGCTGGGAATGTGGCAGTAGGAGAAAGGCCCCTCATGTTCAGGACGACCTGCTCTTAGACATAGGTTGTGGCAGAGAAGGTCAAAGTACTTGAGTTTACTACTATAGTCAAATATTACTCCAATGCACGTAAGCGTTGCTCTGTTAAATGATCAAGTGAAAGTATTTGCTGTGGAAAGTACAAATCTGTGTAGTGTTGTGAAGTGTGACTTTGCGGTTTCAAAAACGTCACCCTCTCTACGGCGACACGACGTGGACAAACCCTCTTCCTTTTCGTGACATTTGACCGTACATCTGCACAGCGCCACCTACTGTTCTGGAGTGTACATTAAAACGCCAAAACATGCTGCTGAAATGTACTTTTTACGTTGGACACTTCAATAGAAATGCAGTGGAGTAGAAAGTATTACATTGATCTTTCAAATGTAATGGAGTCAAAAATACTGCTCAAGTAAAGTACAGATCCGCAAAACCTTCAGTGGGTTCTGGCAACCTCAAGTGAAGAGCTCATTCTACTTTCCGATTGGCCAAAGGAAACGTGTGAACATAAACAACTTTACAAATAACCCTAAGTTTAAGCATATTTTTGTCCCTAAACCACATTTTCCGTTTAAACAATAAAAAAAAAGAAAATAAATGTAGTCTCCTCAACTTTACAGTATACAGATAAATGTTTATAGAGGCTGTGTCCTGTGCCTGTTTCGGAGAGCTGTCTTGTCTCTCCTCAGGCAAACCAGCGTCCGACAGTCTGCTTACATTACGTTTAGTACTTTCTCGGCTCACTTTGACCCAAACAGAGGGTTCTGAAACAGCGACTGGTCTGAGGTATTGGCACCAAGTGTAAATATGTGAATGAACCACTTAAAAGGAAAACTAGTGAAATAATGTTTATATAGGATTGTGCTGTTCAAACAAGGGCAAACGTCATGGATTTTGTTGTTTCGTGACTTCAGAAATTTTAAAGCTCTTAATGTTCTTAGTCCTAATTGCTTCTAGCCTATGCACTCAAATAAAAAAATACAATCTTAAACTAGATAAATGACTGAAAGCAGTACTAAGTAACTTTTTTACCTTAATAAATCCTTTTTGTAGTCCCTAATACACGGGTAATACAAGTGTTAATGGGATGATTGGGAGGTCTTTCATCTCCCCCTGGTGTCTCTGGCCAGAAAACCACATTTGCAACTTGACTGCCACCGAACCGGAGCAACCAATACACACTAATAGAACCACGAAGAAGAGGCTAACAGGCTAATGGGCAAAGCTAACTGCGGGCTAGCACCACTTTAAACAGTATTTACAGCCAAGTTTGAGTGAAAAAAAGTAGAAAAAATAAAGAAAAACAGATTGCCGCGCATGTCAGTGACCTTTTTTGGAGCAATACCGCCGTGATATCCTCCAGATCGAGGCAAAAGGGTCACAGTATGCAGTGGAGGGATATATTCAAGATATAAAACTATCCAACAAAGGATATAGGACAACTATTGGCACTAAAGCTACAGACAAGTCTCCAGAAATATGAGAGAAACCTTCTGATCTCTTCCTTAAATGCAACAGCACAGCCTTGTGGACCAGTCGTACTCTTGCACTGTCCGGTAAGCGCCCTCTTATTTTTTTAGTATTTCTAAAAATAGGAAAATTTCTCCGTGCATTTCTACGGTGCGCTAAAGTTAGCTAACGCTAGCTAAACCTACAGGTGCCACAATGACAATCAGCTACAGCCAGTTATTAGGACCGTGACAAAATACACACTACTTTTATCATAAAGGGAGACAAAAACACGTAAGACTGTAAGGCTTGTAAAAGTTCACCGCCGCAGTTAAAGTTACAGCTCCAGTTTGTGTAACGTTATGTGACTGTCCGTAACTAGATGTTAGCATGCTAAGGGATTAGCCTAGCGGCCCGGCCCTAGCCTTACCTTACAGCAGACGTCTGCTTGTTTTATTCCACATTGTTTGATCCATTGGAGGCAGTGCTCAGGTTGTGTTTTCGCTTTGGGAAGGAAAATAACTGGACTCCCCCTGACACACTCTTGTTATACCTAGTGTCTGATTTACATCCTCCATAGGCAGATCACTTCACTATTTTGCTTCTTCTTCTTTGTCTGGTAGGGTTTTTGGTGGTTAGCAGTAAAGTGTATCTGCTCAGTGCTCATTGCTGGTATGTCCCATTGTTTTGCATTGGAGATCTGCGGCATGACGGACCTGGCTTCATAGTAACGGTTGCTGGGATGTCTGATTGGACAATTACCGTTTTGGGCCGTGGTTTTGCGAAAGGTCAATTGGATGTACAATATCCCTCTCTCCCTTCACCTTCTCTGTCAGTGTAGTATTTACTCTCACGGACAATTAATACGTTAAAAAATCGCAACTTGCTACAACACCTGCAGTTGCGCTTATGGCCTCTAGGGGCAAGAGTTACTTAGTACTGCTTTAAAATCTGTTGAATTAAAGGTGCAGTATGCAACTTATATATATTCGTAGTCCCTCTATATATATATATTCTGTTCTCAGATTATGAGTTATGAAAAAAAATGTCCACCCAAGTCCATATAACCCGTCACTCTCTGTAGCTATAGACCTGCACTAAGTAGACCAGTGGTTCCCAACCTTTTTACTTGAAGCCCCCCCTACACATGCTGTAGTTGGACCGCGCCCCCATTCCAAAAACTATGGCCACTACAAATGTATAAAGCAATGAGTGCTAAAATTAATTTTAAACCAACAAACAAACTGCAATTGAAGTGTTGTATGCACCCGTACTCCTTTCTCAGTCAAATTTGATGATTTTTACTCATGACCTGACCCTTTGATCAGACAAGGTTTGGAGCCTATGATATCCCAGAACCACTGTAATGACTATATAGTCAAGTCAAACTACTCGCTGCAGTGTGCAGAAAGGAGTGAGCCCGGTGTCCAGATCACCAGCAGAATGAGCGACTACATCTACAATAGGTTAAACTCAGGGAATAAAATTCAAGAGACAGTGGAATATTTAAGGATAAATATTAGAGGTTCAGCTCTCACAGTGCAGGACCCGCAGTTTGGTGCATCACGGTGCAAGTACAATATAAGAAATAATACATTTAAGGTTTTGAAAAATATACATATTTAAAAATAGCTTAAATGTGCATCATTGGACAGTATTTATAATCTTAGAATTAAATGGGCAATGCTTTCAAAGCTGCTTTATAATAAAATGTACCTCTGGGCTCACAGTACAAAGCAAAACAGAAAACAAATTGTAGCGCACTTGACTTACAAAAAAAAGTGGGGAAAGCAGCGCAGTGCAGGCCATGCGCTCGGTAAGTGGTAGTTTCATTTTCGCTTTTCTTACACGGAGGCTAAAGCAGTCGGAGCAGCGCGGTTGATTTCAGGCCCGTGTTTGGGCTGTTGTTAGACAACTGTCTGGCAGAACTGTTTTTCGGAGACAATGCTTGAGACGGATTATGGCCAGGATTGGATCTTACGCATTTGTCTGGGCCTCTGACATTACAGCGGGGCACTGGGTCTATAATTAACCACAGCCGTGGTCAGAGGATGTAACTGTGCAGGTGTGGAGCGTCTATGACACACATCGCCCCGTTTGGTTGTGCACACACACACACACACACACACACACACAGCAGTCAGATGCTCAGATCTCATTCACTCGTGTAGTCGTGACTCTGGGTTTTCTTCCGGCGGTGGTATGGCAATGCATTTGGTGCATATTGACCCGTGGCCGATGGGACGGTCACATGGGGGCCGCCCGCAGAGTTCTGGGAAATAAAAATGGCGGCACCCTATGGACCTTAAGCCCCGCCCACCCCGCTGCTGTTGATCGAAATCAAAGAACGTTTTGAAGCAGTGAGCGCCAATATGATGGAATTACAACGGAAAGTAGCGAAAAGTGAGGAACTGATTAAGGACCTTTCTTCTCGTTACGAGGAAGGATTACGGAAGATGGATTACATCTTGGCAAAGTCAGGGGAGATGTCTCGGGAGGTCTTGGGACAGATCTCGGGGCTTTGCAGAACTTTGGATGGACTGAGAAGACCACTACCTGCTGCAGATGTCTGAATAATGTTGAAGACCAATGAAAAGCATATTGATTTTTTAAAGTAAAAAAAAAACATAATAATTTGATCCTCCATGGAACACAGGAGAGCAGCTGGGCCGTTATCTTCCCTGTGCAATGTCAACATCCCACACCAAGGCCAAGCCACGGGTGAAAGGACTGATTCTGACGCCGGGCTCATAAAACGAACATAAACATTCAAGGTTTTTCTGCGGAGAAGCCTCAAACTGCACAACACCAAGTGTCCCGCCCCATCCGCCCTCCCTCTGAGTCCGCCTCACTAATAGCCCACACCACCCCTCCCTTTTGTACCAATGAAAAAATTCCAGCGCGTTTTCCGCACGTAATGTGTATTATCCAACTGTATATATGTGTGTATGTATGTACTTGCATTATTGCTTCTTGTAACTTCTAATTTCGGCCGCCCTGGCATGTTTGGCGCGTCTGCCCGAACATGCCGAGTAAAATTCCTAGTTGTGAACTTGTTCTGATTATTTATATATATATGTATATATATATGTATATTTATAAATGATGTGGTTATCTTATACCGGTGGCTCCTATGCTTCAGGATAAATGTTATTTCAGGTGTTAGAGTTTCTGGTAGGTTGTCGGAATGGGATGTACTGTATATACGTAACAATGGATATGGTTCAATCAGCAGTGAAAACCTAAAAAACAATTGATCCTGGAGCGCCCTACAGGCCATCGAGATGGTAAGTAAAGGTCTTAAGCTAACCACCCAGGCATCCGCTGGGTCACTGAATGGCCAAATGCATATTAATCAACTTTTTTTTAAACATAAAACGTTGCATAGGGCACCTTTAAGGCACTTTATGCATGTGAGTCGCTTTGAGCTAATCTAAGAACAAAATGCTAATGTCAATGGAACGAGCATGAATCCCACTTGAAATCAGACCAATTAACCTTTACATTGAAATAAATACTCCTTTTTTCACTTGAAATGATCTGAGAGTAGCACAAACGTACTCAAACTTTGGAGTTTTGGACGAACGGAAATGCCTAAAATCCGCACTTTTTTGACCGCGTTTTCGAACCTCAATACTTTCAACCACTGCAAGCAGGTACAAGTGGGAAAGTCTCTGTTAATCCAAAAATCCTGGCTGGTACGAGCTCTGGCTGACTCATACCTCTCCTTTCATAGCAGAAACTAACCCTGCAGCCCGTGACCTGGCTGTGGATTTTGCCAGGCGTGCGTGCATATTACGGCCCGAGTTGTTTGTACACGTCTTCGCCGTTAGCTCGAGTTGAAGTCTATAGTTCAATACGCGTGTTGTCCCGTCTGTGTGCTGTCCCCACTGCCCGCGTCTCCTGCCTGCGCTGCCAGGAAACATCCCAGAGCCGATCCAGGAATGTTCCCTGGAAATCCCTCCCCCTCGCTCGCCCGTGTGGTTATGTTGTGCATAAGCCAACATTATTAGGGAACCAAAAAAAAAAAAAAAAAAAAGAAACAGGAGAAGAAAAGAAAAATAGATAGTGCTGGATGGATTTAGACCGGGTCAGCTCGGGGGAACTGGCTGAGCAGTTTTTACACTCACCTCGATTAGCCCCAGGAATATAATACCAATTCTGTTCATTTTAGTCATGGAATGTTTTAAATGCATTTAGGAGAGCTGATAGTTGAGAAAGGCCTGAGACCGACAGAAAAGAACAACAACCAACCACATAATATACTAAGTGGTGACTGTAGGAGGTCCACAACTAAAGAGGACAAGCTTCACTTTTACATTTCATTAAAGAAAAAAGCCTGAATTTCGAGCGTCTCTTCACTTATTTCTGTGGAATCTGTGGAAACTATTTTTGGAGTGCGTTGATGTTGAACAGATGGGATCTTTCAGTCTCCGAGGCAGTCGGTTATTACAATATGAAACAGCTCCTGAAGGGATTGGGTCCAGAATACAAAAAACCGCCGCTGGAGCGTGCCGCTGATGAGAGAGAGGCTGTCGCTAATACGGGTGCGGTTGGATGTTTTTGCAAAAGTGGGCGCTTGTTGTTGTTGTTGTCAGTCACTCCGACGTAAAACGGCTTCTGAACGGATCGGGTCCAGACAGACTACTGCTGTCGGTGTGGGAGGATGTTACTGATAATGCGGCGGAGTGGAGCTGTTCGATTGATTGAACATTTTAGTCAAGTTGAGAAGAAATCGATAGAGGAAGTGCCGAGGACATTCCGGCATGGCAACGGCGCGCCACAGAAGCCAAACGAGGGTCAGTGTGTTTAGAAGGAAAGTGCTGAGCTCTGGAAAGAAAGAACGCTCTACAGGCGTCTTCAATGGGTTCCAAGGTCATCAGTTGCGTAATTATAAGTTTATTTCAGTGAAGCAGCAATTTTAATGAGGAAATTATGGGCAGGAAAGTTATTTTTATTTGAATATTTAAAGCAGTACTAAGTAACTCGTGCCTCTAGAGGTGTGATAAATTTGTTTGTCTGTTTGCTAATGGTATAACCTATAACCTATAAATTGTTTGCAAAGGTCTACTGCACAAAACTAGGCCTCTCTAGTAAGTTGAATGAGTTCATGTGATGTGCAGTACAATAAGATAAGAGTGTCTGTCTGGGATGAACACGGCCCCAAATGTCAAGGTTATAAGACCATATTTGGTGTTGAACAAAACATCCTGGTCCACAAATGTATGAATGAGAACTGCTTACGTACATTGGGATGGACTTAACTAAAATGTTATAAAGTTATGGGGAGGGAACTTATTCTTCGGACCTTTCCGCTGAACCTGCTTTGACCTGTTTCTGTGCGCTTGCTGGAGCCTAAATAAACAACTCATGTGAACTTCATCAATCTCGGCTCTTTTTTATAAGAAGATGGTCTTGGACATACGATTTCTTACATTTTAAATACTGACAGAGGCCATAAGCGCCACTGCAGGTGTCGTAGCATGTTGCGTTGTTTTTTACTCATTAATTGTCCGTGAGAGTAAATACTACGCTGACAGAAAAGACAAATGGACAGAGCATCCAATTACACAATTTCACTCAAACTGGGCTGTATACCGTTCAAGTGGGGCTAGCCCGCAGTTAGCTTTTCCCGTTAGCCTGTTAGCCAATACCAAGTCACCAATACGGTATTGGTGACTCCGACCCGGCGGTAGCGAAGTTGCAATTGTGGTTTTCTGGTCAGAGATGAAAGACCCTCCAATCATCCCATTAACACTTGTATTACCCCAGAGGAACTACGAAAGAGAAAAAGTAACAAGTTACTTAGTACTGCTTTAAGCTACTGACAGGAAGAGACATAGATAAGGGTAAAGTTCCACAGCAGTTTGATTCATTTCCCATTGACTTAACATGGTTGGCACGGCAACAGTTTAAAATTGTTTGCCTTCATCTATGTCACTTCCTTTCACTTCGAAGCTATAAACACCACAAAAATGGCCAAACTAAAGAAAGCTGGGTACAACCTTTAGCAAAAGCTTAGATATAATTGTGTTAAAGGAATAGGCCACCGTTTTTACATACGGAGATATGTTCTTTCCTTAGCTTAGACGAACATAGGAGCACTTCGACGTCCTCGCAGTAATATGTCATTTGCGAGACTGAGCACACGCACAAAGACCAGACAGTTACGCATCAACTCGTCTAAGCTAAGGTAAGAACATATCTCAGTATGGAAGAATGGTGGCCTATTCCTTTAGCTATGTTTTAGCAAAAATTGTGTCTAATGTGTCATATGCGCTTCAAGAGCTGTGGTTCCAAACCTTTTTTTTCCCGGAAGCTGTATGGAGGCAGAAAAAAACTATGCAATTAAAACATAAAAACAATGGCCAATCGAATTTGTTTCATACAAATGAGCATGTTTTCTGCACTTATGTTCCTTTCTAAATCTATCTTTATTTTAATTCATTTTTTTTTACCATTTATCACAAGTTTTATGATATGACCCTCTGACCTGACAGTGCCCCCCTGCAGTTCCAGGTGCCTCCCCTAGTGGTTAAACCAGTCTAGACCACTGTGGAAATTACCTTTTGTCCCGCTGTGTGGGAGGCAAACTACTTCCTGTTTATAGTCAAGAACATCTTAACAACTCAATGTAACGGCTAGTTTTCTAAATGTTTTCCAAACACGTCAATTATTATATTGATTTACTGGTCCAGATTTTCCCGAGGTCATTGGCCACTGGTCCAGTCATTTGGCAAGACCACCACCCTCACCAATACATATTCATATTTGTGTGATAAATTAGTATGATTACAAAGCTTTATTGTATTATTTCGAAAGCCTGAGGCTAACACACACCTGAAGCACATGGCTACTTAATATGCGTAAACAAAAGGACGCACTTTAGTGTTCCCATCACTCGATTCTGCCAGAGGTCTGACTCTAAAGGCTAAACGGAAGCGCTGCAATAACAGGAGTTCTGCATAATAATGATGTAGCAGGTAGTATTAGCGGGTGTGTCGCGATAAGCCCAATATTATTGACTTGTTACGGGACACATTGGACCGGCCCAGATGGTTTGGTGCCGGCTGGATCTCGATCAATTGAATTGGCCTGCCCTTTAAGCCATCAATGTTTGTTTATAAAACACAAACCACAATAAAGGCTTGCCCTTGTAGTGCCTTTTACTACAAGCCTGCGTTGACAGGCTTCTCAAAGCGCCATTGTAGTCATAGTAATTATTCATTCACTCTACATGTATGGTGGTGGTAAGCTACGATTGTTGCCACAGCTGCCCTGGGGTAGACTGATGAAAGCCAGGCGGCTAATCTGCCCCATTTGCCCCACCAACCATCACCACCAATCACACACACACAGACAGGGCCGGTTACTGTTATGAGTGTGTGTAAGTACTTGTGTCGAAAACAGGTACTGAAAACACAAATATTTGTAGACCACGTTTTCATGCCTGTTGGGTCCTGGGACAGCATTAAAGGGAGGTACTTGGTTGTTTCAGCTCAATTAAATCATACACAATTAAAATAAATAATCTTGTATGGAATACATTGACTTTTTATTTCTGTTTTCTGGTTCTAGATGACGAATATTTTTTCGTCATCTAGAACCGATACCTGAATAATATTGTTCAGGTATCGGTATTTGTCAGAAAATACTAATGTTGCTCTGACTCTTACAACTCTCTGGAATCGCTATGTTATTTCAGCCACAGAATATAACAGATTAAAAACAAAACAGACATGAAATTTTTCATTGTTCGGTACCGAGGGGGAGAGAGAGCGGGGACTTCCGACAGCCTCATGTCAGTCAACCCCCCTCAAAAGAATCCCACCCTGCTCTCTCCTCCTTGTGGTTTTATTGAAATCACATCACATCACAGGGTAATAAACATTTAACCAAAAACCTCTCTCTCTCCCTGCCTCCTGAGAGGGGGTGTAAATGATTAAACCATCTGAGCATTCTCCTTCCTCCCTCCGGGGGAAAGACATTAACAAAACACTGTGAAATTGTTTTTATTTGCTTCCTTACATCCTGTTTAGATTAATACTGAGATGACCCAAACAGACAAGTCACCAGGTCACCTTTGTAATCTGGCACAGGACCTTGCTGATTACAACAGTCAAACTTCTTTCTTGCCTTCGCTCAAGTTAAATGCAACACTTCATTCACAGAATTATTTAATTTTTTTCAATCACATAGCACCAGTCTATAGCATACTACAACGATGACGTAACCTTCTGTTGGTCTGTATATGCAGTAAATTAAAATAACTGCCTTGAACAAAATTGCTCTCTCAAAATGGCTGTACTGAACGTCCTGAAATAGGCCTCTGTCTCTTTAAGAAGCTTTCCAACACGCCCCCTTCAGCACACTGTGGCATTGAAACAACAACACTGTGCGGGGAGGGGGCTCTGCTGAGCTGAGGAGCAGTGGTTGGGGGCTTGGCTGGTGACGAAAGGTCCAGAGGCGTCTCCAGGAGGTGGGGGCGTTCCTAGGAGGACTGAGGCATAGCTACACCTAAAATGGCCTCCGTCTAAGTTTTTACTGATTACTCAAAAATATGTGAATGAGCCAAGGCAACACTCCAGGCATGTGTTTAATGAGGGAATGACATAATAACAGGATATAAAGCTTGAAAAAAATCGATTTTACATAATACCCCCCCTTTAACAGTATTGTAAATTAAGTACTGGTGGACACTTTACATTCACACAGGCAAGGTGGGTGAAGTGTCTTGCCCAAGGACACACTGACATTCTGCCCTCTCCCACCTGAGCCACTGTCGCACATTAAACAGAATAGAAATCCAAGAAATGAGGCATAAATATTTGCTATGTGACATCACCAGCACGCCCTCGATAAGGCAGACGGGTTATCATCATGCAGTGTGCGTCGCATCCGGCGGTTAATTCTCCAAATGAGTGCGCTGTCAGATCGGATGAGCGGGTGGGGCGGTCGGGACGGGCCGGCAGTAAGATGCAATAGCAGTGCTGTCAATCAAGTGTTCCGTGAGGCCACATCGACACGCCGGCGACGCGTGCACGCCGTCACAGGAGCGCTTTGTGAAAAAATGTTTGGCGTGCAGCGGCATGCAGGTCGCGCTGTACCTCCAGATATTGTTGTCCTGATGAGAACAGCCTGCTACTGTGCGAGTGCGGACAGGCCGCTGGGATTACAGCCTGCCACGACACCGGCGGAGGGGCGGTATTCAGGGGCTGGACACTTGAGCGCGAGGACGATAGCGTTTTATTACTGGAGGGTTGTTAGTTCCAAAGATTTTCTCAGCGCGGAGTTTGGATCATCTTTAGTTTTGATTAAAACATAATACATAAATTAGGCAGGAATTAGATATTGCAAAAATTGCTCAAAACGAAAAGTTAAGTAAAAGACTGAAACGATTGGAGTTTGTAGGAGCCGATGAATTATTGTTGCAAGAGTGTAAAGAAACCTAATTTTGAGAAAATATTAAAGTTTTTTTAATATCTAAATGTATAAGTATATTTTTCACGTATTTAGTCTCCCAGAAAGGAAATGGACATATTTATAATTATATAAGTCATTTTGGCTGCTACCAAACATGTCAATATTTGTGAACTAATAAGCGAGAGAAAGACGAGGAAGCGCCTCGATGTCCTCTTGACTTTCTTTGCGGCGCATACAAAATGTCGCTATAGAAGCATCGCAAACGTTGAGCTTTGGTCTATATTTTTGTCTGCCATTAATACTAAGATGTTAAGCGACAAAACTAGACTGTGTCAGTCTTTCCTAGGGCGACTATTGCTACAACCAGCCCCAGCGAATGACAAAGGTAATGGGAGCCATGGCGAAGTGCTGACATCGCTGTGATGCTACCCCCTAGTGGCCAGGCGCGATTCCAGAAAGAAGCAGCACAACAAGGAATCCTTTACGGAGACTTTGCATGTGACGGAAACAGCTTTAAATTCTGCAGTTGCAAAGAATATTACGGTTACCATGTGGATTTGTGCATAATTTGTGCCTCGCCAAAGAAACGTCTTTGAAAACGGACATCGCTTTAAACAGTTCTGAAAATTTAAATCCTTTTGAAATCCACAAGCAATAAAAAAACAATTAAAAAGGTGACCCACTGGTCACTCGAAGGAGTCACGAAGGAGGTTGATGTATCCGCTTGTACACTTGCAGGCGAGCGGCGGAGTTGCTAATGCGCAATAGAAAGAGGAGGGAAAAATGGAAGCATCCGCGTGGGACATCTGGCGGGGCAGGCAGCAGCTGGACCCCTGACAGCTTTACGGCGCTCACATCACTTCCACGCGGACTCCCTCATTACTGTACATTTTTTACAGGCGTGTAAAGCGCGAGCGTATTCATCATCGTAAAAGACAGCGGACTGAGGGCATTGTCAGATCATATTTGTGCTGAGTATTCATTGCTTGACGTATGGCGCTTATAGACTGTGGTACGGTGCCTCTATATAGTGCAGGGACTCGCGCCTCGCTCACTGAAAACCTTTGGGTTCTTTTCGGAGAGAGGAGACATGCCGGGCCTGACTTGATTTAGACTCTTTCTCCTGCATTAGCAATCAATAAAAACGCAATAAGTATAGATCAGATACTAAAAGCGGTCTGCCCTCAAACAAACCCCCAAAATTGTTTTTGTCCACAGTAAGGGCCGATATGGTGGCAGAAGAGAATTAACGTTACGAAGAGAAAATAACAAACCTTTAGGCTGATGGGTATAAGGCGGGAGAAACCATTGATTTTTCACACAGTGGTCAATGTTGAGATTTTTACCTAGTTTTCTCCCTTAACATTTAGTTTTAATGTCAGAGTATAGAAAAGGACAAATTCAGCCTTTGCGATGCTTATG
This sequence comes from Proterorhinus semilunaris, assembly GCA_021464625.1. Lineage (NCBI taxonomy): Eukaryota > Metazoa > Chordata > Actinopteri > Gobiiformes > Gobiidae > Proterorhinus > Proterorhinus semilunaris. Next base: position 7,694,462 of record CM038346.1, read on the forward strand.
TTATGACGTTTTGGATGCTAGGGATCTACTACAGCGGTGGTGATCCCGTCTTTCACACGCATATTCCTTCACAAAGAAGTAATGGACATGTTTGGTATCCACGTGTAGCACGAAAGGCGGCCGAGATGACCCTGTGATCCAAATATGGTAATTTTCTCAGCAGCGGCTAAAAGCAAGCGATATAGTTAATGCGCCGATATTACAAAACTTTGAGGTTTTCGTTACACTTTTGCAACAACTCCTCCACTTTAGTAGCTCCTACAGACTCCAAACTTTCCAGACTTTTCAGAGAGATTTTAAAATGTCTAATTCCTGCCTGATTTATTGAGCTGGGATTCAAACCCCTAACCTTCTGATCATGAGACGACCCGCTCTACCAACTGCGCCACTGTCGCCCTTACATAAAGCTTATTCAAAAACCAGACAAGATATCTTAAATCCCCGCTGATAAAGTCTTTGACTAATATAACAACCAAGTAAAACCATTAACACTAGGCCTACCAGAATTCTATAACTCGAATTCCCAGAGCCGTCAATTTGACTCTGGCGATGACGTCATCGTCTAAAATGATTCTCTTAAAAATGATTTTCTTACCCGCTGTGGGGGGCTGCTGCTCTTCCTCGGTGTCGCTGTCTGAATCAGCAGATCCATTCAGTGACCATCATCAGACTCTCCGTCACCTCCTGAATCTGCCTCTCTCACATTGTAGCATTTCTAGTACCTGTTGTACCGTGTATTAGGGCTGCTCGTGGGTCTCTGTTTCACACCTGCCCCCTGCTGGCCAGCCCTCACACCTGCGCATGAATGAATGAAATGTCTTATTTTTATATGAAAACACATTCATTTTTTCCTTATATTTATTTCAGTAATTTACAGCAGATGTTTTTAAGTTGATATCTCGTCATTGTGTTCACCTGCAGTGTCTCACCATAATACTGTTGATCCTAAAGACTACCAGAGCGTCAAGTTTGTTTTTTCAATAAACAGTGCCATGCTGTTTCTCCTGTTCTTTAAGTGTTGGGAGGAATAAGGAGCTTTTTTTGAACCAGGAAAGTCCAAATGAGTCCCACCAGGCCAGGAATTGAACCTGAGGCAAGAGAACTGTCTACTGTGTGCAAATCACGACTACCCGATCTTTATTTCCCTGATAGGAAGCCTGACACACAGAGCAACAGGTCGAGCCGTGACTGGGCTGCTGACCTCGTGGGCAGCACATCTTGGTTTCTTCCCATTTCACTGACAGAAGCGCTCTCTCTTCCCCGCACGCTGGAGTGTGTACTCAGATGTGTACTCACTCCAGATGTGTACTCAGGACAGAGCCAAGCTGTGGGCTGGAAAAACCAACAGCCGTCCTGTCCTCTCGCCGGATGGTTGCAAGAGAGCTGCGATGGCGGCTCCAAAAACTCGCCAAATGCTTTCATTTTCACAAGAACTTCAGGTTCTTCATCAAAGTGCATAGGTTAGGTTACTCATGTTACCAAGTTTTTACTAGTTTGACATTTTTCTGAAGTTTACTTTTCTTTTTTGAGGAGACAAATTAGGGCCCTGGCTGAAATATCGGGCCGATATTTTGGTATTTTCAATATCGGCTATCTAAAAAGGCTCCATAAGTGATAGAGACTGTTTTTTGCACTGTAAAGGGCTCAGTCAGAGTTTTAAAATGAGCCCTCCCACCACTTCCCAGGCCTCAGGGGAGCGGAGACACATCGCGGTGAAATTCGGTCTCAGTTACAACTGTTTTATATGTTTTCAGGTCAACACTGACACTTTTGAAACATAATACACAGGATCATAGACGAGACATTTTAAAAGTTATTGTACAAAAAATATCAGCGGTGCACATCGGAATCGGTCAATCAAAATCCCCAAAAAATCGCCATCTATGATTAAAACCTTTATTATAATAATAAATGTTTAACTGGGCAAGGCAAAGGCAGGGCAAATTTATTTATCCAGGACATTTCAGAATAAAAAGCAATAAAACAGATCAATCGATACAATAAAAAAATATATAAGGAGACTTGTACACAAGCAGAGCTATTTTAAATTCTATTCTCTGAGCAACAGAGAATAGGTGCAGAGACCTACTGGACTAATATGGTCTTAATACCTGGTTCTGGTCAGGACTCGAGCAGCAGCATTTTGGATATACTGCAGCTCTAACAGCTCGTTCAGGTCTAGGCCACTTGAAAGATAACAAAACAAACGAACAACCTAGTCCCCTTGATATTGGCATCGGGCCCCAAAAATCCATATCGGTCGGGCCCTAAACTACAAATTCCAATATTTTTTTAAACTTTTCCTCAGAAAATACCACTTCAATGGTGTAAAACTAGGATTAATACTTACCCCAGACATTGTCCCATCACATAAAATAAAAAAGGGTAAGTCTGACCACGGTTTTTCATGGATAAACAGCATTAGGACATGATCACAACGGAGAAAGAAGTAAGTAGAGAATATCTGAGTCACACATGAGTGTTTTCTCTCAGCACAGTCCATGTGATGTCTGGCTTGTCCGCTCATCATCGGTTTGGTGGCTTTTGGCGGATTCTGCGGTCCAAGCCGTGGTCCAGGGTCCGCGCCGCAGGCCCTGGACAAACAGGACACAAAGGCACTCTTGTGCGGCGGCCTGATGGGGACGGACTTACTCCACTCAGCTTTTCCTCCCAAACATCATGAATGTAGGGCACACAAACAGAAGCATCCTCCCTCACTGCGACCTGTGTGCTCATCTGGCTCCCACTGTTTCGGTATTTAACATTTAAAGCCGCAGAGCCTCGCCTTTTTTCTCATCGTAGAGTAAATTTCTATGTTCTAATCAATTGTTTAGCCGGCCGAAACAACCTGTCTCCACGTTTAAAATGTGCCAGCTCTGTAGTTTCGACCTGTTCTGAAATGCAGACTTGTATTAGTTTAGCCGCTCATATTTCACTTCTTTCCCCCTCCAATGTTATTGCCACAGGGCATGTTTCAAATGTGCGCTGTGGACCAAATCTTGAGTTTAAAACATCGATTGTGGATTGAATTGCTTAAAACTAGAACAAACGCAATCAGGTCTTTCCCCATAGAGTACAAGGGAAAGATCAGATCATCTCACGATTTCTTTATCTGAGGGAAATTTGTCTTGACACACAGGCTGCTGCATTTATATTATAAATACAATGACATGATGAAAAAATTATTAGCATCATTTGTTATTATTTTCCTTCCGCATTGGACACTGGAACTGTGTTTTGTTTTCTATACTTTTCTTAATGATATTGCAACTTCACTGATGTAAAACCATGATTAACCCCTTAACCCCTCGCTTTCACCAAGCACATTTTCTCCAGTTTTAGCCAAACATATCTAAAAGGCTTCTCAACTGAAGAGTGTACAAACTATAGGCCAGTGTAACGCCTCATTTGAAAGCTAAGACCTGCAAAACCGATGTAATATCTCACTTAACTGCGCGGACGTCAAAGTGCTCCCAAGGTATTATTACGCCTTACAATATAGTGCCCCTTTTTATCCGCTTAGAAAATCGACATGTTTAATTTTGTGTAACTAGACTTGGATTGTGTATCTTTTCATGTAACTGTATTTAAATAGAGAAAATCACCCCGGTTTGGAGCTATTCCTATCCTGGGAGCGGCTAAATGCTAACAACATTTGCGCAACTGAGCGCACGCACAAAGACCAGACAGTTACGCATCAACTTGTCTGAGCTAAGGTAGGAACATAATCTCAGTATGTAAAAACGGTGGCCTACTACAGTCTAATATTTGGTTGGACCACATTTTGCTCATGGATACAGCACACATTCGCTGTTGTTCAATAAGCGTATACAAATAATTTTATACCAAGATCTTGTATTGATGATGGGAGAGAGTGACCACTGCGCAAAGCCTTCTCTAGCACATCCCAAAGATTCTCAATGGGGTTAATGCCGCCATACCGCCTTTGCTATGCCTGATCCCGTCAGACCTTGGAAGCTAAGCAGGGAAGGGCCTGGTACTTGGATGGGAGACCGTTTAGTAACACCAGGACGCCTGACGAATGGAGTGAGTGAGTGAGTGAGTGGTTGGTGGTGGTCAGAGGGGCCGATGGCACAGACTGGCACACCTCCTCCAGCTGTTCTGGGGGGACCCCGAGGCGACATCAGGCCAGCTCGGAGACATAGTCCCACCAGCGTGTCCTGGGGCTTCCACGAGGCCTCCTCCCAATAGGACATGCCTGGAACACCTCCCGAGGGAGGCGACCAGGAGGCATCCGGTACAGATGCCCTAGCCACCTCAGCTGCTCCTTTCGACGTGAAGGAGCAGCGACTCGACTCCGAGCTCCTCCCGGGTAACTGAGCTCCTCTCCCGATCTCAGAGGGTGCGCCCAGCCACCCTGCGAAGGAAACTCATTTCGGCCGCTTGTATTCGCGATCTTGTCCTTTCGGTCATTACCCAAATCTCATGACCATAGGTGAGGGTGGGAACGTAGATCGATCGGTAAATGGAGAGCTTTGCCTCAGACTCAGCTCCGTCTTCACCACAACAGTCCGATACAGCGACCGCATCACTGCTGACGCCGCACCGATCCGTCTATCGATCTCACGCTCCATCCGTCCCTCACTCGTGAACAGGACCCCGAGATACTTGAACTCCTCCACTTGAGGCAAGGACTCCCCACCGACCTGAAGCAGGGAAACCACCTTTTTCCGGTGGAGAACCATGGCCTCAGATTTGGAGGTGCTGATCCTCATCCCGGCCGCTTCACACTCGGCTGCAAACCGCCCCAGTGCAGCTGAAGGTCCTGATTTGATGAAGCCAACAGAACAACATCGTCTGCAAATAGCAGAGATGAGATCCTGAGGTTCCCAAACCGGACACCTTCCAGCCCCTGGCTGTGCCTAGAAATTCTGTCCATATAGGTAATGAACAGAACCGGTGACAAAAGGCAGCCCTGGCGGAGCCCAACACGCACTGGGAACAGGTCATACAGGGAACAGACAGCCCTTTCGATGCATTATTATTATTCTTATTAAGATCTGGACTCTGTGGCGGCCAATCCATCTCCTGCTCCCTGAACCACTCTTTCACATTGTGAGCCCGATGAATCCTGGCACTGTCATCTTGGAATATGCCTGTTCCATCAGGGAAGAAGAAATCCATTGATGGAATAATCTCATTCTTTGGGGACATAGTGTTGCTGATCTTAGACCTGACCAACTTCAGCAACACCATCCCAGTTAGTTAAATGTTTTTGTTTTTTTGTTCGGGTAGTGTACTCACATTATCCCATCAAACTTAGTACTAATTAGACACAGACAACACAACACTTAAAAACCTGTCCCCGAGGGCATCTGTGAAATGAGGCAGCGCGGCCATTTGTTGTAGCCTCGGCCTGTGTGTCTGTGCAGATCTCTGTGAGTGGAAGTGGATGCAGTGTCTGTCAGTCAGTTTGATACAGAAGGCCTTTGTGTGGCTGGTGTGAGCCGAGCCGAGCAGCCTCTGGTGCAGCCTGAGGAGAAGTGTAATTGAATTGAGCTCACATGGTGTGGACAGGTCTGGCAGACGAAGAGGGACATGTCTATAGCAGCAGGGTTTACTAGTCTGCAATTACAAACACTACAGAACTTCACATTAGCCAAATTCACACCCTCCTGAGGACATTCCCCAGGTTATGGCCGGATATTTGTAGAAAGGTCCTGACATTGACCTGAATTTGGCTTATTACACGCTTCATTTGGGTTAACCGAGTTTACCTTCACCTTGTGTCACCCTGCTGTCCTGTCTCAAGCCCACTGGGCAAAAAATCAAATCCTTAAAACAATTACTATATCCTTCACAAACAATTCAACCTGGATAGACTCACACAGACAAGCAGGGATTAGGGAGATTTATTGACATGTGTATTAGTTTTGGCGATCAGACCCCGGCGGTAGACATCGATGTATAAGTCAGTGTAGGTAAACAGCTTGGAGTTAGGGATGTCTTCCCCCGGAGCGTGGACACTGGTGCTGGTATAGGAGACCCATGGAGGATGCGTGGGTAGAAGCCGTTGACGGAAGGGGTGGAGGCGGGTCGCAGCGCAGCTGGGAAGCGAATGGATCATGATTGCTGGGCTTAAAAGCGGGATCGATGGCGATGATTGGCTGCTATGGAGGTGCGACTCCGCCGCTGATGTGGAGGTGTGGCCCTTTCAGGAGCGATCATTGGCTGGAGGTTGATGACGCTGAAGTTTGTCTACCAGGCTGAATTAACGCCTAGGCTTCATTTTAAAAATATTGATGATAATGATAATAATGGCTTACATTTGTATTGTGCTTTTTAAGCCCTGTGACAGCGGAGTCGGAAGCGTTTGGAGGGTGGGGGGGACACATTTCAAAAATAGGGGGGGGGGGGGGGGTCAGCTCAGCAGCGCACCTCCTCCTCACAGCTGGATGGACATATAGGGCGGATAACACAACACCTGTGGAGCCGCTGTTCTCCTGTCCAGCCCTGGCTTCATGACGCTTTGTGAAAAAGCTCAGTGAATTAAGCTCTTATGAGACGGCGCTCGTGTTTGTCCACATTTAGCTTCAGCCACACCCGTTAACTCCCGCCATCGCAAAGAAAATTCAAAAAAATAAAAAAACATCTCAACGCTTGTATGTTCACATTTCCCACAAACACTGATACAATTAAGTCAAGGGCTAAAGGAAGCAAACATTTATCCGTCAATTGAATAATTCAGATGTTATTTCGTGAAGTTAGAGTCCAGACAGCGAGGTTTAAGGTGTATTGACCGGTTGAACACTCGTGCTAGCCCGGTGCAGTTTCCCCAAACTCACGCTAAACTGAAGCTTCATCACCCGCTTTGTAAACGCATCAAAACTGATGTTCCTCACCTTAAAGTTACTGGTCAGGCCCTTTGTACCGATGAAGACACACTGTCCACCTGCTGAGGACCGCGAAAAGTCCTGTTCCTCCACGTAAAAAACTCCGAAAACACGATGCACGAGTGTCCTTGTGCTTCGGTCAAATCTGTCCGTCCAACGATAATCCTCCAGTATTCTCACTTTAGCCGTTTTTCAGCGGTTTACAGAGACATGTTCACATTTCAGCAGCTCTGAGGTGATGGTGATAAACACAGCTACGCAAAGCGGAGCGTATGCGCCGCGGAGCGACGCGATACTGGCGCGGATAATGCCAATAAATATTTTTTAAATGTATGGAAAATAAGGCGCGGGTCATATTTAATTGTTTGGCCTCGGGGAGCCTATTGAAAAGGTCCAGTCTAAACTAGTAAATATAAAGTCAATGAAAATTCACGTTGTGAAAGTGGGGGGGACCAAACAACCACTTTTCAAAAGTGGGGGGGACACGTCCCCCTCACAATGAATGGTTCCGACGCCCATGCCCTGTGACCAGGTTTATGCGCCACACTGTTGTCATAATTCATTCACACCATTCTCGGTGGTGGTAAGCCATTGGGATAGACTGATGGAAGCGAGGCTGCCAATCTGCGCTACCGGCCCCTCCGACCATCACCAACCACTCACTCTCAATCATGCTGGCCTATTGTACATGTTTTTAGTGGTAGGGGAAATCGAAACCTACGCAGGCACAGGGAAAACATGCATACAGAAAGGCCCCGTCCGGCCAGGGATCGAACCTGTGACCTTTTGTGTAGCATAAGCACTAACTGCTGCACCAAGCTAGTTCACTTGTAATTGTTAGTTGCAGTCCAAATGTTTTCCTAACTTTTCTAACACATTCCTAACTCTAGGAGGAGTTTATTATAAACATGTTTAGCAACTAGCGAAGCTGTACTAGCCCAGCAATGCTAACCATAAAACCTAGCGTGCTAACAGTACATCTGCAGCACTACCTTTGGGTTTGCGAAAGCCACTCATATGAATCATCCTGGAGTTTGAATGATACTGCGCTAATTTGTTATCACAAAATCGTGGAGGGGCCTTTTGTATGACACGGATAGTATGCAGCAATCCCTTTATTTCACAATTGTCTGCAAATACTATATTAAAAAACAATTAGTTAGCACTGTTCATTGACTCTATATGGCAAATGATTAATGTGAAGTTTCTGTATCCAAGAAACGCACTTGGAAATGTCCCCACGTGCTGTAGGGGCCCCTGGTCTTGGTTGGGTCACTGGAGGGCCGGTTCTGAACATGAGAGTGTAAGGGGATACCATGGTGATGTCGTTAGCAGGTCTGACGCTGCGGAACCCCGGGCTGCGGTCATGTGACGGGCCATGACCAATGACGGCACGTGAGCAGTTACATAAGAGTTGTCCGTTTGTGCCACCAGCAGGGGGGCCAGGGTTACAATAGGGTTGCACTTGGAAAAAATATGACGAGACACTGAAGGTGCAAATAATAATTTAGATGTATCAAACTGAAACGTTTCCGGAACATTAATTACATTGAATAAGGGGGAAAAGATACTACAACGTTTCTTTCATTTGTCATACAAAACAATGTCATGGCGATGTGAAAACAGGAAGAAACCTCCGTCTCTCCTGCTACAACTTAATTTTTCACTTTTTTCTGCAAACTGCATTTGTGGTTTCTGTGTTCCACATTGTTTTTCTGGATACTTTTGTACGTCTTTGCCGAGTTTTTGTGGAGGTTTGATGGATTTGTTTACTTTGACAGTCCAAAATGGTCCTGAAGAAAGCAGCTTTTTAAAGGTAAACAAAATGCTAGCTTTTCAGCTAAACCCATTTGAGACCTACACATTTCTTCTTCTGAGACACTGAAGAGGCACCAAGAGCCCCCCTGCAGCACAGAGGAGGCGTCACAAGAGGATCTACAGGAAACAAAAAAGGACAAACGAGAGATGTTGAAAGACTGTTGTGGCACGGAGGGAGCTGCAGGAGGAGCTGACCAGTGCAGGACACCACGCTCTGAAACAGGGAGCGTGCATCAGAGGAGACAGAGGGCAGCCAGCCAGGTTTCTTCCGAGTGCTACAGTTTCCCCGACCTCCAAGGTCATCCGGGTCAGGTTGACACACAGTGGCAGCGCGGCTCAGCCGCAGCAGCTCAGGACTAACACCTGAACACTATTTCGTTGTACACTTGTACAATGACAATAAAGCACTTACTTACTTAAAAATAGGCCTTTTGTGTGTAAAAATGGCACAAGCTGTTGCTAATGGATATCTTAGTTTTGGAATAAACCAGTTACTGAAAATATCTATAAAAAATCAAATTTCTCTATTTTTCTATTGCCTACAAGGTTTTTGAAATCGCACACTTTAGAAAATCAGGGCACCCTAAAAGTGAGCGCCAACAAAAAACGGTGCAGCACGCTGAAGCGGTAAGATGATGAGATGTAAAAAGTACTTGTGTTTATGAAGTTTTTCTGTCAACATGCCCTAACGTGGCTCTAAATTGGTGACATAAACTGGAGCGATGTGACACATCTGACTAAGCCCATCTGCCTCTCACAGTCTATGCTACTCACTGCTGAATTATACACTTCGGAAATGACTTCAGAGTTCAGACTCGCACATTTCTCTTGATAGGAAACCTTTCCGAGATTGATTTGTTAACTTGAATAAAATGTCTTTGGATAATTGGATTGCTGGATTTAACGTCAAACTCCTTGACTGTTGTCTAATTTATAGAACCACTAAAATGTAAATGAATTGTGGAAATCTGAAAATGCAGACATACGTTTACAATTTACCAAGACAATGTGTTGGCAGACAGACAGTCAGATGTATGCCAGAGATACATCAAGCTAACATGCTAAAACATCTTTTTCAAAATGACTTCAATGACGCTGTCGTTGGTGCTGCAGGGGGAGCACACGTGCACGAGTGTGTTGTATTGGTCACGTTTCTAAAGCGTGGCAAGGCCAGCGCTTTTGACACCGGACTAAATAAGTCGTTTGATGGTGCTGACAAACTGAAATATGCTTCAGTTTGCAGATACAGTGTGATACAAATTCATACTAATTTATCTCTGTATAATGTCAAAATGGAGCGCGGAGTGCTCAGCATTGTCAAAAAACACAAAAACCTATTTTTTCTCAGAGAAAAACATTGTCAGATACCGAGAGGGCGCGTTAGCGCATTCCAAAATCATAAAGCCAGTAGCAATACCGTAATTTTAGATTGAGGGAGACAAAAGGGCGCAAAACGCCCCTTTGCCTTGGCAGGGCGGTCAGCGAGGGCCGATAATCGCCGCTTTGCAGCTTTAATATTTTTTTTATTTAGTTGGTGCGGCTTATCTTCAGGTGCGCTTAATAGTCCAATTTACTGCTGTGCATATATAAGGCCTACATCAGATCTCGATTGGAGTACTGCTCAGTGCTGCTATGTGGTATCGGAAAAACATTTGTGAACTGTTTAGAAAGCTACAGTGGAGATGTAAGCACATAATTCTCCAGCTGCCATACTGTGGAGAAATAGCACCTGAGCACCATAGAAGGCTGGGTTTGATCACACTGCAAACAAGACATAATTTTGCGCTGTCATGTTTGATTTATAAAATGTACCATGGACTTTCACCCAAAGCTTTGGACTAATACCGTCCCACACAAAAGGCCTGATGGGACGTTGTGTGTAGTGAGAAGGTCATGTTTTGTTCTGGCTATACAAATGCTTCACATCTTGGACTATGGCTGTGTCACTCGGGATGGGTCTATGGGGGAATTTAAGGGGTACTTCAAGCTATTTCAGAAACGAACTGTTTGTGAATTTCCCATTTTGCTAGTACTTCTCTTTTTTTTTACTCTTCCAACGGTCTTATGGCCACGGAATCTACATTTGTTTTTTTTAAACTTGTTTGTTTTATTGTGTCTTTTTGTACTTAATAAAGAACAATATTTTTGAAAAATGAAAAAAATAGTCGGAATTTACGGTAGCTGCAGTTGGTCAGGTCTAGGTTCTACAACGCTGTGCCCAAACAAAGAGATCAACTTTCGACCTGAACATCCTTATTCCATCAATAGATTTCTTCTTCCCTGATGGCACGGGCATATTCCAAGATGACAGGATTCCTCGGGCTCACATTATGAAAGAGTGGTTCAGGGAGCAATGAGAATCTTTGGGATGTGCTGGAGAAGGCTTGGTGTCGTGGTCACACTCTCCCATCAACAATACAAGATCTTAGAGCAGGGGTGTCCAAACCTTTTCACTGGGCCACATACAGAAAAATATACATGTAACTGGGCCGCACTCAGTAGAGGTCAAATATATAACTTCACCTCTATTGTATTAAAGTTAGCAAATTCAAAAACATTTTTTTAACTGTGCTTCTTAATTGATTATGCTTTTTTAAGTAAAAAATCAGCCTTCATCACAACTTTCTATTAATGGATTTTCATTTATTTTTAACAAAAGAAAAAAGATAATCCAAGGCGAAATAACACAATTACTCACCAGCACAGACTGAGATGTATAGCTCTCGGTAACTTAACATGAATCCCCTCAAAAAAATATCCACATCAACTGACTGAATTTATTAGGAATTGTGATTATTAACACATTCATACTGTGTTCATTACTGCAATTAAACAAAGACATCTCCCATTTATCTCTGTGAAGAAATAATCATTTCCTCACTGTGGCTGAAATTTTCGGCCCTCATGTTCAATCTTGTGTTTCTTTTTCTCCGCCATCTTTTATTCGTCTTTTGGATTTTTTTCTTTGATTGCTCTGATTTTCCTGACCACTGCCTTGTTCAAGACTCAGAATTACTTGCAGCGGAGCGCTTGTTTCATATGTGGGACATATTCAATTATATAAAACAAATAAACATTTCTATTATATTTTTAGAATTTACAGCAGGCCAATTAAAAGGCCGTAGTTTGGGCACCCCCATCTTAGAGAAAAGTGAATGCAACACTGGATCTTTTGACACTCCGGAAGCTTATTGACACAACACTACAGCCAAAGCGTGCTGTAATCAAAGCTGTGTGACCTTTTATCTTGTGGCGCCTTTTATTTTTTTGTCAGGCAGTGTATTTGCCGTAAAACCTTTTTGAAAAGTCGTTGATGTCCTGTCGGCTGAACACAGCATTCTGTTGCAGCATGATGTCCCATTAAACCCTATGGGGAGACATGTTTCTGGGGAGGACAGTGCCACGGCGTGAAACCCCACCCAGACCTTTTGTCCATCTATGGTCAAAGCGCGCCATGCTAATGTGTAATATGTGCAACCCTGCTGGAGAATTAGCCTGTTGGGCTTTTGTTGATGCGGGAGAACAGGCAATCTCCACACACACAAAAAAACACCCTTGTAATCGAACCTGCTGTGAGGGAATCGCGCGGGTCCACACCGTGCCGCCGAAGGATGTTTGAGAGCGGTGCCGTGTGTAACGCTAAGTGGAAAGCGAGCGCAGTTAGCCGTGGGCAGCGTTAGCGTGTCAGAGCGCTGCACAGCTCCGTGTGACTGACTGACAGTGATGGGGCTGTTGTTGGACCACTGCCCAGGAACAGGAGTTCAGTTCACTCTGTCTGGAGCTGAGTCCGCTACTGGCCGGAAGGAAGGATTTTTTTCGGATGAATACATGAAATATCGTGTTGTTGTTTGGTTCTGACTGTCGGGGTGATTATAATTGGATGCGTTATTTTCATTTCTGAAATGGATTCAGTTCTCAACATGATAATTTTCTTACATGGCAGAGTATCTTCTGTTACGGTCCTTTTGGAAGCCTATGGGGCATTCTGCAGACCTCTAGCACATAAACCAATATTTAAGTTTCATAACCACTTAGAGGTCTGTGTGTAAAAAGCTAACGGTTTTGTTCAAGCTAATGACAAACAGCAATGTCACCGTACAAAAGGGCCTATACGCACGTTGGATGTTATTGTTCACTGTTGGTGATCTCGCACTACGCTGGCGGGCAAAACGCTCGCCTCCGCAATCAATGCAGCCCACTCAAAACCTCGTTTATGTCTCGAACAACATTTTAAGACGTCCACCCGGCAATACAGACCTAACAAATTTAAACTGAAAGAGTCGACTGATTTGGAGCATCTTCGTCCCGAGGATCACGAGCTACTGCACTAATCGGACGGCTGCAAGCGATATACCCATTTCATCCGTGCCAAATACTACAGACACAAACGTCATAAAAAATATATAATAATAAAAACTCTGTGCACATTAAACTATAGTCTAAAGTTATTCTTAATACTTCAGTCTACATTTTCGCCTAAACCAGTTTAACAATTACATTTAGGCTATTGATTTACTATCACAATCAGCACTTAAATATGATTAAAATCACCAAGGTTCAACAAAAGAAGATGAACGAATCCCCACAATTTGGACAAAATTACCAGTCGGCGCCGCGGCACTGGTCAGCTCCTCCACCTTCTCCTTCCTCTCCCTCCTCTCTCGCATCTTCGTCTTTGTCCTCCTCCTTCTCCCCTGGCTCTGACGCCATTCTTCACCTGAGGGTCACCTGTGAAACGCCGCCTCACAGTTGAGCTCAGTGAATGTGAAAACGCAACAGTCTTTCCCCGTCTTCTCGGAAGAGCAGAGCAGACGAATATAATCCAGTTTATTCTCCAGTGAACATACATCAGCCAGAACAATAGAAGAAACAATAGAAGACTTGGCTCAGCTGCAAGTCTTGCCTGGATACCTCCTCGTTTGCCCCTTTTTTGTTTCCTGTAGCGCCTCTTGTGACCACTGTGCTGCAGGTGTGGGGGGCTCTTGGTGCCTCTTCAGTGTTTCAAAGGACAGAAAATAGCTGAGCGCTGCCTCTTTTTGGGGGGAGCTAATACGTTAAGACTGCGACCAGCGTCCAGACAGAAAGAGTCAAACCTTTTGCTGAAGCTTCAGGACAGGAAGAAGGATGCTACATGTAGCTTATGCTGTCTCTCCTTCTCTCGTCTGTGTGGATGCTCTGGCCTCCTAGTCTGGCCCAGGCGCCTTCATTGTCCCAAACTATGACAAGTATAGAGTTCATAATCCAACTCTATTTCATTTCTGTCACAGCTACATTTCTGGTTCTCCAATGCTCTTAAAGAGAGTTATGACTGTGTAATTATGGTGTCAAGACATACAGAGAAAGCCTACAGCTGTAGTATCAGACACTTATCAGTGTGACACTTTCATGATGAAGCCTCGGGAGCAATTCATGAGTGTGAAGCAAACAACTGATGAAAACAGGTTGCGGTCACGTGACTTCATGCCTTGCATAATAGTTTCTTCTTGAGGGGGAGGACAGGCCAGTGCTTCTCAAACCTTTTACACCACCTCATGAGACTGATCTGGTGTGTGGTTAGAAATGCTGTAACGGTGCCTGCGTAGACAAAACTTTCAATGTCTGCCAGTTTGAACAAATGTGGTGTTTTGTTGTATTTTTGCTATAGACCATTCACTAAAGCGTGATTAAACAAGAATCCTTTGGCAGATGAACCTAATCCCTTAAAAATGATACATTTCAGGATGTGGCTTTTCTGTTTCGATATTTTCCTCAAAATCAGCAAAACACCCATTAGTGAATACATCTGCCTGACACTATAATGTATTTACCCGTCTGCCAGCCTTTAGACTTATTCCGCGAATCTTTCCTCTGCACTTTTTTTGTGTTTGGTAAATGCTACGGATTACGGTGGCCCAGCCGTGCAGGAGTAAGCGCTCTCACCTGCACCATGTGCTTAGGAAACATGTCAGCCGGAGCCGGGATGAATGAGAGTGTGCAGCTTCTCGACGCACAACCCGGCTTTACCTGCACCTCCACCAAAACACGAAGGGGGTCTTTTACTCTGCGGATCCGTCAGCCACCGGCACATTTTGTCCTGGCAAAGTAAAAAATGAATAGATCAGTGTTGTTTGCTTCTTACAACGGAAATGGCAGATTTTGTCATTAACATTCAGTCCTAAACCTTCTTAGCCCGTGACTTCTGGGCTCTTTTACATTTTTCGCGATGCATCTGTATGGCTGCTTTACATAAACCGAACCCCCCGACAGTCCTGCTGTAAAGTCAATAATTAACCTCAGCATAATTGCATGCACTGAATGTTACAAACCGCCTGCCGCGATGGGGTCAGGTGCGAGATAATCCCGGCAATGCAAAACACAAGATTATCTGCAGTTTAATAATCCCCAGCACATCACAAAGGGAGGCTCATTCCAGCAGCCGAGTGCCCGCTTTCTGCTGATGCTCAGGCTCACGGCGCCGATCCGTAATGTGTGCAAACTCAGGAACGGATTTACTCCTCTGACGTTTATGTATGGAGCTTATTCCTTAGTCCAAATGAGTTTGATGCAATGTAAAGGGAATTAATGAAAAATTAATAATCCACCTATTAAAGACGTATTCTTAAAGCCATGCTGCGTAACAATCCACCCAATATATGAAATCAAATACAAACATTTCACTATTTAATCCTGACGAACACCTCGGCAAATGTGCATATTCATTGTTACTTCACTGTTTTATCCATCTTATAAAGTTATTTCATCTCGTGCCATTCAAACTTCACTTTCGTTGTGCTGTGCAGGAGGCTTCTGCTGTTCCCGATACTGTGACCCCCATCAGAGGAGCCAGTGGAAGACTCGGGACGTCCCGCACACATGTGGCCCAGCCGACTGCTGCTGCTGGGGGCGCTGCTGCTCCCCTGTGTCCGAGCAGGTGGGTCTCCTCTAATCCCATGTCCAACACAAATAATTAACTGTATAAAAATTAAAGCGATAGTCTGTTAGATTACAAAGTGAGGAGAAAGAGAGAGAGAGTGAAATTTGAAAGTGAAAAATCAAGTTTCTCCCCCCCAGATTGGACCTGAAAGCCACTTCAAGTTTGCAAACTGAGTAGAGCGAGAACAAACGTTCAAAAGTAAACGATCAAGCTCCTCCCCCTGCTCTCCTGATTGGACCTGACACGCCGGGTCACAGGAAAAGCTCGTCTCGTGTGATAGACCGGGGATTCTGATTAGTTGCTGAAATGTATATTATTATCTAATATTACTCACGTTACATACAATTTCAATTATGCACAATCTATAATATTGAAACTTACAGACTATCACTTTAACTACATAATAATTAACAAATATTGTCCGTAATACAGTGCATACACTTTACACTTTCCAGGCCAGCTAGGGCACATTGTCCCGGGGTCTTGAGGCGCCTTCTGATAGAATCAATCAATCACAGTTTACAACGACACCAGGAAGACCAAAGTGCTTCACAGAAAGATAAAAACACAACATTATTGCATGCTAGACATAATTCCGTGTGCTAAGTATTAAAGCCAGTTTGAAGAGATGAGTCTTTTCCAAAGGGACAGGTCCGTGAGAACACGCAGACTGAGGGGGAAGGCTGTTCCACAGTTTAGACGCGGCAACCACAAAGGAACGATCACCCCACTGTTTGTACCGGGACCTGGGCACGTCCAGAACCATTTGATCGGCCGACCGGAGAGAGCTCTGCCGGGACGATGTATGGTCAATATAACGGAGCGAGACCAAGGCTTCCGGAAGCCGCCTCATCTGGCTCCTCTTGATGTCCCAAGCTAGTGATCTAGATCCTCTCTCTAAGGGTGCACGCTGTGGAGGAAACTCATTTTGATCGCCCTGTAAACTCTTTGGTCGTCACACAAATATCGTGATGAATTGCGAGATTGAAAACCACGGGGGGGTCAAACTCTGGAACTCTGCTCCTCCACGTCCAAACGGCCCCCAGAGTGGAATGTTTTGAGTCTCTTCTCATCTTCTCATTGTTATTATTTATTTATTGTTATTTTATGAGATTGTTTTAATTTAATTGCACTACTTTTCATTGATGACTAGTGCATCTAAATGAAGCATTTTTTTTTTTAATCTAGCTTGTCTATTTAATTCCTTGTCTGTGCAGCTCTTTGGAAACTGTTTTAGTTGTTAATGTGCGATATCAATAAAGATGACATAGAGTAGGAACGTCGACTAGTAAATCGAGAGCATTGCCTTTCGACTTAGCTCCTTCTTAACCACAACAGTCCGATACGGAGACCGGCCGACCGCATCAATGCACGACGCCACACCGATCTACTTGTCGATCTCACGCTGCATCGGCCTAAATAATAATGTAATGTAATAATGTGAATACAATCTGAAAGGATGAGGAAGAAAAAAACATAGCTTCAAATTGCCTCATTAAATATGTTTCGATAATTTATGAAAACCTCTACTTGACAACAGTGATCTTTTTGATCCCTCTAGCGTGTCCCGATAAAGAGCCTGGACTACAAACATGGCTGCCCGGACACAGCGAGGACCACCGCGTGACCATCGGCCGCGGTCAGAAGGTTCTGCTCCGAGCCTCGGCCACGGTGCACTCCCTGGAGATCCAGTCCGGAGGTGAGTAGGATAATACATCTGGGTCCAATGGCATTCCAGCCCTACACTTTTGTATAGAACATGTAAAAACATAGTCTGCAGACCTCGATCAGATTGAGAGCCAGGTGCACTTTTACTTCATTGAGGCAACACAATTCCTTCTCTGGGAACCTTTTGTGCACAAGTTTATGTTCATGACCTAACGCATTTTTTTTGTTTTTATCGTTTTTGTACTCCGGTCCACTGAAGGTTCATTTAAAGGGGTGCGATGTTGCAATGTTTTTTTCTCATTAAAAAAATATAACTGGCAGTTGTGTTTTGGCCCACCCGCGCATCTTTTGTTCTCCAGTGGCTATAAGCTCCTCCTGAGGTCCCTCTTACCTCTCTTGGAGTGCTGTTTTCTACATCCTATTTGTACCGTAATTCCTTCAGAGCTTCTCTTTTAGTGAGAGAGCGAGAGAGGAGGGAGAAAGCCTGAGAAGGCCAAGTTACACAGTTTAAAGGCAATGCTACCAAATATTTATGAAATGTCCGTAAACTTGTGGTTTTGTAAAAAGTGATATAAAACCGTGTAGAAAAAAAATCTATCTCTCATTCTTCTGGCATTTAGCACATATTTTAAAATTCTAACTGACCTAAAAAGGAAAAATGTGTGTCTCTTTTTATAGTGTATGTAAACATCTGGTTGCCATCGGAAACGACTTATGTCTGCGGGTGTTGGGTGTATTTGAGAGACTTTGGCTGCTGATACCTGAAAGCACTGCTCCAGACCCTCGTCGACTGGTCATAATCTAACGATGCGCTTCGTATGTCCAGGGAAGTTGGTGATTGCCGACACTCACCGGCCCATCCTGCTGCGGACCAGACACATCCTGATTGGGGCCGGAGGGGAGGTGCACGTGGGCAGCCCTGACTGCCCCTACAGAGGCAACCTGACCATCTCACTCTACGGAAGGTGCCTCCACAATATCACGACAATAAAGCTCTTCTATTCCAATGGGTTCAATTGTGATTGTACTGAATTTGTTGGCTCTGCCTCTCAGATCGGACGACCCAGACACGGAGCACAGTTACTTTGGTCAGAAGTACATCGGAGTCGGGACGGGCGGCACCCTGGAGATCCACGGAGCCCCCAAACTGTCCTGGACCTTCCTGAACCGAACGCTGCTCCCGGGACAGACCAACGGCAACCAGAGCTACGTGTTCGAGAGGAGCTGGGGCCACCGGGGCATCATAGCGCACGTGCTGAACCCCCGCACTGGAGAGGTGTTACGGGATGACAGGTCAGCCTGCTTCAGTGTTGGGAACATCCCTTTAAAGAAGTCATTTGTTATAGTTAGTCGGTACTTCTCTGCAAATGCAACTGCGTTTTTAATATTTTAATATTGCTTTAATATTACATTGAGGCAAAAACTACAAGAAGGCGCTTCAGTGAAACAACTGATCCGACATCTTTACACAGGAGACTCACAATGATATCAGAACATATTCAGGCTAATGTCGGTGCTTGTTGCCAATTGTAAGCAATAATATGTTCAAAGTCATCTCTTCCAGTACAAATATGGTGTAATTATTTCCTCATAAAGGCGTCCAAAAGTGCTGCCAATATTCAAAAACATGTGCCTTGATATTGGTCAGTAGAAAGGACTTTCAAGCATAAGAATAATGTGGCAGGTTTTTGACTCCAATCACTGTCAAATAATGATCAGGGAAAACGTTTGGAAATTTCTTTCAAAAACGGTTTCTCTCCCATTGAGTTTGTATTGGCACCTGCCCTCCAACTGAAATAGAAATCTAGAACACGAACGCAACCTATTGTGTAGAAAAAAAAAGAAGAAATTCTGTCAGAAAAGATTTGCTGATGAAGATCCTGAATAAATGAAATCTTTCTACGTGATCAGATGTTTAAAGCTCTGAAGCAGGTCAAAATCAGCAAAATCCCATTATAGTGAATAGGCAAGGTAAGTTTATTTGTAGAGCACAATTCATACACAAGGCAATTCAAAGTGCTTCACAGTTGCATAAAATTACAAGAAAACAGATCAAATCAATCATTAAAACATCAACATAAAAATTAATCAATTACAGTAAAAGGCAAGAGTGCAGAGGCCGTCCTTCTGTGGACCCACCACCTGCAGGAGGAGCCATAGGGGCTGGTGCAGTGTGATTCCCACGAGCCGGCAATGGATGGATGGATAGATGGATAGATGGAGAACAACAGGCCACGTTGGGGCTGAAACCGGTGAATGTGTCAGGACACACTTGTCACCCGCCCAGCACCTCCTCTGATTGGTCCCTAGTGCAGTCAATCCCGCTTTCAGCCAATCAACGTCACTCGCTTCCTGAATCCTGAATTGAACTGCGCTCTTTGGAAAGAGACGAGAGCAGGATCTAAGGGACGCTGCTTTTCTGCAAGCGCCAATAAAACAAAAATCTTGCCTCTGTTTCTTAGACAGAAGCCGTTCCAACGGAGGGAATGGTACTTAATTAGATTACATGTTACTCATTTGTAAATGCGGTTACTCCTAACACTGGTGCTGCCATGTCAGACTCATGACATCTGTGTTTGGATCCACATTTTACACACGGTTTAGAGTGGACTTAGTTTAGTTTATTTGTTTATTTGAGCAGTACACATTCAGCTCAAAAGCAGTAGGCTGAAGCAAGAAGGCTTATGTATGTCTCCCCCATAGTCAATATTCATTTCACATGATACAACGCAAAAAAAAAAAGAAGAAGGGATTATGCACATTTGTTCATAGTAGAAATCTCAAAATGGCATCTACATTCAGGAAAATTACATGACTGAAACGCATGTACTGTATATATTCCCCAAAGGAAGTAATTACAGTAATAATAACATCTCGTGCTGATACAGTTTGGCATTAGATCGACATGCTATGCCTTACATTAGTCATACCTGAGAAATCCAGTTACAAAACACTGCAGAAAGACTCGTGTGTAAAAGGGTTATCATGCCCAGGCACAAATAATTACAACAATTACAGCAACGGTCTCGTTTCAGTAAGACGTCTACGAAAGCAAGTAACAAAAGCTGAACAGTAATCAAATCAAATTTATTTATATAGCACATTTAAAACGACTGTTGTTGACCAAAGTGCTTCACAAAAAGGTCAGTACAACAAATAATAATAAACAAAACACAATATACAAGCAGCAAAGCACTAACAGCTCCGATTTTGGCCATGATGCTAGACAGTGTTAAAAGCTTTTGCATAGAAATGTGTCTTAAGCAACGATTTAAAATGGTCAAGTGTCTGTGCAGCTCTTATGTGGAGAGGCAGGTCACTCCACAGTTTGGGAGCTGCAACATAGAAAGCCCTGTCCCCTTTGGTCACACACAGTAATGGATTTTCTCTCAGATAGTTACCAATGCCGATCATTACTGACAGTCATTAGTTTCCAATACATGAGGAGCCAAGATAACATTATATTATGAAGGCACATTAAATATACATTAAATATTCCATGATCCTGCTACTTCGTTGTGAAGGAGTTGGCAAGGCCCCTGCTTCTGTCCTGTTGAATGCTAATCGTACACATTCAAAGTATTACACATACATGAATCTTATTATGCATACACAAAACTTAGTATGCAGGCACAGACCTCAGTAGAGCCCTGCACGGGCCTGATTTCTGGGCCCGAGCCCGGCCCGGGCCCGTGAGGTTCGGGCCCGAGCCCGGCCCGGCCCGACAGACTTTCAGAATTATCAGGCCCGAGCCCGGCCCGCGGCCCGGCTCTTCCCTCTCACTCTCTCTCTCTCTCTCTCGCTCCCTTTCCAATATTTTCCAAATGCGTGATTAAACAGCGCTGCAACAGTTGACCTGTATTATATGAATGAATAAACACTTCTATCTAAACGTAACATAAAGCACAGTGTTTATTTTTTATTGTTGGGAGGAACACGCATGCATTTGTTTCCCGCGAACACATACCGTCGATAGAAGCACTCCGCACGCGAACCGCTCCGTCCTCTCTCTCCATACCGCTTTGCAGAGGTTTGCCCACGCGGGGAAACCCCCCACGCCACAGCCCACATGGACGGCAGGTACATGTTTGTGGCAAGAGGTGGCGGGTCAAGACCATGGATGTATTATAATTAACGACGGGGCGAGAGGACATCGATAGAAGCACATCCGCACGCGAACCGCCCGGTCCTCTTTCTCAATACGACCGCTTTGCAGAGCTGTACGCACGGCGAGGAAAACTCCCACGCCACGGTCCACGGGGAAGGCAGGTACATGTTTGTGTTGAGTCAAGACAAGACGAGGGGTGAGAGAGCAGGTGGGCAGGGAGAGAGGAGAGCGGGTGCTGCATTTAATGTCGCCATTTAAGTTGGTTAAAAAATAGCAGCACAACGCATTGGCAGGGGGAAAAAAACAAGCCCGAGCCCGGCCCGTGTCCGACGCAATGATGCGGTAATGGGCCCGAAGCCCGGCCCGCGGGCCTTCGGGCCGTCGGGCCCCTCGGGCCTCGGGCTCAAATGCAGGGCTCTAGACCTCAGCACGGTCAGCCGCTCAGAACTCAATATGCAGACTTACTCAGCGCACACATGCAGACAAACCCTGCAAGGGGAGGGGCAATAGATTGACTGGACGAGCGTGAGCGACTGCAAGAACAGACAAATCAACAGAAGTGCCCCATAACATGTTCACGAGAGCCTGAACGAATGCGCACCTGGGGTTTGTTCCATTTCGGAGGCCGGAGCACCTGAGGTAGCGCCGCGTGTTTGTGTAGCGCACAGACAAAACACAGTGTGGAATGTCTTTCAGCGCCGGCTGCGCTCGGCGGGCTCGCGCACACAGTAAAAACGCCCTGGCTGGGACAATATGACATTTGTGGTATGCCCTGAATGTAAAATCTCATGTTGCTAGTTCATACACAAGGCTGTGAATTTACAAAGAAAAGCAACAAGCTTACAAACATACCTCATATTTTTACCAGACCTTGTAGAGAAAAGAAAATGCTATTATTAATTATGAATAAATTATAGAGAGGAAACGGCTGGAGGCACTTTCTTTTGATTTTAATTTGTGTTAAATAAAACATGCAGTATACGTAGGAAATGTGAGGATGTAGATCATGGAATGTTTTTGGCTAACTTGGGTTTAGGGTAAGGACTACTTCCTGTTAACGTTTTAATTACAATTAACAGTAAAATATGGTTTCAAAAACAGAAGAAAACTTACAGTAAATAAACGTGAAGCGGAGTGTGTTTCATAAAAAGCTATTTCCAACAGTGGCGATGTTTTAACATTTGTTAGCGTCAAATTAATGTTAGACTTTCTGGTGAAGTATTTACATCCTCATTAAAGTTTTTCATAAATTATCCAACAGCTGCCTGTTTTCTGCTGTTTAAATATTAGTTTATTTCAGCGAGACACGGCTAACTTCATAGGAATTAGACACAGACAGGAAACAGTCGTTACCCTCGGAAACTAGCATCATGCTCTGCAACACAGCACCTATAGAGTTTGGGAAATTCCACAGTTACCATGGAGATCGGCCATCTTTGCAGCTGTTAGCTACATTTCCATTGACTAACATTAGCTTAAAACAGTATAGAAAGTGGAGAAAAAGACATGGAACAACTGCATTAGCTGCTGAGTTACTGCTGGTAAATACATCTAACTCACTGTGGTGTCCAAGTGTTTTAATGTGAACAATAACTCCAGTATTTTCACTTTTAAAAACTCTATTAGTTTACAATTGCTGCTAATCCCAAAATGCTTAGCGATATGACATCACATTCCCGAACTCTATTGGGATGTTATGCGTGACATCGCACACAATAACCAAGCTAGGTCCAAACTATTAAAAGTTCCAAAAAGGAACTTTATCTTAATCTCCAGTTGAAACAACAACAAATGAAAGGCCAAAAACTCTTTCACATCAAATTAGAATGTCACCATTTTTTCCACATCAAAATTAAGATATTTACAACATTCTAAAGAGCCTATTGTTTCAAATTGAGGCGGAGAGCAGCGGAAAATTCCATGGCAGTAACTATGGTACTGTACTATGGTCTAGTTTATTGCTAATTTCCTGGGCCAATCCATATGAAACAAAAACTGTCACTATGTTCAGTGTCATCTCTTCCAGCACAAATATGGTGTAATTATTTCCGCATAAAGGCGTCCAAAAGTGCTGCCAATATTCAAAAACATGTGCCTTGATATTGGTCAGTAGAAAGGACTTTCAACCATAAGAATAATGTGGCAGGTTTTTGACTCCAATCACTGTCAAATAATGATCAGGGAAAACGTTTGGAAATTTCTTTCAAAAAACGGTTTCTCTCCCATTGAGTTGTATTGGCACCTGCCCTCCAACTGAAATAGAAATCGAGAACACGAACGCAACCTATTGTGTAGAAAAAAAATTAAAAAATTC
Source organism: Proterorhinus semilunaris (assembly GCA_021464625.1). Taxonomy (NCBI): domain Eukaryota; kingdom Metazoa; phylum Chordata; class Actinopteri; order Gobiiformes; family Gobiidae; genus Proterorhinus; species Proterorhinus semilunaris. Next base: position 7,718,137 of record CM038346.1, read on the forward strand.
TGTGAGAAAAGATTTGCTGATGAAGATCCTGAATAAATGTAATCTTTCTATGTGATCAGATGTTTAAAGCTCTGAACCAGGTCAAAATCAGCAAAATCCCATTATAGTGAATAGGCAAGGCAAGTTTATTTGTAGAGCACAATTCATACACAAGGCAATTCAAAGTGCTTCACAGTTGCATAAAGTTACAAGAAAACAGATCAAATCAATCATTAAAACATCAACATAAAAATTAATCAATTACAGTAAAAGGCAAGAGTGCAGATAAAATACTTTCAGTTTCCATCTGCTCGGGTAAAAAGAGCTGTTTTCATCCTGGATTTGAACATTGTCAGAGTTGAGGCCTGTCTCACATCCTCATGAAGACTGTTCCAGATTTTAGCTGCATGAAACTGAAACGCAGCCTCACCGTGTTTAGTCCTGACTCTGGGAACCACCAGGAGACCCCTCCCTGAAGTTCTCAGGGCCCGAGATGGTTCATACGGCTCTAACATGTCAGAGATGGACTTTGGTGCTAAACCATGAAACGACTTGTACACAAGCAGAGCCGTTTTAAATTCTATACTCTGAGTGACAGGAAGCCAGTGCAGGGACCGGAGCACTGGACTAATATGGTCGTATTTCCTGGTTCTTGTCAGGTGAATAGGTGAATAGTTCCATTGGATCCAGAACTAGAGCATCATCACTTAGTCCTTACGTACAGTATGGTTGCTCGGCGACACTTATGGAGTGTTTGCCTCTTAAGTCACATTCTGTACCCATTTCTATTAAGGAAAGTACAAGTAAAAAAGGATTTATGTTTGATATAACAAAGGGTCAAACCATGGAAAATTAGCTATTTTTCCCGGACAATTCTTAAATATAGTGTGTATACAATGTCTATACTTTTTATGCAAAGGTGGGCAATCATAAAAGTGTGTTTTTTGAAACAAAGATAAGGCTTGTGGACTTTCTCTTTGGATCGTTCAAAAATGTGTAATCAACTTCATATTCGCGATTAGAATGTCCTAGTGCAAACACTGAATGATCAATGGTCAATGAAGTAATTATAGTGACAGGCTCCTCGCTGATTTTTCCTCGTAATTTCTTTGTTCAATTTCAGCCCAAAGCAAACGACGCCAAGGTTACAATATTCTCAAGGCACGCACATCTTTTCACTCGAAAAATAAACGGTGATTTTCATTATATTACTTCACCCTTTGGCCAAAAAGTGATGAAAGACTTCTATGGGGAAAATGAATGGGAATTTTACTTCTGGGATCACAGTGGATTTTATGGTGGGCGGGACCTTTCAGTTCCATTACCCCGAAACTACGACTTTTGCAGGTTGGTATCATGACGCAGGTTCAGACATAGTGATATATTTAAGTAATTTGATGGATAGCCGATATGTTGTGCCTATAATATATCCATCAGGCTCTACACAAAACATTTAGTTGGATATTTAGTTTTCACTGTTTCATGCTGTCCAGGTTCGACACGTACCGCAGTCAGAACGAGAGCGTGCGGCTGGCCGACTTCCTGGACGCGGTGGACCCGGGGCTCGTCCTGGTCATGGCGGTCAACGACGAGGCCTCCAACAACCTGGAGGACACGGCCCGGAACAGCCTGTCCCAACTGGGCAGCCGGCACATCCGCACGCTGGGCTTCAGGTAACAACGCCAGCGCATCAGAGTCGTATACAATGTAATACGAAAGGTCCTATATTTTCTTTAATGCTCCACGATATTTTCTTTGACCCAGCGGGACCGGTTCACGAAGTACCACACCCTCGACATGAGTTAGGATACCTGCTTTTATGACTTGGAGTTTTTCTTGATGGCTAAGACACTAAATGCCAGTGATTGGACCGAGCCACTCACTGACTGAACTTTTACCAAAATCCCGAAACCCGAGTCAATCACGGTCAAAGGGCAAAAGTTACTTCTTTGGAACCTTCAGTATTTGTCATTCACAGGACAAATCATGCAGAAATTGAATGCATGTTTTCTTGTGCGGGGTGATCTGTGTGTGTAGCGCCTGCCAACAAAGTTCATGAACTAACCAAGGAAGTGTGCTTTTGAGCTTAGAGTTTGGTGGTCAGTGAACTCGGTACTAAGGAGGAAAATATGTGTCAGGAATAGTGGTCCATTTATAGAGAAAAACAGTGTGGAAAACAAGTAAAAGTTGTTCCGTCAGTACAAATTCACTGCCTGACCAAACATAAAGTCAGCGCAAAAAAAGGACACAAGCTTTAATTTGGTCGTGGAGCATTTTAGCTTTGATTACAGTGGCATTGTTTTAATACGTTTCAGCAATGTTTAAAGGGCTAGTGTTGCGTTCGTTTTTCAACATGATCTTGTTTTGATGATGGGAGAGTGTGATCACTGTGCAAAGCCTTCTCCCGCTCGTCTCAAAGATCCTCAATTGGGTAAAGATCTGGACTCTGGTGGCCTGTCCATCTCATGCTCAGGCAGTGTCCAAGTTAATCGTAAACTAATACAAAACTAATATTGAACTAATGTTAATGTTAATATAAACTTCATGTTATATACTTTCAGTGAAACATTAAAATGTAAGTCGTTTGTTAACCTATAGTTAAAGACACACTGCAGAGAATTTTAGTCAATAAATAAAATTGAAATTCAAGCATTTACTTTATAACAGATATTTTCATCATTGAAAAATACCTTATAAATGTACAAACAAACATGAGCTTTTGGCTGTGAGCGGCTCATCTCTCATGACATGACTGTAACTTTACCGGGTGTGGGTACGTTTCCAGCTCGTCTCCATGGAGATGTGACTAAAGTCTGCTGAATTTGATATTGGATCATCCAGATCCATTCTTTGATTACCCACTGCAGTAATAGCATTTTCCTGTTGAGCTGGTCATTGGTAACGTGTTTGTACTGATGGAAACAGTATAGTCCAAAATGTTACGCAGTGTGCCTTTAACAATCAATCAATCAATCTTTATTTATATAGCGCTTTTCATACACACAAAGTGCTTTACAGTGCAACTAGGGCTGGGCGATTAGACCGTCTTACGATCTCCAGAGCTGACGATCCGTCATTTTTGTGGTATCGTTTTATCACGGTTCTAAGCACTTCTGCACAGTTGACTCTTTTCACCGTCAGTGACGTGAACCCAAGCCACACACTTACTGCTACGCAATGTCAGAGGCGTTTGGCAGCGAGTCGCTCCTCTACAGTTGAATACACAACCAGGCTCCTCAATCTGGAGCTTCTAAACCCAGCGTTCTGTCTCTATTTCAGCAGTATTTTTAAGTCAGTGTCTTTCCCCTGTAACGCCGCTGCTCTGCGTAGATCGCAGCCTGTGTTTATTTATTTACCTGGCGGCACATGTGCAAAGAAGCGAGTGTGTCCTTCGTCCTTACAGTTCTGTAGCATCTGTAGCATCTGTAGCATCTTCTCATTTGTTTAATTTAAATCCTGGGCCGTGTTCACAAACGCGCTGTTTATCCATGTCTTTGAAAAGACATGTCCAACTTTGCTGAATTACTTAACTTATGGTAACTATCTGCTTCCGGATAGCCTTTTACACAATAAAAGACACAGTATGTTATCGCTTCAGTAAGACTCTTATTGTGAAAGGGTCAGACAGCAGCAGAGCGCTGTATCACAGTAACTTGACGTCATGAGAGAGCCTTTTATCAAACTTAGTGTTACTATTTTACTTTTATTGTTTGCTGTAGTTCTAACTCTATTTTTGCTGTGTTGATTATCACAAAGTTGAATAAATTAGTATATTAATTCAATTTTTGTTCTTCTTCAGTCTGTAATTTAAGTTATTTTATTTACTATAAAAAATCGTGATAAAATCGAAATCGGGAGTTTATAATTCAAAAATCGTGATATTCTGTTTTTGTCATATCGCCCACCCCTAAATGCAACTCGAATGAAAAGGAGCAGAAAGAAGATCAATGACCTCACAATAAGTTCTGTTATCATGATTTAAGTTGTGTTTGTAAATGCTTTATCGGTATCATATTTCTGTTGCCAGTAGAGGGCACAAGGACTCGCTATAGTCTTCAGGACAACATAGTGTGAACAGATTATGCCTCTGACATTCCTCCCGTCGCCTTCACTGCGCGCTCGGCTCCAGCTCAGCCCTCTCTGGTGTCATATGCTCATTTGTGGTCCGTGATCTGCAGACACATTTTAATAAGCCATGATTTATGAGACCGTGTGGTTGCGTTTTTCGCAGCGCGGCTGACAGATTCACGCACACAGACGTTCTTTAGACTCCTGATTGCATCTCAGAGTGTGGATAGGATATGTATCTCCGGGACTGCTAAACCATACCATAAATTAGAGCAAACAGTGCCGTGCTGCTATCAGTATTCCTCCAATGTCTCTCGTGGGTCTACTTGAGGGGAAATGAGCAGATAAGCAGACGTTCTCAAGAATATGGTTACAAGCATAATCACAATCAAACTGCTATCTTAGTGGTCGCAAGGATCAAATCTCAAAGGCTGCAATTATTAGGTATCTGATGTCCTCTGTAAACAACAAAAATATGCCTCCATTGGGCTTTACGTATGGAACTCTACTCAACGTTTTCTGAAATCTACACGATTCTACGAAAATGTGTTTTTGTTTAAAGAACAATTTGCAAATCTAATCCCAATCACTATCGTTATCAAAATGCGCAAATGTTGGGGTCATCATTATCACTGATGAAACAAATGGACAGATGCTATCTCCCAGATTGTGAACATACCAGTAAGACAGTTGGTGGAACAGGTCGTCTCAGGATCGGGAGGTCGGGGGTTAGAATTCCAGCTCTTGAAGATGCACCCTGTCGTCGGGTCCTTGTGCAAGATACTTCACCCACCTTGTCTCCAGTGTTTGCGGAGACAACATCCTTGTTGTAAAGCGTTTTGGGCCTAATGAAGGTAGAAAAGCGCTATGTAAGTTGAGACCAGTAGTGTCTCAATCACCCTTTGCCTGAATGCCTTATATAGATATATCTTTTTATTTTACATACCACGGATTTGTTATTGTGCCTTAACAAACTAACTGTACATCAGACTCAGTAAAACTTCACTGTCACGTCTGCAACTAACAGGATCACAGGAGTATGACCACATAGGTTCCCCCCAGTACCTTTGTGGTCTGCTTTTACCCTACACCCCCCACTTGAGGTCAACAGATCAGTGTTTTGGCACCGTCTTGCTGCAGCACTATCTGCAGTCAGTACAGGAACCCAGGTGTGTGATAGCAAATCATCTCGGTTTACGGTCCAGTCTGGAATGGAGCTGAAATCATTGGGAAGGAGGACAATAAACATGTTTTAATCTGCAGCCCCTGATGGAAAAAACTCTCTTCCTAACTTAGAGACCTCGCTGACTGTAGTTTCCTTCCTCTCAGACACCCCTGGACCATGATCGCAGTGAAGGGAGACCCCTCGTCAGCGGTGGAGGACCATGCGGTGTATCAGGGTACCTGTCTTCACCCTGTCTGTCTGTCTATCTGTTTGTCTTTATTTCTTTTTTTCCCCCCTCTCTCGTTATTCTATCTCCAGTCTGATTAAGCAATGTTTTCAGGGACCAAGGCGTCCAGCGAGGCCCATGTTTCCCACACCTTTCACTCCAGAGAGGGACTGTCCTTCAGCATCACTGCCTCCAGCCAGTGGGTACAAGGTGCGCTCTCACCCACACTCACTGCATTAGGCCAGCTTTGGTTGTTGTGATGCTCATGTTTATTTTATGTGTTTAAAACTACTTACTAAAGGCATTATCCCATCAAATTAGATCATAAATAGAAACATATGAAACCTGTCACTTGAAGTTCTGTCTTGTAATCAAGGTCATGCTGTAGACCTGTAGCTTAACTTGTTAAGGCCAAATAACATGAAAAGTTGCTTACTCGTTTGAAGGCTAGGTTACAAAAAGTGCTCATTCGATTTGCACATTTACACAGTTGAACTGAAACAAAACATTGTACTTCTGTTATCCAGTAGTAAAGGTTTTCAAAGTTGTTAACTACACAGGATTGTTGATACTTTAAAACCTAAGTGCCATATCCCCACCGAGTTACACTAAGCCAGTTTCACTCATACCTAACCAGAAACTAGGTGGAAGTCCAGACTCTTCCGGCTTGGTTAAGTCTGATCAGGTGAGGGCAAAGAAGTCACATTTGCCGTTCCTAACCCTAATCATAACCCTGACCCTAGCCTCCGGAGAACGGAAAGTAACAGGTTAATGAAAATAGGATCAAATTCAGGGAAAATTGTTATATTAGTGGGCGAATATAACAATTCTGACTGGTGGCTGTCTGCTTTAGAGGCCGAGTGGACCGAGTGGCTGAGCAGAGACGACCAGCGCGGCTCTGGAGACTGGGAGAAAGTGTCTGACCTACACAAGGCCTTCCCTCAGCGCGTCTGCTCCAACCCGCTGGACATACAGGTACCACATGAGCAGTATATGATTTATATAGTAATGTCCTAGAACCATTACCACAGTTTATTGATGATTACATTTATACATTAAATTAGGGCTGGGCGATTTTGGAAAAAAAAATATTATGATTATTTCCCCCAAATTGATCAATCTCGATTTTCCACAAAAAAGTGGAATGTTTGAAGAATGTCAGAAGCAACAACGAGCGCATGTTTGTGTGCGGAGCCTCAAAAGGCCAAGACTTCACGGAGTGAAGTGCTAACAACTTAATATGTACATAAAGAAATACTCGTAAACAGTGCATTTATAAGCATAAAAGACGATCAACCTTAGAATTCACTGTTAGAAGTCCAGCCCACCGCTGCAGCCTCAAAACAAATCCACATGGTCCAAATAGTGATCGATAGTTTTCCTCTTGGTAAACTCATCCTAGTGCGTCCTGTTCCTCTGAGGCTCCCGCGTGTTTCTGTTTTTAGATGAGTTAGCACAACTTTGTAGCTGATCATCACCAGGTCCTCTCCTTATTGCCGCATGAGCCATGCTCCTGTGCTTCCTGTTTGTTTGGGCCGAGTGATCCCTGGGATTGACCTGACAGGCACTGCAGCATTGCGCCGTCCATATTTTTTTCCAGAATGCGACAGAATTTGCCAATTCTCCTCGATTAAAACGCACAACGAGATTATCGTGATCGACCTTGCCCAGTCCTACATTGAGCGTATCAAAAACACTTTCCCTGGACCTTTCTGAAGTTTATGTATTAACTACAGGCAGAGACTGTGGATGGGGTCATGGCCGACCAGAGCGGAGACATCATCCACAAAATGGACAAGGACTATGGCTTTGTGTGCCTCAACGAAGACCAGCCTCACGGAATGTGCCACGACTACCGCGTCCGCTTCCTCTGCCGCAAACTTGGTAACGCTCCCACAACATGCACAGCTTCTGTGATGGTGTCTGTCACTTATCATGGTGTTGAGGTATTGTCTTCCTAAATTACGTACCCTCAGTTTTATGCTAGTAGGAAAGCGTTAGACTTGTCAGAGGCCCCACCATTTTTCTAATTGTTTCTCCTGGATATGGAAGGCTTTGACCTCTCGGGGCATGAGTTACTTAGTCCACATTATGGATTTGGATAAAGCTGAATTGATGGTCATAGAAAACAAAACAAAACTGTCGCAGGATAAAGTCTTTTTTTTTGCTTTTGCCCACCTGGGACTGAAGAACTGAAGAAGTCCGATTGCAGATGATACTGTCGCTGGCAAAACGGATCCTCCATTTCTGTTTGACTGGTTCTCTGTCCTCATTCATTATTCTCTCAAAGCAATTTTTTTTTTTTTCTTGACTAAATTTGAAGAGTTTATCCGCAAAAACTGATATCTCGTCAGTCACATATCAGTAAGAATGTCAGTATTTCTGTTTCGCTACAATCGATCTGTAAACAAAGAGAAAATTACATTGGTACTTTTAATGGTACTGTTTAGTAGCTTGTTCATGGTGTAATGTGTTTCCGCTGCAGTTCGCCCCCAGGCCTACATCTCCATCGACTCCCAGTCCAACAGCAGCATCGTGGAGCTGGCGGAGCCTCCTCAGGGGTGGGGCCCCGGGGACCGCATCGTGGTGGCCAGTACCGACTACTCCATGCACCAGGCGGAAGAGTTCACTTTGCTGCCCTGCCCGAGCTGCTCCGACACCCAGATCAGAGTGGCAGGTGAGGACACCGCCGATTTTATGGTTAGAGACTCAGACAACAACAAAAAAAAGTGCAAGCACGATGTGGTTTGGTACGGCATGTTAATTTGTGAAGCAACAAGCAATTCAATGTGGTTAACCGATAAAAGCAATTTAAATTAAAAGTACAAGCTATTACAAGTAAAGCGAAATATCTTTGAAATCAAATTAAAAATCAGTGTGAAATTAAATTAAAAGAAGAGAGCCTAGACACAATACTTTCACTTGGAATAGGGCAGAGAAGATTTTTATTGTTTTCCAAGGTAGAAATTCATGTAAAAGTACAAAACCGGGACAACAAAAAAGCATCTTAACATACTTATCATTACGTTTAGCCTCATTACCATTAACACAAATCAGTTCATTTTATGTGGTTTCATTCCAACTGGATTCATAATGCCCACAGATTAGAACAATTCAGGGCATGTGGAGTTTGCATGTTTTAATCTGTCTATTATTTTTCTTGTAGTGTGTCAATCTCCTACTGACTTAATTCATGGGCAAACCTTTTGACCCATGGGCCACATTAGACTTTTTCCCTTGAGAACGTTTGGTTCTTCTTGATTGTGCGTTACTTGAACTTTTGAATAGCTGTATTTTTAATGAGGGACCAACATAATAACATGGTTAAAAGCTCCAGAGAGTCCACTTTGAATCATTGGTGACTTTTAAAAGGCCTTCATTGTTCCACTCCCTTCATAGCCGGGCCCCAGACCGTGCCTCAGACGGTGATGATGGGTGACACAGGTGAAGAAAGGCAACACTAACGGTGGCTGACATGTTTGTTTTTCTGTCACATTCAACACTTCTCTCATAGAGCAATGTCGGTCTTTGTGGAGTCGGCAACATCAAGCAAGTTTTATTTCCTAAAGTTGTTGCAACAAAATCGAATATCAGACCATTTTTAATAGGTTTTCTTAAAGTAAGCAGGTGTTCCACAGGGCAGCTGTTTAGGTCCATTGTTCTGTTCAGTTTCTGTTCATAACTTGTCATTTGCTGTTACAAATGCTGATGCGATATGCAGATTCTTTGCACCACATACATACATACATACAATAACTGATCTAGTTATTTGACATTCATGACCGACTGGCTCTTTTGAACGGCTCTTTAAGATGAACGGCTTAAACCGCATCTAAATTGTGAAAAGATCTTTTTTTCAGTCAATTTGACCCAGAACTCCCGCGAACAAACACAAGAATCAGCCCAACATTTGAGCAGGCAACACAAATGAATGCCTTTTGCACCAAAGTGAAAGCTTAATGCACTAAAAATGATTTATCCGACAGTTGCAGCCTCTTTTTATTAGTTTTCAAAGCGTAAATATCAGTCCCATTGTAATGTTAGATTATTTGAATAAAAAAGTATGCCTTTTATTGATCACATCTTAGATATTGGGAGTTATATTGTGTGTTATTAAGAGCCAGTCTTTTGAACGGCTCTTTGAAAAGAACAGATCCCAAAGACTCGGCTCCTGGTAAAGAGCCATAATTCCCACCACTAAACTGTTCCGATACATACCCTGCAGAATGAACTTAGCACTATTACTAATTGGGTTAAACTTAACAAGTGCAACCTAAATGTATATAAAGCCAAGGGGTTCTCATGTGCAAAATGAGTAGGACGTGGATCTGAGATATTCACTCTCTCATTTACATATCAGATTTGGGGTAAAATTGGGTGCAACACTAACAGCTATGCTTTCAGCTTCTTTTTCCCATTATTTTTTGCACTTGTCTTGATAAATGACCCTTGAAGTATTTTTTGGGGTAAACAAATATAAATAAGCCTTGATTCCTAAATGTGATCCTGGATACATCCTTAGAAGTGAACTCTTTGCTTTGGAGTTAAGTCAGGCAGTCATATCTCCGGGGCAGATGCATTGTGTGTTTCCATAGATGTTCTGCAGCTTTGGTCATGAAAAAAAAAGTCCAGTCTCTAGTCCTGTCACACAGTACGGATCGGTAATTTAGGGAATCTGGAAAAATTACACATTTCCCCCCAAAAAGTTGCCGGGGTAACCTTTGTTTGTTCTTTTTGTACCCGTGTGAACAAGTTACTCACTGCTTTGGTTGAAAGTCAAGGATAAAGTGAAAATTAGCCTTGTGTGTTACATGCACAATGTTTTGTTTTTATAATTCCAAATCATGTGTTTGGCATTTGGAGGGTTTTGTCACCAACATTGTACAACTCAACTCAAAAGATTTAGTTGTTCCATTTTCCAGGTCTGACCGTATGACAAGAACAGTTTTAGATCTTAATTTAAATGGAATCAGCAAAGCCTCAGCACACGGCAGATAGGCAACAGATGGACTTATAAAAAGACAAATGTTTATCAAGTCTGTGTAAGGGGCTTCTAAAGCTGTATTGTTATGGATGCCTGTTTGGAGACCTGCTGTTGAAAGTTTACTGCGTTGAATATATATTGCTACGTGTGATTTGTGCATGGATGTTTTGAACCAGTTTATCGGGACGCCGGACAGACTCAGTGGAAGCTAATGGAGACTGAAAACTGCCAAAAAATAGTTCAATAGTTCAAAATTGTTTTTTTTATATATTGGGTTGTGGAGGAAAGGAACTGGGAGGTTTCCCATATAATTGTATAATTGCCCTTTATAATGAAGCGGAAATATCCATGCTTGGACTCGACTGCTTGGTGTGGGTTTATGTGGTGCTCAAAAAGAAATAAAAAGTACCGCAATATTTTTTCACCAGCCAGGACGCCCATTTGCAGCAGTGTAATGTATGCATATTATAAGATGTAAGATTGCCATTGCAGGATGCCAAGTGGAGAGTGTTCAATTCCAAAATACAAAATTGAGGAATCCGAATACAAGCTGTCAAATGCAGGGTGCCAAGTGTGAAGTGGAAGGTGCTGAATGTTTTAAAGCCAACTGGAGGATGCCAGTGAGAGGAATGGGTGATGTGGACAGAGAGAAGTGAAGAACATCAGTAAAGGGTGGTCGGTGTGGATGTATGGTCGATCTCCCAATTACTTCGACTTTCAGCACATTATGTCGTTCTTTTGCTGTCTAATTTTTGCATATCTTTTCATACATACTGTACCTTGTGGACAGCATATCTTCTCCCGTCCCTTCATTATGCCGTGTTGCTGCATTGGCAATTGGACAGCCGCTTGTCTGAGTGTGTGTGTGTGCGTGTATGTGTCGAGCAGGGCCTGTTTATCGCTGTCAGTCCTAATAATTGTGCCAGGATTAGCGCACTGAACTCTTGACGGCGGTAAATGGTTTAAAATGACGCTTGGTGAAGAGTGGTGCCTGGAGGGAGCCATCATGATTCTATTTCCATCCTGACATTTACACAGAGGCTCCCAGGCGTGGCCGCTGCTCTCCTGCCTCTGCGCCATGCGGACCGCCCACGTGTTTGTGAGCGTGTTTGTGAGCTTGTTTGTTTGAACAGTGAAAGTGAAGGTGAAGACTGGACAACAAAGTCTCCGAAGCCTTTATTAGTTGTGCCTGCCTATGACACGCAGTTAATTAGCAAGTTCTAGGCATTCGATTGTGTTGAACAACCAATGCGGGAAAGTGTGCAGTCACAATCTCCTGTGTTGCCCACCTACGTATGAATCTGTTCGTGTGGCGGTCTGTCAGTCACCTCCTGGGAAACAGTGTGACCGAAGTGCGATGCTTTCAATTACAAAGTGGCTCTCGAAAATCCCTAAATGAAGGCCTTGTACCAGATTTTTTTTTTTTTTACAAGCAATGAAACAGGGAGTGTGAAGTTTAAACTGACAGTTGTAAGCCATTCTCAAGCCTATGTTTAGGTCTTTTAATATAAAGAAAGACAAAACAAATCCTATTCTACTCCTAGAAAACAAAATACAGTTATGGAATGCATTATTGTCTTAATACAGGAGTAAGCGACCACTTTCTGTGAGTGACCGGCTGCTATGAAGGCAGTGACACATGATCTACTTTTCCAGGGAAGGACTTTCCTTCTAATACAATCACAGTTTCAAAGATTTTACATAAAATGTGTACTTTGTAGATGCAAATACTATTGTGGGTCATATTAGTCCAGTGCTCAGGTTTCTGAGAAAGAATAGACTTTAAAACTGCTCTTTAAAACAGTCTCTTCATGGTCCTGTGCCACAGTACATCTCTGACATGCTATGAACCATCTCGGGCTCTGAGAACCTCAGGGAGTTGTCTCGTACTATAGTCCCAGAGTCAGGACTAAACACGGTGTGGCTGCCTTTCAGTTTTATGCAGCTAAAATCTGGACATGTGAAACAGGCCCCGACAATGTTCAAATCCATGCAGAAAACAGTTCTGTATAAACTGTAGAAGTATTTTATCTGCACATGTTGTGTTTTGTGATTTTTTTTTTCTGCCTTCTTGTAAGTGGCTCTTTATGCTGGGTTTACACATAACGACGACAAGTCACGAATGCCACGAATCCACATTTGTGGCCGAGGATCACGAATGTTAGTGGGATTTAATGATTCGGGGTAAAGGTTTCACACACTCTTGCAACCTGTTACTACACGTTACGATTAATGGCACGAATTATGACGCACGGTCACGAACCTGCGTCCCGCAGTGTTGCGTGCTGTTACGCTCTGCTGCGGGCTGTTACGCTCTGTTGCGGGTCATTGGGAATTGTCGAGTTCTGTCAGAAATCTGTCAAGAATTGGGCGAATGTGGACAAAACCGCCTGCTGCACACGGTTGGAGGCGGAGCAGAGGTGTCTTGCCCCGCCCTGCTCTCACCTGACGTGTTGGGCTCCTGCCAAATCGGGTTACACAAAAAGCAAAGACTAGCAGAGCGTCGGGCCTGTCCATATACTGTAGAATAGCAATAGTTTTTCATAGTCCATGGGACTGTCACAACAGTTCAACCCTAAACTAAGTCATATGCTCCAGTCACTGTGTGACACGGGTAAACACTGGGTAAACACATAATCCACAACAACAGGCCGGTCTCCACCTGCCCCGCGCTCATCGCCGCTTGTTTGACACGTCCAAAGTTGTAAATAAGCCTCAACACTTATCCATGTTATAGCCACTGTAACCACGCGTTGTTGTTTGGATCAGTGCGTAAAGCAGCGTGGGAGGACACGAACGTCACGAATGAGGGGAAAATGCCATTCGTAACGCATCGTGCCTATGTGTAAACCCAGCATAGATGTTGAAGGTTATTCTAAAACGTGTAGCTGACGTACAGAAAACGGTGCCATGCCATTGGTCCGACAGCCCATTAGTCCGACTCCTCATTATTCCGAAAATTACCATTGAGCAGAGAGTCAGAAATGTTTAACCCAGTTGTGTTGTTAGAGCGCCATATACATATACACCCATTGGCCCTAACCTTAAGGTCAGTGGACTCATGCCTACACCTAATGTTCGGAAGGACAATTTCAGTGTTACATATTATACATTTTCGGAATAATGAGACATCGGACTAATGGGTTGTCGGACTAATGAGAGGACCCGACAGAAAACAAGCTCAGTCCTTATTCACTCTGGTGCATTCAGGTACCGCACAGTTCCTCCACGTGGGTGAGCTGGTGGATGGGGTGGACATGAGAGCCGAGGTGGGCCTGCTGACCAGAAACATCCTGCTGCGAGGAGAGATGCAGGAGAAGTGCTACGGAGAGCACGCCTGCAAGTTCTTCAGCTTCGACACCTTCGGGGGACACCTGAAGGTACATGCTAGCTAGCACCAAAACACATGATTAGCCACTCCAGCTAAACCCACAGGCATCAGGAGACACGTCATTCAATGCTCCGTAAAGCTAACGCGACATTGCCTACAAGCTTGTTCGGAGTTTCACGACAAAAAAATTATATATATATATTATATATATTCTCAAATTATTGTGTTCCTAGCGCTTAGCTTTTAAGCATTCTCTGAGCTAAAGCGTAAGGGCGTGTTGGTCTACCATCCACTTGGTTAAAATCAAGTAATTTATTATGTTCAGTAATACTTTCAGTGTTGGATAGAAACATGGAAGGGGCCCGACTTTCACAAATGATCGATAAAGTACAACATTTTGTGCAGAGTTTTTGATAGCCTATATGACATTAATGACAGATATTAGCTAGCTACATACTAGGCCCAAATCGTCATCATCTGTATTGATCACACTCCATAACTTGCACTTCATCCACTTGTTTCTAGTCAGCTGTTTTTGCGTCTCCTACGCCATTAAAAAACACAGATTTTTTGTTTATTTGCCCCTGTTAGTTATGTTCTGAAATGTCGCCGCATGACCCGATCAGTGTGCGTTCATCGGCTGCCCAAACAAAGCAGATATTCCCAGGAAGAGCACTAGGATTCGCTTCAAGAGGGCCGAATGTAAACAAGAGTTAATGCAACTAGCAACACCCGGACTTGCAATTTCAATGTGTAAATTCCACCGAAATTATATAAATGTCACAAATACCTCGTACACTTTGAACTGGGATTGGCCTCACTGCTGAACGGATGGAAAAATGTTTGCACTCTGATGCTCATTGTGTAAGTGTAAAGCCGTTGACTCCCACAGATGTCTACAGTTCTGCACATAAAGGTGATGCACCTGACAGTTCACTCGGAGACTTAGACAGAGAACAAATTGACTTATAGCCACAGGAAAAAGACAGTATATTAACCTTCACCGTGAGTGTAACAAGTTCAAGCAAAGCCTCGCCAAATAGATGGTGAATTTATGGTTCTTGCTGTCACAGTGTAAAATTTAGGAGACAGATATGCTCATCCCAACCGCACATTAGTTTGTCCTCTGTTGGGTGACAGGCAGATGAATTTGAGCTGGATGTGTTGCATTAGAGCGTGCCATTCCACAATCAGCTCCCTCATATCAGAATCATCATTGATATGAACGTCTCCTGTGTGTCCCCCCAGGCCCGGGCGGCAGGCCAACGGGCAAAATGATCAGTGTACATGTAAAAGTGATGGGCCAACCTGAGTGTAATGTAGCAGACTGTTCTGTAACATGAGACTGACTCTGGAGGTGAGCCCACACAGAGATTCACCTGAACACGCCAGCAAACAAAACATGAGCTTTTCACGCGAGTGCAACTTCATCATGTCTCGCTGTCTGACACTGAAATCAGTACATTTCTATTCGTAAAATTCCACCCTGTTTATCCTACATTAAAGGGACTGTGCCTACTTTTTCCATACTCAGCAGTGGGCCAATATAGTAACAATAACTACAAAGCGCTATATGTGACTTCCGAGTGGATCCTCAGGAGGCACCGCTTTCCTGTCCCGTTATTTCCTCATGAGTTGGTAGAGGTGTCTTGTCCCAAAAAATACATAGCTCAAGTTTACATGGGAGGTTTTTGTGATTTTATATTTTCTGTAAACATCAACCTGCCAGGGAGTCTGCAGATGGAAATAAGCCCATGGATATAATCTAGCATATTTACATTTGTTTAAATGTTCATTAATATGCATTGTCCCCACTTTATCTTAAAATAAATAGATACAAATAAAGAATTCACTGGAGGAAACTTCCAGGCTCATCACGGTAGGTGTTTTTTTCTTGAAGCTAACTGTTAGGGAAATAACAATTGATGTTCGAGAGGACCGAAGAAGGAGAGGCCGGAGTCGAGATGTCTTATACAGGAGAAGTTTATTTACCATCGTTACGGGACCCGGAGACATGAACATTCAGACATTGCGCTAGTCCTTCCATTCAAGTCTGCCTATGCTTCCACAGAAGAGGGATAAGTACCGTCTAAAAGCGTCAGACTCATACGTAAGCAAAACATTCAGTGGCGCCTGAGATCCACCGTCAAGGCTATGACAGAGATAGTACGACCGTACAGTTTGACCCACGGATAGCTTGACCCAGTATGATAAATAGTGATTTAATATTATCTTCAACACTAACGGGCCGGCTAACATAAAATCAAAATTAAAATAGCGCCAAGATTTTGAACGACACTGTTGTCTGAGATATAAAGTCCTACCTCAATGAACACAGACGTTTCCAGCAGTGAATTATTTACATCTAACTTAATGTTTTTAACACGTAGCCAGTGACTTCCCATCAGTATCTCACTATCACTGATTTTCCTTGAACTATTCGTTGATTTGTGCAAGACAACGCTGATCCTTATTGGGAAAATAGCAAGAGAGGAAGGACCGCGGCATCTGGAGATTCATGGCACTCGTGCGCATAGAGCATAACAGAAAGATAACGATTCCATATTTAACAGCACATTTTTTTCAGTTTGAGTATGGTAAAAACTGGAAACTGACCCTGTTATGCTTGAAAGATAAATTAGGAATCAATTTCTTCAACGTCGTGCCCCTGATTGTGCTCGCAGGTGGAGCGGGGCTTCAAAGCAGCCCATGTTTCCGGGGTGGAGCTCCAGCACATGGGCCAGCAGTCCATGGGACACTACCCGATTCACTTCCACATGAACGGGGACGTGGACGAGAGGGGCGGTTACCACCCCTCGACCTCCATCCAACATGTGTCCATACATCACTCCTTCTCCCGCTGCGTGACCATCCATGGCAGCAACGGTCTGCTGGTGAGAACATACACACCCATGCACACAGACGGGTGGGCACAGGGCACACGTATCGTGGACTATTTGAAGATGAGAAGATGACGGTGTAGACTTTTCAATACATTGGTTGATATGGGTTTAAATGTTGAATGTATTGACTTATTGACTACCCTCTGTATTTTTCAGAATACTTCAAGCTAAACTGGTTGAGTTTGTTAAGATTGTTTATTTGATTTGATACTTTAAATATGTGCGCCATTATCTTCTCTCATGGAAGATCTCAAGGCAGAATCGTGTGCAGATTAGAGTAGGGATGCTTGATTTCAGCATGATGATTTATTTTTTTTCCTTGGGGGATCAAGCCCAAACTAAAGCATAGTTTTGTTCAAATAGTGATGTTGTTCGTTTTCAATGACATCACGCATAATTCCGGCCGCCATTTTGAATACCGAAGTACAATTATGCAATACTACAACACGTAACAATATCTCTACTCGGGATGAAATTGGAAGACAACTGATTGAAGGTGGCATGTACTCGTAATTATTGCTCATGAAGACAACAGTAAAACATGGGCCCAGAGACGCACGTTTATGTGATATAAGCAGCAAATGTGGCACAGACGTAGCAGCGCTGTCTGTCGAGCTACAGCAGGATTTACTAAAGATCTGCTTCACTCCTCAGACTAAATTAACTCATCAAAGAGGAAACAGAAAACCTTTCTCTGTGATTTTTACAGTTTGTCATGTCAACAGTCTCAATCTGAGTCTGTGTTTAAGCTGCTCAAGACGTTTGCATGCTACCGGTTAGCAACGGTCATCAACTGTCAATCGCTTCAGCACGTGGCACATCTATGAACACTGAGGAAATGCTACAGTAACAGATCAGCTCGGACCTCTGTCACATGTTGTATCCAAGGCTAGATATTTGGAGTGTGGTTCAGGGCTTTCTCTTGGAGAGGTCAGAGCTGAGCGGTTGAAGCTAAATGCTAACTGGTAGCATGCTAACATCTTGAGCAGCTTAAATAAACACTGTCTCACTGGTTTCATCACATAAACGTGCGTCTCTGGAGCCATGTTTTTTCCTGTTATCTTTTTGAGCAATGATTACGAGTAGATCAGTTGTCAGTTGTCTTTCGTACATATACTGAGTAGAGATATTGTTACATGTTGTTGTACTGTATTATTCTACTTCGGTATTCAAAATGGCCACCATAACAACAAAAGTCACATGGCTGAAAGGCATGTATACACTAAACTTAACAGACAGAAATTATAAAAAAAATATATTATATATAATATTTTAGGAATACTTAACCAGTATATTGGTGGTTAGACCTCTATTGTGCAGTCATATTTCTCATAATTATCATATCTTATACCTTATTCTGAGGTACCACTGAAAAATGAATAACGGCGTTGTAAAGTAGAGGACTATACCTACGGGTCGTTGTCTCCTTAGGCAAGACACTTCACCCACCTTGCCTCCAGTGTCTACCTACATTGGTGTGTGTTCCTTGATGTAAAATGCTTTGAGTGGAAAAGCAACTGCGATGATGTCAGAGCGGTTTCAAGGTTTCAGTGCAAGGAGACAATTGTATAATCTGTAGTTTGCTAGTTGCATCTTTAACCGCCATTTCAAAGAAATAATATTTCCTTTGAGTCCTTGCTCCAACCCTTTCTGGTGGACGTAGTAATGAGTTTCTTGGCTCAAGGATGTGTCAAATGCAGTCGAAAGCTGAGGAATGTAATAGGAATAGTGCTGTTATTTGTAGGTAAAGGACGTGGTGGGCTACGACATTCTGGGGCACTGCTTCTTCACGGAGGACGGCCCGGAGGAGAGGAACACGTTCGACCACTGCCTGGGGCTCGTGGTGCGTGCCGGGACACTCCTGCCATCTGACCGAGATGGTAAGATGTGCCGCGACATCACCGACGACGCCTATCCTGGATATGTGGCCAACCCCCGCCAGGACTGCAGGTCAGAGCACATTACATACAGTTCATTCATTTTCCGGGGCTAAACCAGACTTGCCACTGCCCTAACCTTATTTAGACTTCCCGGATCCTGCACGACTTGGTACACAGGCAGACACACGCACACTCAGACGGATGAAACTCTAGCTGTGAGTGCGAGTGTGTAAGTGGATATGGGAGGAAGATCTCGCCTCTACCTGCACTGTACACTGGCTCAGTTCCATCTCAAATCCGCTGTTTGCGCGTGTCTTCATTTAGCTCTGTACAAGATGTTTCACTCCTTCAGAAGGAATGTGTTGTGCAAGTGTTGGCGCTCTCGCCTCACAGCAAGGTCGAGGGTTCAATTACTAAAAAGCGTGGGGTATTTGCTGTGTAGATATTGCATGTTCGAGTTTGGGTTCTTTGATTGACTGATTGATTGATTGATTAAAGAAATAAAATAAATATAATCACGTTCCATCCATCCATTTTCTTCCGCTTTATCCGGGGCCGGGTCGTGGGGGCAGCAGTCTCAGCAGATATGCCCAGAGATTTGGGTAATGGTAATCGCGTATACAAGCAGCCAAAGTGAGTTTCCTTCACAGGGTGGCTGGGTGCACCTTTCGAGATCGGGTGAGGAGCTCAGTTACCCAGGAGGAGCTTGGAATAGAGTCGCTGCTCCTTCATGACGAAAGAAGCCAGCTGTGGTGGGTTGGGCATCTGTTTCAGATGCCTCCTGGTTGCCTCCCTCGGGAGGTGCTCCAGGCATGTCCTATTGGAAGGAGGCCTCGTGGAAGGCCCAGGACACGCTGGTGGGACTATGTCTCCGAGCTGGCCTGGTGTCGCCTCGGGGTCCCCCCAGAACAGCTGGAGGAGGTGAGCGTGAATCGGGAAGTCTGGGCATCTCTGCTGAGACTGCTGCCTCCACGACCCGGCCTTGGATTAGGCGGAAGAGGATGGATGGATGTTGTGCTTTGTGATCAGTAAACATGGTGTTCTGAAGTCTTTGTTTACACACAGTATATTAGTTGTAATTGATGATCAGAATTTGTATTAGTTATTACTATGGGAGTCATGTATTATCCTTATTAAACCCCATTTAAAAGAGCTCATGATGTCCCTAACCTGCTGCTGACTGTGACCTCCTCACCTGTTCCTTTCTATTCACTACCTGTTCATTTAAACTGATTTAATTAATGCGCTGCGGCAGAAAATTGATGTTTTGTAAAAAAGGTTTTTGTCCAATTTATCTGAACCATTGTGTTCTGGGCTAATTCCCCCGTCGATTTATTTCCATGGATTAAAAATGTATTTAATCAAATTCGATTGAGCGCAGCGTGTGCCCCAGTGTGTGTCTGGGCCCCTGGGTTCCTCTGCTCTCGCTGAATGTAAATGAGAACAACAATCTCTCTTTCAGATGTTTGTGAGATTCGGGGACGTGAGGGAATTCTGGCAGTTTCATGCACTGCAGTTGAAATGTGAACCTGTCTGGAATAAGTGTAACTAATGGTATGAGGATCAACCACTTCAACAAAGTCCAATCAATTGATACAGGACATTTCTCCATTCAGACGGCCGACGGTTTTGAGTTTAACCAAGCCACTTGTCCCAGGGCCAAGGTTGATAACTGAGTTCCCACTCTTGCTGTCAAGTCAGGAAACTACTGTATTTTCCCCCCGTTTCCTGCCAATCTTCGTAGTATTATCCCGTAAATCTCCAGTATTATAACATAAAGAATCTACATTCTGCCATTTCAAACTGAACTCCTGCAGTAGCCTGAGTGGCAGTTGTTATGACTTTTACGTAGCTGTCGAGAGTCCGTCTTGACCGGTCAGCTACAGTATTTTACCCCGATTGGGACGGCTCGGAACGTGTGCCACAAAATGGCCCTTATTTACAGATCCAAAGCCCGACAGGCTTGGTCCCCACAAGACTGGAAAGTGCGGCACATAAGTCTTTTGGTTATTTTATTTTGTTTATTTGCGGTATTTGTGCAAGATAAACGTCATTAATTTGATTAAACAAGTTACGCAGAAAGGCCCAAAAGGAGTAAGCTGAAGTATAAAACACAGACATTATTTTGCTAAATCCATATTAAATACTTATCTTTGCTAAGTTATTGCTGAACATGACACATTTAAACAAAAGGGAACAAAGCAACAACAAAAAAAGTCTTGCAGACCCAACGAATAGGTTTTTGATATTTATTTACAGTTATTCATAGTCTTTAGCATACACAGGTGTTGAATAATATTACTACGGTCATGAGGCAAACTCTGCATAACATTCTTAGACATCCACGTAGACGTAGACACTTAAAAGCAAATAAATCGATACAGCGGGACATGACTGACCAGTTGGTTTCTCTGTCCTCTCTATGAGCCAATGAACCCTCAGTGAATGATCCTCCTCTTGTGTGTCCACAGTGCCACGTCCACGTTCTGGATTGCGAACCCCAACAACAACCTGGTCAACTGCTCTGCTGCGGGCTCCGAGGTACTCCCACAACTTCAAGTCTACACTCCTCAGATAAACACACACGATTATGTGATATTCACAGCTGATGCACACACACACAACAGACTGTCCATTACTTTTGGATGTTGGATTGGGACATGTATGCCTTAGAACTTGACTCGTGAGTTTCTGAGGGGCAGTGTTATTTTTGTTTTTAAAGTGAGACAAAGACTAAGAGGATGCTTGGTTTAGCTGGAGCTTTCCCACAAAGGAATGTCAACAAGCTGTGCCCTTGGGATAGGCCTTGAAGGGTTTGATACATTTTCCAAAATTACCTGGCGCTGTGCTTTGTTTCAGTAATCCAATATTGCACGTAGCGTCTCCAGAAGTCTCCAGGATGTTTTTAAAGCTACCTTCTGTAACTCGTTCTGATTAAACCTATGGTGAATGTGTCATGTCTGGGAAGTGTTGCTTATTCAAGGCAAGCAACAATCTTTTGCTTGTTTTTATACGGTTCTATCTGCATTGTGTCTACTTCTTTTGGTTTAAAGTTTTGACTACTCATAGAACAAAATGGAAATGGTTGACACCTTTTTAGCTCATGAAAACCTAAAAAAAAAAAAAACACTTATCTCAATTGTCAGATAGGACCTTATTTCTAAGAGGACAATATACCAGCCTAAAGTGCTGAAAAGTAGTTTGAAATGCCCAAATAAAGTGTTACATAGGACCTTTAAGTATTTTGATTCTACAACATGGTACATTACGTGACTAAGACAAAGGACATGCCTACTTTCTTCAAATTAATTGCCTCAGTGGTCTCTAACACTGACATCAACAAAGTTCACTGTGACTGAATGCTTGTGCCGGGTTCCTCAGGAGACTGGATTCTGGTTCATCTTCCACCACGTGCCCACGGGCCCCTCTGAGGGCATGTACACCCCCGGGCACACCGAGCACACCCCCATGGGTCTGTTCATCAACAACCGGGCGCACTCCAACAACAGGGTCAGTCCCCAAATCTTACGTCGGCTTTGGGACTGATTTGTCGACGTGAGTGAGCATGTGTGGTTGTGTGTCGCAGGCCGGGATGATTCTGGACAATGGAGTGAAGACCACGAAAGCCAACAACAACGACAAGAAGCCGTACCTGTCTCTGGTGGCGTCCAGGTGAGGTTGTCCGGAACTCTTTGTGGTTCCTTTTTTGTTTTGTAATGTAGAATTATAGGGGCTGCCGCTGTAGCGGTGACAACATGGCAACAGCATTGATGGGAGTAACCTATAGGTCATTCAGTGCCGCCAGAATGTCGAAATGAAAGGGTAGAGATTGATTTAGTAATTTGTGTTTTGGGACGTGGTGAGTCCGAGATTCACCAGAGGCCTAAAACTAGAGGTCGACCGATTTAGGTTTTTCTGAGGTTGATTTTGGGGATTTTTATTGACTGATTGGCTATTATTTCTAAGTGCCTCTAAACTGTAAAATGTGTCAGTGTTAAACTGTGACAGCAGGGGGCACTTTATTGAGCGCATGAAGGAAACAAACAGTTAGCTTATGAACTAAAGACATTTGAGACCTACAAAATGTCTTCTTCTGAAACACTGAAGAGGCACCAAGAGTGTCCATTTCTTATGGTTTGTGGGAGGGCTCAGTTTAAAGCTCTGTCTGAGCTCTTTCCATTTGCACAAACTAGTCTCTATCACTTTTGGCTCTGGAGATATCCGCCTTTTATCAGCATTAAATTGGCCAATACCTATTGTAAAATATATCGGTGTGTATATATATATATATATATATATATATATATAGTCGACCTACCTAAAACTAAGCACTTTTAACCAGGATGAATATTTACAGATTATAAATGTCATACAGGAAATGACATGAATATAATGTCTATTTTAAAGTACAGTCTTCGTTAGCGTTACTGACGAAGTAAAACTAGCGATGATTGGCTCGTCCTTATTCCTCAAAATAAAACTCTGATCGACTCGGCGTGGTGTTGCTCCCATCTTTATCACCAGAAGCAAAAGTCAACCTCCCCTTTGTCCCAGGTACGGCCCTCACCAGGACGCGGACCCCTTCAAACCCAGAGTCCCCGCGCGGATCCACCGCTTCATCGCCTACAAGAACATGGACCAGGGAGCGTGGCTGCGGGGAGGAGACGTCTGGCTGGATGAATGCCAGTTAGTATGACTCCGGTCCCTCTTGTAAACCAGCGGTTTCATCTCAAGAGGTTTTAACCTGAATGTGTGTGTTGTAGATTTGCAGATAATGCCATCAGCTTGACTCTGGCCAGGTGAGCATCTCTGACATTAGTAACTGTGCTGTACTGTTACGTACCGTGATACGATGTTACATATTCTGTTTTGACTCTTATGGATGGCGACACGGCGGCAAAAACGGATTTTTCACACAGTGGTCAATATTGAGATTTTACCTCGTTTTCTCTCTTGACTTCAATACGTTTAATGTCAGAGTAAAAAAAAAATCCTAAACTCAGCTTTTGTGATGCTTATTTATGATGTTTTGTCCACTAGCCAGAGATTTCCCAAAAATAACTTACTCCAGCGTGCCGGTCCCTCTTCTTTCATGTGTTCATTCACAAATATTGGCATGTTTGGTATCCATGTGTAGCCTGAATCGCGACCGAGATGTCACCGTAATCCTTTCTAGGTTTTCTTTACACTCTTGCGCACATATCTACACTTTGGTAGCTCATACAGAGAGGAATTCTTTAATATATATTTATTACCTTCATTAAGCTTTGAACCACTATTTTTGTTCGCCTATAACAGGGGTAGGCAACGTCAGGCCCGGGGGCCAAATCCGGCCCTCCAGCACTGAACCGCTGGCCCTCAAGATGAATTTGAGAAATATCATTATGGAAATAAGAGATCAAATGCCTGTTAAAGTACTCTAAAAATCTGAGAATGTTTCCTGGCAGATGTAGCACAATCAAAAAAACGCGCACATCCCTGACTGAGCAGTGTGCCGGATCAAAAAAAGGTAACAAATGCAAGGAGAATAAAAATCCGCACAACTGCGTTTTAGCTCCCAAGATTTGTTTTTAATCTGTACTCACACCACTCTGTAATGTTTCGGACTACAAGTCCTTCATCAGATTGTTTCCTGGCAGAACATCCCACTTGGTCATATAAAACAGTGATTCTCAACTGGTTGGTAGGGACCCAAAGTGGGTCACGGAACCATTTTCATAGGGTCACGAGCCTTTAGGGGAATATTTTCCATCTGAAACTGAGTGAAAACTCATCAGTCTGTTAAAAATTAATGTTATTTGATTATTTTGATTAATCAATTTCAGTCTTAAAATCAAATCTACAGCTTGTTAAATAAAAAACATGTGGAATATACAATGTTATATACGATAGATGACAAATTACAGTTTTCTTTGGGTCGCGGCTTGTCGTCCTATAGGGTAATGGTGGGTCCCAAAGTCAAACCACCGAGAAACCACTGATGTAAAACATTGGCATTTGCAGAAGAACGGTCTTTACTCTAGTCTACAATGGTGAGGTTCGGCCCTTGATGTTTTGGCATTGATGAAAATCGGCCCTCTATGACGCAAACTTGCCTACCCCTGACCTATAAGATATCCAAAATCCCCTCTGAAGCATTGTTTTTGAAAATATAGGCAATTTGGAGCATTTTTATGCATGACAGAAAACCTGTCATGTTTATGCATTGACAGTTTAGTTTAGTTTATTTGAGCAGTTAAAATTCTGCTCAAAAGGAGTGGGCTGAAGCAAAAGCTTATAAGCGCCCACCCCCGACATCATTGCAATAAAAACATTTAATCATATCACAGTAGTACAGGGAGCATATTACAAAGTACAAGATACAAGAGCCTGGGAACACAGCATGCACACATCCACACAACGTACCCTTTTGTGATTTAACTTTACCTGTTATAATTACACTATCAATCTTACATTAAGCAACATCATTAAAATGTTTATCTCTTCACCTGCAGTGTCACACTGTTAAGATGTTTCATTCTTTATTGCCCACATTATTCTGTTTACTAATGCTGCTGTGTTATGAGGCTAGATGAAAGGATAAAAACTCTGCACCGCTGTCACAGAGACTTTATTTTGGAACCACAAGGTAACATTTCAGGAGTCACTTAGCTAAGGTGCAGAGTTTTTATCCTTTCATCTCACATACTATTGAACTCTTGCACACCACTCAACTTACCTGGGATGTGCGTGTCTGATTAACCCGTTATATTCTAACTAACCTCTGACTGATGTGTTAGTGGCGGCACGTTCCCGGATGATGACGGCTCCCACCAGCAGGTGCTGAACTCTGTGTTTGTTGGAGAGAGCGACAACAGAGGGACCTTCCAGCCCGGCAACGCGTGGGGCCCCGGAGGCATCGACCTGAAGGGCCGCTCTCTGCCTCGCGCTGTGTAAGTTCCATGAAACACCCACTTCGTTTTTAATTAAATTATTGAAATGATTCTTTGTAAAAAAAATTGTTGTTCATTTGCTATTCTTTTCTGAAGGCACATCACACCATATGCATGTGTGTCTATGACAAATTGTATGTCATGATAAAATGCTGTGGGCGACAATAATTCTAGGTATTTGCCCGACAGGAACTTTCCGATGCGGGGCATGCAGGTGTACGATGGGCCCATTCGCGTTCACAACTGCACCTTCAGAAAGTTCAGCGCTCTGGAGGGGCGTCACACCAGCGCCATCGGCTTCAGGCTCAACAACTCATGGCAGACCTGTCCCAACAACAACGTGTCACAGCTCACCTTCGATCAAGTCCCGGTCAGTGCCTGAAGACTCATGTCCCGCCGGTTTAAATCAAAGCATTTTATTCTCGTATTGCACAACATTTCCAGCACAGCGTTTCACAGTAGTTACATTTGTTTTAAGTTTTTAAGTTCTTCACTTATGCATTCATTTGCTTTGAACGTCCTCAACTCTGTTCTTACTCCACTGTGTTGCCCCCGCAGCTGTCCTCTCGGCTGTTCTTTGGGGAGGTGGGCCCCTTCTTCAGCCTAATGCAGAGGGACGGGGACAAGACCGCCCTCCTCCATGACACCGACGGGTCCCTGAGCCAGTACCCCGGGGCCTACCTGGTCAAAGAGGACAACTGGCTCCTGCGTCACCCGGACTGCATCGACGTGCCCGAGTGGAGAGGGGCCATCTGCAGCGGGAACTATGCACAGGTAAGAAAGACGAGGCACAGCCGGAGCCACAATGGGTAACATTAGTTGTCTGTTGGCACACATGGGCAGCGTTTGTTTCTCTCAGTCGTCCAGGAAAGTGGTCATCTTAGTGAATCTTAAATTGTTGAGTTGATTAAGTGCCCTTTATAAAATGGCCTATTGAGAGGCAGGGGAAGGGAACGACAGCCTAGTTAATACTAATGGTTCTTGACACCTCTCGGTCCCGGTCCCAGCCCAAAAGAAAGGCTGGTTATTTGAGTGAAACTGTTAACAACTTCAGCAGGTGGGATGTAGTTCTTTGTTACAAAACTGCTGCAGTTCAGTGAGATTCAGGCGGTGTACTTACTTATTCCACGCTCTCCTGTGAAGGTTTACATGTTATGTCCAATAAAAATATGATAATATGTAAATCTTTGGGCGGTATTAGTTTAAGCAGACACTGTTTAATCATTCTTATGATTTTGATGAAGATCAGACCACATGTAGTGACCAATTTAGGCAGATATTTAAGAAATTCCAATCAGTGTACTTCCTTTTTCCTCCCACTGTATTTATGACTAGAATTTTTGTCAACTAATAAAAACAAGAAACCGAGGAAGAACAAAAGCCCTAATTAATGGAACTAAAAAATATATAAACTTCAGTGACTGCCAAAAGAACAAGTCCATGAAGCAGAGAATATGATTGAATATGTTTGAATAAAATAATGTCACAGAATAATTAACAGATTAAAAACACATCAGTTCAGTTCAGTTCAATCCCATCAAATCAAAGCTTCCACAAGGCTTTATAGAAAAATAATCAGGGTGGGGGTTGGTAAACATTGTTTATACAGTTTTATGATCCAAACTGAAATTACCAAAACAGGTAATCGTTTACCCTTGGTCATCTGGCTTTTCAAGCTTGAGTGGTCAAATTCTTTCCTTTGCTTATCTAAACAGACCCCAGCGCATCAAGTTCTGCTCATGGTTTAAAGAGTTTACATTTCAACCAACACAGATTTAACAGTCAAACTTAATGTAATACTTCATGTTATCAAATACAGAATTCCGTTAAATAATATGAATGCAAAGTTGACTGAATTAATTTCTACATTGAATTTTCTTCGGGTAAAACTAAAAATAATTGTTTGAGTTGAAGAGGTTTATTCTAGATTTAGTCAATCAGCTCAGTCCAGTCGATGATTTAAGCTTTACTGCAGTTGTGCTTAGAAAGGCCACTCTTACCGGGATATAATTCATGCCTGTAATTTTATTCTTAGCCTTTGAATAATATTAGCTGATTTACAAGTTGATAAAATGTAGAGAGAGCTCTCATTTCCTTATCTAACATTTCTATTCTTTTATTGGACCCACCGTCAGGTCTACATCCAAATCCGTAATCCGGCCAGCCCGGTGATGCAGATAGTGAGGGACGAGTATCCGGACCGACCCCTGACTCTAGAGGGCGCTGTGGCCAAGAAGAAGCACTACCAGCAGTTCCAGCCCGTGGTGACGCTGTACAAGGGCTACACGGTGCACTGGGACCAGGCCGCGCCCGCCGAGGTGACCATCTGGATCATCAACTTCAACAAGTCAGTCCCACACAGCCACACACTTAAAGCTCCGATGTTATTCTTTATCGAACTGCTTTTTTTGCTTTTAGCCTTTGCAGAGTTTTGATGTTTTAATATAAAAGATAATGAATGTGTCTAGAAGACACTCCTAGGATTAAAGATGTTTTTAAATGGTTATACATAATGCCAAAAGAGGGCGTGAATATTCCCCTGCTGCAGTGGTGACAAGGGAATCTGTGCATAAATAACACTTAGATCAATATTTGCTGCTGGCAAACAGGCTCATCTGTGCATGAAGAGTGATCCATCAAAGGCAGGAGCCGATCAGAACAACTTTGCTGACGTTGTCTCTGGACAGTTGCAAACTCAAAGGAGATTCATGAAGTTCTCCGTTTGACATATATATTTGAGTCTGGACAGGTGTTTTGAGTGCTTGCGAGGGAGAAGGAAAAGAAACACCAGAGTAGTCAGAGAGAACAGAAACAGAGGATCCAAGGCACTCTGATGCATGCCCTGAGGAAGACTGATATGCGATCTAATCGCTTTAGTATGTCCCTGTGTTAAAATTAAGGACTTTTAACGTGATAGTCAGAGTGCCTCGGATCTTCTTTTTCTGTTCTGTATGACTACTTATACCTGATCTTCAAAGAGCCCCTGCAACTACATCTTTGGATCCATCGATGCACAAACGTCTCCTGACATTTTAACCATTATAGGTATGTTGATGGTTAGAAGCTCAAAAAAGTCGATTTTGTACAATTTAGGCCCCAGAATAATATTACTCATTTCTGGTAAGTACCATTAGCTCGATGGGTAAGTTCAAACAATAAATGTATCTGGCAATTAACATTTTACATAAAACAAGTTGGTGTTTAGTCTACAAATGATAAGTGTTTAAATCAAATGAAAACAAAATAGAAACAAACCATATACAAAAGGAAACTCAATAAAGCAAAGTTTAAACCAGTTTTCCCCCTGCCACATGGTTCAGCCATCGCTTTTAAAATGGCCGACAAGGACCACGCCTTCCCTTTGTTCCAGCCATTTGGTACAGGTAAATTTGTATACAAATAAACAAAGTTTTAAAACAGACAATGTGAACTGTAATGATTAACTTAAACAAATGAATGAATCCGGTGGGTTATTGTTAGCTGATGGATATGGCAAATGAAACAAAGTGTCCAAAATAAAGACTGGGACAAACCCACTTTGTCACACACTGAAAGGGCAGGTTTAAGCAAAATCAACATTTTAGAGCTTTTTACTGTGTCATGTCTCTCATAAACAACAGACCTGGAGCTGTATTTCGACCCACTCGCGCAATTTTGAGTGATCTTTGAATCCTCCCCAGGGGCTGTATTTAGCACTGCGGCAGAAGAGCTCAGAGAAAGCTCCTCCTGAGGTCATACATATCCAGGAAATGCTTTCCTCACCTTGCCATCTCTTGCTAAACTTAATCCTTTCATTATGAAGTAGAAACACAGCGAAGGAGGAGGGGGTGAGAGGGTCTTAAGGGGAAATCAGTTAAAAATCAGGAAGTGAAACTACTGGATATTTAGTTTCAGCTGTTTTAGATTTAACTAACAAAGTGTAAGATAATCATAAGCTGTGTTTGAGACTATTACCCAGTACCTGCAGAAAGCATTAGGACGACTCTTCATAGATTACTGAGTCATGCTTTATTGGGATTGCTTCGCCGCATATTCTAAAATCTTGAAACACGGGTTATCCATCCATCCATTTTCTTCCGCTTTATCCGGGGCCGGGTCGCGGGGGCAGCAGTCTCAGCAGAGATGCCCAGACTTCCCGATCCATGCACACCTCCTCCAGCTGTTCTGGGGGGACCCCGAGGCGATACCAGGCCAGCTCGGAGACATAGTCCCACCAGCGTGTCCTGGGCCTTCCACGAGGCCTCCTCCCAATAGGACATGCCTGGAACACCTCCCGAGGGAGGCGAGCAGGAGGCATCCGGAACAGATGCCCTAGCCACCTCAGCTGGCTCCTTTCGACGTGAAGGAGCAGCGACTCTACTCCGAGCTCCTCCCGGGTAACTGAGCTCCTCACCCGATCTCGGAGGGTGCGCCCAGACACCCTGCGAAGGAAAATATTTTCAACCACTTGTATCCACGAGCTCGTCCTTTCGGTCATTACCCAAATCTCATGACCAAAGGTCATCGGTAAATCGAGAGCTTTGCCTCAGACTCAGCTCCTTCTTCACCACAACAGTCCGATACAGCGACCGCATCACTGCTGACGCCGCACCGATCCGTCCGTCTGTGTGAGATCTGTGTGAGTGAAACACAATTTACATTAGCCATTCTTAACCCTAATCTGCAAAACACAACTGCAGGAATGTTTTCTTGAGGGAACATCGTTATACGTCAATTTAGCTGAATACTGTATAACTCCCCTCACACATGTAGCACCCTCAACAGCACCCAGGCACAGGGGCGTGTGACAGACCTGTATTATAAATAACTGTCATTTCAGGTTGGGAAAGTTTGAAATATCATAAAAGCGTCCGCCCCAAAACAGAGTTATAGTGAGGATGTTGAAAATCAAACATAAAAAGTAATGCTAGGATTGATAACACTTTATATCACTGCATTGAAAAGTGGGAGGGGTATTTACAAAACCTTTCAGTGCCTGGCATTTTCACCTTGATAGTTTTGACTAGTTTAGATCTAAGGCTGTTTGCTCTCATTCTTTGTTCCATAAAGACAGACCCGAGGCATTTGTTCTGGAAGTGGACTCTGTCGACCGCAGAAATGATTCATAACTCTATTAATATCAGACTAACAGGCCCGGCGCACAGACAGCAGCTGTTCACAGACTCAGGCCATTACGAAACATCTTCATTATAGTGTCTGAGAAAGAACTACATTTACATTCAACTGATTATTGGTGCGTAGTTGAATATGACTGAACTGTTTGTGACAATGTGACATCTGTGCCATTTCTACATGCGTGTACTGTCTTTTGTTTGTACAATAAAGAACTGCTGTATGAGAGATCGCTCGCTGAGACCCTCCATTTTCCTTGCCTGGATGAATACTGTTTGTGTGAGAGTGATTGGTGGTTGTAAGGGCTCTTTATATTCAGACTGACAGCCACACAAGTTCTCCACGGCTTGTGAAACATGTGTGAAGTGGCGCCATCTAGTGTCCTTATAAAGCAGGGATCTCCATTCCTTTCTAGGTAGCTCCCCAAAGACTTTCTACATTTCTCCATACCCTTGATGAGTCTCATTTGAGATGCATTTTCTTTTTGTTCTGAACATGCTGAACACAATCTGCAAACATTTGGGTTATTATAATAACGTACAAGAACATAATGTGTACTCAAACTCAAAAGCTCCCAGGTTTAAAATAAAAGGTTGGAGACCTCTTTTATAGAGCAAAAGGCTGTAGCTGAGTGAGCTGCCTCCTTAATGCTGGGTTTCAGATGATATCGCAGAATTCCTGTTAGAGGTGGATCGATTTTTGGGGATATTACAATATCGGCTATCGACTGAGCTAGCGCCGGTAAAAGCCGATATCTCTGGGACTGAAAGTGATAGAGATTTTTTTTTGCATTGGAAAGAGCGCTGCGCGAAATGCCGTGACTAGTAACAATAATGCTAAACCTAGCGGCAGCATGCTAATGCAACTTATCAAGGCTGGGACAGAAACTGTAAAATAGATCACCTAAAGTAATAAAGTGAAATCGGCCACTGCTGGAGTGACCAAGTGTTTATGATTTTACAGGATTATAGACCAGACATTTGGAAAAATTGGCCAAATATATCGGCCAAGCATAGCGGCATCGGCCAATAAAAATCCCCCAAAAAAAATCGGCATCGGAATCCATATCCTCTAATTGGAGCTTAAATCTTTCCTGTCGTCCATCTCCAGTGACGTCACACAAACTCCACATATCCATGATCTCGTACTTGACCTAGGCCAGGTCAAAAGGTCAGATATTTTATGGCCGTGGTTCTTGGAAAGTGAAATCGCCTGAAAAGTCGTCCAACCTCTGGCTTTTTCCTATTGACAGTTCTATGTACATTATTTTTCTGTGTGTGTTTGACAGGGATGACTGGATCAACGTGGGCCTGTGCTACCCCCGCGACACCACCTTCACCATCGTCTCGGACCTCCACGACCGCGCCACCAAAGTCACCCGCAAGATGGCCACCTACGCCCCCACCAACAACCGGGACAAGCTGCAGCACCCGCACCTGAACAGGGGCTACTACTACTGGGAGCAGCAGACCGGGTCAGGGCCTACACTCCACCACTACGTCTCTTCAGCGCTGATTACTTACTACTAAAACATAAAAGTCTCCCAGCGCCCCGGTATAGATGACAACTAACCATAGTGTTTTGTCTCACAGGCTTCTCTTCTTGAGGGTCCAGGCCCATTACCAGAGGGAGGGCTTCTCCTTCTGCTCGCTCAAAGGCTGCGAACGCGTCAAGATCACCGCAGTCGTCCCCAAACACAGCCCCCCCAGCAACTGCATGTCCCAGGCCTACCCACAGCACGCGGAGCTCCCCCTGGTGGAGGTGCCCATGCCCCGCAAACTGCCCGACAACAACGTGGTACGGTGTTAGCGGTGAATATTTGTAGGAGATGAGTTTGTTAGTTGAAGTATGAGTCTTAGTAGTTGCAGTAAAGTATGATAAGTGTCTAAGAAACAGTAAAAAAAAAATATTATCATCAGTAGTTGTAGTCGTAGGAGTAGTACAGCAAAACAAATGTGACAGGAGGGAAGGCAGGGCTCTCCTATTTTAGATGTTAGAAATAGACACAGGTAAGTCTGGCAAAAAAAGAAGGTATGAACCGAGGTAGGAGTTGTAGCAAAAATATATTTCTTTATTCTTTCATGTAAATAGACTTTATTTAATAAAACTCTGAAGAGAATCTCTATGGGTCAGCTTAGATGCTGAATGTTTGGCAGAAGGCCTACAATGCCCAAAAGTACAAATGGACAAGTTGACCTGCACTATTACATGAGTGCAACCCAACTTACAATAAAACCAATTGAGAGCTTAATTAAACAACGGCAAAACTGCTGAAACCAAACATCCAAATTAGTCCACAGAAGATTTCTCTTTGACAATATTATTGAATATTTACCTTCAACATACACCAAACTGGCTCATACTAGGGGCTTGGGCTAGGGCTGGGCGATATGGCCTAAAATCTATATCATGATATGAAAAAATAAATATCACGATAACGATATATTTGACGATATAATTGACAATGGACGAATTACTTCAAAAGCCCAGCCTAATCTATTGGGAAGATTCATTCAGTGATATTTTATTCTTTTTTTTTTTTTACGGCATAATTGTCTTCCAAATATGATCTACTCAAGCAGCTTACATCCTTCATTTCATTTTACTTTTCAGCACATGTCCCTGTGTTCTACAGTCACCGTTTATGCTGCTCTGATGGAGCAGAGCGTAACATAAATTATAATGTGTCCACAACGATATAAAAAATTACAACGATATCAAAACATTTTATCACGATAACGATATGCGATACGATATGGCCCAACCCTAGCTTGGGCGCTTCCCAGGAGTAGCTGTCCCCAACCGCAAACTCCCTTTACACACCTTAGCCCATTAACAAAAGCAAAAAACAAACATTAGCGACAGATTATTAGCTTTCAATAAAATCAACTCAAAAGACAAGTCTCCTCACACATGGCGACCCTCACAAGAGCCCAACCACCCTGCAAAGACCCAGATGCTAAGGCGTGCTCACCTTTTATCCCTCTGCTAATCAAGAGGGTGTGACAGAGACTGGGGTGGTGCGTTCATGGGGTGCATTAGTGTAGGAAACTACTCTACCTGGTCACACAAATTAGGTCGAAAATGATTCCCTTCCAGTGGTAGTCAAAGTACGTGATTCAACTATTTGAGTTCAGATACTACTTGTCTGATATTGCGCCAATTAAAGTAAACGTTGCTCAAAAGATGCTTTACTTACGTGAAAGTACTGAAGTATTTGCTGCAGAAAAATACTTAAGTACTCAAAGTAGAACGTACAAAGTGCCGATCATAGGAAAAATAACTTGCTGCTTCAAAATTGAAATGAAAATTGCGCTTGAATTCCCCACTTGTGCGGCAGCAAAACGGGGACAAACCTTCTTCCTGGTTGTGAGTCAGTGGCATTTGACAGTAGAAGAAGAGGAAGAGCTTTATTTATATCGCGCCTTTCACAGACAGCGCTTTACATGAGACAATTTTACATTCACTCCACACTCGGTGGCGGTGAGCTGACTGCACACATCATTCATCCAGGCCTATTGTACATGTTTTTAGTGGTACATCTGCACAGCGCCACCTACAGATCTGGAGTGTGCATTGTTAGACCTTTAAAATGAGCAAAACACAATGGACAAATGAACTTTTCACTCCGGAGACTGTTTAGAAATGTAGTGGAGCAGAGAGTAATAAATGTATCTTTCAAATGTAGTGGAGTAAAAGGCATAAATCCTCAGCACAAACACTACTCAAGTTACAGATCCCTTCAAATTTCTTACTGGCCACCGACGCGTTTCTTTCATGACGCAAGCTTAGTTCGTATGTACGAATCTTGTGCATATGACTCGTTGTTGTCTGTATCTATTCACAGTTCAGGAATTATTGGAAACCCAACTGGATAACGACACCCATATTTAATGCTTAGGACAAAAAAACGCCACTGGTTGCAGTAATAGTAGAAAAAGTGGTGGTAGTTGCAGTGTGGAAGCTGCGATTGCCGTGAAGGTCGCTCCACTGTTGCGTGGTGATGGTGACAGTGACTGCATTGTCCCCCGTGTC
This sequence comes from Proterorhinus semilunaris, assembly GCA_021464625.1. NCBI lineage: Eukaryota > Metazoa > Chordata > Actinopteri > Gobiiformes > Gobiidae > Proterorhinus > Proterorhinus semilunaris. The sequence continues at coordinate 7,752,752 of CM038346.1, forward strand.
CACAGCTCTCCTCTGATCACTTCCTGGAGGTCCGCCTGGAGTCCTACAACACCCGCTTCTTCCACATCAAGGACGACTTCGCCTTCACCGAGGTCAGCTCTTTTTCACAGACAGTACTTGTTACAAATGCTGGAAATATAAAGGACATGAGTGAAATTGTTGTGTGTTTTTATTGGTATAATCCACGGTAAAAGTTTAGTTGATTCGGTAATAGCAACATAAAGGTTCTACTGTGTGACTTTAACCAGACTGAATGACAGACATTAGTTACTTAAAGGGTCTAGAAGTTGTCTTTCGTATACTTGCTACTGCCACCTCAGGTCTTACACGTAACTGCAGTTTCTATATTAAAGGAATAGACCACAATTTTTCCATACTGAGATATGTTCTTACCTGAGCTTAGACGAGTTGATGCGTAACTGTCTGGTCTTTGTGCGTGTGCTCAGTCACGCAAATGTTGTTAGCATTTAGCCTCTCCAAGCAAAGGTATAGCCCCAAACTGGGGTGAAGTTAGAAGCCACCAAGCTGTTCCACGTTTTCCCTGTTTAAATAGTTGCGTGAAACATTACACGATCCAAGTCTAGTTACACAGAATTAAACATGTCGATTTTCTAAGCTGATAAAAAGGGGGAACTATATTGTGATATACCTTTGCTGGGAGAGGCTAAATGCTAACAACATTTGCGTGACTGAGCGCACGCACAAAGACCAGACATCTACTTGTCTAAGCTCAGGTAAGAACATAATATGTTCTATTATCTCAGTGTGTACAAACGGTGGCCTGTTCCTTTAAGCTCGTGCATGATGAATTAACATCTTTTTGAGTGACAGTGCAGGGTTTTAGCAGCAGTTGTGGTGAATAGGTCAGCGCTCATTCTATACATTAGGACATTGCTGGAGCAAGTATGGGGTAGAATATACATAATTTTAACATTTTAAAACTCCACCTAGTCCCTTTAATAGTGCAACTTGTTATGTGAAAAAACAAAAAACTTGATATTTGTGCACAATTGACCATTTTGTGACCCAATGGCTGTATGGGTGGTGGTGAGAGCTCTACAACACTCCAGGATCAGTTGTTTTGTAGGTTTTCTGGAGACAGCAGTGAAAACCTACCAGAAACTCTTAAAACAATTTATCCTGGAACATCACTGATATGGAGGATTGAAAGTGCCACAATTAAATAAATAAATGCACCATTAAATAATTAAATAAATGTGTCATTAATTAATTAAATTACCAATGATTCTGTGTAAAAAAATATATATAATTATTTATCTATTTAATTAATTATTTCATGGTCCTGTGTTGCAGTGTTTCATTAATTAATTTTATCTGTCAAACTCGCCCATCAAAAGTTGTGGGCGGGCTAAAGCCTGGTTAACTCAAATCTAGTCTAATCCATTGCTTTGGCCTGAAGTGTTTTTTGGAAACATGGCGGCTTGAGGTTTCAAGGGAGTTGGTGCGAGATATTTTAGACCTTGCTGAGTATGTGGAAGCAGGACCTGCAGACCCCGAGCATATACAGAATAAAGCGGAGGAATTTATTGAAGTTCTTGGAGTTATTTCCGCACTTTCTGACCAAGGCATTGACCGTAGAGTGACCGAAATTTTAGAAGAAGTACTCAACAGGGGTGCTAGTTGGAATGTGCCGTTGCCTCAATGCCCCGGTCGCAATGTACCGCATCCATTGGTTTTACCGCCACCTACCGGGCGGATGAGTGCTCTTTACGATTATTGAGAAACAGCAGATATTAATTTAAAAAAAGTTATTTCTTGACATCCCTTGATGGAGTGATTGAGGCTTGTGTTTAGTTGTTTTTGCTTGAGTATTCAAACCTACATAAGGGAGAATAGCGCCACCCAGCGTATCGGAGTATGTTCACGTCTGCATCAATCCATTATTCTGGAATTGATTTGCCTTGACTCGATGAGCAGGATGACCAATCAGGTGTTAGGACCCACCCCTCAAACTTTGATGGGCGAGTTTGACAGATAAAATTAATTCATGAAACACTGCAACACAGGACCATGAAATAATTAATTAAATAGATAAATAATTATATATATATTTTTACACAGAATCATTGGTAATTTAATTAATTAATGACACATTTAATTAATTAATGACACATTTATTTAATTATTTAATGGTGCATTTATTTATTTAATTCCATATTTAATTAATTAATGAAACATTTAATTAATTAATGACACATGTATTTAATTATTTAATGGTGTATTTATTTATTTAATTGTGGCACTTTCAATCCTCCATACACTGAGGGCTCTGTGATGGAAAGTAAAGGCGCCATGCTGACTTCTGGGTCACTATAAGATCAAATATGCACAAATGAAACCTTGTTTTTTTTTTTCACATAAAAAAATGTCATAATGCTCCTTTAAATAATCTTTTATTAAACTATTTATTTTGCACAATAGGTTGCATTCATGAACAAATCCAATGAAATTGAAGATCTGACTGTATACTTTATCACTGTGTGTGCTGCGCTGCTCAGGTCAACGGGAAGAAGTGGTACCAGGCGGATGACGGTGTGCAGATGACCGTGGTGGACGGCCATGATGGGAAGGTCGTGGAGAGCAGAGGGTTTAAGGCCAGCGTCCTCCAGGGCATCCCCGCTCAGATCCACAGCTACGTCCACCAGCTCCCAGACAAGTGAGGGCATAGATTCTACCAAAACAACAGTTGACATGTTTAGTCAAGTTAAGAATAATTCATATTATTGCTGCTGTTTTTACATTATTTATTTATTGGCCTAAATTAAGCTTTGCAGTGAAGATTAGAGTTTTCATTTCACTTGTACTTATAATACGCTGAAAGGCATAAATGTTAATGTGAACATGGGTTAGGCACTTATACGTTTTCCTGCTTCGGCCTACTCCTTTTGAGTTTTCATCGAATCAAAAATGTACGGTAAATTGCTCAAATAAACTACAATCAAACTACAATACAATACAATTTATCCATAACCTTCCGTAGCTGATGGACTTTCTCTCCTGTCCTCAGCTCCATTGTCCTGATGACCGCCAAGGGCCGCTCGGTGACCAAAGGCGCCTGGACCAAGGTTCTGCACACCCTGGGGGCCAAGGCTTCCATCAACCTCCAAGGTACCTGCTTCCAGTCTCTGTAGTACATGCAGACAGTCAGCAGGTGGTGCTACTGTCACATTAGAGGAATTCACCCCCATGATGACACAAAGATTATTTTTTGCTCAATATATAAAAAAAACATATTACATGAGTGACTAATTTTCTTTAAAGGAAAACTAACCAAACGTTAACTATCTGAATGACTGTGTATGTCTATGTGACTTAGTAATAAAAAAGAAGAAAACCTCCATTACTGATTTTAGAGGTTGTATCCTGGTACAAAGCTTTATCTGGTTACAGATATAGATGCACACAGAGGTGTGCATGGATTTTAACTTGTGTGTATTTCTGTTGCAGAAAAATTCACCTTTGTCGGGTTCAAGGGCTCGTTTGTGCCACACTGGGTTCACCTGGAGACTGATTCTGAGCGAGCCAAGCTCCACCAAGTCCTGCCTGTGCCGGTGTTCCACATGAAGAGGTTGTGAGCTCCAGGCCAGGGCCTTCTGAGGCCCCATACAGGCCAAAGGGACCTAACTGGTGTGCAAATATGTACAAGTCGATTTGGAAGCAGCATAGCACTTGAGCGCTGTGCTGACAGACTGGAGCTGCTCTAAAAGAGCCTGATATCTGGTGTAAATAAGCTCTGTAGATAGACACATATACGCACAGCACTTTGAAGACTGTCTGTGAGAACAGTGGTACTGCGATCAGGTCTGCATGTGTACTTCAGATAGACACTTTATTTAGCTCATACACTCTTGGGTCTGGTCTGCTATCATATGCAGACCTATATGTCTTATATAAGGAAACGTATGTTTAAAATGCAGCACTCGTTCTGTTGAAGTGTGACATGAGCGAATGCACTTAAACAGGCCCTCAGGCTTCACTGTGGAGGAGGTGGATGGTGCTGTTGTGACCTGTGACCTATGAGTCAGGTTTGATGATAGAAAGAAACACTGTCCAAAGAGTCTCTGCTGAGTCCGTAATGTTGGCCTTTATCCTTAGATCTACGCACAAAAACACAAGTAACAAAAGAATCCCTGAATGAGGACCATTGGGCCTAGAGTGAAAACTCGTGTACAGAACTCATTTCAAGACAAACTTTGTCATGTCGATATTGATAACTGTGTTGGGTGTTTCCTGTTGTGCTCGTACAGAGGATACATGTGCATGTACCACAGGCGTCCTAGCTCCTGGACAGGAGCTGCGACATCTGGACTCTGTCAGTGTTTGTCAAACAAAACAGTCATGTTAGTCACAGAAAACCCACAGTAAAGATTTTGAATGTGTAAAGTATTTTTTTTATATTAAAAAAAAACAACAAAACAAATTAAATCATTCCAGTCTAGAAAGCATGTCCTCCTGGTCAGAGCCGGAATAGCTGGTCTTTTTTCGGAGGCAAAGCGTTACATGTGAGGGGAGCACAACTTTATTTTTTACTTATTTATTGTAAAACCAAGTGGATGTTTTTTTTGTGTAAATATGTGGTACATGTGCTACTTTTCCGTTGGTTGCTGTTATACAGTAAAGGTGATTGACATTGTAAAGTCATTGTTTATAATTGTAAGAAAATAAAGATCATTATTTCTTCATTGTTTCCTGGATATTTAACTAATACCGTACAGACCATATACAACTATTCGAAATAAAAGCCGCCCTTTAGTGTGATGAATGCCATATGAAGATATGCTGATGAGTCTTTCCATTATACAATATTGCTTTATTCATTTAGTATTACAAATCCTCTCAAAGGCAAACAACAGCTTTTCATGTCTTTAATATGTAATCCACACAGGCAAAGGAATATGCTCACATATTATCTATACTTATGATGCAAATGGCACAAACATTCTTCTGATACAGTGAGACGGGGTCAGCCCACATCTGACCGTCTAGAACGTCTTTACGGCACATACAAGTCAAACATTTTATGTGTTAGAGGCCGCCCAATATGGCGCCTATTGAAATAATATTGTGAGGTATACATGGTGGGGTGTAGGAAATTCCTTTTTTGAAAATGAAACAAAAAACTGCACGTGTCGGAAGTCTATTCTTATTTTTGGGCTGTCACACAACACTGGAGACTTAATTTCACACAGCTTGGAGGAGAATAATTTTTAAACGTTGGCCTCCCTTGATTCAGACAATTTGGAAGGTTTTGGTTCACTCTTTCAAGCATGTACGTAGACTAGTATATTGACCATATGGGTTCAGACGCTAATCTGTAGGTTTTCCAGGGTCTGTGGACAATCAATTAGAAACCAGGAATTTGAGATAACCCACAATGAGGCGAGCGCACAGGCCAGTGTAGGTCCCCTCTCCGGGAGATAGACCAACAACAAATCAACAAATCCATTGAAATCACTTGCAATAGCTGAAGATGGAGAACGTCCCGACATGCCAAGGGCGACTGCATGTTTATGAGCAGCACATTTGGGAGAGCGCAGCACAGACAGACAGTACTTTCTTTCTTTTGGACACATTACCCGTTTCCCTGTTGGCAGCCACCCACAATAAAATCGATGTGCGATCAGGAGCCTGAAGATGGCGATGAAAGGAGAGTTGCACCGCGATGACAAAGTGGCCGTCAGAAAAATACATCTCTACGGCAAAAGCGTGCTGCTCCCTCAGCCATTGCATATCTGCGACTGAAACGGGTATACAGAATAAAACCTCCTATAAAGCCCCTTCCATTCTGTGACCATCACTACCCCCTTTTCACAAAAGCAAGTTCCCACGCCCCACTCTGTATCACAGGGCAGTGTCCACAACTCTTCTCGAGGATGGCCCAGTGTCAATGTCTTTCTTCATAATTCCTTAGTTTGATGGGAATATGGCTGTGGTGAATATCGTTCATAGTTTTGAAGAAGAACATTTGGGGAGAATGTCATAAGTTTTACATGTAGACTGAACATTAGTGACATAGGAAGACAGACAGGTCTCATTGGTGAAGATATAGAGCAGCTACATCAAAACGTTTGCTCATAAGGACCACATTTGGTTGTTGAATTTGCATTAAACAAACAATTACAATTCTCAAATGGACTGCCATTGTCTCAATACATAAAAAAAAAGAAAAAAAACAGGTGTTATGTTGAAAAAATATGTGTTGTTCACCTTTATGTGTTTGAGACTTGGAAGGCCCTCGGAGTTTACTCACCTTTGATATAGGGGGAAACGTTTTGTCGAATGTGTCATACGCACTTAAAGTTCCAGCAGTCTGGCTTACTTGCATGCATTAGTCAGTGCTCTTTATGTCAAATACCCCATAATTGAGTAGAGTTTTGCGATATATTAAAAATAGAATTGTATTATTATTTACTGACACCCAAAACTCTGTCACACGCCCGCCTCTGAAATAAAAAAAAAGATGAATAAATACATACATATATAACAAGTAAAAGTATAATCTCAGGCTACATTCAGTCCGAAATGTGGGAATAAACACAATTACTCACCCCTCTACTGTACATTCATTTTGTTTCTGTTACATTCAGATCTGTTAAACCCTCTCAAAACCAGTCGGGTCTGCTTGGAGGAGGTTTGTGGCCTTTTCGGGGGAGGGGATACTTTCGCCGGGCTGCTGGCTATGCCAACATCTGAGTGCGTACGATAGCGGCAAATGGGAGAGTGTCTTAAGGCTTTAAATTGGAGCGTGACCTACTGTATATCTATAATACATACCGTTTGGAGTTGTATAATACTGTACCGTACTATAATTGGCAAAACAACTTCATGGACTGGATCATGGTTCAAATATGAAAAGGAAATCGTAACGGTTTACGGTTCTCCCCAAAAGAAATCTAGTACATTCAGCTATGAGATTAAAAAGGACTTCAAATACATTGCACCAAAGTTGTAGTACTATTGAAATACGCTGGCTACTAGAGCTGCTGACCACTACCGCCAGGGCCGCTTCTAGCTGAATGGGGACCAAGCACCTGTACAGGGGCCCAGAAGCCACTAGGGGGCAGGGCTGCTGTGAAAGCTACCATTTTATCAATACATTTGAATGGTTGTAATTAGCAATTTAATGAATATTAAAATACATGTTTTCTGAAACACTGTTGCAGCGATCTGCTGTCTCCTCCTCCCACTCCATCTGGTCGCCGCCCCCTCACCAGAGTCCAGGTGGAACCAATTTGTAATCAGGTGCGCACACCTGAACTGTTCATAATGACGTGAACTCACTCCCCTGTCATGCACCGGGAGCAGCCCAAACCCCACGGCAGGAGCGGCCCAAACACCACGGCAGGAGCGGCCCAAACCCCTCGGCAGGAGCGGCCCAAACCCCACGGCAGGAGCGGCCCAAACCCCACGGCAGGAGCACAGCTCTGCAAATTCAACAAGACTCTCAACAAACAAACGCTAAGCGGGACCGGGTTCTCACTTTAAAACCTTTATAAAATCAAGGGGTAAAATGGTTTGGGATCACATATGTATCTGTAATTCAGATATAAACCTAAATGGTTTAAAGTGTGTTTGATTATGTAACCTGTAACAAATGTGTATTTATTGGGTTTTTCTGTTTCCACTAAGGTTTTTTTACCTAAACTGACGACCCAACGAATGGAGTAGAAAATGAGAATAAAAGGAGAAGGAACTTCCTGCCTCCATGTTTGAGTGAAATCCTGTACTAAACTTCAGTAGTGAGCCCATCTCACGTCAGGTGTGGGAACCCGCCCAGCAAGCGCAGAATAACCTGACAGTAAAACTGAGTCACAGCGAAACCAGAGGTCAGTGGAAGGAACTGCAAGACGGATACACCATCCACAACCTGTGGAGATCACCCCTAGTAGCTGTGGTGGTGTTGCCCCAAAAATGTGCATCCTGTTCCCAAGAAGATGGCCGAAGTAAAGACACTGGAGCAGCTAAAAATAGACAGGGCAAATGCAAAGAGACAATTTACCCGCCTTGCCAATACCATAGCCCACACCCAGGCAGAGATGTCCGAGGAGGAGCTGAGAAGCAGCCACTCAAAAATCACACAGGCAGCAACCAAACTATTTGAGGCAAATGATGAAATGGAGGCCACACTGTGTTGTGCAGGAGATGCAGAGAAGGCACAGAGTGGGCAGCTTCAAGCCGATGTAGACAAGACTGCAAAAGAATGTGAGGAGAGGCTGAATGAGCTGCAGGACATTCTTAAAAAGACTCTGTGGGCCAGATTTGGTGAGGGTACATTGATGGCGGCTTTGAACGTGGCAGAAAGGGAGTGTGGTAAAGTCTCGTCCACTGAACTAAGAACGGGTCTGGAGGCATATGATTACATGCTGTCCAATCTGGAGGTGCTGGTGAAGAGGGCAAAAGAAGCACTTTCCTGCTGGAGCAGATGGGGCCCCTCCTGCAGAAAGAAAAGTCCATCACAGCAGATTGGAAGAGCTCGAAATGAACTACCTCGAGTTGGTGTCCAGAAAAGCACTTTTCATAGAAGCCAAAGTGAAGGAGGACGTTAAAGCACGACCGGCAATTCCACTTGCCAATCCAGTTCGTCATCAAGCTGATGCTCGCCACTCTGCCAAAATTCACAGGCATTAAAAGGGACTTTTTACCGGTGGAGGAAAGAGTGGGAAGCATTACAAGCTCAAGGCGAACCCACAGGCTCCAAAGAAGTGAGGAAGTTTCAGCTTCTGGACAGCCTGGATGATAAGGTCACCCGGTCGCTTCATCTCTCCGCCTACACATCTGCAGACGAGGTCTTCCGTGTGCTGGAGAACCGGTATGGTGATAAAGCCTCTATTGCACTTGAGATTATAGAAGATCTTCAAGGTATACCACCAGTTAGAGGTCTCCAGCCCCGTAAGATATCTTATCAAAGCAGTTGAGAAAGTGTTGTATGATCTGCGGGAACTTGGAGAAGTCGGAGCATTAAAGAACCCCCTCACCACATATTCCATTGAGTCCATGCTCCCAGACATACTGAAGGACTGGCTCCAGCAAGAGCAGAATAACCTGACAAACACTTGTAACCCAGTAGAGAAAATGGGCCATTTTCTCTCCTTTTTGTTGTTTTTATATTTATGCACTTTTATTTTGAAAAACATTTATTTTGAAAAGAGGAAGTGTGATCCCCTCGCTCAAACTTTATTTTCCTGTTTTCACGGTCACGTTGGGTGATAATGACCTTTTGATTTGTTAAAAATGGTATTGGTCACGCCTCCCAAGCTGCGGACCTGATCACTCACTAGGTTACGGCCTTTTGCACTTTGGGAATAAGACAGACAGGCTGTAGACGGTCCGAGCAAAAAACCTTTTGGGTCGTCTGGTGAGTGTCATGAGAGAAAATGATGTAAACAAATATTTACACTGTCTTTTCGTTGATTTGGAATATTTGTTGTATTAAGTGGAAGGAGCACGAGCTGGAGAGGCTGTGTTGTGCCCCTTGCTGTGTTTCTCACGATACCTCATCTTGGTAAGTCCATGCCATGTGCGAATTAGAAAAACATGCTAGCGCAATGCTAATAATAGCACGATGCTAACGCTAATCGCGAATGCCGTTTTTATGTTTGAAAGCAATGTAAAAGCTATTTTTTTGGTGACATGGTTTCTACCAAATTCTATTTTAGTTCATAACACAACTGAGAAGCATTTTTGGTTATTTTTGTACTATTTTTGGTCCAATGTAATTATTATTTTGAAGTTGATGGTACATTTTGAAGGTGTATTATATGAAAGTGTACAGTAATTCATCTGTAATGCTAAACCCAGTAGCACAGATAAGGTTTACTGATAGAAATATTGATTTTGAAGGAGAATATCTGAATTCATTAGTGTAATTAATTTCATTAGTTACAAAAAGTTACAATTCATTTAAAAATTAATACGCTAATTAGTAAAACAATATTTAATCATAATGCTATGGTTAAATAATAAAAAAAAATGGATAAAAAGATAAAATCATTTGTTGTTTTACATGGATTAAAAAGTATTTCATGTATTGCAAAGGATATTTTAGTTAAAAACATGCATGTAAAATATTACTGTATTTTGTAATATGGTAAGAGAAAAGATAAACAAAGCTATAGCAAATTAAGAAGAGATAGGATAACAGACTTTAATTTAGCTGTAAACAATAATACCATTATTGTTGTGCAGGCTAGTATTTCATGGTAAAGAAAACCCTGGATGGATTTCCTGGATTCTCTCCGGATGGAGATGGCGAGCCTGTGCCCAGAACGGGATTGAACTTCGAAGGACCACCTTCTGTCCTACAGTGCTGAGTGGTAACACTGTAAAACACCACTTAAAGGAAAAAGAACTGAACTATTAAGACTATTGACTTGACCTACGACTAAAGAAAGACAACTGAGCTCAATGGGACTGGGGATATTTTTTGTTGTTGCATATGCCGGCTATGCTTATTGTTACAAATTGTTTATCTCGTAATGCTTTATTTTATTTTTTGGTACTAAATAATACTTTTTCTTATTGACTCCTTGCCTCCAGCCATTTCATTGCACATTCACATTAGTTCCTATTGTAATCCTTTTGAACCTAGCAACTGGTCTATACTTTTAATTTCGCTTTACCTACTTAACGTGAGTCAGGGGTTACAGTAAGTTTTGGCGAGCCAGCCAGGAGCCTTTTTATTTTATTTCCTCACGTTATTTCTACCCTATAACGTACCCAAGATGGAGATTGTTGAGCGTGAATCTGTAAAAGTTCCAAATTCGGTGATTGTGGGTGAAATAGCTGGAGATGAACAACTTAATGAAGTGACTGAGTTCCTAAAACAATATGGGTCTATTTCAAGAGTCCTGAAAATTAAGGACAGTAAATCTGAGTTTTTCCAGAGTGTTATTGTTGAGTACAGCTCAGGTCTTGCTGTTGAATCACTTGATTCATTACCTGGTACCCATGTATCTGATAGTGGCGCTAGCTATAGGATACAATCTCTTGCCGGTGTTTACACAGAACAGGTTGGGAATGACACTACCAAGTCATATCTCACTGAAATCCAATACTTAGCTAAGATGAGTGGCAGGGATTATGTAGATGTCCTAAAAGACATGATGTCACAGATTGCTAAATCAATCAAAGAACCAGAAACTAAACAAACAGAGACAAATAACTCTACTGAATCTTCCTTGGTCGAGTCTCAGCCTTCACTAGTTCAGCATAGTGTCCGAAGTGCTACACAAACCAACCAGACAAATAACACTGCGAGTAGCCCAGCTAATACAACGCCCACGATTTCTGCACACGATTTAAATCCCCCAGAAGTGCAGCGTATGGTAGTTGAGCACATTGTAAAAAGAGAAGACTATTCTGTGCAACAGTTTTCACAAAAACTAAGAGTTTTTTCTGGCAAAGAACCCCGACCAACTTACGAGCCAGATTATGACACTTGGCGCTCCAGTTTAGAACTTATCATGGCAGACCCTTCCATGTCCAAACTGCAACAATCACGCAGAATCATTGAGTCTCTCTTACCCCCGGCAGCTGATGTAGTTAAGCACTTGAACGCCAACAGCTCACCGTCAGAGTACCTTCAGCTGTTAGATTCTGCCTTTGGAACAGTTCAAGATGGCGGAGAGCTTTACGCCAAGTTTCTCGACACCTTCCAAAACACAGGTGAAAAAGCGTCGTCTTACTTACAGCGCCTTCATGTAGCTTTGACTCACACTGTAAAGCGTGGTGGTGCATTAAGCAATGATTTTGACAGACTTCTTGTCACACAGTTCTGTCGAGGTTGTTGGGACGATTCCCTTTTAACTGCCCTCCAGTTAAAGCAAAAGCGAACAAATCCTCCAACCTTTCCTGATCTGCTTTTTTCGCTACGTGCTGAAGAAGACCAAAATGCTGCCAAAAACATGCGCATGAGACAACATTTAAGCAGTACAAAACAAAAAGCGACATCCCATTTGCAAATTGCGACGTGCTGCTCAGAAGAAAATGATACTGCAAATACCTTAAGCTCAATCAGAGAACTCTCAAAACAAGTTGCAGAAATCCAAAGTCAACTAGTAAAACTCGCTGCAAAACCAAAAGCGCAGAACTCAAAAAGTGCACCCAACTCAAAACAAAAAGAGAAATCAAAGCTGGACAAAGTACCCAAGGAACTTGAACGAACTAGCAAAACTCAAAGTACCGCTCCCAAAGCATGGTACTGTTTCCAATGTGGAGAAGATGGCCACATCAAACCCAACTGTGAAAACGAACCAAACCCAGGCCGAGTTACTGAAAAGCGCAAATTGTTTAAAGAGAAACAAAAGAAATGGGAAGCTGAAAACCCCTCAGCCGTTAAAGAACAGTTAAACTAAAAACAGTCTCTATTGCGGGGCAAATGGGGACTGTAGCCGGTCGAACATGTCCCACTAAGTACAAGCAACGAGCTAACCTTAAGCAGTCTGTCACTAAGCCTCAAAAGTACAGTCTACCAAAAGGGTTAGTTGGCTCTAAATGCACAGCTATGGTTAACATTTCTGACGTTAATGTTAATTGTCTCCTTGACTCAGGGTCACAAGTGACTACTGTCACTGAGTCATTTTACAAACAGAACTTTCCAGATCAAGACCTTAACCCACTCTATGACCTGTTAGAAGTAGAGGGCGCCGCAGGTCAGCCCGTCCCTTATTTGGGTTATATAGAGATGTGCGTTACCTTTCCAAAAGACTTTTTGGATGCAGAGATTGACATACCAACCTTAGCTCTTGTCGTTCCAGACACTCACCCTAACAGTCAGACACCAGTGTTAGTGGGGACAAATACCCTTGATGTTCTTTATGAAAGGTATTTAGACATCAAGACTCCTGATTACTTACCTTGTCCTTATGGGTTTAGAGCACTGTTAAAAACTCTTGAACTAAGACACGCACACAACAAAGATGGGAACACCGGATTAGTTACCTTGTCAGGCAAGACTGCAGCAGTAGTTCCAGCGGGGCAAACTGTAGTTTTAGAGGGATCTGCTAACGTTCACTGCACTTCTACCGACACCTGTGCTATAGTTGAACACCCCTCTCAGTCTTCCTTACCTGGGGGCCTTTGTGTCAAAACTTGCTTGATAACTCTCCCATCGCGAGCGCCACACAAAGTGCCTGTAATGATCACAAATGAAACAGAACAAGATGTCACAATTCCATCCACCTGTGTCATCGCAGAGCTTGGATCTTTCCACTGTATCCTGTCCCAACACAATGTCATCAGTGCAAATGAGTCCACCGCAAACACAACACAGCTAAGTTTCAACTTCAGTGACTCACCGATCTCACAGGAGTGGAAAGAGAGAATAACTAAGCAACTCGCTGACATCCCGGAAGTATTTGCTTTTCATGATCTTGACTTTGGGTGCACGAGCAAAGTGAAGCACTCCATCAAACTTCATGATCCGACTCCCTTTAAGCACCGTGCACGCCCTATCCACCCTCAAGATCTTGAGGCAGTGCGCAAACACCTCCAAGAACTGCTCGCTGCAGGTGTAATAAGAGAGTCCCAGTCACCCTACTCGTCTCCCATTGTCGTAGTGAGAAAGCGAAACAACGATGTGCGTCTGTGTATAGACTTCCGAAAACTAAATTTGCAAACGCGAAAAGACTCTTACGCTCTTCCAAATTTAGAAGAGACGTTCTCAGCGCTTTCAGGATCGAAGTGGTTTACAGTCCTTGATCTTAAGTCTGGGTATTACCAGATTGAGGTCGAGGAAGCAGACAAAGAAAAGACAGCGTTTGTAACACCACTTGGATTCTGGGAGTTCAACCGGATGCCCCAGGGCATAACCAACGCCCCGAGCACCTTCCAGCGGCTCATGGAGCGCTGCGTCGGCGACATGAACTTACATGAGGTCCTAGTTTTTCTAGATGATCTCATCATCTTTTCGGACAGTTTAGAAGAACACGAACGACGGCTCATGCGGGTTCTCAACCGTCTTAAAGAGTACGGGCTTAAGTTATCACCCGAAAAATGTAAATTTTTTCAAACTACAGTCCGGTACCTTGGTCATATAATCTCCGAAAGCGGTGTCGAGACAGATCCCGAAAAGATCCAGGCCCTCAAGACCTGGCCACAGCCTAAGAATCTCAAGGAACTGAGATCCTTTCTAGGGTTCTCAGGGTACTACAGACGCTTTATCAAAGGGTACTCGTCCATAGTACGCCCACTCAATGACCTCACACGTGGTTATCCGCCACTCCGCAAAAAGTCGAAGTCCAAAGACACTGACCAGACATACTTTGATCCCAAACTGCCATTTGAGAGCCGATGGACCATAGACTGTCAAAAAGCGTTTGATTCCATCATTGAAAAGCTAACATCAGCCCCTATCCTAGGCTTTGCAGACCCAAAGCTGCCGTACGTACTCCACACCGATGCCAGTACCACCGGCTTAGGTGCAGCACTATACCAGGAGCAGGAGGGTCAGCTTAGGGCCATAGCTTTTGCCAGTCGTGGGTTATCGAGAAGTGAGGCACGTTATCCAGCACACAAGTTGGAGTTTTTAGCACTTAAATGGTCCGTAACTGAAAAGTTTCATGATTATTTGTATGGCGGTCAATTTACGGTAGTTACAGATAGTAACCCACTTACATACATATTGACCTCTGCTAAATTAGATGCCACAAGCTACAGGTGGCTCGCAGCTTTGTCCAACTATAACTTTAAGTTGCAGTATAGAGCGGGCAAGCAAAACCTAGACGCAGACGGGTTATCTAGACGTCCACATGGTGAACTTGTAAATGATGTCCAGTCCAGGAAAGAGCAGGAGCGTGTAAGCCGGTTTGTAGAGCGTCACCTAGCTCACACTGACAACACTGAGCTTGTAGAAAGCGATGTTGTCCAAGCAATCTGTCAAAACCACCTGATTAAAATCAGAGATGACAGTCAGGATAGTGGTGTTACGCTTGTAGAATCACTTACCATCTCAGCTGACGCAATACCAGACCTCTATCTTTCTGAAGAACTCCTTGGCTTACCTACCATTCCTGTTTTGTCCCAATCAGAACTGAGAGACAAACAAAGAGCAGACTCGACAATCAGACAAGTCCTTGAGCAAATCGAACATGGTCAAACACCTCCACCAACAGCGAGAAAGGAACTCCCAGATCTCCCTCTCTTGCTAAGGGAACTCAATAGATTGGAGATTCACAATGAGGTGTTGTATAGAAAGAGACAAGATGGAGACAAAGTGACCCACCAGCTCGTTCTTCCTGAGGAGCTCAGAGCTCCTGTGCTCCAAAGTTTGCACAATGATATGGGCCACTTAGGAATTGACAGAACCCTTGATCTGGCCAGAACACGATTCTACTGGCCACGCATGGCAACAGATGTTGAGCAAAAAGTAAAAAAATGCGATCGCTGCATACGAAGAAAGAGTCCTCCTGAAAAAGCAGCTAGCCTGGTCAACATAACAACAACCAGACCATTAGAGCTAGTTTGCATGGACTTTCTCAGTTTGGAACCAGACAGTAGCAACACTAGTAACATCCTCGTAATGACTGATCATTTTACTAAATTTGCTCTTGCGTTGCCCACCCCTAATCAAAAGTCCAAAACGGTTGCCAGGTGCCTGTGGGACCAGTTCATCGTCCACTACGGCATACCTGAGCGCCTGCACAGCGATCAGGGTCCTGATTTTGAGGCAAAACTGATAAAAGACTTATGTGAGATATCAGGCATAAAGAAAATAAGAACCACCCCATACCACCCTAGGGGTAACCCTACTGAAAGATTCAATAGAACTTTACTTAGTATGTTAGGAACGCTTGAGTCCAAACAAAAGTCCCACTGGAAAGACTATGTCATGCCGTTAGTACACGCGTATAACTGCACGCGTAATGACGTAACAGGGTTTACTCCCTACGAATTAATGTTTGGCAGGAAACCCAGATTAGCAGTTGATCTCGCGTTCGGACTTCCTCTCAACAAAGACCAAAAAGTGACACACTTACAATATGTAGAAAGTCTCAAGAAACGAATTGAGGAAAGCTATAAGTTAGCTTCACAAAATGCACAAAAAGTGGCAGACAAGAACAAGGCCAGGTTTGATCGCAAAATCACTGTTTCTGAACTTGAACCTGGGGATAGGGTTTTAGTTAGGAATGTGCGGCTGCGTGGTAAGAATAAGCTTGCTGATAAATGGGAGAAAGACATCTATGTAGTAGTCAAACGTGCAGGTAACTTACCCGTTTATACTGTTAAACCTGAGTCAAAGCAAGGTCCCTCACGAACTTTACACAGAGACCTTTTGCTTTCCTGCAGTTTCCTCCCTGTTGCCACAGCAAATATACCTGAGCCAGAGCCAATTCGCCGTCCTAAGACACGTCAAACTGCTGCCACAGAAAGCAATGATGAAGAGTTAAACGAACTTGACAATGAACTGTACGAACTGATTCAATGGGTTGAGGATTCCCCATCTGAAGAGGTAACCAGATTTACTACTGTACATGAGTATCCAAAACCTTCGAAAAAAACGGACAAGACAAACTCACCTGAATGTGACTTACCTGAACCCACTGCCGATGCAGAACCTGAAACGACAAATCCACCTGAATATGACTTACCTGAAACCACTGCCAATGCAGAGCCGATCATGGAGACAAATGAATATGAGGATGAATTTACCGAGCATTTACCTGTGGAAACTACACTGGAAGAAGACAATACAGAAATGGACAACCTTGTGGAACAGGAAATTGTGACGATACCGGATGAACCTCCTGAGGATTCAGTCGAGGAACAAGGAAACCAATCGAACGACTCACCCGATAAATTGGACAGTAATGAACCCATTACAACTCAACCAATAAGACAATCAGAAAGAGTCAGACAACCTCCAAAAAGGCTTGAGTATCCTAAGTTAGGCAACCCTCTTGTGACTGTTGTGAAGTCCCTGTTTCAGGGGTTGAGTACAGCCTTTTCAGAGTCTCTTATTAGTAAAGACGAACAATACTGGATGCACATGCAACGAGACGTGCATGATATTTAGCCAGGGAGGGTGTAACCCAGTAGAGAAAATGGGCCATTTTCTCTCCTTTTTGTTGTTTTTATATTTATGCACTTTTATTTTGAAAAACATTTATTTTGAAAAGAGGAAGTGTGATCCCCTCGCTCAAACTTTATTTTCCTGTTTTCACGGTCACGTTGGGTGATAATGACCTTTTGATTTGTTAAAAATGGTATTGGTCACGCCTCCCAAGCTGCGGACCTGATCACTCACTAGGTTACGGCCTTTTGCACTTTGGGAATAAGACAGACAGGCTGTAGACGGTCCGAGCAAAAAACCTTTTGGGTCGTCTGGTGAGTGTCATGAGAGAAAATGATGTAAACAAATATTTACACTGTCTTTTCGTTGATTTGGAATATTTGTTGTATTAAGTGGAAGGAGCACGAGCTGGAGAGGCTGTGTTGTGCCCCTTGCTGTGTTTCTCACGATACCTCATCTTGGTAAGTCCATGCCATGTGCGAATTAGAAAAACATGCTAGCGCAATGCTAATAATAGCACGATGCTAACGCTAATCGCGAATGCCGTTTTTATGTTTGAAAGCAATGTAAAAGCTATTTTTTTGGTGACATGGTTTCTACCAAATTCTATTTTAGTTCATAACACAACTGAGAAGCATTTTTGGTTATTTTTGTACTATTTTTGGTCCAATGTAATTATTATTTTGAAGTTGATGGTACATTTTGAAGGTGTATTATATGAAAGTGTACAGTAATTCATCTGTAATGCTAAACCCAGTAGCACAGATAAGGTTTACTGATAGAAATATTGATTTTGAAGGAGAATATCTGAATTCATTAGTGTAATTAATTTCATTAGTTACAAAAAGTTACAATTCATTTAAAAATTAATACGCTAATTAGTAAAACAATATTTAATCATAATGCTATGGTTGAATAATTTAAAAAAAATGGATAAAAAGATAAAATCATTTGTTGTTTTACATGGATTAAAAAGTATTTCATGTATTGCAAAGGATATTTTAGTTAAAAACATGCATGTAAAATATTACTGTATTTTGTAATATGGTAAGAGAAAAGATAAACAAAGCTATAGCAAATTAAGAAGAGATAGGATAACAGACTTTAATTTAGCTGTAAACAATAATACCATTATTGTTGTGCAGGCTAGTATTTCATGGTAAAGAAAACCCTGGATGGATTTCCTGGATTCTCTCCGGATGGAGATGGCGAGCCTGTGCCCAGAACGGGATTGAACTTCGAAGGACCACCTTCTGTCCTACAGTGCTGAGTGGTAACACTGTAAAACACCACTTAAAGGAAAAAGAACTGAACTATTAAGACTATTGACTTGACCTACGACTAAAGAAAGACAACTGAGCTCAATGGGACTGGGGATATTTTTTGTTGTTGCATATGCCGGCTATGCTTATTGTTACAAATTGTTTATCTCGTAATGCTTTATTTTATTTTTTGGTACTAAATAATACTTTTTCTTATTGACTCCTTGCCTCCAGCCATTTCATTGCACATTCACATTAGTTCCTATTGTAATCCTTTTGAACCTAGCAACTGGTCTATACTTTTAATTTCGCTTTACCTACTTAACGTGAGTCAGGGGTTACACACTGGTATAGAAAAGGGGTTTTCAAATGTTCCTTAAGATACAATGTAATGACTGATTTGAATCATTTCAAACAGCAAAACATTGGGAATCTGCTTTAAAGATGTTTATTTAAATCGTTTTATTCTTTTTGTCTTGTTTAACCCAATGGACGCTGGCTGCTCTGCGATAACGACACTAGGGGCCGCCATTGCTGTAGTACCTCCACATAGCCGCTAATCTCCCATCGGAATGCATTGCACTTTAGACACGTTGACAACAACTTCAAAACCTGGTTTCAATTTTTACATTTTTTTTTACTTTCTACAAATAGATATTCCTCCTGTGATAACGCTGGGTTAGTTACAATTAAAGAAACTAGGTTGGATTTCGTAAAACATTTTAGAACTGTTTTGTATACTAATGGAGGTGTGCTGCTATGACCCGTGAAGATCCCGCCCTTATGCCCTTTTTAGGAACATGCTTCGTCAGCGCTGGGAAGGAGGAGCCTGTAAATCCGCCATGATTTCCCCCTTGAACGTGGTCATTGTGGTAAACAAGGAGTGAGGAATGATGGTCTATTAATAATATGTCTATTTTTTAACCCAATTCACAAATGCCATGCAGTCTCCAATAAAATAAATGATATTAAGATAATCATCTTTTTCTTTGAGACCGCTGGCTCAGTGCCTTGTCCAGACCCCCGCTTTGGGCCCCCGATATAGATAAACTGAAACTGTACTATACGAGTCTATGCGTCAGTTTAGACGTTGGCAGTGCACTCCCGAATGTGAATGAGCCTGGATGTTTTTAAAATGTGGACATAATCTGAATCCCTATATTTATCTACAACCATCGTACTGTTGTTGTTGATCGTTTCTTAATCTTAACCAATTATCTGCCATTTTAGGTTTAGGGTTAGCAATTATGCATATCCATATCCCAAAGCGATTTGATTGGTATTGAAAGGTTTGATGTAGAGGTTTTGTTAATTTCAACCATTCAAATAATAATTTCAATTAAACGGCAATGAATTGTTCCAAATGACAGTTTCGTCATTATCTGGTAGACGATATATATATATATATATATATATATATATATATATATATATATACATATAGTACCGCCCACCTCGGACAGGGCCCCCACAGACTTAGAAACGGCCCTGTCTTCAGTCCTCTACAGTGCGAGAGAGCGGCGTGTGGGCCCCTCAGGTCCTCATGGTGACGATGGGCACCACTATGACCAGCAGCAGCGTGCACGTGGCGGCGGCGATGAGCCCGGCCAGCTTGCAGGCCCGCGCCCTCCGCAGGTCGGCCTGTTTCCGCCGCAGCAGGGAGTCGAACCCGGGGGTGTACACGTCCTCCAGCCAGTACTCCAGGTGGGCCGGGTCCAGCGCCGACGTCCCCTGGTACAGAGACAAAAAGCAGAGTGAGTGGGGGCTTTCGTTTCGGGAAAGCATTCACTCGAAGAAAACATTTAAATTACAAAGAAATGGAGCCCGTAGTTCTCATTGAAACAGAAACATGTTTAGTTTGCTAGCATCAACTGTGCCAAGTCTGAAGAAAATCCAAGAGGGTTAAGTTAAATTGTTGCCATGAAAATATATACATTTCCCACGGAATCGTCTCATAGGACAAATGACAGGATAATTCTATGCCTCGGTGGGGGGTATGGAACATATTTTTTTGTTATAGCTGGTGATCTGTCTTGGATACAAGTCCCATCAATTTGAAGCTAAAGAGTTTTCTATTTATTTTCATACACAAGGCAATTCAAAGTGCTTCACAGTTGCATAAAATTACAAGAAAGCAGATAAAATCAATCCATAAAACATCAACATAAAAATAAATTTTCAGCCTGGATTTGAACATTTCTCAGAGTAGAGGCCTGTCTCACATCCTCATGAAGACTGTTCCAGATTTTAGCTTTAGCCTCACCGTGTTTATTATTAACTCTGGGAACCACCAGGAGACCCCTCCCTGAAGTTCTCAGGGCCCGAGATGGTTCATACGGCTCTAACATGTCAGAGATGGACTTTGGTGCTAAACCATGAAAAGACTTGTACACAAGCAGAGCTGTTTTACATTCTATTCTCTGAGTGACAGGAAGCCAGTGCAGAGACCGGAGCACTGGACTAATGTGGTCGTATTTCCTGGTTCTTGTCAGGGCTCGAGCAGCAGCGTTCTGGATGTACTGCAGCTCTAACAGCTCGTTTAGAAAGGCCAGTGAGCAGCCGTTACAGTCGTCTAACCTGCTGGAGACAAACGCATGGATGAGTGTCTCCAAGTCTGGTTTTGACACTATTCCTCTGATCTTAATGTTTTTCAGATGATAAAAAGCTGATGATGTTATTGCTTTGATGTGGCTGTTTAAGTTCAGGTCTGAGTCCATGATTACTCCCAGATTTCTAACCTGATTTTTTGGGGAGACTCAAGGTGACTGATAACCCTTTCACTTTGTGTCTGTGGGCCAAAAACAATGATCTCAGTTTCGTCTGAGTTTAGTTGGAAAAAGTCGTTTTGCAGCCACAAACTAATAAATGGTCTGATATTTGAAAACTGAAACACACCTTGATTATATTATTCCTCATCATGTCACGACTCTTTGTACCAAATTTCATTGCAATGTTACTCATCATGTGACTACAACATCAGTTTTTAAAGGCACATTCTGTATGAAGCTTGGCCCAAAAAAGTGTTTTTGGGGGATCCTGGGACCACATTGGAACAAAAGGTCCCAACGGGTAATGGCCCGAGGTTTATTGCAGTGAAAAATAATAGTAACAAAAAGAGGGCAAACACCTGGTACATTTCATTTGTCCTCCATAAACCCTTTACTTCGAGGATCCATTATTTGGAAAGTGATCAATAAAATGTACGATTTCTTATTTCTGAAAAAGGTACATTTTTTGTGTTTGAATAAAGCTAAAACACTAAAATCACTTCATTTTACTGCAAAATAATAGTTTAGCTTTTCATTCAATTAGTCATTTTTTATACTTTTTCATATTAAATAATTCCAAGTTCACCCTAAGTAAACACTGCTTTATTCAGGCTTTTTCCAGCTGCTTTATCCCTTGGCCTCGATATTATTTTGCAGGTATGACTTAAAATGATGTATGTTTCTGGAAAATATTTTGTTTGGTGATTATATAAAATACAATATTACACACTTTTAGACTACGCCAGCAGAGGGCGCACTTCCCCCCCCCCCCCACGTGCACTGGTGACCAGCAGCAGTGGGGGGGAAAAGATGGGCACAGGAAAACCATAGACTGTAAAAAGGAAAACACACTAATCAGCACGAAGAAGAGCTCTCCGATCAGGACAAGTTTCGTGAAGGGGCAAGAGGGAGACAGACTGAATATGCAGGATTACTGTCACGTGTGCGGATAAAAACAAAGCCTCACTTCGGACATTCGGATCGAATCCAAGTGGCATAGGTTTGAAAGGGAGGTTTAAAAATACAGCAAAGTCACAGATGGCGCCAACTTCCCTCCACGGCAGCCAAAGGTGCCTCTGACTCCAGCGCAGAGAAGAGGACTGTGTGAAAGGCTTTTCTCTGTTGACAATTACAAAATAAGTTAAGGAACATCCCGTACTAAAAGAAAATACCGGTCATTTTCTTTGGATAACACGCTTTGATGCCTGGTGGGTTCTGAAATGGCACTGAAGAAAGTTACTTGTTTGTTAAAGAGACTAGATGCAAGTTGGTCATTTTATGCTCACTACTGCCACCTCAGGTCTTACGCGTAACTGCAGTCTCTATATTAAGCTCGTGCATGACGGCACTTCAGGCCGAAGAAACAACTTTTTGAGTGACAGTGCAGGATTTTAGAGGCGGTTGTGGTGAACAGGTCTGGGCTCATTCTACACATGGTCTCCCATCCAAGTACCGGCCAGGCCCGTCCCTGCTTAGCTTCCAAGGTCTGACGGGATCGGGCAGAGCAAAGGCCAACATTATTTTGAATGTTTCCTGCAATAAGAAACGTGTAAATAAAATAAGCATCGCAAAGAGAGTTATGTTTTTTCTTTCTTTTTTTTTTACTTTGACACGAAAAGATATTTAGGAGGGAAAAATATTGGTGAAAATTGCTGTTTTCCCCCACCATGACATTCTCCCCTCACCTGCACGTCCAGAGATTTGTGCTGCTTGCTCCTCTGCTCGGCGTGCCTGGCGTACCCCTCGGCCGCGCTCCAGGACGGGTGCAGGCGCGTGCTGTCCAGCCGCAGCTCAGAGTACACCGGGCTGCTCTTCACGGCGGGGTCCGGGTCCGCGTACACGGGGGGGTTCTGCAGGTGCTGCTTCCGGGACGGGGTGTAGGGCTGCGGGGCGAACTCGGCGGGGCCTCTGCCGGCGCGGGACAGGTCGTACTGACGCTCCTGCTGCACCTGCAACGTTTAAAACACAGCTCCTTTCATCTACAGTGCGCTCAGAAAGTGTTTGTTTTTTGTCAGCGCTTGATGTGGAAACAACCTTGGGCTTCCCCTGCAGTAACTCGAGCCGACTCTATCAGCGAACACACAGGCGCACACGGGGGGGTCTCTCATCAGCGCTGGGGGCGGCTGCTTTGACGTCAGCGATCAATGCCCATAATGTGGTCGCAGTAGAAGGACAAAAGTCTCTTGTTACTGTCCCTCTGGAGCCACCATAGGTCTCCCCTATGAATCATAGTTTCTTTTTAAAGACATACAACGCCTACACTATTTTTTTTTTTTTTTCCTCTCACAGACTTGCAGCACGAACAAATCCCACTTTCCCACAGACCTTTGATAAAGGTAATTATTATTTAAAGCAACGGGTCAATTATTGAGCGTGGCGGGATTGTTGAAAAGACTCATTATTGAAAATGCAGCAAAATGAGTTGAAGCACACGGAGAGCAACAAAACAATGAAACAATGAAACGTCGGCTGTGAAGAAAATGTTCAGCTGCGTTGACTCATCGAACTCTGAGTATTTATCTATTTGTTTGTCTAACCTTTTGTTCAATAAAGTTTCAGAGAAATATTCCAATTGTGTTTGTAGGGTCATGAATTATCACATCATTATCATGTAGTGTTGCAAAAAGTCATTGTATGTGTGTTTTAATGTTCATAAGAGATGTTGTAGCCTTCATACTTGTCTGGCTTTTACATTACGTACATTAAACTGAGCATTCCATGAACAATATAGTGGTTTCCCAAAAATAGCGTTTAATAAGGGTGCCTTATTGAAACGCACCCTAACAACAGTGCTCTTTTACGCACAGAAATACAAGAACTGAATAATCGTATGTTCAATATTTTAGTTTTAATTCAGCTTTATTCTGGCCTGTAAAATAGCTTTTGGATACCTCAGTCTTGCAGCACCTACATTTGTATTCATATTTATTTATTATGGATTTGTTTTTGTAATATAACTTAAAGGAGCTATACCACTTTTTTAATTAATATTAATTGCAAACAATGGAAGAGAAAGCCACCAAATTAAAATATTAGCTGTGTCCAAACTCATTCCTAACGTGGTAGCGTCCCAATTCTTCACACGGGCGATTTTATAGCTACATTTCACAACTTGCAAAAAAAACTCACCTGCAACTTCAAGAAACTGAATGCTTTATAAATGTTTTTTTTTTCCACAAATGTGTGAGTTTACGATAAACTTAAGGAGGACAAAACAACTTTCAGTCTCCACTACTAGAAAACGTGTGTCTGAAATATGCCTAGACGAGATGTTATAAAAATGCAGTTATTCAAAACAGCAGCAGAGGGCACAGATGAGCCAGCAAGTCCCAAACAGTAAAATCTGCGCGGGGGAGACAATTTGACAACAGAGAACAGGTTTAGTGAAGGAGTCTGCACTCGACAAGAAAGCGGTGATGTACACTGGAAGCTGGCCTGGCGTTTTGAGAGCGCAACAGAAAAAGGAGACAATATGGATAAGCTTGTATATTCATAAATGGGCATTTTATAGCAAAAGTCTGAAAACACTTTTTTTATTTCAAGACTATTTACTTTGTAGATTCTCACGTTAATTTATGAATGAACACTTTGGCTTTGATCACTGCTTTGCACACGTTTGACATTTTCTCAATGAGCGTCACGATGTCGTCACCAGAAATGGTTTTCACTTCGCAGACTGTTAAACCATTTCAAAGATGAAACTCTTATGAAGGTCATTGAGAAAATGCCAAGAATAAACGGTTGCAATTTTGAAGAATTGAAAATATAAAACATATTTGGAGGTATTTCACCCTTTTTTGTTTCTTACATAATCCCTTGTGTTCATAGGTTGCGTTCACGTGACATCTCTCCAGGACCTGCTCACCTCCAGGACCCGGAGGCGTGTGGGTCGGATCACAGCTGACCCTTCTCACCCCGGACACGGACTATTCACCCCTCTCCCCTCAGGCAGGAGGGGAGAGGGGATAGACCATCTATGGTCTATCCATAGATGGTCCATCCATAGATGGTCCATCCATAGATGGTCTATCCATACCATCTATGGATAGACCATCTATGGGTCTATCCATAGATGGTCTATCCATCCATAGATGGTCTATCCATAGATGGTCTATCCATAGATGGTCTATCCATCCATAGATGGTCTATCCATCCATAGATGGTCTATCCATAGATGGTCCATCCATAGATGGTCTATCCATACCATCTATGGATAGACCCATAGATGGTGTGACGGCCTGTGTTAGCGGTTGCTCCTCCCTCTGCTCTCCTCCCCAGGTGCGTGTGCGGTGCAGCTCCGGATTGGTCAGCTGTCGGGCCTGGCCCTTTAAGGACTACCAAGCTGCACCTATGGGGGCGTCTCGGCTTTCCACCAGGCCGTACCTTTGCGGCAGCACCTCTGTTAGACTCTGTACATACCCTTCCATCCTGTTAGCAATAAAGGAAGCTTGAACCGTCTGTCTGTGTCCTGTCGTTGCGTCAAGGAATTGAGCCAGTCATGACGGTATGGGTCTATCCAGACCCATGCCATCCACCACTTGAACAGTTTTTCCCCTCCGCCATCAGACTCATGAACAATAACAAGTCTCTGTAGCTTAGTTACAGACTCATGGATGTATCTGCTCTGTTGCTCTGTGTGTCCACACTTAGACCCGCTGCTGTCACTTATCACTTTACTTTATACTCATACGCATCTGTAAATATAATCCCACTGTTGTTCTAAGTAAATTGTTGTCGTCTTACCATATTTTACTTTTTACTTTTTATCTTATTTATTAATATTCCGTATACCTGCCCCCTAAAGCCTTATAGTTTAAAGTTGTATAGCTTATTTTTATCTAAATTCTGTGTTATATGTTTTATGTTGCACGTCCGCATTAAGAAAAAATCCTTGTTTGTGAACCTGTTCTCAAACAATGACAATAAAACCTATTCTGATTCTGATCACAACATTCTAAGAGCCTATTGCTGGGTTGCAGGTGAGCGTTCTAAAGACCAATACTATTATATAGAGGAACAATTATTTAGTTTTTGACACATTTTTTGGTCTTGTTCAAAGAGATCTTGGACCCAGTGTTTGATACTAATGATCATTTTTGTAATTCATACATTTTCTCTTCATTTACAAGCTACGACTTGTGAAAGTGTAACACTGTTAATAGGAAAAACTGGGTCCTGCCCCCCCGCTGGGTCCGGTGACATCATCACATTCTAGAACCTGCGACCCAGCAATTGTTGGTTGTTTTCAGGTTCTAGAATGTGATGATGTCATGCTACCAGCTGGGGGGCAGGAGCCAGTTTTTCCTATTAATCGACTCTGTGCTTAACTTCAAATCATAACAACGCCGCCCAAGAAGTGACTTCCTGTTTCGATCCAGCACGCCAAAATAAAAGCACACAGCTCTCCTCAGTGATTAGTTCAGCAGGTACTTGCAACATTACAAGAATGTAATTAAATACACACATCTTAAGTGTTTTGTCTGTTAATAGTGAGGCAGGAAGAGAGATGAACTAATGAACTGCTGAACTAAAGAATAAGATGGTGCTTTTATTTTGGCGTGCCGGATCGAAACAGGAAGTCACTTCTTGGGAGGCGTTGTTATTATTTGAAGCTATGCACAGAGTCAACTGCATTACGCTTTCACGAGTAATATCTAAATAGAAAACGTATGGATAACCCCCGCTGTGATGTCACCTGCAACCCAGCAATAGTTTAAAATCGAGTTGGACGGCAACTTAAAATCCCATGACGGTAACTATGGTAACTGGCAAACTGCAGGTTCCTTTGTCTTAGTTTTTGGCTTATACCTCAGTCATTACCGGGGGAATCCACATGAAACCAAAACGGTCTCAAAGTTCATCGTCTCCTCTGTCAGCACATATAAACGAACGTCCAATTATTTTCTCCGAGAGTGGTGACAATATTCAAAAACACGAGTGTGGCGTTGTAGAAAGGACTTTCAGACATGATAATAATAATACGTAAAGTTTCTGAATCCAATCGCTGTCAGATAATGATCCGGGAACACAATTGCAAATGTTTTAGAGATGTCTTATACAAAAAGGTATTTCTCCCGTAGAGTTGTATCAGCACCTGCCCTCCACCTGGCATTATGACATCATCACATTCTAGAACGTGAACGCCATCGATTCATAGTTAAATGTCGTCAATGAGAATCGTACAATATAGTGTTGATAATATAGAAAAGCAAACCGTTTCCAAACCTTTGACCAGTACTGTATATTGTAGGATTCATACAACGTTTGTGTCTTTTTTGCTTCTCCACAGGCAAATGATTTCCTTCGGGATAAATAAAGTTATATCTAATCTAATCTACTCTATGCAGGATTACTGAAACATAACCCCCCCCCCCCAAAAAAAACTAATATGTTACAATACAAGGCAACAACATACAAAAGCAACGTGTCCGGTACTTGAATGGCCCTGTTGGCCTGCACTGGCGAATAATAATGAGCGGCTGAAAGAGCGTGAGCTGCCCCGCCGCGTGGATGATTTGTAGGAGCTGGTTAGTATTTTCATAAGAGCGCGGTGAGCGGCGAGCAGTGCGCCCTAACCCGCCCCATTGAGCGCTCTCCACAAAGGTCATGTCACAGCAGTGTTTCAGAGCGTCCCCCCACAACGCCGCCATTTCAGCTGGCTTTAATGACACCACCGACAACAACAACAAGGCACCGCTATATACGCCCCACACATCCCGGCAAACCACACAGCGGACACACGAGACACGGTATACGCCAATTTCACTACAGTAAAGTGTTTTTTTTGTTGTCAATATTTCTTTATACAAGTAAGCACTTCATTGGGGGCACTTCACTCATAACACATGATCCAAAAATTGAACACTACGAGGCAGAATTCGGACAAAACTGTTACACGAACACACAAATCGTACGGTCTATGCTACACACAATTGATCTATAGACTCTTTAATTGTTTGTAAACGTTCCGGGCTTAGCTGGAGGCGGGAAGCTCGATTCCAATCTATTTCCATTGTAGCAAATGTCTAACTGTTTTTTGGAAATATCAGATAAATCTGATTTTATCGTCTCAAATGTCGTTCCTCTTGTTCTGGCACCTTAAGCCACAACAGGACCACATTTTGTTGTTGTAGTTTTACACTTTAAATTGCTAGCTTTAGTTTAATCTTATTTCTCTTGATCACTTCCTGCCTCCAGCTGATGTCACTGATGATGTCAGCAGTTAAAGGGTCTATACATTTTACCTTTGGAAGCTCATTGCAATCAGTCACATTTTGAAAACAATTCTAAAGTGTCAGAGCGTCACTTGATTTCTGTGTTGATGTAAATGTATTACAGCATTACTGTACTATATAGCAAATGTTAATAGGATTTCCGATATAGAAAGTAAAATACTGAATCTTCCCAAAAATGACTGTCATCAAACTCCGGTGGTGTTTTCATTCTTTTTCAACACATCCGTCAAGAGTTTTGTATGGCCCGATATCACAACAGGACTGGCCTCACAGGACAGCACAAACCAGAGCCGCAGAAGGAGAGATCCACTCCCATGGACGGACAGGTTATAGAAAGACCCAGGGCCGTAAATATGGAGAAAAGCTTGCGAAACAACCAACTAGTTGAGAACCACTGCCCTACAGTCCAGTACTACCCTCAGCTTTCTGTAGACTAGAATCATTTATTTATTTTATCTCGGAGGGAAAGGTCTTTCCTATCAAAGATACTCACCTATGTCTTTTACATTTTTTCTTCTGGGAACTGTACTTTTTTTATTACTCTGTGTGCAACAAAGTTTACATTTTAACAAAGTGTCGTAGGCGTAGAGTGTTTTTTGAGTTTTAATAAAGAAAAGAGAGTGCAATGTTTAGGAAGAGGTGTATTATATTTCAGAAACAGTGTCTCATTTGAGAGAGAAAAAAAAGAGTGTCAGTTTTAGCTTTAAAACACAGCTGTATGTTTGTCCTTTTCATTCACTGTGAAAAGGACAACTGGACGATTCTACAAACGTGGGGCAAGTGTCTCGTTGTATGTCTTGGAGGATTGAGATTGATCTTTATTACATTTTTCTCCTGTAGTTGTGTTTTGTGCCATTGACGCATGTATGTGCACATTGTCAGCTCATCTCCGTCTAAAGGGCTCAAAACACTCACCCATCACCTGCCGATGTCATGAGCTGGTGAGCCTTTCGCTTCACAATCATGCACATTATTTATTTCGTTTGCTTTTGGCTGGCAGACAGCCTGAAAGCATAAAATAGGACCTGGAGGCAAAAAGCAGGAGATATGTCTTTACAGCTGAAAGATGAGTCACAACAATCTAGTCTAATTAGCAAATAGCACAGGCGGATAATTTGTCCTCTGCGGAGAACAAATTATCCCATCTCCATGAGGTCTGATGTGAGCCTGTCGTCTACTCCAGACATCGAAAAAACTGGAATTTGAAATGCACTCGTTGAAATTGTGATTTTGAGTCGCTTCATTGTGCAGAACTACATTGCTGATCTAATTCAAACATTTTAAATTGCTATTACATGTTTGTTCCGTCTCAGTTGAAGCGAGACAGAGCCAGAATAGACGAGGACAATGCTTTGGAAGAGACCCAGAGTTTGAGCTGGTGCCGAGGCCACAGTTTGCTGTTTATGCTGAAGGATTCTGCTCTTGGTTATTTTTAGCTGCTTTCACTCAAGCCTTGTGTGTTTAGCCGGTATAAATAAGAGCAGACAGTATCTGGAAGCTGCACAGCCCCACAGCTTGGAGGTATTTGCATAGCTTATAGTGGATCTAATATATATTTAATATATGTTATGTTTTAGGGTATGATATGCAAGGTTTAGTTTTTATCCTCTGTTTGGGGGATTGCGTTCCATTTTCTCTCATGTTTTGGGGGAAATGGATCTGAAAAATATCCGAGCTTCACGATGTAGTCACCCGAAATGGTTTTCACTTCACAGACTGTTGAAAACCTTTTCAGGGATGACCTTGGTGAGAAAATGCAAAGAGTAAAGGGTGACAATCTTGAAGAATTTAAAATATATAAATCATATTTTGAGTTATTTCTTCGACAGGTGGATGCAGATGGTAGAGTGCGTCGTCTCATGACAGGAAGATTGGGGTTCGAATCCCGCCTCCTGAAGTTGCACACTTCTGTTGTGTCCTTGGGCAAGATACTTCACGCTCCTTGCCTCCAGTGTACATTGGTGTATGAATGAGAGTGTGAATGGGTGAGTGGATCCATGGCTGTAAAACACTTTGATGTGGGTGGAAAAGCGCTATATAAGGTGAGACTGTCTTCAATGAGAATCACACAATGTAAATAGTGCTGAAAATAAAGAAAATACGTTACATTAAAAGCGTTGCCAAACTTTTGATGGGTAGTACTGTACAATAGTGTGTCATCGTTGTAGAGATTTTCACGTATCATCATCTGGACTGAGTTTGGGGCGTTTCACTAAGGCGGTCTGGAGTCTGGACCACTCCTCGTACGAGTGGCCAGTGGTTAAATCGACTTTGCTTGTGTCTTTACCGGTACTAGTCGTACATCTTGACTAAAAAAAAAAAACAAGAAGCTTCTGAAGATGGGATGAAATATCCTAATTTCAACCATAACAGTTAAACAGCGGCGCAGTTGGTAGAACGGGTTGTCTCATGATCAGAAGGTCGGGGGTTTCGAATCCCAGCTCCTGAAGATGCACAATTTCGTTGTGTCCTTGGGTAAGACACTTCACCCACCTTGTGTTATATGAATGAGAGTATGAATGGGTGATTGGTTCCTTGATGTAAAGCGCTTTGGGCCTAATCGAGGTAGAAAAGCTATTTCACTCCTGGATGACGTATAGCGTGTGTAATGTGCGTATTCTGGTCACTGTTTTGGCCTGAAGTATAATTAGGTCTATGGAATGCTGCAATATTTGGGTCACGAATCGCAATACAAATAGCAAATATCTCGGCGCTTGGTTATCAAACATTTGGTGGTTTTATTCCTTTTGGAAATGGGAAATATGTATTTATGGTAATTCAACATATAATGTGCTGAGCCAGATCCTAAATGTATCAATATATCAGTGTGTCTTTAGTGTGTTAGTTTTATTTTCATTTTTGATGACTCGCCGCAACTGTTAAAGCCCCCTGTGATCCAAACTAGAGCTGGGCGATATGACGAGTTAGTTTGCTGTAGTTCTAAGTCTAGTCCAAGTTCTAAGTCTATTTTTGCTGTGTTGATTATATCACAAAGTTGAATAAAGTAGTATATTAATTCAATTTAGTTATTCTTCAGTGTGTAATTGAAGTTATTTTAGTTACTATAAAAAAAATCGTGATAAAATCGAAATCGGGAGTTTATAATTCAAAAATCGTGATATTCTATTTTTGTCCTATCGCCCACCCCTAATCCAAACACATTCGTAGCTTAACTAGTGCCTTCCGAAAATCAATTTACGCCTGTTGCATAACTTTCAGGAAGCACTGCAAAGCTTCACTTTCCTGGCGATGCTATAGGGTTGGGCCATATCGTATCGCATATCGTTATCGTGATATAATGTTTTGATATCGTTGTAATTTTTTATATCGTTGTGGACACAATATAATTTATGTTACGCTCCATCAGAGCAGCATAAACGGTGACTGTAGAACACGGGGACACGCGCTGAAAAAGTAAAATGAAATGAAGGATGTAAACTGCTTGAGTAGATCATATTTGGAAGACAATTATGCCGTAAAAAAAAAAAAAGAATAAAATATCACTGAATGAATCTTCCCAATAGGCGTGAGGCTGGGATTTTGAACTAATTCGTCCATTGTCAATTATATCGTCAAATATATCGTTATTGTGATATTTATTTTTTCATATCATGATATAGATTTTAGGCCATATCGCCCAGCCCTACGATGCTAACAAAAACTAGCCTGCTAACACTTCCTGGTTTTGGCGAGATAAGAAGATTCATTATACACATACAGGCCTAAAGGAACAAAACACATTTTAATTTACTGCGAGAAAAAAAAGGGCACGACACCTAATACAGAATAAACCCCTCATACCATCCCATTTTACATTAGCTGTACGTTTTGTACCGTGACATGTGAATCGTGTTGCTTTTTGTCAGATTCTTGGCAATGCCCACCCTACAATAAACAAACAAGCCGATGTAAGTAGCCGGGTGTGCGAGTGCGCTGTGAGATAACAGTGGGGCATGTGGTGACGACAGCTGACTCAGTGCGGATGACTGTGTTCACATTTAGTTTCCAAACTTCTGAGAAAGACAAACAAACAGGCTGTGCCTCTGTAGCAGGGCTCTCTGTACCGCCGTTATTGGCCGCAGGCTGAACGGGATACGGCAAAACAGGCACCTCTCATTGCAGATGACGTCTAGATTTGTACTACACAAATATGAATGCCATTGAGGTAACTCTTTATGATAAGGCATAACAATGAAGCATTTACAAACACAAGATAGATAGGGCTGAAACAACTAATCCATTATTTATTATTTAACAGTTTTTACTATTACTATTATTTTACTAACTATTTTAGAAATCCATTCATTGTTGTCTGGTAAACACAGACTCAAATAGAGGAAAATGTTGTATGTTAAGTACTTTGTTTGTTAAAGGGACTAGATGCAAGTTGGTCATTGCATGCTCACTACTGCCACCTCAGGTCTTACGCGTAACTGCAGTCTCTATATTAAGCTCGTGCATGACGGGACTTCGGACCCGATTTAACAACTTTTTGAGGGACAGGGATTTTAAAGGCAGTTGTGGTGAACAGGTCTGGGCTCGTTCTACACATTAGGACATGGCTAGGGATGTCACGGTTACCGGTGTAGCGGTAAACCTCGGTAAAAATGTTGACGGTAATATTTACCGTCTTGTTTTTGAAAAACTATATTATCTCGGTGGATTAACGCGCCCGCGGTGTCGGCAAAGTGAGCCTTATCAGCCACCGTCTCATCTGCTGAAGTTGCCGTGCAGGCGCCCTCCGTAGCACAACCATAACAAAACTTTCTCGAAGCTGGAATCATGTCCGAGACGACAGCGCTCAGGACGTCCATCAGCTTCAAACAGGACCAAGTCTGAAGTCTGGGTATATTTTGGGTATTTGAAGAAAGCCGAAGGACAGTTTTCCTGTTTGTGGAACGTGCAGGGAAAGTGTCTCTAAAGGCAGCGATACTTCGAACCTCATGACTCGCCTGCGTGACCGTCACCACAACTATAGCCAATGCAAGTAAGCTAACGTTAGCATTTTAGCTGAAATGCTCATGTGGGGACTTTGGGTTGAGAGAGAAGGTAACGAGTCGCCCCATAGTCCAGCCACAGCGCCACCGCCAGCATATAAGACGTGTCCGGATACCTCTGGCACAAATGCGTTACAGGGCTGCTGGAGGGCAGATTAAAGTTGGTCGCCAATGCAATAGATTCACTCTCGACGCATTATTATGAATTTAACAATGATTACAGTCTGATGGCATTTTCCCAAATCTCCAGAGCAAAAGCACAGTAGGAGGACACAAACTGAGAACAATAAGTTGCACTTCTGATATAAACAAACACTGTTACATTTTTTTTAAACTATTTCAGTTTGTGTAGGACTATCAATGCTTGCTGAACCTATTAACACACCTTAAAAAAAATACCGCGATATTACCGAAAACCGTGATAATTTTGGTCACAATAACCGTGAGGTAAAATGTTCATACCGTGACACCTCTAGACATGGCTGAAACATGTAGGGTGAGGAAAGTGTTTTGTGCATTGTGTCTCATCCAATCAGAATGCAGAATTAGCACTAAGCGCCTCCTACAAACATTCGTTTACTCCATCATCATGTCCTCAAGGGGCGCCACTTTAGCTTTATGAGTAAAAAGTTAGGAAAAAATTAAAATTTTCCTTCACCTTTAACAGCCAAGCGATTAATCGTACAAATGTAAAACGTAAAAAAATATATTACCAACATAATCGTTAGTTGCAGCCGTACATGAACTAATGACTTTGTGTGTAATTTGTAAACCTTAAGTTGTAAAGCTTTTTTTAAAGTTGCATTGTGTAACATTTTGGATTATGCTGGTGCCCATACAAAACCTGCTCCTAATGAGCAGCACGACACAGCAAATGCTATTTGTGCTGTGGGTAATCAAAGAAAGGATTTGGATGAGGACCTATCTCATATTTGGCTGCCTTCAGTCGATGTCTCCATGGAGACGAGCTGGAGACGTCCCCCTCCCAGTAACGCTACAGTCAAGAGCTGAAGTTTGTTTGGTCTTTTGGGGGTATTTTTCAATGATAAAAATATCTGTAATAAAATAAATGCTTGTATCTTATTCTATTTATTGTGTGAAAAGTTGCACGGTGTGGCTTTAAAGTTAGGTGCTATTTTAGAAAGTATTTACAGGCTAAGGCTAAGCTCATTTCAAATAAATAACCCATCTATAAAAATTAATGATGAACTACTAAAAGAAAAACAACAACAATGAATTGAGTCATGATAATTAATATATCATTATTACTTATTTATATATTCTAAGTTGTATGTCACTTGAACAAATTGTAATTGTAAAGCATTTTTCAAGTTTTGGTAATATTTCTGAAATATTGCATCTACAAATACGTCAAACTTACTAAGTTGACAAGTGACACATTTCACATATGACTAAGCCATAAAGACATTCTCCCCACCTATTGCACGTTTTGAAAATCGAAATACTGTCTATGAAAAGAAAAGACAATGAGGTCCGAGAGACTGGGCAGGTCAGAATTTGGCCCGGCGCGCCCTCGCCCTCCGTTAATGGGTGGTCACAGTCAGTCATTTATCAGCCCAACAAATTACAAAACTAAAGCTGTCACACTATTTAGAATTTATCCTCATTTCACTTTACGCCCTAGTTCACACATCTCATAAAATCAACAAACACCAAATGCGTGTCAACCTTCTTTGAAACAGTGTTACAGGGACTAGTGAGGATAGTGTCTTAAAGCATAATACAACCCAAATGTCTTTTTGTCTCACCTCTCTGCTGATGCGCGGCCGCTCCGTGCAGTACACCGCTGTGCTCCAGTCCTGGGCCGGCTCCTGGTTCAGGGAGCGAGACGACCTCCTCATCAGACTGTTCTTCAGGGCCTTCACCCCAAGGCTCTCCCCAGTGCTGCTCCACACTGCCTGTGGGCTATTCCAGTCCACCAAAGTCCTGGAGTGTCCAGTGGTGTGTCCGATAGTGTGTCCACTGCTGTGTCCATCACTATGCCCACTATTATGTCCACTGTTGTGCCCACCAGACTGTCCACTGGTGTGTCCATTGGAGTGTCCAGCCGAGTTCCCATAAGGGTGTGCATTGGTGTGTCCACTAACATGTCCTGTTTTTTGACCAGTTGTGTGTCCGTTGGGGTGTCCACTGGTCTGTCCAGTCTGGTGTCCAGTCTGGTGTCCAGTGGTGTGGCACTGAAAGGCCTTGGGGGAGGGTGTAGTGTCAGACTGCGCGGGGACAGGGTCAGTCCCCTTGTCGTGCTCTGGTTTGTGGACCTTGTGGTCCAGCTGGTTGAGTTTGGACAAGAGCTGGGTGATTTCAGAGCGAACACCGGACAGAGACTCCAGCTTCTTCTCGATCTCTCCGATCCTCAGCACCAGTCTGTGCACATTGGTTTTGAGCTCGTCATCACTGTTGTCCAGAGAGTGGAACAGGCTGTCCAGTCTGGACTTAGCCAGGCGCACGGTGCTGCGTTCAGGGGAGCTGTCGGCGTCGGACCTCGGAGTGAGCTGGGACAGGGAGCCGTTACTGTTGTAGCAGGACTGGACCATGTTCAAAGAGTCACACACACTCATGTCGTCTAAGAAGCGGAATATGTCGCTGATGTCATCACTGATCATCTCCGAGTCAGTGCGGCTGAAGCTCTTGAGCCTCCTGGGCTCACTGCCCTTCTCTGTCTGTGTGCTCACATTGGAGCTGGGCTCCCCTCTCTGAAAGCCTCTGCTGACAGTTCTGCTGTCGAACCATGGGGCCTCGTCCTTTCTCTCCATGTGTTCAGGTCCACTGGTCAAGGGCAGCGGGGCCTGGGCTTTGTTGGTCAGAGCAGGAGAGGCAGCTTTAGTGGACTCTCGGTCCCCGTTCATCACAGCTGTGTTTCTTGGGGGCCTCTTGTTGGTAATGGGTCTGCTAGGTGGAGCAGGCACATACTCCGTGTTGAGGCTGAAGCTCTTGACAGGCCGGGGTGGTCGGCTTGGTTTGGTGCTGACCATGTGAGTGCTCTCTGGTGCTCTGTCTGTGAACCTGCAGGTGCTCACAGCCTCAGACACGGTGCTGGGTCCAAAGTAGGTGGAGGCCTGCAGGTCATCCAGACTCTCGTGCTTGGCACGTTGTTGCTCTTCCAAGGGGGAGTTGAAGCCTTGTTCCATGTAGGGATTGGTACACGGCAGCTCAAAACTGTGGTTGAAGAATACAACAGGTTTTTGGAGTTCCCTCTGGTGGCTGCCTTCTGTACACTCACTGGACTGTCTGATCACCTGCAACAGCATCACAAGGTAAGACATCAGAGGAAGAATGGCAGGTCAGTGTTGACAGTTTAATAATGACATGCATATAAATTAACTTTTTTTACATTTACTTCAACTGCTAGTTTGAGCTCTGCTGTAGAGTGAACATGTGGAACAGCTTGAGGCACTCACCTTTGGGGTGAAAGCAGACATGTTGTGAAAGTCCTCCTTGAAGATATTCCTTTTGTGGACACAGGAGCGAAGGGGCTCTGGTTGGGGGCCCGACTGTGAGAGAGAGTCCTGCTCTATGCTCGGTTCACTGTCAGCGTCCATGGGGAAGTACGTACTCTGCATCTCACAGGAGCGGCCCATGGTCCCGGGGCCATAGAGGGGCAAGGGGTGGAGTTTATCCAGAGAGGCTGCCCTACACTTCAGGTCCTTGTTGACTTTGAGCAGAAAGTTGGGCTCGGTGGCAGGGATGAAGTGATGAGGGCTGTTGTCAGTCACTGGTTTGGAGCTCTGGGCAGGGAGAGGTAGGGGAAGGCAGTCTGACCCCCCCACAGAGTGGTTCTTGTGGAAGGGTGCTCGGGATATAGGCAGCCTCTCTTTGGCTGGGCTTCCGTTCTGAATAATATTGAACATGGACGCAATATCCACAGCCAATTGAAGCTTCTTGGAATAGGGGTCCGGCGAAGAGCAGCACATCCTATCTCTGAACAGAGATGCAGGGAAGGAGGGGTCTAGGCTGGCCGTGTGGAAGAGCAGATTGCGCAGTTTGGCCAGGTGCACCAGGTTGAAACGCGAAAACAGCCAGCGACACAGTTCTGGGTGGGACGCTGTCTGGTGTTTGGACCTGAGCTCAGACAGGATCTGGCTGAGGACCACAGGGTACTCCCCAGGGTATTCCCGAGTGTGCTCCATAACTGTGGACACCTGCCAAACACAGAGTTAGTGAGAACCTCAATCACACAGAACCCTGACAGAAAGGCAGGTATCTCTCTTTCGGACAGCTCTAACTCCCATATCATAAATGTAGACAAGAAAAAGCTATAATCTTAGACGTGCATTTGTGTCAGGCAGCTAAATGGCATGGTATTTGCTGTCTGCACCTGCCATATCTGCGGAGCCCTCATTAGACGCGCAGACGCGCGCACACACAATCCTTCTCAGATGCATCAATCATCAATCCGAGACCTGATCCTCAGACACTCACCTGATCCGCGGCTAACGGGACAGCACGGCGTTCATTTGAGTAGAATCAGGCGGGGGGGGGGGGAGCGCACAGCTGGAGCAGACTGCGCGCACACGCTGCAGCACGCGCGCACTGACGGTATTTGAACAGCACCCATTTATAGGTTACTGTATCCAAGCAGCATCCGGGCAGAGGCAGGTGAAGGCTTCTCCTGCCCCCACGGAGGCGCGCGCTGGAGTTCGTTTGCCTTGTGCTGTATGGCCCCTGGAGTGCCTTGGCCCGAGGAATGTGCTGTCCCCGGGAGTGCGCCTGGCTGGCCCCTCCTTTGAGCCTCCGCTGTGCGCTCGGAGGCAGCTGCGGCTGGAAAAGACTGTACAGTTCTGAAAACCTCGGGTCAAACCGATACAAGACGCGCTCGTGCATCCGGTTTTGCCCTTCGGAATAAACGCAACGCACGGTTTTGCTCCAGAATCCAGCAAATAAGACGAGACACGTGGATGAAAGACTATTTTCCTCAGAAATCATTAGGGGGTAGAGGAGCTACTGGTAGTCTGCACATACCGCAAGAGACCATGGTTAGAGCTCAGTGAATGTGACATTAGCTGATATCCGGTTAGAGTGGCTGCTCTTTTGTCACTGCTGCTGTGACGTCAGCCAAAACAGACCCGCACAGAGCACAACTGCTGCTACAGTTACACCTGTGCAAAAACTCACTTGTCCATCGGGGCACCTTCTCAAATAGTAGTGAAAGTGGGACAGGTCACGTGACGCTGTGGGACATGGAGGGACAGACATGCGAAATTAGATCTTGGATCACGGGAAGATCATCAAGGGAGTGTTTCCTTTGCTATTATTAGTGTACATTTTATGCAAAATGAAGTTGTTTTAATGCCTCATATGCAATTAATCTATGCATGTATCATTTCTTAAAACTTGGAAACATTAGATTAAGTCGAGGAATTTAGAAGGAATCCAAGATTTGGATATTTCACAAATTGGGTAAAAAAAAAAAAATAGTGTAAAACGGACCATTAAAACACGCAGTTGAATGTGCTTTTCCTTTTTGTATTAAGTGTGTTCTTCCCAAAAAATTCAACTTTGGGTTAATCAGTCCACAGTATACTTTTCCAGTAGTGCTGTGGAGCATCCAAGAGCTTTTTCGCAAACCACAGGAACACACAACGTCATGTGTGGAGGACAAATGGAACATCACAACATCAACATCAAAACCCCATCCTCACTGTGTATAGAGCAGGAGAATCAAGGTGTGAGGCTGTTTTGTTGCCTCAGGGCCTGGACAACGTGCCATCATCAATGGAAAATATTGTTTCAAAGATATTTTGAAGAAAGACCTGAGAAATTCACTACAGCGTGGAATAAGTAAGTGATCGCTTGTATTAAATAGCTGGCTGACCCTTCTTTTGCAGCAATAACTGCTTTCCTGTAGATGCAGATTCTCACAACGACCAGGATGAATCTTGGACCGTTCCGCTTTGCAAAACTGCTGCAGTTGAGCTAGATTCAGGCGGTGTACTTACTTATTCCTGCCTGTCCTGTGAATGTTTACATGTTATGGCCAATAAAATTATGATAAAATGTAAATGTTTGGATGGTATTAGTTTAAGCAGACAAGCAGTAATTCCTGTGATTTTGATGAAGATCAGACCACATTTAAATGTGAGAAATTCCCGACGGTGTACTTACCTTTTCCTTCCCACTGTAAACGGCTGTGCAGTGCAACCAAAAGAGGGACAGGTGGTCGCCGTATATGTCTAACATCTAGTCCACATTCTTCTGTCCACTGCACTGACTTATGAACTGTTTAATAATGAGCCATGTGTGTGTGATCACCCGCCATTCTCACCTCCAATTGCCAAATGTATCCGCACAGAAAGAAAGAAAAAATGCAGAGACATACAGTATGTTCCAAAAAAATACCGTTGCTTTTTATTTTGAGTTTGACATGACCAATAACCATGACGTAGACAGTTTGAGTGGTTGCGCGTTGATCGGTATGGGTTTGACATTATGAATACCCCCATGCAGTTTCCAGTCTTTAATTGCACTTCTGTTTAAGATGTGTTTCAGCTATCAAGTTGAACGCGGCCCCTTTTGGATTGTTCAGAGGTGGGTGAGTCAAATACGGCCACGTGAGTAGCTTTTGAAGGTGTTGTACTTTTAAGAGTTTTTCATCACAACATACTTTTAGCTCTACTTTTTTGCATTGAGCTCGACTCAGTTGGTTGGATTATGTCACTACAAAAAACGGCAACGCCATACTTAAGTTGCATTTTCACCCATAACAGCCTACTCTCGACTACTCTGGAGTAGCTGGGTGACTGCTTTTCACTTGAATGATTCATTTTATTTTGGTTGTCACTTTTCTCCTTAGCATTCTTGACCGTAAATTACCTTTCGCACTATGCCGGTTGCACTTTACATATTCATTTTTCACACTATCTATTTTTTTTAAGTGCCGGTTTGTTGCAGA
This sequence comes from Proterorhinus semilunaris, assembly GCA_021464625.1. Taxonomy (NCBI): domain Eukaryota; kingdom Metazoa; phylum Chordata; class Actinopteri; order Gobiiformes; family Gobiidae; genus Proterorhinus; species Proterorhinus semilunaris. Next base: position 7,792,953 of record CM038346.1, read on the forward strand.
ATTGCGAGTACAATGCAACGCCCGTGTACTTTGTGCGTTGAATGACAAATTGAGTCTGTCTATCATTTCGACACATAGATGACAGTTTGAACATACAGCAAATTACAACTAAAAAAAGGATCAGGCAGAAGCAATGCTTATTTTAGCCTGTTCTATTCTTCACATTGTCAACGTATCCGTATGACAGCTTTTCATGCGTTTTCTTCTTATTAGTTTGATGGGATAATACTTGTGGTAAGAACTAATCATAGATTCACGATGTCAGTCAAGGAGCGCCGTTACAAAGAAAAGCTGAACAGAAAATATGTTGTGTAAAACATGAGTGACATAGGAAGAGGGAGACCCTGATTCGCTCATGCCCCGTTGGTACAATATAATGCACCTCAACACTTTGGGAAAGTCTGCCTCGTCATATGTCGCATCCTGTGCCCAACGGTCATAATGGTAGAAAAATAAACATCACAAAAGTGTCAACACAAAAAAATACTCTGACCTGCACTTCAAGTTAAATTAAACAATGTACGTGGAGTAACTTGGCAATTCCACCCACCTCTGGGGCGCACCAAAGGCCAATGACAGTAAACAAGAGCTTAGCACTGCATTATGCTCGGATAAAAAAAATAAAAATAAACATACTTGCTACAAAGTGACCTGGGGTTATTTCAGCACCATGGACATGGATATAATACATGAAGTGGTAGTGAAGAAACAGAGACGTGTGCAAAAATCGTACAGTAACAAGAGGAATACAATAGAAAAGTCACTTATTAAATAATATATATATATATAAAAAAAAAAAACTATGACACTGAATTTCACAGAAGTGAAATGAGTCACATGATAGCACCATAAATGCGCACACTCAACACTCACTCACAAAGAGCTGAGGTTCACTGTCCCATTCAGGCAGAGGTGGGTAGTACAGTCGAGTATCATTATTATTTATTTACACTACATTCCAAAAAAATGTATATCTAGATTAGTTTAAATGTCTCAAATCGAGCATAATAATTATTCATTAAGATTTATTCGGGCATTTGACCTAGATTATTTCACTTGTGCTTGTTATTTCGTTTTTGTAGTGTACTTAAAAGTTCTACTTACATTTTTTTTTATGTGTTAAATGGGAAAAGATTATGTTGAAGTAAAGTCAACATTAATTATTCGAGAATATATCATTTACTTTTCTAGTACCTTTAAAAGAACATGTATTTCTATAGGTAGTATTAGCACCAGTGTTAATTTTGACAAGATATTTTAATTTAGTTTTAGTCTTAGTCTTTTGACGAAAATATCTTCAATTTTAGTCGAGATTTAGTCGACTAAAATTGCAAGTCAATTTAGTCGACTAAATTTAAGACACATTTAGTCAAGTTTGTATTTATAATATTCATTATAATCATATTTAATCCAGGTCCTCTGCCAAAGGAACAGCTCTGAGCTTTGTTCATGAGGGAGCAGCTCCATGAAGCAGTGAATTTACATGATATGAGGCTCTTTCAGACTGTCAATAGAAAATTAGATGATATTAGTCTCTCCTTTTCATTTTTATTGAGTCTTATTTTAGTCGACTAAAATATCTGGACATTTTAGTCACAGTTTTAGTTGCATGAAAAAGTTTTAATTTAGTTTTATTCCAATTTTAGTCGTCAAAAAAATCACTTTGACTAAAGACTAAATATTTTAGTCGACGAAATGAACACTGAAGCACACACTTTCACAAAACTTGACTTCCTGTGCGGAGCCTATTGCGGACAATTCATGTCAATTGTTAGTGTTTTTTTTAAAATTATTATTCTTTTTGGCGCTCACTTGAGGAGAAACTGTTATTGACTCTTTTTTTTACTCTGACTTGAGTACAGGTTTTGGCTGCTCTACCCACCTCTGTGTATGAGCATCTCCCTGGAGGACAGCTCAACAGATACTGTAGTACAGGACGAAAAAAATACATGTTGAATTCAACTACATATGATATTTTTTCAAACTTAAATGAAATGATTGCTTTCGGTGAACCTAAAGCAATGAAGGCGGAAAGAGAGAACATCACACTATTAATAAATTCAACATCATTCTTTTGAGTGCGGCCTGCTCCGTACTGACTGCTCTGACCAGAAAAGATCACTTAAAGTAACACTTTGTTGACTTGAGAAGCCCCTTGGAAATGTGTTTTGTTCAAATTCTATTCATCTAAATTAATCTGGTGTACCTGCTGTTTACAGTCATATTCCTAAATATTATAATAATTGTGTTGTTTTTTGTCATGCTGTAGCAACAAAACAATCCATTAAGGCAGCAAATGGACTTTAGGCATAATTCAAAAGTCCAGGGTAAAATTGTGAGACTTTTGATATCATGGTTATTAAACGGCTTTCAAGTCTCATGCTTTGGCCGCGACTTTCCCTCTATCGCGTGATCACGCCTCGCAATTCACACAGAGAGAGGGTTTTGAATCCCATCATTGTGGCATGAAAAGATACCCTGGTTTTGGTTAAGCCCGATGTCCTTGCGTTCCCAGTGGCCCCCGCACAAAAAACAGGGGAAAAAAAGGAGAAATTTGTTTGTGGAAGTGTTTTGGCAAAAAAAAAAATCAAAGTCACAACCCGTGTGTGTCAAAAGACGAGACACTATTGGAGTGAGCTAAAACTACACTACTCCCTTGGCTTTTACTGCATTATTCCTACACCCCGTGAGAGTTATTGCGACCCAGGGATCGATCAGTACAGAGTGTTACTTTAAAAGGGTAAAGTGCTGAAAGTGGCCATCTCCGGAGCAGGCAGCCTGGTGTGAAATGTGCACGGTTTCAAATATAGTTTTTCATTACACAAATGCATATGTTACAGTAATGCACAAAGAGTTACATTTCTTTATGTAATGAACGTGTTCGTCCACTGAGTGCATAGACACTGCCCAAACCAGACCTAGACTGGTGGCTTCAAATTACTCAATACAATTGAGTCGACTATATTTTCCTCTAAAGGCAGGCAGCGGCGAGCGAGGAGAAAGAAATGCACTAGTTAAACCCTACATAGAACATTGTGTGAATACTTCAAAAAAAAAACCTCCTCGCTCACATTTTTGGTGCATAGCAAAGTTCTGGCCATATTCAAGTTTCCGGTAAAACTTTGAGCGTTTCAAACAAACAAGTGTCACCACCTACAGTCATTGAGAGGAGAATTCAAATACTGCTAAGGAGCCGGAGCTTTGGTCATTCGGCGGTGAGCTGGGATTTGCTGGCGTAAAAGTCCCGGCAGGTTTGGCAGCACCGCTGGTACCACCTCATGTCCTGGCACAGGTTCTTCTCACGCACCACGCGGCAGTACACCGTCCACTGGTCGCCCACGCACTTGTACGTCAGTGCAGCTGTCGGGGGGGGAAGGGCACAGGGGAGTCAGGGGGGGTTCAGACATTGAAACACAAGACGGAAGAAAGAGACGATTTTTGTCCCTCATTCAAAGGACCTCGCCGGTGCCCCAAACCCAACAACAGCGACTCAAACCCACACTTTGACTATGAACTTGAAATGTGCATATACTGAATCTTACTTTTAAAGACAAACATTGTAAACCTAATCACGATCGCCATGGTTATCAGTATTCTGTCCAAATAAGATAAAGAAGCATCTTTGAATAAATGGTCACATTCCAGGGGGAAACAGAGAGGAAAAAGAACAACTCACTGATTACTCCTCAGGTACTTTAACAAAATGCTAAATTATGTATTTTCTCGCAAAAATAAAGATGCAGAGACATGGAAAAGAGCAGAGTGGGCCCAAATTTGTATCTGCTAAATCAAATGCCGATTTTTCCACTTCTAGTTGACAATCTGCTGTGCCCTCTAGTCATTGCCATCTGTGTCAATCGAGCTTCCACTCTCGAAGTCTATGGAATCACGGCCCCCGACAATATGAATGTACCTCATTCAAAACAATGTGCAACGTTTTACACATACCTACATTTAGATATAAAAGGTACAAGTTCCTACATGTATATATGCTAAACACTGATTCAAAGTAGTATATTCAATCAAATACAAATTAGGGTTAATATCACACTATATATTCTTATATGCTTGATAATAATAATGGATTACACTTTACTACTTTTTACAAGCCTGTGTTACCAACTTTCTCATAGCGTCACACTGTGGTCATTATTGTAGTCATTGGCCCTGCACCACCCACCCACCCACTCACTCACCCACTCACTCACCCACTCACTCACTCACTCACTGTGTCTCTGTGGACCCCCCGGGAGGCCCAGACCCCACTTTGGGAAACACTGCCCTAGAGGGAAAAAGGAACTAATGCAAACACCGTGTGAAGTGCAGTCACTGACCGAGCCTGGGAGAGGTGATGGTGTTGACGTTGACCTTTTGGTTGCAGGTGTCCAGGTGACAGGGTCTGTAGGCCGGGGGTCTGTGCACCACCGGACACTCGTCTCCATGGCGACCTGTCACTCTGTGCATGCACTGCACCACCCTGGACTGAAGGCCTTTCCCACAGGAGGACGAGCACTAGACCAGGAGACCAAGAAGTTTAACTGGCATGTCCTGCAAATGTGTAAAGACCGTGCCTTTCTTCTAATAGAATACATTCTCACAGGGGCATCAGGGTTAGGGGTATAAATAATCCATGATAAATGATTTAAATTCTATAGTTCTGTGCTTTCACCTTGGACCAGTCTCCGGTCTTCCACTCGTAGCACTTGGAGTGATCCTCGCAGGGCTCCTGATGAGGCGGCCGGGACAGAGGGTCACACAGGGCCTGGGGGTTTGTGCACAGGACTGTCCTGGTGCGGACGCCCTCCCCACAGCCTGACGAACACTGCAGACAAAAATAAATGGAAACAAAAATTAAATAGGACTTTGCTGCTAAAGCACAATCCTCTGTACCAGCTTTTTGACAGTGAAAGACTTCACTTGATTTCTGGGGAGGTACTTGAAACACATCTTGGTGACTATCGTACACCATGTTGATCTGAAACGGCTTGAGCTGAGGACACACTACGCAAACATCTTAAGAGATTTTGAAAAGGCCACATCACTCAGAGTCTGCACACAGACAGTGACAAATGTGACCCGCGGTGGAGATTTCGGAGCGTGCTGTAGGGACGTGACTTACACTGGGTAAACTCCGCGGAGGAGGAGGCGCCGCTGCTTTGGTTTGCGTTGTTGACAAATGCTTTAGAAAACAAATGCCACACAAAAAAGGTAGTGTTACCGATCATTGGAAAGTTTGGAGACTACACTTTCTCAGGCTATGTCTCTCTCAAAATGCCCCAAAACCGAGTTATGTCCCTGGATTCCACCGGCTGGACTCAAATCGAAAAGCAGCCACACTACACGAGTCTGTCCTACAGCTGACTCCATGCTGTCCTGTCCTCCTATCAGTTCTCTAAAATGGAAATTAAAAGTGGGCGAAACAATGAAGCGTATTTCCAGTGGATGTTATTAGTCTGTTTGGGTTTGAAATATGGCTGTTTGGCGTGATCAGGGTCGCTGTGGCCATTGTTTTGTTATCTGTGCTGCTTTTATGATAGAGGAATGAAAAGGGAGCTTCTGCTGCTGCTTTCAGTGTCTCCCTTTTGGGTTGGTACAATAGCCCACGCTTATCCTGTGCGTCCAAAATCAGCTTCCAATTCAAACATGTTTGATTGACTGAGACTGGGATTTAGTCACGTCTTTCTGCCGCACCCACCACACGATTCGGACGCCAATCGAGTTGTTTGCCCTCCCACTCTACGACACAAGAGCCGCTGCAATTCTCATTAACTAGTTACAATTCTAAGAGACTATAAAGTACAGCAAAATATGGGTTGAAAATGTCTCTGTCTCTCTAAGACCCTCCTCCTTTTGTTTTCCATGTTTCTGTTTATTGTTGAAAGGTCGGCTCACCTTGGACCACTCGGAGGCCTCCCACACATTGAGGCAGAGCCGCCCCTCGCAGGCCTGCACCCTGGGAGGCTTGCCGCTCTGGCAGTACAGCTCTCTGGTGTGGATGAGAGAGCCGTTCTGCTGCTGGTACACACAGCCGACCTCCCTGCGCTGGACCCCCTTCCCACAGGTGACCGAGCAAGACCCCCACTCGCCTGTCACCCACCTGGAGAGGACAGCACCCGCGTTAGAGAGGTCAGATGAGAAAGAGACTCACGGTCAAGGCGAGGCAGTGCAGGCTAAACTTATGACATAGCGCCATTTTGCTCTCATAACAAGTCAGCTTTCACCAGGAAACAAATAAATTGTCAAAAAATAGTCTAAGGAACACAATAAGCTCCTCAACGTGCTTCACTGAGTCATGGTTCCTTCATAGATTTATATTATGGAATGTGCAACTTCAAAGGAAGTTTCTGCAAAATACTTTTTTGGTGAAAAAATCTACTCTTAAAGGCACACTGTGTAACATTTCGGTCTATACAAAATACATGAATACAAAACATGTTCCCAATAACCAGCTCGACACAGACAATGCTAGTTTTGCAGTGAATAAGCAAAGAATGGATTTGGATTAGAACCTAACCTATTAAAATCTCAAATTCTGCTGACTTTAGTCACATCTCCATGGAGACGAGCTGGAGACGTACCCACTCCCGGTAAAGTTACAGCCACGTCTTTGGAGAGAGCACATGTGTGTCTGTTCATTTATATGGTATTTTTCAATGATGAAAATATAAGTCTTAAAATAAATGCTTGTATTTTAATTTTATTTATTGAGTGTGACTTTAAAGCAGCATCTACAAGTTTCCGTATCAAATGTCTAGCCTAATTTATTGAACTTTTAACTTAAAAATACAACCTTTACAGACTTTTCCCATGATAATGATGGTTTATTCAAAGACAAAATAATAAAATATCCGAAGTTGAAAACCTGGATGAATTATCGGTTTGTTTGTCATTTGTCTCACCTGTACTGACAGGGGTGCAAGTTGCAGAGCCGAACTTGAGGATGAGGCCTATTTTCAGGCTGGCAAAAGCTGTAGCTGACCACCTCCATGCTCTTATTGGCTATTCTCATACAGGACACCACGGTCCTCCGCTCCCCTACAACACGGGAAATTAAAACAAGTTTATGTAGAAGAAGAAGAAGAACTTTATTCATACAGTCACAAAGCGCTTTACAATTATACATTTACTCCACTCTCGGTGGTGTTCAGTTTCCCCTGGGGGAGACTGACAGAAACGCCCACCATGCCTTCACACACACATCATTCATCCTGGCCTATTGTACATGTTTTTAGTGGTGGGGAAACCGGAGTACCTGGAGGAAACCTACGCAGACACGGGGAGAACATGCAAACTCCACACAGAAAGGCCCCGTGTCCAGGTTCTAGCTGTGAAGCACGAGCGCTAACGCTGTGTAATACCTAATACAACAAGCAGCATATTCAACATGTCAGCATGTACTATACCATGGCCAGTGAGAATTACAATGCAAGCTGGCGTGGATTATTTTCATATAATTGCACAGTTAGGCCAACACTTAAATCCTATTCTATACGTTTGCTAAGAGTGACGTCACACACAATAATAAGATCCTTCTGGGTCTAAACTACTAAGAGTTCCACAGAAAAAAACACAACTTTATCTGTATCTTTATCTGAGAAAATGCCCAAAACTGTTTTAAATCGAATTTTAACATTTCTCCAGGTAAAATGAAGATAAGCTCCTTGAGTTCTTCAGCAAAAACTTTCCAAATATTGCCAACAATCGTCCCGCTTTGTGAGAGGGTAAGTGTAAGTGCACACCGACATTAGTGCCAGCTGCAGCCCACGCCCCTCAGAGTGGAGGGGATCCCCGGTAATTAAGGGGAAATAATGCACATTAACTGTTCACATTTAACTGATTGTAGATCCCACAGGGCTGTGCTCCTGCTGGTGTGCTCTAAATCTGTGTTCATTTGGTGAAGGTTGGTCAAATATTCACATAGATATGTTAGCATCCTGCCCGTTCGTCTCGGCAAACTGCTGCTGTTCAATGACAGGACACATCGGGAGCACCACTGAAGAAAGGCGAGAGGTCGGTCCCAAAACCTATGCCTTGTCAGTCCGGATCGGCTCTGGCCCGGGAAGTGGAGAGTGAGACACTTGCTCTTGTTTGAGATACTCCCAGAAAGTTAGAGCAACAGCCAGTCCTGCCCGGGAATCTTTTTTAATAATCAGATACAATTTAGTGCAATCTGCAAAAATATGCTTCTTGAATTAGCCGTATACAGTGATGAAAATCAGAACGGTCTACTTTATGATTATACTTTCTTAAAAAAGAAAAAGAAAAAAAGCAACAGTGATTTTTATAGCTGCAATTAGACTACTTTTATTATTTAATCTATTCATTTATTGTTTTTTAAATACTGTCATAATCCTGTGTAAGTGTTTCAGTCCCTCTGCAGTTCCTCCGTCTGTACCTCCGCCTCCACCCCTTTTCCGTCCACGGCTTCTACCTGCTGCATCTTCACGGGTCTTCCGTGCCACCACCAGTGTCCAGGCTCCGGGGGAAGACGTCCCTAACTCCAAGCTGTTCACGTACTCGGACTTATACATCGATGTCTGATCGCCAAAACTAACAATCATGTAAATGAATCTTCCCAATCGCTGCTTTCGTCTGTTGAGTCTATCCAGGTTGAAATGCTGTTATATTGAGGCGCATTGAACCCGCGCACATGAGGAGCGGACTGACCTGCTGCTGATCTTATGATTATTTCTCCAGTTTCTCTCTTAAGAGTGGACTTCTGTCCAGCGCAGCTTCAGCAAATTATTAACAATAAAACTACCCCTGGCCCGACCTAGTATTACCATTGCATTGATTTATCTCACAGGCAGTGTCGCTATCATTAACTTTTTTTTTTTCCAGAAAACATTTTGACACGGGAAGTGTAAGCTAGAATTAATAAAAAGTGTGTCATCATTCAGTGTAATATCTGTCCATCATTTCCAGAAAAAAGCATCTGTAGAAATAAGTGAATTACTGACATTGCTTATTGTTCATAGCTATTATTATACTCCTGGGGTCATTTCAGTGTTACAGAAGTCCCTCGCTAATTCTAATCCCTCGCGCTAGACTGACCTACAGGCGATAGCAGCAGTTCATGTGGAACCGCATAAATGAGTCAGTGAAAAAGCAAGGCAAGCACTGAGACTTTAATCATTAACCTCTGAGAAAAGAATTCACAGGGTTTTTTTCTTCTCAATTGAAAATCTATTGGCTAGCCTGGCCACGGTGAAGCGTGTGTACGGCATTGGCGCTCGCTCACCCCCGCCACACTGCACTGTACAGTCCTGCCATCTGCTGTGGGTCCAGATGTACAGATGCTCATCCCTCTGCTCCGCGCTGGGCTCCGACACGTTCAGGGTCACTGTGTACTCGTAATGAATCTCGTAGCTCTGGTCATGGAAGAGCAGCACCTGAACGCAGCACACAGAGGGTATATATTCTCTTACCGCCAGCCCCAGAATGGACTGAGGGCCCGGGGTAACTCACCATGAGGTGGAGGGGCAGCGTGGTGGGGCCCTTGGCAGACATCTTCTCCCACAGCCCCCTTCTCACGTAGCGCACCGTGGTCCCAGCCACCTCGAACTCTCCCGGGAGCTCGATCTTCCAGTCGCTGTTGATGGACCTTTTCCCGGAGTCTTTGAGAGCTGGCACAAGATATTCTTTGTGAATATTACTTCGATATTACTTCGATCGTTTTATTAATCGCCAAAACACAGGACACAATTTTGTTTAGCAACAAATTTGCAAAGAACTTGAGTTGAAAGGGCACTTTGCTGTAAAAATGGGAACTCTGTCTTCGAATCCTGAACACTCAGAGCAGATACAAGACACCGCACAGCGGGACACTGCTCAATTATCGTCTTTGCATAAAGCTGCTTCCAAACATTTGCTTATCGAGCCAACAGATCTACAGACGATGCCGTGTTAATAGCACTTCATATTGCTCTAACCCAGTTTGAGCAGCCAAACAGTTATGTCAGGATGTTATTTGTAGACGTCACTTTAGTTCTGCATTTAACACCATTTACATGGAACTTACAGCAGAAGGACTTAAAAATCATGAACCTTATTTCTTTGAATAGTTTCAAGTCTCTTGTGATGTCAGTCCAGTCCAGATCATCTCTGTGTAAATGTTGTTTGTTTATATTATGGACATTTTGTGTTGATGCCCATTATTGGCCAGGTCTCTCTTGTAAAAGAGATCCAAGATCCCAGTGGGACTAACCTGGTTAACCTCTTAACCCCCACCTGAACCGAGCACATTTTCTCCAGTTTGGCATTACCCAAATATAAAAGCTTCTTGGGAAAAAAAAGAGTCAAAACAGCGACGAAAACAAGTATGAAAACAAAGGAACGAAAAAGAGCCGGAAAGGCCATAATAACACAACAAAAAAGTGATGAAAAAGTGATGAAAAAAGCAACAAAAGAGCAACAAAAACACAACTAAAAAAAGGGACAAAAACGCTTCAAAGATGTGAGAAAAACGCGGCAACAAAGCGACAAAAAAGTTACAATCAGTTTTCTATGTCTTAGCTTTCAGATGAAGTGTTACACTGGCCTAGGCATCGAGAAGCTTTTAGATTTGGGCAAAGCTGAACTGGCGTAAATGTGCTCGGATTAAAGTGTGTGTGTGTGTGGGCGGGGGGGTAAGAGGTTAAGTAAAGGCGAAATAAAAACCAAAACAAAAATCGACATGCTAGAGGTCGAGCGTCTCACTCAGTGGTGCAGAGACAAAGACCTGTTCCATAAACACCACTAAGACCAAGAGATGATCGTGGAACAAAGATCATCTCACACCAGCCCCTGCACATCTATGCCACACGAGTGACGAGGCGAGTAACAAACATCTATAAGGGCAACACTCAGGCAAACGCTTTAGAGCGTTAAAGACTCCACCAAGCAATTACCTCCATCACGCCGTAATGCTGCTGCCCACAGCACTTTAGCGCCGCACTATCGCTGCTATTACTGTTTTTGTTTGTGTGTGTGTGTTTTAGCATTACTATTTATTATTGGGGCTTTGAGAGCCAAACACATTTCATGGTAACTATTACATTTGAAGTACAATTATTATTTGTCATTCATGAACTCTGGGATTTTCCCCTCATCCCCAACATACCTGCCTTAAGTAACTGATGTGTAAAGTTTTTCTCTTAAGTAGAAGGAATCCCCCACTTATTTTCAATCAACACCTGACCGATCGGCTTTACCTTTTTATTAACACCAAAAAGATCCAAGATGCTCACCATTTTTTCTTCAAGTTTAATGCGTACTTGTGTTTAATGACAAATAAAGCATTCTATTCTGTTCTATTCTAATGACTTACTATTGCTTTATAATTTTTTTCAAATCCTTTAATATAATGTGTGTGGTGATTTTATACATTGTAACCAATATCCTAATACTTATAACAATAGAAAGTTATGTGCAACTAATTTGAACAGTCAAGACACCCTCAGAGCTTTTAACTGCGGCAAATACTTCGTAGCACATTTGTGGGGGGGGGGGGGGGGGACATGCAGGCGTCTTTACCCAGGAAGCTGTGAGAAGGCTTGCCCTCCACCACTTTGATCCTCCGAGCTCCGGGAGGGATCACCACGGCCTCGATGTACCCTGCAGAGAGACACAGGAGCTGTCCTCAACTGCCCACCACAGATAGACAGGACACAAAGGACAAGCCGGATTCCTGAAGGTTACGTGGTACGAGAAAAGCTGACGGGATTGAATGAGGCACTTTTCTCGCCGCTGAAAGCTTTCTCTTCCCACACGCCATTGTTCCCTTTTATAAAACATATAAACAATAGCGTGAGTCACTCTAAGACCGGCCCTGCTATTCTTATTATTCTTCATCCACACACTGTCCTCAATAGAATATGCGCGATTACATCCTCGGCAGACTGACCCATTCCTTTGGTGTGGTTGAAGTCTCCCCTGACCACGCGGCACGAGCGCCCGTCCCCGTTACACACCCCGCAGCGGTCCTCTTTGGCCGCGGAGCCGATGATGCCGTCGCAGCCGATTTTCTGCAAGTGGGACAAGAGAGAGTAAAAACAGAGGTACAGTAGGTAGAGGAGCCAACATATCTTCAGAGCGTCTCAATTATGGAAGAGTCGGCCAATTTCCCTGACACAGCTCTTTCAAAACCAGCTTAAAAAGAAGATTCAGTTCCTCTTCTCTTGAGGGACTGTCATTTCTAAGCTTGGCATCCGTTTCTGTCCCTTTTTCGGCTTCAGTAACTATTCATCACATGCTGTAAAGGTAATGCATTTACGAATGAACGTTTATTTACCATTTGAAAATAAAATGCATTTCGGGCGAGACACTGCAGGTGAATAGGGGGGGGGGGGGGGAATCAATAAATGCAGAGATATCAATAAGCGTTAATGACAAAAAAAAGTATTATTATTATTATTTTCAGCAACAAAACCTAAATAATGGATCGAGCCGGGTTTAAATGTATGGTTTTATTTTGTTGATTTTTTTTTTCTGAAGGGATTTTGGATCTGTACAAATCTGTAATCTTTTTTTTTTTAGGTTCTAAGCTCAATAAATCAAGATAGGAATCACATGTTAAAAAATCCCATTGAAAAAGACTTGGAAATATTGAGTCCAAGGAAAAGTTTGGAGTCAACTAGAGTGGTGTTGTTGCAAGTGTGGAATGAAAACCTCATTTGGAGAAAAATGGTCCTAAACTTTTGTAACTTTTGCACATTCTCCCGTCTTTAGCCTCGGCGGTCTCCCAGAAAGGAAATGACCATATATGGATTCCAGCGTCATCTCGAGCACCTTTCACTTTACACGTGGATACAAAATATGTCAATATTTGTGAATGAATGAGCACGGGGAACCGGCTGGGGCGGAGCAATGTTGTAAACCTACCTGGCAATCTCTGGCTGACTAGCAACAAATAATAATAATAATAATAATGCATCGGTTTTATATAGCCTTCCCTGCTTAGCTTCCAGGGTCTGAGGGGATCGGGCAGAGCAAAGGCAGGATGGTCTAACACAAAATAAGCATCATGAAGGATACGTTTCGTCGTTTTTTACTTTCACAATAAAACAAAGATGTTCAAATGTCTGTGTCGGCTCTCAGTCATACAGGAGTTGTCCATCTTCAATGTGGGTTACTGAGTCGTTTTCTGTACTCTGTAGCTGAAGTGTCTAATGTTTCGCCTCGCATCCAAAAGGCTTTGTCAGCGCACTAAAGTTCATTGGAGCCCGCTGCCCAGATAAAGACCATGGGGAGACATTCAGATCAATAGGCAGGTAATTGGCCAGCTGAGATTAGGAGCGTTCAGACTGAAACTCATGTGTCAGCTAGGTCGTTATGGCTTAGAACAACAAAGACTCTTAAACTACAGAGATGTTTACCCACAGGTGAGAGTAGCTGTTAATAGAGAGAAGGGACTTAACCAAGCGAAACTTTATCTGGGCAGCGGGCTCAACTGAACTTTAGTGTGCTGACGAAGCCTTTTGGATAAGAGGTGAAATGTTCAACACTTTAACTACAGAGTACAGAAGATGACTCAAGAACCTTCACTGAGATGTTAAAAGAGAAAACAAGCTGAAAATCTCAACATTGACCACTGGGTGAAAAATCCATGTTTTCACCTGCCGTGTCTCGCCTTAAAACTGTCATAACCCATAGAACTGCCGTTTCTCTGCTGTGAGATGAAGTCATGTTGAGGTACCTGACACCTCCCGTTCACACAGAGGTCAACCTCATACGGCCCGCAGGGCGTCCCATCCATGACTCTCTCAGACACCAGCACCGGCACCGTCCTGCCCACCGGACTGCAGAACAGCATGCACGGCTTCTCTGCACACGAACAGAAAATAGAAACATAGATACACAAATTCATCATCTGTGAGCGTGCGCCAAAGTGTGAATGTGTCGGAATGTAGCGTCTTTATAGTTTCAATTCAAAACAGTCTTACCATGTGTTTGTCCGTGGCTCTTTCTTTGTTTTTCATTTAGTAATTAGTGATTAGTATTAGTGTCAACAGTGATTCTGCATAATTGTATTCGCAACCTTTATCATGTCTTAACAAATGCTGCTATGTTTGAGGAGGCTCTCTGTCATACACGAGAGCAGCATAGAAAAATATATCTACATATGAGTGCGGAGGCGGGGGGACAACCATAGACCGTTAAAAAGAATAGACAGCTCCCCCTCACTCCTCCCCGTTTACCACAATGACCACGCTCGTGGGGGAAATCATGGCGGATTTACAGGCTCCTCCTCTCCAACTCTGACGAAGCATGTTCCTAAAAAGGGCATAAGGGCGGGATCTTGACTGTAGACCCGAACCTGCTTGGCCCTCGCGGGGCGTGTAATGGGCGTGTATTTCTGTTGTAATCGCGCCCATGGCCAGGCAGCGACGTAAACACCCTGTCAATCAAAGTCAGGCCCTCATTAATTATGCAAGATTTCTAACATTTATACTACGATAACCAGCCCGGTGCCCCAGATTGTTTTTAACCCAGCGTAATCACAGCTCTAGCTACTTCTAAACCATTAGGCACTGTCATTAAAGTTGTTTTTAACGTGTCTAAAGTCCAATGCATTCCAATGGGGGAATAGCGGCCATATGGAGGTACTACAGCAAAGGTGGAGCAATGGCGGCCTCCAGTGTCGTAGTCACAAAGCAGAGCAGTCAGCGGCCATTGGGGAAAACGCTACGTTCCCACCCTCACCTCATGAGATCTGGGTAATGACCGAAAGGACAAGATCACGGATAAAGGCGGCCGAAATTAGTTTCCTCCGCAGGGTGGCTGGGCGCACCCTTCGGGATAGGGTGAGGAGCTCAGTTACCTGAGAGGAGCTGTTCCAGATGCCTCCTACTGAGAGAAGGCCTCGTTGAAGACCCAGGAGACGCTGGCGGGACTATGTTTCCGAGCTGGCCAGGTGTCCCCCCCCCCAGAACAGCTGGAGGAGGTGTGCCTGGATCGGGAAATCTGGCCATCTCTGCTCAGACTGCTGCCTCCACGACCCGGCCCCAGATAAAGCGGAAGAAAATGGATGGATGGATGGTGCAGAGGAAGTTGTCACCTTGCTACTGTTGCCACCCATCTTAAATCTAAAAAGCTCCTCTCAACTTGTTCCATAGCCTACTTTGCTCCTACTACTGTGTTAAAAATTGCCTCTTCCGCACGATTTCTTCTACTCGGCTAAAGTACGCGGTTTCCTTTCTGCTATGAAACATGTAAATGACGTCGTGATTGAAGTTGCGAGGAGAACCTCACCGTCGTTCACGATGGCCGTCATCATGCTGCTCTTCAGAAGAGGGAACTGCCGGTCGTGGGACAGACACTGCAGGTCCCTGAAGCTGGGGACCCCTTTTGGACAGGGGCGGCGGCTCTCACACGCCTTGTGCTCCACGCTGGTCTTCTGACAGTGTCGACCGCCGGGGCCAGGTCTGGAATCAGGAACAGAGAACTTACCAAAGCCGAAAGTAGTAGTGCCTACAGACTCCAGACGTTCTATTTTTATTCTGTTAGATTTTTTTAATCATCCAATTCTTGCCTGACTTACTGAGCTTTGGGACATAAAAAAACAAGGCAAATGTTAGTTATTTACTGATTTTTTTCACTAATAAATGAAAAAAAAAAACATAGATTGAAACGCCTTATTTTTACATGCTCAATAGTCTACAGCCACAGTTTCAAATAAATATATCTCTATGTTTAATTCACCTGCTGTACGTGAAACACTGATGACTTACGGCGGGTTGTCGCACTTCCTCTGCCTGAACTGCACTCCGGTGCCACAGGTCCGGCTGCACATGCTCCACTGGCTCCACGGGCTCCAGTCCCCGTCGATGTGCTGCGGGAGGGGGCTCTTGATCACACACTCCCCGGCTCTGCACCACTGGAACACAGCCAAACGTGGTGTCTACGTTACGTTTCCATTTGATGTACGTTTTACAGTGTCGTTCTCTGCAGTTGTCACGTGTGACATCACGTGTGACAACCAAGCTTATTCCGGATCCAAAAAGGTTGAACGTTCCATGAGGAAACGCCACAAGAAAAGGTTCCGTTCACGTTCTAGAATTTGGTGATGTCATGATCTCAGATGCAGGGCAGGGGCCAACACAACCCTGTGGGAGAGACAGTTTTTGTAAGAAATCTCCAAAAACTGTACCCCATCAGAATTTGCCTGGCAGTGATCGGATTCACAAACGTTTTTTTTATTTTTTTATACCAGAAAGTCCTTTCTACTGGCCGACATCATGCTCATATGTTTGTCGTCACTTTGGGACACCTTTCAGAGAAAATAATTGAGCCTTACCTTCTACAGTATGTGCTCACAGAAAAGACAATGCACAGTTGTTTCTAGTGGATTGTCCCAGTAACGACAAAGATATTAGCCAAAAAGTAAGTACATTAGCAGTTCAACAGTTACCATAGTTACCACCATGGAATTTGCAGCTGCCCACCACCTCAGTTTTAAAACCATATGCTCTCCAGAATGTCGTGAGGTCACGTGAACGCAACATACCACCTATACGCAACTTTTGACTTAATCTCATGCTAAAATAACAAAAAAGACCCAAACTGTTTGAAACTAGAAAAGTAAAAATAAAGTAAATAACATTATACTGAAAACCATGGCCTAAAGTGCTGTTCAATTACCTTTCCTTATGTCATTGGGAACATTAGTGCTGTTCACCCTTTTTAGCCGATGTGTCAAAGTTAGTGGTGGCTTTTCTCTGAACTGTTCTAATTATGCTGATAAGAGTTTATGCAGTTATTGTTTTTTTTCTTATTGTATGTGTAACCACCTTGTCTGCTCCACACTCCGTCCCATCCAGAGGGGGGTCTAGTTTGGTCTTACAGGCCGAGTCTCCTTCCACCATACACCACAGGCCCGCACACATCAGGTGCTGCAAAACACACAAGGTGAGAACACAGATGAACTGACTAAAATTGCCAGAATAAAATCCGCATTTCCATCATTCCTCAAACTCTTCCATCTGCTCCTTGTTATTGTTACAAATAACTCTGCACACTAATGATATATATTCATGGCGAGTGTCTTATTGATTATAATGTTCAGCGGGCCGCAGTGAGTCAGTGCACAGGGAAGGAGTCGGTTACAGGGAGAAAGAAAGGATCACTGATTATAGTGCAATAAATATAGCCCGTTCCTCCTCCAGGCGGCTCACTGTCCCCCCCGCCTGTGTTGTCGCCACAGGGAGGCGAGGTCTGGAACTCACTCCCACCTGACATCAAGACTTTCTTCCCATGGTAGTGAAAGTTTTCAAGATCAAAAACCGGACTGGGCTGTTTGAGGTGAGGACGTTTCATCTCTCTTCTCAGAGGCTTCTTTGACAGGACTTTTATAGCTCTATATCTCATTAATGTTTACGCTGAGTAAACAGTAAACTGTTTTTCTCGTTAAATTCAACCGGTCTGGCGTTAGGACCCACTATCTCCCTTATTTTTCCCACAAATTATGGACAAATAAGCATTAAATGTTAATGCTCATTTGCATTAACATAAAAAAGTTGAACTCATGATCAAAACAACACGATAGCTCATATTAACAGACAGTGGTTGTATACTTTCTCAGTCAATAAAAAATGAAAAAAATAAATGAATCCCTGCTAAAGGCTCACGAACCCACTGACTAAAAAAGGTTCTGTGACCCATGTTGGGTCCAGAGTCCAAACCTACCACTTGGGAATACAGTAACTGGACTCACCATTGTTCTGTGCTGGGGCAAAACCAACCCTCAGTTTGGTCTCATTTGCTGTCACCCAGGCCCGTTGACAGCGGGGGTCAACAGGGTACGTTGTCCCGGGCCTCAGGGGGGCCACTTTATATTTTTCCCCTTTTCTAATATGAGTAATTTCTTTCTTTCTATCATGAATTGCTTTGACATGTACGGCCCCGCATCGCTGTTGAGTTCCTGCCTGTCAATCACAGCACACGGCCGAGCAAATCTCGTTCTCTCTCTCTTCCTCTCGCTCTCAGTCTCTGCTTCTCTCCAATCGCCAAGATCTCCACCACAGACAAGATCCCTATCATTGCTCCACGGTCCGCCGCTGAAAGACGGGGAAAGAGATCCCTTCCCCTGTGTGTTCCCCCGCGGCTGCACGTCCATGTTCTCCGCAGTAAAACGGATGTCAACTGTCAACTGCCCTGCTGTCCCCCAACCCCCCAAACCAAGCAGTGCAACAATGTGCCTCACTCCTCAACTCAAAGAACCCAGTCCCGGTGACGACTTTGAAAAACTCTACTGTTATGGGAAACTACAACAACTGAGAGCGTGGACATTTTCTTTCTGGGGACCGCAGCCTGTGTGCAGACGCTTCAAACTTCATTACACCCGTGCAACAAACTAACAGCCAAATAAACTTTTACAGATTTGTTTCTCACAATATTCTGCTTAAACATGACAAATCCCCCCCGAGTTTTTGTGACAAATAATAAAATGTATTTTGTTGATACAAAATTAAACTATACATTTAAACCTGGCACTGTCCTTTATTTAGTATTTGGTTGTCAAAAATATTAAATAGTAGGGATGGGCCGAGATCAAATTGCCACGAGATTTTTCGTCACAATGTAAAATTATCTCGTAATATTTTTTTTCTTCTTTTATATTTTTTTTTTAGGCTGACATTTAGATATAGATCCTTCTTCCTGTAGACTGCTTCTAGGACTCATGGGAATAGGCAATAGTTCTCTAATAATGTGTACTATATATTGATTGGCACAAGTTTTTAAGGTCAGCCTCTTGGAACCACCGCCTCGGTGTCAAACCTGCAGACTGGAGCCGCTGCAGATCCGCACTCGCACCTCGTTACTTTCTCTTTCATTTACGAACTAAAGGCTCTGCTGTTGGAAGCTACGTCTTACCGCTGAACGCCGCGGCGAGTCCGGGTGGATCCTTCATCTATTTTGTGATTGTCCACGCTGATCTACCGCGCACAGAAAAAAACAACGCGGATGTGACTGTTACTCTTATGTCTTATGTACGTTACATGCCATTCAGCTAGGGGGCACTGTTGCTGGTGTGGGGGATGTTGTGTGGGGAAGGTGGACCGGGAGGAGTGGTTGTTGTGGACGAGGCAGTTGAACATGGCGGTTGTGGAATAAAGTTAATTGAACTAAAAGTGGAGTTATCTTTTCGACTAACATTGGTGGCAGAGGATGGTTAGTAACTACCGGGTTCCGCCGACGTTTGAAGAGGGAAAACCCTACGAAAGCTGGAAGAATGAAGTCAACATTTGGACCAGAGTTACAGATTTGGAGAAAAAAAAACAAGCGCTCGCCATCGCCCTGGCGCTATCAGGAAGAGCGCGGGATACGGCGTTGGAAATTTCGGTAGATGATCTAAATAAAGACACTGGAATGACCACTTTGTTCGCTAAACTGGATAGTTTGTTCCTAAAAGAGGAAAAGGACAGGGTCTATGATGCTTACTCAGATTTTGACCGGATTATGAAAGTAGCGAACATGTCCATGGCGGACTATATTATTGATTTCGAACAGCGCTATTCTCGAATGAAAAAGTACAATATGGAGCTCCCAGACGCAGTTTTGGCTTTTAAGCTGTTGGACACTGCGTGTTTGGATATGACGGATAGGCAGTTAGCTCTAACTGCATGCACAGACTTAACATTTGCCTCGATGAAGTCCGCTTTGAAGAGAATATTTAGCGGAAAAACGAGCGCGGCAGCACAAAGTAGCCAGGAGTCCGTGTTTGCGACGGAGCAGCGACAGCAAAAAGGCAAGTCCTGGCAGCAAAGCGCTCATCAGAAAACTCCACAGCCCGGTACCAACCCGCTAGATCGGTACGGACGACGATCGAAATGTGCAGTGTGCCAAAGTACATATCACTGGGCCAAAGATTGTCCGCATAAAGGTGAGAGTGTTAAGATTACAGAAGATAAAAGAGACATGGAAGAGTGTAATATTACTCTGTACACCAAAGAATCAACGACAGATGCAGAAATATTTATGACCGAATGTTTTGGCTCAGCAATAATAGACACTGCTTGTACTAGGACAGTCTGTGGACAAGAGTGGCTTGACAACTACAGTACAGTGCTACAGAAGAAAAGTGTAAAGATGATGAAAGAAACAGAAGCACAAAGTCACAGGCCTTTCAAGTTTGGAGATGGAAAAGTAGTTTACTCAGGGAAAAGAGTAAAGATTCCTGCAAAGATTGGCAACACGAAGTGTAATATTGAAACGGAAGTGGTGCCTGTAAACATTCCCCTGCTTTTAAGTAAGACGTCATTAAAAAGGGCAGGGACCGTTCTGGACATGGAAAATGACAGTGCAGTGATGTTCAACCAACCGGTCAAACTAGACTTTACAAGCTCTGGACATTATTGTGTGAACATCGTGGACAATGACAATAAAAGTCCTGCTCACTCTGATCAGATATTAACGACCGAAGACGAAATATTGACAATCACAGACAAGGTGAACACAAGCGAGAAGATGAAAGTTTTGGAGAAGCTTCATAAACAGTTCGGGCATGCCTCTGCAGACAAACTACACAGACTTTTGAATAATTCTGGCAACAAGGACACAGAATGCACCAGCCTGCTGCAAAAGATTGTAAAGCAGTGTGAAGTGTGTCAGAAATACTGTAAAACAAAACCAAAACCTGCGGTTGGCTTACCACTGGCATCTACGTACAATGAAACAGTTGCTGTAGATCTGCACGAGCTTCAGACAGGGGTTTGGTATCTACACATTATTGACCAGTTTACTCGTTTTAGTGCTGGTAGTGTCCTGACCACCAAGAGGTCTTCTGAAATAGTCAAGCGTTTTATCCATGATTGGATCAGTGTACATGGCCCACCGCGAAAGCTATTCAGTGACAATGGTGGCGAGTTTAATAATGAGGAAGTGAGAGACATGGCCGAGAACTTTAATATTGAAGTTAAGACAACACCTGCCTACAGCCCCTGGAGCAATGGACTGCTAGAGCGCCATAATCAAACCCTAACTGAGATCATAATGAAAGTGAAAGCTAGTACTGGATGTGATTGGAGCACTGCAATGGACTGGGCCCTGATGGCAAAGAACTGTATGCAAAGTGTCCATGGTTACAGCCCACATCAGCTGGTGTTCGGACAGAATCCTAATCTGCCCTCTGTGTTAATTGACAAAGCACCGGCTCTAGAGGGGTCTACCAAGAGTGAATGGGTTGCCAAGCACATTTCGGCCCTGCATGCTGCAAGAAAGGCTTTTACTGAAGCCGAGTGTTCAGAGAGGATACGCAGAGCTTTAAAGAAACAGCTACGGCCCACTGACGAGCGATACGAACCTGGAGATAAGGTCTATTACAAACGAGTGGACTGTCCAGAATGGAAAGGCCCTGGAGTGGTCATTGGACAGGATGGTGCAGTTGTTTTTGTCAGACACGGAGGCACCTGTGTCAGAGTGCACCAACTTAGGTTAAGAAAAGTTACTCTTGAGCATGAAGAGCCTCAGAATGCCTGTGAGGAAAATAATCAGGGACAACATACAGTGGACACTAGTGAAGAAGAGACAAATGTGGAAAACACCGAGAATGATCCTTTACCTGCTCTTGAAAATGCAGAAGTAGAGGGACCGGACGCTGGAAACATCAACATAAAGCCTGGACAAATAGTGATGTTCAGAAACCAAGCAAGTGGTGTTTCACAAAAAGCAAAGGTGTTAGGACGTGCTGGCAAAGCCACTGGAAAGTATAAGAACTGGTATAACTTGGTGCTACTTGAGCCTGCGGAGATAGCAGGTAACAGTGAATCAGCAGATCTGTCGCAGTTGGAGGATCTTCGTGTCCAGGAAGAGGTTCCCAATACGGATACACAAGAGGATGTTTTTGTGACCAAGGACGTATCATTTGATGACGCAAAAGAAAAGGAAATACTAAATTGGAGACAGAACGAGGTGTTTGAAGAAGTTGTGGACAAAGGACAAAAGTGTGTCTCCACTCGTTGGGTGTGCACTCTGAAAGAGACTGACAATGGCTTAGTACCTAAAGCAAGACTTGTTGCGCGAGGATTTGAGGAGCTCCAAGTTTCTGAGCTGCAAAAGGACTCACCGACCTGTGCGTCGGAGTCACTAAGACTCCTAGTGGCAGTGTTATGTCAAAGACAATGGGAACTTCACTCAATGGACATAAAATCTGCCTTCTTACAAGGCATGGAGCTGTCCAGAGACATTTTCATCAAACCACCGGCGGAAGTCAATCGCACAGGGACTCTTTGGAAACTGAGAAAATGTGTGTATGGTTTAGCTGATGCCTCATTGTATTGGTATAACAGAATGAAAAGCATTATGATTGAAGCAGGAGGTATTGTGTCTAAGGTTGATCCTGCAGTTTTCTACTGGCTTGATGGGGACAAGAATGTAACTGGTATGCTCGCTTGTCATGTCGATGATTTCATGTGGGGAGGTTCATACATGTTTTCAGAGAAAGTCATACCTTACCTCAGGTCAAAGTTCAATGTCGGTCGTGAAGCTCACACTAACTTTTCCTTTGTGGGGGTGGATTTTGTAACTTTAGGCAAAAAGGTTCAAATACACCAAAAGACGTACATTCAACACCTGCAGCCCATACACATCACGCCTTCACGAGCTGCAGAGTCAGCTTCACCCCTCACAGAAGAGGAGAGAGAGAAGCTCAGGTCAAAGATAGGCCAACTTCTGTGGGTTGCGAGACAGAGCAGGCCTGATGTCATGTTTGATGCAAGTAATTTAGCATCTAGTCTCAAACAAGCTACAGTACAGACCATTAATGAAGCAAACAGGGTAGTTTGTAAACTCAAGGCTAAGTCAGTGCAGTTGAATTTTCAACAGCTTGGAAAAGACAGTAACTTAAAGATGGTTACATTCACTGATGCATCGTTTGCAAATCTTTCAGATGGAGGTACTCAAGGTGGGAACCTCATTGTTTTGATGGGTGAAAATGGGCAATTCTCTCCCATTTCGTGGCAGTCAAAGAGAATTAAGAGAGTTGTCAGAAGCACACTTGCAGGTGAAACACTCGCTATGTCTGAGGGGATTGATAATGCCATTTTTCTGTCAACCCTGTTTTCTGAACTCAATGCTGGTTGTACTGCTTACCCTGTACCAATAATCTGTGTCACTGATAATTTCTCTCTTGTTGATGCTCTTAAATCAACTAAGTTTGTTGCTGAGAAAAGACTGCGTTTGGAAATTAGTTCGATAAAAGAACTCATTCAAACTAAAAGGGTTCATCAAGTGTTATGGTATGACACAAAAGATCAACTTGCAGATTGTCTTACAAAAAAGGGAGCATCTTCGACCGCGCTTCTGAGGGCTCTCTATGAAGGACGCTGGTCTGTTAAATGAGTTGTTCTCCCTTAACTTATAACCACCGATGTTATACATTTGTTCTAAGTTTTTTTTTAAGAGACAGTGAGATTGTTACTCTTATGTCTTATGTACGTTACATGCCATTCAGCTAGGGGGCACTGTTGCTGGTGTGGGGGATGTTGTGTGGGGAAGGTGGACCGGGAGGAGTGGTTGTTGTGGACGAGGCAGTTGAACATGGCGGTTGTGGAATAAAGTTAATTGAACTAAAAGTGGAGTTATCTTTTCGACTAACAGTGACATGCGCGGAATATGAAGGGCTGATTACAGCGAGCCATTTAAGGAAGAGGTCAGTCTGACTACACTCTCTGTTTAATGTTTAAAGCCTCCTGTGCGACAGTGTCTGGCACAGTTTAGATACTAAATCAAAACCCGTCTCCTCCTCCTCCACCTGAAATCAACTTTTAAGCTTCAAATTATATCTAATTATTATTTATAATTTGGAAATGTAATCAGAATACACCTGTCAAAAGAGCCAAATGCATTAGCCTCGTTCTAATATTAAACTGTAAGCACACAAATAGAGCCTGATGATATTGGTCAAATCTTATCAATTCCCATCCATGTTAGTTTGTTCATTTTGTTACAAACAATACAATACAATGGCTCCATACAAAGGAAACATAATTTATTATTGCAAATTATGCCAAAATCTCGTTTCGTCTCGTTCTCGTGGGATTTGTATCTCGGCCCACCACTATTAAATAGGATATTTTGCAATTTTGTTTCATATGAAAACATAAATGGGCAGAACACTTAATAATATATTTTTCCCACATATTAATGTCAGTGATCTACAGCAACAGTTTCGATTTGATATTCTTTTTCCTGCAGGGGAATAGCACCTGCAGTGTCTCGCCTTAAGTGCATTAGATTAGAAAGTGGATAGCGAGCCTGCGATGAGCGTACTTCCATGTCATTGCAGAAGGTGGCGTTGGTTCCAAACAGGATCTGGCACTGCTCGTCCACGCTGTAGTGCATCCCGGGCAGCTTGGGCGAGAGCCGCACCCTGTACCGGCTGCGGGGGTCGGTGTGGAGCAGGCACGCGCTGGATTTGGACCTGATCGAGCAACAAATAGAGTTCAGCTTTTGTGTCAATTCCACCACATGTTGAGTACATACAAAGAATCGAAATTGCATTACTCTCAAACACTTGGCGCAAAGAATAATTTGACACTATGCATAGAGTAAAATCTACTAAGTACTTCAGTCGACCGGGCCTGGCGAGGATTGAGACTCCTTCCTGATGGCGGCAAACCAAAGAAGTCGACTCAGTGTTGTGCTTTGATACAGAAAAAGGAAGAACCTCTGAACCACCTGAACTGAGGACGTTCTCACCAGTTTGCACGAGGTTGAAAACGTGACAACAAAAAAGCAATGAAAAACCCACAAAAACATGACAAAAACGCATTAAAAATGTGACAACGCTGCGGCGACAACGTGACAACGAAGTTCCGGTCACTTTTGGAAGGTCTTAGCTTTCAAATGAGACATTACACTTTCGCTTTCCAGTCGAGACGCTTTCAGATTTGGGTAAAGCTAAACTGGAACAATGTGCTCGGTGTAGGCGGGGGTTAAGGGGTTAAAGGGGGGGATATTACACAAAATAGACTTTTTAGATCTTTTTACCGTGTAACAATATTGTTCCCCACGCCTGGAGTTGTGTTATGAGTCACTAGCGCATCTTTGAGTGATCTTTGTCTCTTCACCAGTGGCTGTTCTTTGGTGAAACAGCTGCACAGCAAAAGGGAGCAAGAGGAGGGGCTTAATTGAAGATGTATGGAAACTAGTGGATATTTTGTTTTCTTGCCAAGATCGTGCTAAAGATGTGTTTGAGATTATTACCAAATACCTGCAAAAAGCCCAATACCCCCTAAAGATGTAAACGTGCTGATGCTCCACTTCTGCACGCACCCCTTGAGCAAACGCTTGGCAAATGACCCCCTTAGAATTCTAATTAAATGGAGGGAATGATGTTACCCTTTAGCCGTAATGTATTCAGCGCAAGTGCTTCTACAGTAAGTATGTGTCCGCTGATTGATACAGAGGGACAGCTGTAAACACTCTGTGGGCTGTGGGTGGTGGAGGCAGCAAGAACATCGTCTCTGTCCCTCCCACTCCCTGCAGTTTGTGCTGGGAGACTCTCGTGTGCTGTGACCTCGCTAATCCCCTTGCTTAACAGGAATTCAATCATATTTCTTCACACACTCGAGCTGCAATCTTATTTGTGTATTATTACGAAAAGGGCCCACATAATGCAGAATTGTTTTGGTTTTTTTGACCATGTTATAATCTCAATAATGTCATCAAACGTGTCTGATGTCAGTAACTCACATTAACCTTACAGCCAATCCAAGATCACATTTACTAAATAAAAAAGAGGGGGGAAAAGAAATAATAATCTTTATTAATTAAGCTGTAGGCCTAAATAGCCTATATATTAAAAAGGGTATAAAATTAGACCACATTAAAAAAAAATGGTGTCTCAGCGGACTCAGTGCTGGAGCCGGGGGCAGAACTATGCGTTGTTCAGCCTGAGCAGAGCTTTCCTCCGGGAGGAAACAGGTGCACGAGAGCTGACAGCCGACCGGAACCTAACGAACCCGTCCGGACCGAAGACAGCCGTACGAGACGTGCTTCGATCATTCCCCTGACGAGAGGAGAGCGCGCGGTCAGCAGACCCTGTGCGCCGCTTAAAGCGGGACTTTACAAACCCGTCCGGACCGAAGACAGCTGTGGAGCTGTTGAAGGATTTGTTTGACGCCCGGGCTACTCGCGAGCACGGAATACAGTCCACAGACTCCACAGACTCAGCGCTCAAACCAGCCAGAACACGGAGCAGGGCCTCGCGCAGACCCAGGTGAGTCCCGGTGTCCCGGTACACGGCAGCGGCCGCGGGTGTGAGGCGGTGGAAGCCTCACACCCGCAAAAAACGAAACATAAATACAAAACACACCGTAAGCGTCTCTGTGGCTGCAGTCCAGGTTCTAGAGTCTCTGGTCCGGGCTGAGCCTCTGCGCTCGGACCTGTGTCGATGCAGCGCAACATGGAATCAAGTCTGTCCATAAACATTAACGCTGTCGCCTCGCTTCATGTTTAAATCACTAATGAGGATAATATGCGATGTGGCGATGCGATTCATGCTGTTAAAAACTGTTTTCCAGCGCTGTTTAGTGTTTGGTTCAAATGTGTGTATCACGTGGTGTAGGATTTGAGCGAGGTGTGCGCTCAGATTGATAAATGCCAAAACAGCCGGTGATTTTACCCCACATACACAGTTTGATAAATGAGGGCCACTGGGAGCGTAATAATGTGCGGTTCTTTTCCCTTTCTGGTCTCATTAAAAGTATACCTGGAGTGATGACTTATTTCATTCTCATTCAATCTCCGTCTCCTGAGCTCAAACAAATACCGTGTGTTGTAAACCACTGAAGTTTCTCTTGTTCTAATCACATCTGAGCTTGAATTGTCTTCCGAAGCATTAGGATGAATAACCATTGCTTTTAGCTTGTTTATGAACTGTTTCTTTTTATTGGCTGGCATTTTCAGTACCACATTTCTTGACAAATTTACTCGCAGATATTTTCTAATCTAGACAGTGTTTTCAACAACGATAATGAAGTTATTTCGTTGACACCTTCCCCCCCCCCGACGATTACGTAACGGTGACTAAACAAAAATGATAGAAAGTGGGCTTGAGCGCGGTGGTACAGGGGGTAGCGCTCGTGCCTCACAGCTAGAAGGTCCCGCCTGGACGGGGAGTTTGCCAGTTCTTCCCGTGTCTGTGTGTCCACTGAAAACATGTCAAATAGGTTCCTCTCTGGGGACCCCTGAGATTCCGAATCTCATTGAGTAAATTAAAAAAGCTCTGCGCCATCTCTCTCCCCCTGAGCACACGGCTGACAGTGATGTTATAGAGACGATCTGTTCTCAGGGCAGTGACTTTCCCGATTAAATGACGTAGCGGTTTGACTGCAGAAAGCGTGTGGATGAACGTACAGACGCCTCCCGAAGGTGTACACTGTCGTTGTGTCGTTGGGCAAGACACTTCACCCACCTGGCCTCCAGTGTCTGTGTACATTGGTGTATGAATGAGAGTGAACGGGTGACTGGTTCCTTACTGTTTTGGGCCTGATAAAGGTAGAAAAGCTCTATATAAGTTGAGTCCATTTACCATCTATAAGTCTTATGTACGTAAATGAGTATCCATCCATTCATCCCTCCAGCTTTTATCAGGGGCCGGGTTTCAGAGGCAGCAGTCTGAGCAGAGACACCAAGACTTCCCTATCCAGGCACACCTCCAGCTGTGACACCAGGCCATAGAGACATAGTCCCTCCAGCGTGTCCTGGGTCTTCCACGAGGCCGCCTCCCAATGGGACATGCCTGGAACACCTCCCGAAGGAGGCGACCAGGAGGCATCCAAAACAGATGCCCGAGCCACCTCAGCTCAGGATACTATAAGTATAGTTGTATAGATCTCTTCACTTTTGGCTTTTCCAGCCTGCATACTCACTAAGGACTTGCTCGAGCAAAGACTCACCTGAGGAACTTCTCCAGGTCGTCCCGGCTGCAGGAGGACCAGGACAGGTCGCTCGGGTTACGGCCTTTGACCCATTCTCCAGACATGATGTGGGAGTGGCCAGTGCAGGTGGCGTGGTCGTCATCGTGGCTCATCCCCATGCTGCAAAGGAGAGGGCGCCGGTCAGACGTGAGCTTTTCTGATGCTTCCACTGCTTCCAAAGGAATAATTGATGGTGTAGAAATGGTGCACAGTGTTATTATGAATGTTTAACAACTTATAGATACAGATGGCATCGCCGAGGGGGAAAAAGAATCTCCTGGGAAACACAATTGTTCACTCTTTTTAGACATTTTCTGGCAAAATATGAACTTATTTATCACACAAATAAAGTCGAGTTTAAATCGGCTCCATATGGATATTTTTTCACAGCAGATTGTTTAGTAGAAGCAATGACAAAAAAAAAAGCATTCTCCGTTATTTATGTATTCATGGGCTGTTGAACCACTCTGCTCCTCTCCATGTCTTTGTATCTTTATTTAGTAGAAAACTATTTTCATAATTCAGCATTTGTTAAAGTAGCTTTTGAATAATTAGAACAAGTTTAGATTTTTCTCCAAATTGTTTTCCCCCTTAACTGTATTCAAACATGAGCATATATGGGCGACTCCAGGGATGCCGTCTGTATCTATTAGGAAAGCTTTGTAAATGGTTTATAAACAATACATTATTATTATTTTCATCCAATTATTCACAAAATGGGTATTGCAGTATAAATTTAAGTGCTGTGTAAATCCATATTATCAAGCCAGATTTTTTAAGTTTTGCCGGTTATTTCGGGGATCGCAACCTCAATGGTTTGGGAACCCCTGTTTTAGTTAATAACACGGCAAGCAAATTCAGCCAACAGAATATGTGAGACATCCTGTGACAAATACTGTACAATGTTACACTAATGAACCAGCAATGACTCAAAGTGAAAGTGTAGGTGTGACAGTACTTGTGGCCCAGCTCATGAGCGATGGTGAAGGCCAGGTTGAGTCCATTGTCCTCAGCCAAAACACACTTCCTCCTCGAGCTGCAGATGCCCCCCAGGTAGGCGATACCTGAAACCAGAGCAGTGGCACTTTAGTTCTTAAAGTCAACACACAGCACACGACTCCAGACGTTTGGCAACAGGTACGGCAGAAGTTGTATTGGCAAAATTACAACCAAAAACCAGATTAAGGTTTAAGTATATCTTTTCGTTTAAGTTTTTGAACACGCTATTTATAAGTGAAAAAAATTAATCTGTAAATATTTAAATTGAGTTTTATTTATTTTTTTTAACACTCAATAGAGCTCAACAGTCCCACCTACTGAGTCCGGATGTAAAAAATCCTATTAATTTTTAGCTTCGATTTTCTTTTGGGAAAAATTCTAATATTAATACTATCTTAAAAGCACAATGCCGGCTTATGAGCTATGTGCTGGACATAAAACACACCATGTTAAATTGAAGATTTGTCTAAAACATTAATAATTTTGCTGTACTTTCAAGTAAAAAAAACTTTAGCTCGATTTAGCGTTCTCTGTTGTATCTACCTGGATGACTTCCATCTTTGTTAGAATTTAACCAGAGTTTGGCACATTTTGCCTGGTTTGCCTTGTAGATTGCACAGTCAAATCTACAACACCTGTGCGCGGGGAGTCTGTCATCACCCAATCTAACATCTGATGGATGGGCTTTGGCCTTTTGAAGAAGAGAATTGGATGACTCTCAAAACGTCTATGTAAAATCGATATGTGGAATCGATTCGTATAATAAACGTCGTAAAGGGTGAGTTGTGTCTACTTTTTGCTCTGACAAGATGATATGGGAGAAAACTGGCTAAATGGCTCAACATTGACGACTGCATGGGGGGAAAAAAATTTCACCCGTCATGTCTCGCCTTTAAGCTGTAAAGTAAAGTATACAGTGGGTTCAGGAAGTGTTCATACCCTTCTTTTTATTCCTATGTTTCATCTTTAAGTCTTATATTGAAAATGTTCAGACTATTATTATTGTATTGTATAGTTGTATGGCTGAATATATGTATGTCTTCTCACGTTTTTGCAAGGCTTTTTAAATGTCTATGTTTAATTCATCACTGTAAAGTATTTTGTGTCGAATTTTTACCACAGAATTACACGCAGTCTGTGAACATTCTGACCTCCGTGTACATGTTTATTGTGAGACTAGATGCTGTGGCTTGAAATAAAGACGCTCATAAAATTGCCAGAGACGCTACTAAACACCGGCCTATAGCAGATCTCTCATGTTGTGTAAAAAAAATATATATATATGAAACGCGCCCACCCTAAGTAGGAGCCATATGGAACAGATGTTAGCGGGGCTGTTTACTGCCATACGCTCAGGGCAGGCTGTAATTAAGAGTCTAATGCCTATGATCTGATACAAAAGCAGGGCAGAATCTGAGACATTCCCCACAAAGAGGAAGCGGATCATCTCCCGGGTTTTTACGAGGTGCAGATGAGTACAGTAGAGGAGGACCCAGGGGGGGATCGCCATAGTCTATACACTGTGTCAGGTAAGGACAAAGAGTGTGGAAATACATTTGGATGAGAAAGTTCATGAATCCACCTTTTGATTTAAAAAAAAAGTGCACTCAATTCTTGGATGGGAGTTCAGTTCACTATTGCTTGAGTAGCGAGACTGCGTGAAGCCCAATTTGTGCTGCAACAAAAGCCTGTTTATTTTAATGACTCTGTTCCACACTGACATTATGGACTTATATGACGGGTTTCTTTCTCTGCTCTCATTAGTCGGTGAAACTAAAGTATGGAAATTCTGACTGTTTCTTGAGTAAAACATCTAATGAAGTGGATGAATATCACATGTGCTTCCACCAAACGCACATTTGGAGCCTTTATTTGTCAACTTCGAATGCGTTCTGACCTAACCCCGGCTGGATCCCCTCTCAATAAGCTAACTGTAACTACAAGGCCAGACCAAGGTCTTGTCTCGATGATGGCAGTGTGACCACTGCGCAAAGCCTTCCCCAGCACATCACAAAGATTCTCGATGGGGTTAAGAAATATCGATATAAATGATATTATTGAGGACCACTTAATGCCACTGAAACCAACTTGATTTTTTTTTATGAATTTTTTTTAAATTATGGTAGAAAATAAGTATTTGGTCAATAACAGGAGTTCATCTCAGTACTTTGTTATATACCCTTTTTTTGGCAATGTTAGAGGTCAAACGTTTTCTGTACGTCTTCACAGGGTTTTCACACACTGTTGCTGGTATTTTGGCCCATTCCTCCATGCAGAGCTCCTCTAGAGCAGTGATGTTTTGGGGCAGGCGCTGGGCAACACAGACTTTCAACTCCCTCCAAAGATTTTCTATGGGGTTGAGATCTGGAGACTGGCTAGGCCACTCCAGGACCTTGAAATGCGTCTTACAAAGCCACTCCTTCATTGCCCGGGTGTGTTTGGGATCATTGTCATGCTGAAAGACCCAGCCTCGTTTCACGTTCAATGCCCTCGCTGATGGAAGGAGGTTTTCACTCAAAATCTCACGATACATGGCCCCGTTCATTCTTTCCTTTACATGGATCAGTCGTCCTGGTCCCTTTGCAGAAAAACAGCCCCAAAGCCTGATGTTTCCACCCCCATGCTTCACAGTAGGTGTGGTGTTCTTTCTTTCTCCTCCAAACACGACGAGTTGAGTTTTTACCAAAAAGGTCTATTTTGGTTTCATGTGACCATATGACATTCTCCCAGTCCTCTTCTGGATCATCCAGGTGCTCTCTAGCAAACTTCAGACAGGCCGGGACATGTACTGGCTTAAGCAGGGGGAGCAGGCGCTCCTGTCCCAAGAGACCAAAAGACCAGGCTCAGTCCATAGATCTGTCTCTAGTGAGTATCATGACCTTAAGGAGGTTTTTTCTAAAGACCGTGCATCATCCCTGCCACCACACAGACCTTACGACTGTGAAATTGATCTGATTCCTGGTGCCTTGTTACCCTCAAGCAAGTTGTATAATCTTTCCAAACCAGAAAGGGAGGCAATGGAAACTTGTATATCCGAGAGTTTGGCTGCAGGACTCATTCGCCCCTCCTCATCCCCTGTGGGGGCCGTTTTTTTCTTTGTGGACAAGGACAAGACTGTGCATTGACTATAGGGGCTTGAATGACATAACTGTAAAGAACAAATACCCCCTTCCACTTATTGATTCTGCTTTCAACTCCCTTAGTCATGCTACAGTGTTCACCAAGCTAGATCTCCGTAATGCCTATCATTTAGTCAGGTTCAAAGAAGGAGATGAGTGGAAAACTGCATTTAACACCCCTCTTGGGCATTTTGAATATTTAGTTATGCCATTTGGATTGACTAATGCACCTGCTGTTTTTCAGTGCCTTAATGACATTTTGCGTGACATGCTGAATAGATTTGTGTTTTATTTGGAAGATATTCTGATATTTTCAAGAAACCTGGAAGAGCATGTCAAACAAGTCAGAATGGTTCTGCGGCGGCTCCTCGAGAATAGACTTTTTGTTAAAGCCGAGAAGTGCGATTTTTTCCTCAGTCAGTTTTCTTGGATTTGTGGAGAAAGGGCAAATGAGGTCGGACCCTGCTAAGATAAAAGCAGTAGCTGATTGGCCCACACCTACAACCAGAAAGGAACTCCAAAGATTCCTGGGCTTTGCAAACTTTTATGGGCGGGTCATTCGCAACTATAGTACCGTTGCCTCGCCACTCACCAAACTTACCTCTGTCAAGGAAACTTTTTCTTCGTCTCCTGAAGCAGATGCTGCTTTTGTCCGATTAAAACACCCATTTTGTTCTGCTCCTATTTTAAGACATCCTGATCCCTCAGCTCAGTTCGTGGTGGAAGTGAATGCCTCTGAGTCTGGAGTGGGTGCCGTGCTCTCCCAGTGGTCAGGCTCCGATCAGAAGCTGCACCCCTGCGCCTTCTTCTCTCGACAACTCACCCCAGCAGAGAAGAACTATGACGTGGGGAATCGTGAGCTCTTGGCAGTGGTCCTGGCGCTCAAGGAGTGGAGACACTGGCTGGAGGGGGCCTCTCAACCTTTTTTGGTATGGTCTGATCACAAAAATGTGTCCTACCTCCGCTCTGTCCGCAGGCTCAATTCACGGCAGGCACACTGAGCCCTCTTCCTGGGCCGCTTTAACTTTACGCTCACCTACCGTCCAGGGTCCAGAAATGTGAAGCCTGACGCTTTGTCGCGCCAATTCACTGCTGCCATCTCTGCTGATCCACCAGAGGACACCATTCTACCCTCTTCGTGCTTGGTCGGAGCTGCTATTTGGGACATAGAGAAGGATGTTCAAGAGGCTCAAAGTGAAGTACCTACCCCTGCGAGGGTGTCCAGAAGGACTTCTGTTTGTGCCGCCTACTGCCCGGTCTGCTGTGCTTCAATGGGGGCATGCTTCCAAGGTTGCCTGCCATCCTGGTATCTCCCGCACACTTACCCTTATTCAACAACGTTCCTGGTGGCCGTTTACGTCGTCCGACATTTTGTCAAGCCATTGGAGCGACTGAGTTTGTCTTCGGGCTATCACCCGCAAACCAATGGCCAGACCGAGCGGGCCAACCAAGATCCGGAGGCAGCCATGCGTTGTGTCACAACCAGCCACCCCGCCTCCTGGTCCATCCACCTTCCCTGGATTGAGTACTCCCACAATACCCAGGTCTCGTCGGCCACAGGCATGTCTCCGTTCATGGCTTCTACCGGCTATCAACTTCCACTCTTTCCAACACAAGAGAGGGCTGTGGCTGTGCCCCCTGTTCAAGGACACCTGAGGAGGGCTCGCTGTGTGTGGACGGAGGTTCGGGCTGCTCTCTCTCGCTCCAGGTCTCGCAACCAGATGCTAGCGGATCAGCACCGTGTCCCAGCCCCCAACTACAGCCCTGGACAGAAGGTTTGGTTGTCCGCCCGGGACATTCCTTTGCAATGTGTGTCTTTATCTCCCAGGTTCATAGGACCGTTTGAAATTGAGCGCGTCATTAATCCCACTGTCGTTCGATTGCGTTTGCTTTCCTCCTTGAACATTCACCCCTCCTTTCATGTCTCGCTCCTTAAGCCTGTCTCCTCCAGTGATCTTTGCCCTCCGGCCGAGCCCCGTCCGCCCCGGGTCGTGGATGACCACCAGGCCTTTTCTGTTCGCCGCCTGCTGGATGTCCGGCGACGGGGTTTGCGGCTTGCAGTTCCTGGTGGATTGGAAGGGGTATGGGCCCGTGGAGCGCTGGGTTCCACGCTCTTTCATTTTTAATGAAAGAGCAGGGGGGGGGGGGGGGGGGGTACTGTTATGATTTGGCTTGTGTGCTGTCCTCCTCCCCTTTTTGTTTTTTCTTTTGCAGCAGAGCAGTGTGTGGCAGGGGCGTGGCTGACTCCTCCTGGTGACTGAGAATAGACACCTGCACATTGTTACCTATTCAACCAGATAATTCCGTCCTGTTCGGTAGCTCATCTCTGCACCTGGATTTTTTTGAAAGACATTTTGTTACATACCTCAAGATACTTACCTGCTGTTTTCCATCTGCCTAGATCCTTCCGGTGTCCTGCTCCAGTCGGCCAGCTCCCTGCCTCACCTGCCTGCCACCATTGCCTGCCTCCAAGTTTTGTTAAACTGTTAAAGTTGCTTCCTGGATCAGTCTCTGCTTTGGGGTCCGATAGTTAAGCGCAACACCGTGACTGTGTTGGTTTCCTCCGGGTTTAAAACAATTAAAACAGTTCAAATACAATGTTAAAACAGCATGAATGAAAAGGTTTGTCGCTTTCCAACAGAATCTAAGGCCTGCCCTCCCAAATTCCACGCCTCAGCAGTCATAGGCGCAGGACTGTATCAGCAGATTGGATTGCATTTCGATAAGCTATCGCAGGATGATGTAATGGCAGAGATTAGCATTGATCCCCAGACCCCACGGCCATCAGAGGGTTTTTGTTTGGGTAAGCGCGGGCCTTTCTGCTCCCACACGCACATATTTGTACACAGGTCTGCACAAACACACGCACACAGTCAACTCGGCACTGTTTACCGAGGGGACAAGACGCTCACCAAACACAGCTAGACGGGCTAATAGATCAAGTTTTCTTTCTTACTTATGTGACAGTAAATGAAATATATCGACTCACTTTTACATACACACAAAGATTGAGCTGAGAACTTACCCACAGTGTCACAGGGCTCATCTTTGTGGACGCAGAAATCTGTTCTGAAAGAAACAACACTTTCCTCAATCGAAAGTCTGTAAGTTTTAAATCAATTGAATTTATTTCAATTCAATATTTCAATCAAAGTAGATTGAAAGTAGATATACCTTACAAAGACCT
Source organism: Proterorhinus semilunaris (assembly GCA_021464625.1). Lineage (NCBI taxonomy): Eukaryota > Metazoa > Chordata > Actinopteri > Gobiiformes > Gobiidae > Proterorhinus > Proterorhinus semilunaris. The sequence continues at coordinate 7,828,157 of CM038346.1, forward strand.
TTATGAAAAAAAACATCTTGCACAAAGTTAATTAGTAAAACGATTATTCCTCCACACTGCCTAACTTGCAAAAATAATTTCATTTGGACTCATTTCAGTGCCGACTCATCAGATAAATGTTCCATTTGCTTGATAAAGATCGGTAATTATCTTTTACTAATTACTCATGAAAACTGGGTCTCTCACGCACCTGCACCTGGTGAAATGCGTGAGCAAAGTGTTTGATCTGACACCGTTACAGCTACAGTCATGTTGCTGTAGTCTAGTGTTGCACCTCAGTTAAATCTTGTACCTGGTGACCAGCACAGCAGCATCCACCGGCACATCGTCCCGGGCCCCGGGAAGGTAGTTAGTCCCCAGGTGCCTGGCCCCCAGCTCCTGGTACTGCCATTGACAGAAACTCTCCAAGGAGCGTTCTCCGTGGTGGCTCACCTTCAGCTTGGACTGCAAAACACAAACATGTTTAGAAATAAATCCCATTACACCTTTTACACTAGGAGTGCGACGTATGAGGTATTGAATGTTCAGATCAGTCCAACTGTGAACCGTTTCGGTACAAAAACCTAGTCCTTTGTGGCGGGATTGCGACGCTGTTTACTCATCTGTGATGCATGGATAGACCAGGCCCATGAAAAAAGCATGAAACCACGCTCAGTGTTTTTTTTTTTTTATAAAATCTGAAATATGACGAAGTTGATAATATGGATGCAGTAAATTGCTAGAAATTGTTGAACCAAAATATGATTTTAGTACCGTTACACCCTAGACACTAACCACTCAGCCACCGTACGGCCACCCGAAGCACCAACCTCGAACAACAAAGGAAGCAAAGCAGCACATACTGGGCGGTTATGAAGCAGCAGCAGTTTGGTGACTCGGATGTTGATCCTGGTGCCCAGACTCTGGTGCTGAAACATGTTGTAGACCTGCAGGAACAGCAACGACTGCAGTTATTCTGGTGATACAATGTCATCTGCAAACATCAAAATATCTCGTCTCTATGGATAAATCCAGATAATCCTGTGGTTTACACATCTACAAACATGTCCACATCTAAAAAATGTGCCGTCGTAAAGATCATTTTGATGTTCCTGAGAGCTTTTGTCCATTAATGCCTTTTGTAGTAACATAAGTCCTTTGCCAACTGCACACTCGGCTCAACTTTTGACGACTCATCTCCAAGACATTATTGACAAACAGTACAGGCCGTGAAGGCTTTGGTACATCAGTATTTCTGTTTTAACACAGGGGGAGTGCGTCTGTGTGCTGCAGGGAGTGAGAGGAAGACAATTTTGCGCAGCAGCTGTAAACACGAAGCTAAAAGAGGAATGACCTTAAACTGTGATATTTATTAAGACAGGGCGCTGACCATGTTCATGACGGTGAGCAGGAAGCGCTGTGCCGCCTCGGCGCCGTGGTACCGCACCATGTCGGAGTCGGCCACCACCACCGTCTCCACCGTGTAGGCCTCGTGCAGCCCGATGGAGTGCCTCTTCCGGCGGGGGGCGGCTCCGGCGGACGGCCTCCTCTGCACTGTCAATTACACACATCACAGCGAGTCAGCAGGTCAACGGGTGCAAGCATTCAGCTTTGAGATCTTCCAAAGGAATGAGATTTACACATTGTTGGCGTTTAACTGTTTAAGTATGCGTTAGGGTTGGGTTAGCAATTGTGCATATGCAAATCTCAAAGCGTATTGACTTGAGACCTTACAGCCTCTATGCCAGTGTGATGCCTCATTTGAAAGCCAAGACCTTCTAGTTTCTAAAACTATGTGTAAGATTTGTGTGCGCTCGTCTTCTTTACATTAACATCGCTCGCAACCTCGCCCATCTTATTAAGCACTCGCCGGACACGCTTCAAACTATCTCTCCTATTGTGAGTTGCCCATAACACTGTCCATATCCCGAATATATCGTCTTGCTCTAGCACCACTATTGATAAAGAGCACGGGGCAAACTCCACACAGTAGAAACGTGATCAAAACCCCACCACATGAGCCCCACCGCGATGTTATGATCTGTACATAACATCGCCCTGAGACTCCAGCCACTTACTGCACCAGGTATGAACATAGCGCCCCCGTCAGCGGAAAAGCCTGGTCTACAGTCTGCGTTTCAAGATCGGGCCCTCTATCTTTCACTCTAAAATAATAATTATTATCATCATAGTAGCAATTGAGTCAATTCTTTGAGAGCAGGTTTAAAGTGTATGTTTTCTCTTCTCAGAAAACGGAAAATGTGAGTGCTTCCTTAATAGTGAAAGGCGCAATAACCTTGATCAGTTCAGAATTTTATGTGTGGCATAGAGAAAAGCATTCCTGAGGGATGCATTAGAAAGTCAATAAAAAGTCTGAGACACTCGCCACTGCAGCAACGTATGTTACTTTGTTTCTTAGAGCCAAACCTTAGTGTTAGTTTCGTTAGTTTCTGCAGCAACTTATACATTATAGGCAGGTTTAGAAAGTGTTGAACGCAATCTATTGAGAAAATAAATGATCAATAAAAAAAAGCATAAATAGGTTAGGTTTGGTTAGGTTAGTTTATATGTTTTCTTGCAATTCTGAGAAAAACTAGTCAAACACAGTGTCATACCTTTTTGAAATGTCATGATATGCTTTAAGACTCCTAACAACTCCTACAGCTGTATTGTCGTGAGGTCTGAATTTTCAGTCCCACAAAAATCTATCTCGCTTGAGCTGGTGGATTGGAAGAGTCCCACTAATCACGTGGCCGTTTTGGTCCGGAGCCTTTCCAGACCGATACGCCCGCGATCACGTTTGTGCGAAGAGCCTTGTAATGGTTGACGGGACAACAGTTCTGTCAGAGTTACCTCGTGCGGTCCCGCAGGAGCCGGCTCGCTCTCTGGACGGGTTGGGCTCCGGGGTAGAGCGCCTGTGCCGCTGTATCCTGTGTTTCTGGCCCGAGGAGGAATGCAGCGGTGAACTCTGAAGTGGCTCGATGAAGAAGACATCTTCCCCGACGTGGACCAACCCCGTCTGTGCACAAGCAAACACAATCTACTATTCCACCGCACATGGAAGGAGCACTTTGGCATTCAGAGGTTCATCATCGACTGTCTGGACTACTTGGAGTCTCTACAGAACAGATGTAGTCTGTAGTATCACCCCTTAATGATTTTTCCTGGTTTTGAAAATATGACTTATAACATCAGTTGCATTAATTATAATTTCATTTCAGTGGCGCAGCAATTTTAATGAAGAAATGTTGGGCAGAAAAGTAATTTTTATTTGGATTTTTAAGCTACTGATGGAGGTAAAGTTCCGTAGCAGTTTGACTCATTCCCCAATTGACACAACATGGTTGGCACGGCAACAGTTTATAATTGTTTGCCTCTATCTATGCCACTTCCTGTCACCGCCCAACAAGGAAGTGAAACTAATAAACATCACAAAAATGGTCAAACTAAAAAAAGCTGGGTACAATTTTCAGCAAACGCTTACACATATAATTGCGTTTCAGAAAAAAATTGTGTCTAATGTGTCATGGAGATTCGGAGCTTTAAAGCTGCTTCATTCTGTTTGAACACTGACCACTTGTGGACAAACTTTATAATTGCGACTTCTCATTTGCACGACCACAGCACCAACGGGCGTTTTGAATATTTGCGTGAACAACCTGCTATTGATGTTTTAACAAGAGTAACTTTTTTGTAATGTGGCTCTGTTCCACGGAGCTCCAGTGGGCGGGGACCTGTCACTCTGCTGCTCCGAGGCAGGACCTCAAAGCGCAATCTTTCTAATAATAATATTAATATTGATAATTTGCTGTAGATCGCGTTCCTTACGATTCCCGCGGCCAAGCAGCTCAAAACAGCTCAAAAAATGTCGTCAAAAAAAGACCTGGACATTATAATTTATGCTTTTTCATATCAACAATTACTCTGCTCTGAACAAACTGCCAATTGTTCAAAATTCTGCAGCTACAATTTTAACAGGTGCCCCTCGAAGGTCTCATATCACTCCAGTCTTGTCGGCTCCCCGTAAAAGTTCAAAATTGATTTTAAGATTTTAGTGCCGACTTTCAGAGCCTTAAATGGTCAGGGCCCCACAGCACATCCAGGACCTTGTGAGTCCCCAAGACCAGTGTTCATTTTGACAAGATATTTTAATTTAGTTTTAGTCTTAGTCTTTTGACGAAAATGTAGTTCAATTTTAGTCGAGTTTTAGTCAAAAAAATATCTTCAATTTTAGTCGAGATTTAGTCGACTAAATTTAAAACACATTTAGTCGACTTTGTATTAATAATATTCATTATAATCATATTTAATCGAGGTCCTCTGCTTCATGGAGCTGCTCCCTCATGAACAAAGCTCAGAGCTGTTCCTTTGGCAGAGAATTTACATGATATGAGGCTCTTTCAGACGGTCAATAGAAGTTTGTATGATTTTAGTCTCTCCTTTTCATTTTTATTTAGTCTTATTTTAGTCGACTAAAATATCTGGACATTTTAGTCATAGTTTTAGTCTCATGAAAAACTTTAAATGTAGTTTTAGTCCAATTTTAGTCGTCAAAAAAATCACTTTGACTAAAATTAAGACTAAATATTTTAGTCTACGAAATTAACACTGCCCAAGACTCATTATAAGACCCGCGGGGACCCGTCCTTTCAGTCCGTTGTCCCCAGACTGTGGAACGCCCCACCCCTGTCTCTGCGTCTGGCCGACTCTGTTGACTCTTTTACAAAGGATCTGCATACGTGTTTATTTAAGAGCTTTTAGTTGATGGGGTTTCACTAGAGTCACTTTCATTTTACATATACATTTTTATATTGTTTGTTTTTTACCTATTACAGCACTTCGGGATTTGATCTGTGAAAAACGCTTTAGAAATAAACGTACTTACTTAGAATACGTATTTACTTGCTGCAGGCGCCAAATACGGACACCACATGAACGCGGTTTAATGTGAAAATGGCGGAAATGCAGCACATTTTCTTTTTTTGGCCAAAGTAAGGACCAGAAAACATCCGTGGTTTAGCGCCTCATCGCTCAAAACTGTCAAACCAAGGCGACCCGTTGAAACACTCTCAGCCAGTGAGCCGCTTTGACACACGACTCACAGAGTGAAGCACTTTACGGGACAACTGACACTGTAGTCACATGACCAGCATCATTTGATAGCGTGGCAGTCTGATACTAAAGCCACGTACATCTACTTTCTATAGTTTAACAATGATTCACCTACAATCGTGTATTAATGTAGGCGCATTGAGTTGCCTTGTGTACGAAATGCACAGTATAAATAAAGTTGCCTTGCCAATTGATTCCAAAACAGCAACTTAAAACTGAAAATTATAGTGACATTACGTATTCAAACCCTAAACAACACTCGCAGACCCTTTGCTCTTTGAACGTTCATAAAAGCGAAGAGCTGTGGGAAATTCCATTCACTGCCCATGAAAGCCAATATAAAAGCCTGAGTGAATGTTTACAGTATTAGGCTTAATAACAACATAATAACATGGGAATATGAAAGAATAAAGAGGTACAAATGCTTTTCAAATCCAAGGGTCCCTTTCTCTATTGTGCGCTTGTAAAATAAACTGTAGGACAAAAGCAAATGTACTTTTTAGGCCAGGACTGAACGTATCCTGGCTCGTTCTCCAACATGACACATGAGTTTGGTCCAACAAATCAGTTTGCACCTGACAGTGGACAGATCACACCAACAAAAACAAACTTCCCTCGGCTGTGGGTGACAAACCTGCGCCACAACAGACTGCACTTTGGTCATCGAATGTATGACATAATGAGAGCCAACTCTTAGGAGTCCGTTCATTTCAAAAAGCCCTTCAACAACGTGGCACAGTAGCCTATATTTAAATGTTCTGTATAATTACAGTAAAAGTGTAAGATTTTTTCATATAAAAAGCAAAAGTTTCATATATATATTGGTCAACTTTGGTTGTTGTAAGGCACTTTAGAAATAAAACTTGCTTGATTGATGGAAATCAATGGTGCTGCACATAATTGATAATTGGAATGGGGTGGTACTTTTTTTTATTTTGAAGTAGTATTCAGATCTTTACAACCTTTCCACTGCTTCTCTAACTTGCCAAGTTTTCTTTGTTAGGAGCTATTTTTTCAATCAAAAGACATCGGACTGAACCTCATGATGGTGGTCACTAAAGCTACAGTAATTACCATGTAATGAATGTATCTTCTTCAAAGGCTGGGTCAGTGGCTGCAGGGCCGCTGCTAGTCAGAAATGTTTGGGGCACCAAGAGTTTAGAAGGAATATATTTAAGATCCTATGTTTCTCTGCTGTGCTCCAGCTCAGACTCCTTCCTCTCGCTCTTCTTTTACGCGCCGCTGTGAGCACAGACTCCAGAGAACACTACAGGCTGCTAACTTTCTGTCAGGGCATCTGTACTCATGAATTTATTACTGTTTTATCTGTTGAATAAACATTTGATTTGGCACACATTTCCTTTACTGTTTTTCTCCTCGTTCTCATTGAGTGAGGCATGTTGTGTCGACTGCATTAATACTTTAATATGCCATTCAGTCTTCAATGGCATCAGTGGTGCCCGCTGGAGCACTTGATGCCCTCCGCACAGCGCGTTATGAGCGTAAAGCAAGCAAATTAAAACCCTATACTATGTACCTCAGCATTGAAATCTTGCATTTTAAAATTTGACACGATATCCATGAAAGGCAAAGACAAGAAAAGGCGTGAGAGAATGGGCTGGCGGGGGTTTCAAACCGTGAATACAGCTGTTAGTGCAGGACTGTTCAGGACGGGTCCAGTGACAGACTATGAGCTTTAAAAAATGTGGAGGACAGTTTTGTGTGCCAATAAATACAGTTTGGAATGATTAAGAAGCAGAAGGAGGTCAACATTGTGTGACTGGAGTGAAATACTGCAGGAATGTTTTTTGATAATGATGTAATAACATGGTTAGAAGCTCTGAAAAGTCGATAATGCACGACATAGTTAAGTCCCCTTAATATGTTCTTTACTTTTCTTAAGTTCATATTTCAACATATCTTTAGAGCCAGAGGCCTATTGGAGGGCCAGATTGGACACCTGCTATGCGCATTGAGTTGCCTTGTGTACGAAATGCGCGGTATAAATAAAGTTGCCTTGCCTATTGCCAACCCCGGATGATGAGCACACTGGCTGCACAAGTTACCTGCTGGAGAAAACAGAACTCACCAGGCCTCCGCAGGTACTGAGAGACGCCACTGAGCCGGGCTGGTCGAGCACAGAGCCGGAGTAGTAACAGAGCTCACCCGGGGGCACCCTCCGCACCTCTGCGCCCTCGCCTCGCCTCTCCTCAACCACAAAGTCCCGCCGCAGAAAGGACGTGTCTCGCGTCAGGTTGAGCACCAGGCGCCCCCCAAACGCGGGCAGCTCCACCAGGATGTCCCGCCGGGTGTTGCTCCAGCGGCGTCCCGCGGCAGCAGAGGGAGCATCCAGGGAGCGCGGCCCCCGGTGTGCAGCGTGGCGGGACAGGTGCGCCGCTGCTGGTCCGGCCAGCAGCACTGGGACCACCTCATCCGTGTCCAGCTCGCAGCGCGCTAGGGAGGGAAGAGTTTATAATCAGCGCACAGCTCTGACTTGCACGGGTTTTATAAGCCACGTAACCTCGTGCGTAAAGACGAAAGAACACACACAAAAAATTACAACAAAAAAAGTTTTATCCGCAAGAAGTGTGCACGCGAACCACTACTCTCCACATCAGTGCAGAACAACGAACAAAATGTGCTGCTGGGTCACTTACTTAAGGCTGGTTTGACCTACATCTGAAACACACAAAGCCCTGTGTTCGTGGGAAAGAAGCCCGTCCACTCACCACTTATTGCGTTGTAGGAAAGCAGTAACAGCAACAGGTCTGCATGGCTTTGGCGCATGATAGAGCACGTCTCCAAAACGAACGGGGGCTTTGGACGCTGGCGGCTGGGGATGAGACCGTGGCGACACTTTTTTCTCTCCTACTGATGTAGAAGAAGTTGGGGTAAATCGGGCTGGAGTTCCTTGGGAGAGCTGGGATACGCCTCCCCCCGGGCCGGGCGGCCCTCCGCTCCGCTCTCATTGGTCCGGCTGCGCCCTGAGCCGACGGAACGCGAGAAACGGCCTCCCCTGGTTGGCCACGGCGGCTGCCCGTCACTGTCAAGGCATGAAACCCTACACGTGGTTTTAGGAGGAGGAAAAAAAAAAAAAGGTTGGCTTCTATGCCGAGTGTGTAAACTCGTGTGGGGAGATTTGGAAGATTGGTGCCAGCCGCAAAAGCTCATTGTGTCTGTCTTCCGAGGTTTCCACGAAAAAGATCCGCTCGTGGTTGCAGTGTTCAAGCTGATGAGCGAGAGACACGGGGCCGAGCGCCTGGGCTGTCTTTACAGACCCAGCATAGTGTGTAGGAAGACATTGTGCAAAAACCGTACAGCTGTATGTGCTTAAAGGCCCTCTACTTGATTTGTCTCTGATAGTTTTACAATCAGTTTATTGCAGACAAGACCCCTAGTGTTGTTTGCATCTGATGTGTTTGCAGCATAACATTTTCAAATGTGCACACTGTTTGGAAACCACAAATAATCAGATATCGGGCTTTTATTTTCTTGCAGCAGAGTAGATATCTATTGTCACCATGAAAGAACAGATCACACTTTGTTCTATAGCACATTTCTACAGTCACGTGCATGAAAGTAACAGTATATGAATGACAGTATAGCAAAAGGCGCCTGAAACATGCATTAAACTAATCCCGGTGGACAAGATGTGCGGGCGGTCTTGGGAGAGCTAGAAACGAGTTTGGACAACAGCTAACAGTGTATCCTCGACTAAACTCCGAACACGGGAGCACGTGTATAGGGGCGTGCGTGGCGTGCGTGGCGTAGACACGAGCGAGAGGCAGTTGACCTCAGCCCCGGAGTGGACGATGTTGTTGCATATTTGAAATGGCGAGCGTGGGGCGTCTGGAGGCCTGGGCGAGGACTAAATGTAGTGCAGGCTATGGGCAGCGGGGGGGGGGGGGTCCCGCAGCTCCTCTCAGGGGCCATTGGGACCACCTTGAGGGCAGGACCCCCAGGCTGCGGTCAAATATGTGTAAGAATAGGCCACTATGAGCCAGCCCACTGGGACACAGAGCAGCACAACCCTCTCCTGTTCGGCCACACCGTGAGGCAGGCGCAAAGTCTCTCACTCTTTTTAGTCTATTGAAATATTTCAGCAGGTCTCAAGACTAAAAATGAAAGAGGGGTTATTATGCTTTTTGCAGGTATTTGGTGATATACGTCTTCGTCACAGTGTTGGTTAGAAAATGCAATATCTAAAACAGCTTTAACAAAATCTACCATAAGCCCCTCCCATACCTCCCCCCCCCCCCCTTGCTCCCCTTCGCTGTGCAGCTGTTTCAATAAAGAGGGGAGGGGAAAAAAAGGGATAAAGTACACCGCTTGGCCCATGTGGCAATAGTGAAGCTATAGCGAGTGTGTTCACTTTGCGATGAGAGGATTAAGCTAAACAAGCGATCGGGAGGTGAGGAAAGCATGTCCCGGATACGTAGGGGGAGCTGTCGCCGCGCTGCTAAGAACAGCCTTTTCAAAAGATTCAAAGATGTGCGAGTGGCTCAAAACACAGCTGCGGGAATGAGGAAAGAGCAACATTCTGACATGGTAAAAAGCTCTTAAAACTCCACCCACTCCCTTTTAAAGAACCTGTACTTGATTTATTTCAGAGATGGAATTAAGTTTGTGTTGTAATATTGTAAAAGCACACACTTGTGAAATTAGATGCTTTGTGCATGTGATTATATTCCTTTTCTTCAGCTGCCTAAATGTGTAAGTCTAGCATTAGCTAACGCCATCATTTTGTTTACGTTCTATTGTGAGGAACGTATAAAATTATATCTGTGCATTGTCCTATTGCTAGGACACATCCACCGCGTGTGTTATTGCTTCAGAGTATTTCTGAAATCCTTTGGGTGAGGTTATATATTATCTGGGGACATCTCCCCAAACAGTGGGACGGAGGAGTTTTCAGATTTTTATTTAGAAGGACCGAAAGGCAGAAAACCCCTGTTGTATCCCATTTAGGTAATTAGGCTTGTTTATGGGACGGCCCCTGGCCTGTACGTGTGGGAGGAAGTTATGTCCTGCTGCTGCTGCTCCCTCTTTTCTGTGTGCAGGTCCTCCCCTGGCTCGCCCCTCCCTCACGGCTACTGGGCGTGGCTCCCCAGCTGCTATCTATTTAAGAAGATTGTCTACACCTGGCTGTGTTCTCTTATGGCTAAGGAAGTAAAAGCGGGAAGAGGTGGAAGAAGAAGAAGAGCCATGCGCAGTGAAAGGTTTCATGGGAGTAGATCAGAAGTCTTTCTTGGCTTTTGTGGCAGTGATCATCAATGGCACGGCTGGGCTCCAGGAGAAAACCGGCAAGATCAAAGTGATACTTGAAGAAGCACAGAAGTTTTTGCATGTTGATGGCATTTCTGGGGAGGGTTTGACCATTCACTGTAGGTTTTATTTCTATTTTCTTGATGGACTTGTAGATTTGTGCCCTGTCGCGAGAACGAGGGACACAAGTCGGCTGACTCAGTTTCCCACAAATGGAGAAAGAAGGTTTTTTCAGATTATTTTAGTTGAGATCACGAAGAAGCCTCACCATGTTTTAGATAACAGTATTGGTATATTTAAAAACGTGAAATCTCGGGGTGAAAAAGTCGGAGAAATGGCGTACGCCGTGGGGGCGTGTCATTGTGTGTGTGTCACGGAGGCCGCTGCTGCTAACGCTGGGATACGACTGCAGAGGTTCGTTTTTCTGCGTGAAACCAGTGAACTTTTCCAGGCTAACTTTTCCAGTGCGACTGATGATGCCCTGGTTGTAAGCACGCACAGCGCCCCCTGCTGGCCATTGCGTTTCCCGAGCCAACTCGCCTTCACAGGGTGTTTTAAGGATGTAGCGCGGATTTGCATAACTCTACATTGAACTGAGCGACGAAAATGGATTTGATCATGAGTTTGCTGAGCAGAAGGCACACAAAGGATGAGGCCATTGTTGTGCTGTAAGCTAACGTGGTGTGTTCAGTGGGTTTTGTTTTGTTCTTGGCGTAAGCTGTGTGTGCAGGTTACGGATAATATAACGTAGTCATTGTCCATGGCACTAATGACCATGTGTGTGTTCTTCTTTCCCTCTGGTCAAATGTGTGTGTGTTGGGATAATGTTGCTAGTTGTGTTGCTAGTTGCTGTAGAGGTAGGCTCTATGGGAAGTGGATTTATGCAAGAGATATTTATTTATAATAACTGACTATTCAAAGGAATTTGTTATTAGTTTACAGCTACAATGACATAGAAAGCAACATCTAGCAATGACTGTGGCTAATTACTGGTATAAAGTATTCAATGTTTCTGAATGCATTTGTTTTGTAGACAGGCTTTGCCCCCAGGGGCCCCGGACCCCACTTTGGGAACCACTGACTTATCTAAACGAGATGTAAATGAGCCCTATTCACTCGAATCGCCGCTACGTCTCAAATATTATCAGATTTCCATGTATTACACATTGTTGGAAAGCTTGGAGACTACACTTTAACAATCTGTGAAAAGCTCAAAATGCTCCAGATCCAGAGTGTCCCTGGTTCCTGTGACTGGGCACATTTGTGTAATTCCCTCAAGAAGACTCTGATCCAGTGGGTGGCAGCAATACACGTTTTTGTAGTCGGCTGCCATAAAACCTCAAAAAGAAGACGTGGCTTTGTGCTCAGCCCTGCTCCAGCCTGCCCCCCATACAGCCATCTAAAGACTTTGCACTTTTGCACATTTTGAATTGTTATTACTTTAATAAAATTGGCATTTAACTGCCCTTCCTCGTTTGTCCTGGCACCTCATTGAGCCGGTCGTGACAAAATGGGGGCTCGTCCTTGCGTAAATGGAGTTTGAATATTAGTCCGATTTGTTTTTTGCGTCGCTAATCATTGTCGGAAGTCACACATTGTTGTTACACATTGCCAGGTGTCTCTTGTCAGGTAAGAGACACATTTACAACAGGGGTTTGTGTCTGGTGGGGTTTTAGGCATCAAGTGCAGCAGGTTGGCTGTGTAGGCAGTCAGCCGGGGGTGCGGTCTGCAGGGTCTGGTTTCAGAGAGCTGCTGTACTGCCTGGCCTTATGCTTAAGTCACACCGCGAAGTGTAAGAAGAGTCAGGTAAGCTTAGTTATGTCTGGGGTAGTCAGAGGGGACAACCTGGGGGGCAACTTTTGCTCTCATGCGTTTGAATAGTGTGTGGCTTGTTCTTTAAAGTGAATTTGTTGCGATGGACTTTAAAGCAGTATTAAGTAACTTAATAAGTCCTTTCCGTAGTCCCTCTGGGGGTAATACAAGTGTTAACGGGATGATTGGAGGGTCTTTCATCTCCCCCGGTGTCTCTGGCCAGAAAACTACAATTGCAACTTTGCCTGCACCGGGTTGGAGGCCCCAATACACACTAATGGAATCACGAAGAAGAAGCTAATGGACAAAGCAAGCTGCGGGCTAGCCCTACTTAAACAGTATTTACAGCCAAGTTTGAGTGAAAAAAATGATCTCCATTGTGTAAATGGATGTACAATATCCCTCTCTCTCTTTGTCTTTCTGTCAAAATCTTCCTAAATCTTCTATTTAAGAAGATTGTCTGCACCCATAGCTGTGTGCTCAGCCCTGCTACAGCCTGGCCTCGATGCAGCCATCTGCCCTTCTGGGTCCCTTCCTCATTTGTCCGGTCATCTCATTGAGCCGTCGTGACAGTAAATGAAACAGGGCACTACGGAAGTGATTTATTAAAATTTTTTATAGACATCATGGCCATCACAAAGCTACGTTTCCCTTTATAAAATAGTTAATATACGTCCATCACAGCACTCACTCTGTAAGGTGCTGTGTAAAAAGTGCAGCATATAATACTCCCCTGGTGTTTGACCGGGTTATTACAACTGACTCGTCCTTTTCAGTCGTCATTGGCAACAGCATTAGGTAGACAAAGACACAGCCAGATTTGGGAGTTAAAAGGGGACAAAGTGACATTTGCGAAATGAGCTAATAGGAAATAAGTTAAAATTGCTTGAAGTAAACTTTTCAACTTGATTTGAGTATATTTTGACGAATCACCTGTGTACACAAAAAAAGTCTTGTATTTTAATAGACACTTGATTTAGAATATACAACACAGTCAGAATCAAACCCCATGGTGCGATTTTAGTATTGTGACAACACTCGGCACTTTCTGATGGAAAGGAGGCCATATTTTCAAACGCAATAATTAGTTTTTGTCTCATTTTGACCAGAAAAACAGATATTTTGGCTTTATTTGCAAAGACATATGGGACTGATATTGTGTTTCTAAACGCAGGCTTTAGACTAAACCTTTCACAGTGGTGAAGGGGAGCTCCAGCGTGGTTGGCGGTGAGTGAGGGGGTGCTGCTGTTTTGATCATGTTCCTGCAGCGTGTAGTGACCCGTGCGGCGCTCTTCAATACCAGACCCAGCGGTATGTTCTCTCTAACTCGGGACTTGACCAATGTTTAACTCTCAGTGGAATAAAGTTTGTACTTTGTCCAGTACATGACGCGGCCTAATGGGCTCCACACACAGGAGGCGATGTCGCTCAATTAATATTCAATGGAACTAGCGCGTCCTCCCTCCCCCCGCTACGTGACAGATGACATCCGTGCATGTGAAATCGTATGCTCGTCCACACAGATGTGCACACACTTGCGACGCAAAACAAGAAAGTTGAGAAATGTTCAACTTTTGTCGCTGTCGCCTGGCACTGCAACCAGTCAGCGATGGTTTAATTGACAAAACGACACATTTCCCAACATTAGTCAGTCTTTTAGAACACATTATCTAACCAAATCGTCAATGATATACAATCAATGATATTTATAATGTTGTATAATGTTCCTTTGTCTCCACAGCATATAAAATACCATTTACTTTCTTAGCTCAACCACTCTGTATAAACTTATATGTATGTTGGTTTTCACCCAGGAGGCGATGGATTTCCCCCGTTGCTGTCGAGCCCATGGATGCTGAAGGAAGCACATGAGGTCACGAGTGATGTTCATGTAAAGATGAGCAGAGGAGAGGGTAGAAGTGCTTGTTGCAGTTACACTCATAGACTGTAAAAAGAATAGACAGCTCCTCCTCACTCCTCCCCCGTTTACCAAAATGACCACGTTCGAGGGGGAAATCATGGCGGATTTACAGGCTCCTCCTCCCCAGCTCTGACGAAGCATGTTCCTAAAAAGGGCATAAGGGCGGGATCTTGACTGTAGACCCGGCCCTGCTTGGCCCTCGCGGGGCGTGTAATGGGCGTGTATTTCTGTTGTAATCACGCCCATGGCCAGGCAGCAACGTAAACGGCCTGTCAATCAAAGTCAGGCCCTCATTAATTATGCAAGATTTCAAAAATGTATACTACGATAACCAGCCCGGTGCCCCATATCGTTTTTAACCCAGCGTAATCACAGGAGAAATATCTAGCTCTAGCCACTTCTAAACCATTAGGCACCGGGCATTAAAGTTGTTTTTAACGTGTCTAAAGTCCAATGCATTCCAATGGGGGAATAGCGGCCATATGGAGGTACTACAGCAAAGGTGGAGCAATGGCGGCCTCCAGTGTCGTAGTCACAAAGCAGAGCGGCCATTGGTTACACTGCGCCTCAGCCGACCTTTCTAAGCCACGCCCCCAACTCCCGCGCCACGCAAGCACTGGCACACACGATGTCACTCTTCTGCGCTAACGCTGTCGTTGCGCCAGGGAGAAGATCGGGCCCATAATGCTTACTGCATTTAGGTTTTTTTTTTTCTCGACCCATCAAAGCCCTCGCAGAGACAGATACATTCTCTTGATACAAGACGTTTGAACTTATTTTAGACTTTGTGATGAGCAAGACTTACTGCTAAAATGTTTCAAAAACAAAAAGCCAACAAAAAGTTCACATTTTCAGTAATAAAAAAAAAGTAACTGCCTGTTTATAGAATTCTACAGAAGTTGCTCGAGTTGTGGTTTCTCAAAGAGCTTATGTGAATTTACAAATTTTACAACCATTTTACATGTTATATCACATACAATACTCGGCTATTCTGTAAAAGTTGTGCCGACGTTGTCTGTGGAAATGTTCTTTTAGCACAAGTCCGTCCCGAATGTGAAATGATTTTTTGGCTCTCCAGTAAAGTTTTGGTCAGTACACCGTCTTGGCCGGGCAGTAGACGTGCAGAGGGGGCAGGAGCTCAGAGCAGCCGTTTTTAAGCTTCCCGTGGACCACACCTCCACGCTGACTCCGCAGCTCCTCGGCCTCTTCCTGCTCCTCCAGACTCAGCTCCTCTTCATATTCATTGTCGCTTCTCTCATCTCCCGTCAGCTGCAACACACACATATGGTCCTCAATTCACCACTGGATTTGGTTTAGGAAGACAGACGGTTAGGATGACAGTATTCTGCACCAAAGCGGGAACTTCTCCTGGGACACTGAGCTGGAGATGCCCCACTTTGGGCACCGTTACGAGTCTGATCTGAGTACGGGCGCATGAACAACGGGTTTAGAGGCACATTTCACTACTTTCAGGGTATGCCAACAAAAAGTAGCTTGCAAGTTCATACAATTGATACAGATGCTTACTCAAATGTCAGGGTTTACAATATGCCAAAGGAGGAACACTACTAGAACATAAATCAGGTAGAGGACCTATAAGCTCTTGACTCCCGCCTTAAAGGGACTATACGGGTTTTAAAATGTTAAAATTATGTATTTTCCTCCCCCTACATGTTCCAGCAATGTCCTAATGCGTAGAATGAGCCCAGACCTGTTCACCACAACTACCTCTAAAATCCTCCACTGTCACTCAAAAAGGTGTTGCCATCATGCACGAGCTTAATATAGAGACTGCAGTTACACGTAAGACCTGAGGGGGGAAGTAGTGAGTAAAAAAAATGACCAACTTGCATCCCTTTAACCGAGCACATTTCCTCCAGTTAGCCTATAGGCCAGTATAACAGCTCATTTTGTGTGTGTTTTTTATTGTTGCTATTTTGATGCTTATAGATTTGGGTAATACCAAACTGGAGACAATGTACCAATGTTAATTTTGACAACATATTTTAATTTAGTTTTAGTCTTAGTCTTTTGACGAAAATGTAATTGAATTTTAGTCAAGATTTAGTCAAAAAAAAAAAAGAAATACATAAATTTAAGACACATTTAGTTGACTTTGTATTTATAATATTAATTATAATCATATTTAATCAGGGTCCTCTGCCAAAGGAACAGCTCTGAGCTTTGTTCATGAGGGAGCAGCTTCATGAAGCAGTGGATTTACATGATATGAGGCTCTTTCAGACTGTCAATAGAAAATTAGATGATATTAGTCTCTCCTTTTCATTTTTATTTAGTCTTATTTTAGTCGACTAAAATATCTGGACATTTTAGTCATAGTTTTAGTCGCATGAAAAAGTTTTAATTTAGTTTTAGTCCAATTTTAGTCGTCCAAAAAAATCACTTTGACTAAAATTAAGACTAAATATTTTAGTCGACGAAATTAAGACTGCAATGTACTCAGGTGGGGGTTAAGAAGTTAAGGGGTATTTGGGCTTTTTTGTCGTGTTGGGTCTTAATATTTTCATGGTCTGAGCAATAAGGGTAATAACAATTAGGTGGTTAACAAATGATTTGAAAAACTTTGTAAATGTTTTATAAATGATACTTTAAAACTACCTAATAGTGTGCAGCAATGAATGTTATTGCATTAAAAGAGAAAAATGGCTAGACATTTTTTTTATTACACATTGAAGACAAAATGTTATTACCATGATGCTGAATTGTTACGTCTCTACAAGGTATTATTCACACCCGTAATGAAATACTTATACTGGTAAAACTGCTTGGCTTTAAAGGTGCACTATGCAACTTTTTTTGTGACCCAGTGGCTGTGTGGGTGGTCATCTTCGGCGCCTTCACTTTCCATCCCGGTGGCTCCTATGATGCTTCAGGATCAATTTTATTTCAGGTGTTATAGGGTTTCTGGTAGGTTTTTGGAATGGAATGCTTATGTAACCATGGATACGGTTCAATCAGCAGTAAAAACCTAAAAAAACAATAGATCCTGGAGCGTAATCGAGATGGTAAATAAAGGCGCCACGCAACCAAGCATCCGCTGGGTCACTGAAAGGTCAAATACGCACTAATATCAACTCTTTCTTTTTTTTACATAAAAGTTGCATAGTGTACTTTTAACCTCTCATCAGCCGAGCGACAAAAACGCACCAAAAAAAGTGACAGAAACAGGTCAAAAGTACAAAATATAGGTACTTTTACTTTACTTAAGCACATTTTATGATGAATACTTTATACTGGTATTTCAGTATCTGTACTTTTTACTCCACAGTTTTAAATTGGGTTAAAAGTATTTTATTTTCAAAGTGACCTCTCTACAATGAACTGGTTTAGTCCCAGTTTAGACTTGATCTGGTGGTTTACTCCTTTAGACCTGGTTTGATTCAAATGATTTAAATAATCCTGCACATTAAACTCTTAAATACTCTTACTTTTTACTTAAGTACATTTTTACTTATGCATGCTTTTATACTTTTACTTTTACTGATTTTTACTTAAGCAAGAATATTGAGTACTTCTTTCTGAAACACCACTGAAAAAGCAGCAAAACAGTTACAGAAAAGTGACAAAAACGAGACATAAATGACGTAAACAAAAAAAAGTGATGAAAAAGTGATGAAAAAGTGACAAAAATGTGACGACAACATGAGGAAAAGATCTCGCAGGTCTTAGCTTTCAAATGAGGCATTACACCGGCTGTGAGCTCCAGTCGTGAAGATTTTAGATTTGGGTAAAACTGGACAAAATGTGAGGTTAAGATGGCTGTCACGACTACCTCACCCGCGTGCTACCTCTGACTGTTGCCCCTTTAAGGTAAAGTACTGGATTTCAGTTTTAATAAAGGTCTTTGAGGGTCTGTACTTTTCACTTCTCCATTTGCAAAAATAAATATCACATTTTCTACTCCACTACGTTTCTACAAAAGGCTCCAAAGAAAACAAATGTATCCGTGTGTGTGTGTGTGTGTGTGCGTGTGCGCGTGTTTTAAAGGCTAAGAATGCACCCTCTATGACCAGTAGGGGGCACTGTGCAGATGTGCTGTCAAACGCCACAGACTCACAACAAGAAAGAAGTTTTGTTGACCTATTTAAACGGATTTGTACTTTAGTATTTTCTACAGCAGATACTTCTCTACTTTCAATGTAATAAACTTGACTTTAAGCGGAAGTGCGCGCTGTGTTGTGTTGCCGTGTCAGCGTTAGCTGTGCTAGCGATAAGCTCTGAACAAGTTAATACTTTTTTCTTTCTTTTTTACTGTTTTCGCAAAAATGCCAAAAAAGCCTGCGGTAGAACCGGCGACTGAGGAGGACTACGTAAGTCTCAGTCGAGTCACGGAGCTCATGGAGCAGCAGAGGGACATGTTCAGGGAGATAATTCAACAGCAGCAGGAAAACTTCAAAGGATTTATAAAACTCATCATGGAATCAACAAACACCCGCATGGATTTACAGACTAAGGACATTCAAGAACTAAAAACAAGCCTGCAGTTCACGCAAGGTGAGGTGGACACGTTGAAAGAACATAATCTGAAACTCACGGAGCGCACAAACACTTTACAAACGGACTTTTACAAAGTATGTGACAATTTACACATCATCACGGACAAACTGGAGTATCTGGAGGGGCAGAGCCGCAGAAATAACCTGGTATTTGAGGGAGTGTTGGAGTCGCCCGGGGAGACCTGGGCCGACGCCGAGGAAAAAGTGAAAGAAATACTGAAGGAGAAGCTACAGCTACATCACGCGGTGGAGGTGGAGAGGGCTCACCGCGTAGGGAAACCCGGCGGAGGGAGAGACTGGCCGAGACCCATCATCGCCAGACTACTGCGGTGGAAGGACCGTGAGGAAATCTTGCAGCGCGCCAAACGACTTAAAGGAACAAAAATCTTCATTAACGAGGACTACACCGAATCAATAAAAAGAAAACGTAAAGAACTGATGCCGGAGCTGAGAGCTGCACGAGAAAGGGGGGAGATCGCCTTCTTGAGATATGACAAACTCATTATACGTCCACGCAGCAGTACACCACATCCAGTATAAACACCGGGAAAAACGTATGGACTTTGGTATGTAAAAACACATAATTTCACATGTCCAGTAATACATATAGTTCTATAGGAAGCACCGACTTGGATTTTTCAATAAGGAGAATTGCTGAAGCAAACTCCCAGGATTTTACATTCTCTCAATACGACCTACAGAACACTGAGATCGACATCGACCCGGAAAATAACTTTTTTACTAGAGCTACCAATGACTGTCAATACTACACAGAGGATCTGTACAATAGTAGATTTAAGAACATTAAGGCATTCACTGTAATCCACTTCAATAGTCGAAGCCTCTATGCAAACTTTGACCACATCAAAAGCTTCTTAAAACAGTTTTCCACACCATTCAGTGTCATCCTAATCACAGAAACATGGATCAATAATGATAGAGAATTTGAGTTTTCTATTGATGGTTATGAATTTATAAGTATGAACAGAAAGAATAAGCATGGAGGGGGCGTAGCTATGTTTATAGACTCCAACTATAGTTATAAAGTAATGCAAAATAAGACAATGGTGGTGGATGATACACTTGAATGCCTTACTGTAGAGATTACAAGGCAAAAAAAGAAAAATATTATTGTGAGTTCTATTTATAGAACACCTGGCTCTGATATAGATGTTTTTTCTAACTGGATGGAGGAGCACTTTTCAGGATTAAATCATAAAGTCATGTTTGTGGGGGGAGACCTCAACATCGATTTGTTAAACCCATATAAACATAAAAAGACGGACGAATTTATAAATACTTTATTCAGTATAGGTCTGTTTCCTCTAATCACTAAACCAAGTAGAATAACAACCCATAGTGCTACCTTGATTGATAACATTTTCTCAAATGAAATTGAAAGTGATACAGTCAGCGGGTTAATTATAAATGATATTAGTGATCACCTTCCAGTTTTCGTTATGTATAAAAATGGATATGTAAAAGATGAAGAGGAAAACAAGTATTGGTTTAGAAGGGTAAAAACAGAGAAAACTATTGATGCATTTAAAAAGGAGCTTTTAGCTCAAGACTGGAGTATTGTGTACAGAGAGAATGACACGAATATGGCTTATGATGAGTTTACGCGAGTATTTCAAAAGGTATACGACAAAAACTGCCCAATGAAGAAATATTGTAAAAACAGAAAGTGTAAAGAAACACCATGGATGTCTAAAGGTTTACTAAATGCTTGCAAGAAAAAAAATAATCTCTACAAAAACTTTATAAATAACCGAACAAAAGAAGCTGAGGATAAATATAAGAAATATAAAAATAAACTGACAGGTATCATGAGAAAATGTAAACAGGATTATTATAATACATTGTTAGATAGTAATAAGAATAATATTAAAGGTTTATGGAACATCTTAAATAGTATAATTAGAAATAAACCAAGAACGATTAATTATCCAAAATATTTCAAAGATGAGGATAACACTTTAAATAATATGAATGAAGTCGTCGAAACATTTAATAAATTCTTTGTAGATGTTGGACCGAACCTTGCTGCAAAAATTGCAAACGTTGAGAATTATAATTGTGATCTGATAGAAGCAAATCCTATGTCCCTGTTCCTAAATCCTGTGGAGGAAAAGGAGATACTGGACATTGTTAAAGGGTGTAAAAATAAGACCTCGACCGATTACCATGAAATGGACATGAAAACTTTAAAAACTGTTATTGAAAGTATCTCTAAGCCGTTAACTTACATTTGTAACTTATCGTTGCAAACTGGACAATTTCCTGATGGTATGAAAGTAGCAAAAGTGATTCCTCTGTTCAAAGCAGGAGATAAACATCTCTTTACAAACTACAGGCCTGTTTCCCTTTTACCGCAATTCTCTAAAATCTTAGAAAAGGTTTTTAACTCTAGACTTGACGGCTTTATTGAAAAGTGTAATTTACTCTCGGACAATCAGTTTGGTTTCAGGAACAATCACTCAACCTCACACGCGCTCTTCGATATAACTGAAGAAATAACTAATGCTGTAGATAACAAGAAATATGCAATAGGGTTATTTATAGACCTGAGTAAAGCGTTTGATACAATAAACTATGATATATTAATTAATAAACTAGAACATTATGGAATTAGGGGGGTAGCTCTACAGTGGGTTACCAGTTACTTAAAAAATAGAAAACAATGTGTGAAAATCGGTGATTATCAGTCGAGTTGTCGACAAATTGTCTGTGGTTTACCTCAAGGCTCTATTCTAGGCCCAAAACTGTTTAATATGTATATTAACGACATTTGTAAAACGTCTGAAGTACTTAAATTTATCTTGTTTGCTGACGATACAAATATTTTTGCATCAGGAGACGACTTACAGCAGCTGTGTCGGATTGTAAACTGGGAACTCAAAAGTGTCAATAAGTGGTTCAAACAAAATAAATTATCTTTAAATCTGAGTAAAAGCAAAATGATGATATTTGGCAACTGTAATTCCAATGCTCAGGAAGCGATTCAGATAGAGGGTGTTGTTATCGAGCAAGTGCATGAAATCAAATTCCTTGGTGTGATTATTGATGACAGAATTACTTGGAAATCTCATATTAAATATATATCTACGAAAATTTCTAGAAGCATTTCAGTAATTGCAAAAGCAAAGCACATTTTAAACATCAAAGCTCTACATACCTTATACTGTTCTCTGATTTTGCCCTACTTATATTATTGTACTGTGGTTTGGGGTAGTACTTATAAAAACACAGTTAAACCAATAATATTGTTGCAAAAAAGAGCTATCCGAGTAATTCATAAAGTTGGGTTTTTGGACCACACAAACTCATTATTTTTAAAATCAAAGATCATGAAGTTTTGTGACATTGTTGAGTTCCAAACTGTACAGATGTTATTCAAAGCAAGGTATAAATTGTTACCAATCCAAATACAAAGAAGGTTCCAAGAACGTACTGGTCGTTATGAATTACGTGATGAATTAAACTTTAGGATTCAGAAACATAGCACAACTTTGAAAAGTTTTAGCCCAACAGTTAATGGTGTACAATTGTGGAATAAACTGGAGATGGAGTTGAAACGATGTTCAAACATCAACCTGTTTAAATATAAATACAAACTAAAGACTTTTGAAATATACAGACAAGAAGAAATGTGTTGCCACTAGGGGGAGCAGTGGGATCAATTATGTGTATTGTTTCCTCTATAATCTGGAAGAGTGTTGCTGCTTGGAACGGTTGTCATTCTATTGCTCAAATTCACAAATGGAGAATTAGGGTTGGCAGGTTATGGATCTGTTGAGAGGGACCCTCCCAACGGGCTCTAAACCTTGTCTTTTAATGCACCACTCAGCATAGGAACATATTCTACAAAATCAGCTGTTAGGGCAGCCGTGTGGGGGTTTGTTGATTGGGAGTTACTGCTCTCTTCAAATGGCCCGCTCTACACTCTGGCTTTTTAATGCACCACACTATGCAGGGCTACAGCATACTTCACATACAACTCAATTAAATAAATATATAATAATAATGATTATGAAAATTACACCCAAATTAAAATTATACTGAGAATGGTAATGACAACTGGGAAGTATCAAGATCTCGGAGTATAATACCTATTAATGTACCTTCATAACATAAAAGTAACTCTCGGTTATCAAGGGTAAAAATCTGAAAGAAATATATTAAGGATCACATTTTTATTTTATTTTGACTGCTTTGTTCTGGATATCGTGCATGAAAAAAGATTGTTGTTGTAGTTGTGCGTTGTTTCAATTAATTGTATAAACAGTTCATATATTTTTTTGTAAGTTTGTAAGTTGGTCTGTACGAATGTAGCTGCTTGAAATGTTTTGTAATGTTCTTTTTTTATTTATTTTATTGCACTTGGGGGTGGGCACTCATAAGCTTTTGCTTCAGCCCACTCCTTTTGAGCACTATGTGTACTGCTCAAATAAACAAATAAACTAAACTAAACTTTAACCTTTATTAAAGTATCTGTACTTTTACTCAAGTAATGACATAGTCTAATTTCCCTATCTTTTTTCTTTTTAGTTCTTTTGTCCCACACAAACTTGCACATGGTTTAAATCTGTAGTTCTGGACTGGCCTTATTTCCATTCACTTTCAGCGAGGGAAACAGTCTGGTTATTTTCCTGCCATTTTCCGTCTACAACCCTGAGCCAGGTCATGATACCATAAATAAATAGCTTACATAAATCTAAGCTCCTGTGAGCAGGTCGTGATAGTCTGGAGGAGAACTGACCTTGCCAAAGAGGAACTTGTTGACCATGCGGAGGATGAGGTAGGCCCAGAACACATGGAGGCCCTGCAGCACCAGCAGCGCCGCGTTGAAGAAGTAGTAGCCAAAGAAGGGAGGGTAGTGCAGGGGCGGGTACACCCAGGTGCAGTGGATCAACCTGGGGGGTAAATAATAAATAAAAGGTGCTAAATCTGAGACGCTGCAAGTGAAATGAGATAAACTGATTTAGTGATATACATTTGAAACTTTTGCTGTAGATTCATGTGTTGTAAGATTTCCTTCATTTAATTTGATCTATAAAAATGCAGAAAATTGACTATATATTTTTTTGGATCTAAATAATAGTTGGAGCCAGAATCAAATGTATGTTAAACGTATATTTTTAGAGGGGATTATGAATGGATGAATGAATGAAACTTTATTGTCCTTCATGGGATATCTTGTTTTATTTTTTGAAAAAGTGTTTGTTGAAAAAATCTGTAAAAATCAAATGACTTGACTCGTTTGTTTTTTCTTTCTTTCTTTTTTTTTTTTTTGCTGTGTATTAAATATTGGAAAGAACATCCCTCAGAGGCAAAACTTATGTTTTAAATCAATGGACAAACATTGATTTATTCCATTACTGAAAGCTTGTGTTGTTGCAGAGTAGCAACAGAGTTTTTGCCACTTCACAGTATGTTGTAAACACTGCAAAAGAACAGACGTTGCATTGTCCTCAACTAAATATTTAATGAGCAATGGAAGGTAGAGGTAGAATCTAAATCAGGGCAATTTCTTTTGGAGGTGCTTCACTTTGCTTCAAAGTTGTACACGGGCCAGAAACCTGAAAATAATTAATTTGCTTGAACAATTTGGATGTGCAGGAGGGATTGTGAGAGCAAGAAATAAGTTTGGGCCAAAACTAAAAATGCCACAGTTTGAATCAGGTATCCCAGCTTTAAAGGCCTTTTTGTGCAAATCAGGCAATGGGCTCTTATGCACACAAATGACACGTGACTTCCACGTGAATACACGTCTAAGTCGGTGCTTCCGTATCCTGTCTCCGTTACTTCCCTGTGAGGTCTTGTTTTAAAAAAAAAAAATTGTTCAAGGAAACTGAGCCGACGTGACTCGCTACGTGTTAAAAACATTACATTGGATGTAAATTCTTGACTGCAGGAAACGTCTGTGTTTTTTGAGGTAGGACTTTTTATCTCAGTATCAAAAAACACCACCACACAAATTAAACGTCTAAAAGGTATTTATACTAAAGACAGGCTGATTATTTTCTGAGCTGGCTCGTTTAAAATCTTGTAGCCATTTTTAATTCATGTTAGCCGTTAGCTTCAAAACAAAAACACTGAAGTTTCCTCAGGTGAATTTGTAGCTCCTGACGTGATGTTTTTAGCATGATGCTAGTGACGGTCCACCAGTAACATGGAACCCTCAGACAGGAAACGCAAACGACTTAGAAGTCACGTGACGCTCGCGTGCACGTAGCCTATAGGCTGCGCTCACGTGACATCACAACAGTCTAAAGAGCCCATAGTTTAAAACTGAGGTGGAGCATTTTAAGTTGCTCCACCTCAGTTTGTTACTATGGTAACTGTGGTAACTGGTGAACTGCGGATGTTTTTGTCTTAGTTTTTGGTTAATATCACAGTTATTACTGGAAGAATCCACATGAAACAAAAACTGTATCAAAGTTCAGTGTCTCCTCTGTCAGCACATATGAACTAATGTCCGATTATTTTTCTCTGAAAGGCGTCTGAAAGTGGTGACAATATTCAAAAACATAGCGTGATGTTGGCCAGTAGAAAGTAGATAGGGCTTTCAGACATAAAAATAATACGGCGGGATTGTGAATCCAATCACTGTGAAATACTGATGAGGAAAAACATTTGTTAATTTTTTGGAGATTTGTTACCAAAACTGTATTACTCCCATAGAGTTGTATTGGCCCCTGACCTCCACCCGACATTAGGACACCATCACATTCTAAATTTTGAACGTAACTTAGGTTAGGTGAAAGGGAGCAAAGTTGCGACGTCAAAAGTGTCTCATTTGCAGGAGTGACTTGACCCTATAGTCTCTACTTTTTAGTTCTTTTGTTTGGTTTATGGGGGCGACGGTGGTGCTGATGGTAGAGCGGGTCGTCTCATGATCGTAAGGTCGGGGGTTCGAATCCCGCTTCCTGAAGGTGCACATTGTTCACCCTCCTTGCCTCCAGTGTCTGCGTACACTGGTGTATGAATGGGGTGTGAATGGGTGAAGCCCCCTATGAGAGACCAACAGGCCCGTTTGGAACCATGAGGCCGTCCTTCTGTGGACCCACCACCTGCAGGAGGAGCCATAGGGGCTGGTGCTATGTGACTTAGGCAACTCCAACAGCTGCCCCCACGACCTGGCAACGGACAAGTGGAAGAAAATGGATGGATGGATGGATGTTTGGTTTATCCCACTCAAACTAGTGCACTCTATATGGTTTTAATCTGTAGTTCTGCCATTTGCACTGGCCGTATTTCCATTAACTTTAATTCTTACTTTGAAAGTATTCAGGATCCGAATACAGTGCTCTTGGGATTGGGAGCTTACCAGAAAGGGAAAATGACGAGTCGCGTCCCCATGAACACTGCGGCGAACAGGACAAAGAGGCCCTGGCACGTTCGCTCCCATTTGGCGTAGTTAAATAACTTGGCCGACTGAAACACAGCAGCAGTTAGTTAGTTAGTTAAGTTAAGTTAAGTCACTTTCACGGGCTGAAGAGTGAACTTCTGTGGGGCTGTGACACACCTCCAGAAGCACATCGGAGGCATCGTGCACCAGCATGACCAGCGTGCCCACGCGGATGTAGTTCACGCACCAGGAGAAGGACAGCAGCACCACGGTGGCACAGTGGTGGACGATCTGCTCCCTGAAGTCCTGGATGGAAACACATTATGACAGGAACACAACTGATATGATTTGATATGTTCTACTTATTTGTCATGCATTGCTGGGGAAAAAAGACTTAATTAAGGTTAAATGGTTTCAGTGTGTGAATTATGCTTGAAATAAGACAGAACAAGTCACATTTCGCTTAAAACACAATGAAGTAACTTGTACACCCTATACCTGATCTGGTTTTCTAGTGGAACATAATTTGTTTTGTCCGCCACGACAATCAGCATATGGTAAACACTGTGCATAAGCGTTTGCATCAAATTCATGAACTTGTAGGTTGGTTTTCTAGCATTTCTGAGACAGCGGCCCTAAATCGTGACCCTGCCAGTTGTGAAAAGTGCTTAGAAACT
Organism: Proterorhinus semilunaris; assembly: GCA_021464625.1. Classification (NCBI taxonomy): domain Eukaryota; kingdom Metazoa; phylum Chordata; class Actinopteri; order Gobiiformes; family Gobiidae; genus Proterorhinus; species Proterorhinus semilunaris. The sequence goes on from CM038346.1 coordinate 7,854,794, forward strand.
CATCTCTGTAAAGAATTGGGAGGCCAAAAACATTTTAGAAAAGTTAAGAATTGACTATTGAATTTACTCGCTCTCTCTTTCATTGTTTGTAAACGAAATAAAATCAGGCATAGGGCCTTTTGTTTCATATTTTGTTTGTGTCACTTTGGCCCCCACTGCTTTATGAAAGGGTAAAGTTTTTCTACAAAATGATACAAAGATTTTTTTTTTTCGATGGGATTATGGATACAAGAAATTGTACTTCTTAGAGTAGTTTTATCATGCGGTACTTTTTACTTGTACTTGATTAAAATTATAATGAGGTATCTGTACTCTTTACTTGAGTAAAAATAATTGTTACTTTTTCCACTGTGAGTAAATATCTAAGGCAAATGCTTCATATTGATTGATGACATAGATGTAGCTCATCTCGTGCACCTTGTTCTTTAGAATCAGGGAAGTAAAAGCGTTTACAATGTAGTCCGTGTAAATGTAAATACACGTATTTCCAGTGACATCACGCATAGTTCCAGCCGCCATTTTGAATACCGAAGTAGAATTATGCAGTACTACAACATGTAACAATATCTCTACTCAGGATGAAAATGAAAGACAACTGATTGACAGTGTTATTTTTATGTACTCGTAATCATTGCTCATGAAGATAACAGTAAAACCATGGCCCACGTTTATATGATGTAATCAGCAAATGTACAGGCGCCGTCTGTCGAGCTACAGCAGGATTTACTAAAGATCTGCTTCACTCCTCAGACTAAATCGACACATCAAAGAGGAAACAGAAAACCTTTCTCTGTGATTTTTACAGTTTGTCATCTCAACAGAGTCTTAGCCTGAGTCAGGTCAGAGCTGAGCTGTTGGAACTAAATGCTAACCAGTAGCATGCTAACGTTTTGAGCAGCTTAAACACTGACTCACTGGTTTCTTTGCATAAACGTGCGCTCTCTGTTGCTGTGTTTTAACTTATCTTCTTGAGCAATGATTACGAGGACATAAAAATGCAACTGTCAATCAGTTGTCTTTCATTTATATCCTGAGTAGAGATATTGTTACATGTTATAATTCCACTTCGGTATTCAAAATGGCCGCCATAACAAAAAAAGTCACATGACAGAACGGCATGTATTATTAAAAGATATAGATTTGTGTTATGGAACATAATGTGACCAACCTTTCGTTTGATGTCAAAGGCCACACTGAGGAGCAGCGAGCCGTAGAAGCTCAGCTCCAGAATGTAGTACCAATACTGAGAGTCTAACATCGACTGCAGACCGAGGGAAAAGATCACACACTCAGGGTGAGGATTTACATTTATACAAGTATTTTTCTCATAATATCTCCTCAAAATGTGACTGACCTGTTTAGGAAAGCCTGTCCATACTTCTCGAGTGTTGTAGAACCATTCCTTCTGCAAACATGAAGACAGCAGGAACACTAGCTGTATTTATGTTTTATAAAAGTAAAACATTGATTACAATTCTCTTACTCACGTCGTAAAGTGCAAGAATTCCCCCGCCAAAGGCACACAGGTAAAAGGCAAACCTCCAGCTGTGGACACGAGTGGATTTGTGATTGTGGCGATGAGGAAGAGTGACGTGAAGGTGTTGCCATAGCACTCACCACGCCTCTGTGAACCTTCTGAGCACGCCGGGCCGGTCCATGAGCCGCCGCCTCCGGAACCAACGCTCCACCTGTCTGACGCTCAGCCCGCTCTTCTTACTCAGGCCGGACACGTCTGCCTGAGGGAGGCACGGGTTACAAACAGCTACTGCCCAGCACAAGAGCTTTCTCTCCAGGGGCGGTCCGCTCTCTGTGGTCTCTTAAGATCAGGGGTGTCCAAACTTTTTCCATCATGGGAAAAGTATTGACGTTTATTGGACGTTGAGGGTCACAATGGTCAATGCAGTGAAACGTTCAACTGGATGAGTTTTTAGACTTGGAAACTTAATGCAGCTCTGTGAAAATGCTAGTTTTCGAGGCTAGAACTATGCAGAATGATTACATTTGCAGTAAAAAGTACCATCTCTGGTGACGTGTACCAATTCAACAAGAATTTAGGGCCACCAAAAACCGGTCTGAGGGCCTCACTTTCAGATCTGTTTTTTCCTATACACAGACTACGCAGTTTGTGTAGGAAAATGCGACTTTTGCGGTCAGTAATCAAAGAATGGCTTTTTGAGGTGGACCTGATCAGGATGTCCACCTCAAAAGTCAACATCTCCATGGAGACGAGCAGGAGACGTCGCGCTCCCAGTAATACAGTCAGGTCTGAGGAGAGCTGAGCCCACTTTTTTTTAGATGTTTTTCTGTCCTCAAAATATCTGTAATAAAATGAATGTTTCTATTTTATTCTATTTATTTAGTGAAATGTTACACTGTGTGACTTTAAAGTAGGCCAACCCCAAAAATACTCAAACATTGTCATTTCCTTTGGAAATATCCTGAAGGAGGACTTCACATTTTTCGTTTAGGTCTATAAGATGTATAATACTAAGGGTGGTCAATTTAGGCTCCTCCGAGGGGCCTTCCATCGACTGACACGGAGAAAAGTGGGCCCGTCACCAAGCTTACCCCTGCACTCGGTAGACCAGTGCTAGGGGAAGCCTATTCCCAACCCAAACCTTCACAAGTTCCTTGCCCTCGCCATTCATCTCCATCAATGGGTGAGGAACCCACCTCGCTATGGTCCTCATGGTGGGGAGCTGACTTTGCTGAAATACCACCCCCTTGTGGCCAGGGGCAACTCCAAAAGACACTTGGGGGCATTGATTCTAATGGGACTTCAAACGTCCCAAGAACGGCTTAAAAGTCTGGCTCCAAAGAGTTGTTCTTTTTCTAAAAATTGCTATGTCCCATGTAACAAAGCTGGGGTAGGTGAAATATTTTTAACCACGCTGGTTTTTGTTTATCAGCCCAAAAATTGACTGGCTCCAGAAAACGATTCCCATGCCCTCAATACTGCTAAGGTGTCTGCTCTGGGCTGTACCTGTGGGGGCTGTCTGCTCAGTTTACAGTAATAATTCTCCAGAATAGGATTCTCTTCTGTTTGGACCCGGACCCTCCTCTTGACCCCTGCTGCCAGCGCTAAGGGTGTGGCTATCCACCTGGAAATGTAGACATAAAAGTACTGATAAACTGTGAGCAAAAATGGCGCCGTTTGTGTTTTAGTGGTAACACATTGAAAGTTACCATGACAACCAATACCACCAAGTTGGTTAACAAAACTTGAATTCGTGTGTGAACAATGCGCGGCTTACTCACCATGGTAACTCTCTCTCTCACACAGCAACAGGTAATGACAGGTTACCTTTCGAACATGAAGCGGACGAGCAGGAAGGCCAGCACGAAGGGGATGGTGACGTACAGGTGTGAGGCCTTGGCGTACACCCTGCCCTCCCTGTCCTCCAGATCGGCCCATGTCAGGTTCGCCGGCAGCCAGAGGCGGTCCCACCAGAACCACTCGTACATGTGGCCCAGCATGCTTTGGAGAGACATATGGGAGCAGGTCTTTACTTTCTAGGCTTTCCGCACATTATACAATAAAAATGGCACGCAACGATCAAAACACAGTGTTTCCTGACCACAGGCCTCATTCATGAAACGATGTTATACACAAATTTGTTCTCAAGGCCGTCTTAAGCAGATTTTTGGATTTCACAAAATGTGTTCTTAGCTAAAAGCGTTCATCTGGAAGAATAAATCCTCAGAGCAGACATGAGGACTCTTACACACAGAAAGCTTTAGAATATTATCAGTCATATTGTGGTCAATAAAATAGTTGTACAAATTATTCAATTTACACATTCAGTTATTTTTGGAGAATAATAGTGATCAGTTCATTATTATTACTATGATGAAATGTTTCACTGAAGTAAGAAAAGAGTATTTGAAAAGTGCTGTGTGATAAAATTACAACAAAATGTTACTCCAGCAGGATACGAGTGAGTACTTCTGAGGATGATGTAGTCATGCCCTTAAATCTGAGTGTAATGGGCGTGTCTTTGTATTTATGAACTTGTAAGTGTAACATCAAACTGTCCAGGGACAGTCCAGCTAATTTGCGGGTAGAAATTACCTTTTTTTTGTTGTTGCTGTAACTGACATCTCTTTGTTCTTTTCAAACTAATGTATTTTGTGTATTGTCCCTAATCAAATAAATTAATATTGAAATCATGTCAATATGATGTAAGGTTCAGTGGATTTATTGATGAGTCCTGAAGAAAGCAGCGTTTTAAAAGTAAACAAACTGTTCGCTAATGAGCTGAAGACATTTGAAAGCTATGTCTTTAGCTCTCAAATGTCTTCTTCTGAAACACTGAAGAGGCACCAAGAGCCCCCCCCCCCCCCACACACCTGCAGCACAGTGGAGGTGTCACAAGAGGAGCTATAGGAAACAAAAAAAGGGACAAACGAGGAGGTATCCGGGCGAGACTTACAGCTAAACATGCCTTCTATTCTGACTAATGGACGTTCACTGGAGAAAAAAAACAGATTAATTGCTAAGTTCTTCCCAGATGAGGGTGAAAGACTGTTGTGGAGCGGAGGGAGCTGCGCAAGAGGAAGGAGGAGGTGGAGCTGACCAGTGCAGGACACCATGCTCTGAAACAGGGACAAACCCAAGACCAAGAGTAGGTGCACATTTCAGAGGATCAGAGGAGCACTGAAGGCAGCCAGCCAGGTTTCCTCCAGGTGCTACAGTTTCCACTATACCACCAAAATCATGCTGGTCAGGTCAGCCCACAATGGCACCACGGCTCAGTCGCAGCGGCTCAGGACTGACACTTGAACACAATTTTGTTGCAAGTTTGTACAAAGACAAATAAAGCACTTGCTTACTTACTCACTTACTTAGGCCTACTTACTTACTTATGTATGTAGGCAATGAGGAGATATGATGTTCATAGTGTCACTTTTGTGAATTCTCTCTTTTAAGAAAGGATTTAGCTTCTAAGGAACTCTTTGTGAATCTGAACCTCCATTCTCCAGAAACTCCTTAAAGTCATACGTTAATGAATGGAGGCCATTGTTCTTTTGATTCGATCACTATTAACAGCTATTAAAAGTATTTATCAACTAACAATAGAAGCAATGAAAGTTCTGAACCCCCTTTTGAGAAACACTGAACTCAACTCATTCCTTACTCTCCCAAATCCAAACACATCCCGTTTCTTTGAGGGGCGGGTTTACTTGTGTACCCTTCACAACATTGAGGGAACAAAGTAGAGATAACAACAACAAGAGGGAGCCGACACTGCATCAGCGCTACTTCCGGGTTTGTGATATACTGCAACTGGACAAACATTTATTTTGCCGCACAGGGAGATACGTTTTACACTGCTCGCGGGCGCGGTTTTTCCTGACATGACGGGGCCTTGACGTTGGGAATGACTGTTGTCAACAGTAACAGTCGCCTTGTACAAACACGGGACAGTTAAAACGCCCCGCCCATCTCCACATGGCTCTGTGTACAAAGCAAATATTGACCCCGAGATCGCTCCCTTGTTCTGTGTCGCCGGCAGGAAAGCCTTGTAAAATCAGTCGGGATGACACTGTGGATACGAGATGCAAATTTGAAAAATGGAAACAAACCGCAATCAGCCAAGGGCCCTGATGTTGCGCCACCACCCACATCAACAGAGTCATATCTCAAACTGTATTGACACAACACACAGTGATAGCGCTCGACCAATTCCCACGGTTTTCAGCGACTACGGCAGAGCGAGTCCGTTAATCATTATTTTATTTGTCTTTCAATTGTAGTTTTACATGGTTAGATTAGTCCTATACTTTGTGCCACCATGCAGTCCACGGTTTAGTCTTGTGGTACAGTAAGTCTCTTGTTGCCAGTTTAGTCCTTGGTCAAATAAACACTGGTCATCAGAAAGGAAGATTTTCATTATCACTCCTTCGGAATTGGTTTGAACTCGTAAGATAAGATAAAATAACAGAAGCGAAGACATTCACTACGGCAGCTCTAAGAAAACACAAAGTGGGGTTGCAGAAAGTCACAAAACGTGCAATTAAAGAAGAACGGGGTAAGTGTTAAAACAAGTAGTCATAACAGATTAGACGTATGTTACAATGAAAAGAAAAACGTTAAAAAGAAAGCAACTATATAAATAAATGTACATTTCGGTCAAAATAGGAACAGCAAAATCAATTTGGCAATGCAAGTAAATATGTTATAGATGTTTACAGTCATGGTGATACTTGTGTGTGGCAGGTAAATACAGACGTTATTGCACTTTAATGCACTTTTAACTTTAGTGAATTTTAATCACTAATACATTGTAAAAGTTGTGTTACTTAAAAGGAACTATTTATATTTTTAGGATGGTTTTAGGCAAAAATGTAGCTAAAAAAATAGTAGTTATCCAGACTTCTTTAAAAAAAAAAATCACATCTCATACAGGTGTCCAGTGAGATTACAGAGCGAATCGTCTGTGCCCGCTGTCCTTCTCCCAGAGTTGCTTATCAAAGTGCTTACCTGACGCAGCAGCGGAGAGCTCTGGATGACAAGTGTTTGTCCTGGATTTTCCGCACTGTTCCAGCCACTGTTCCTTTGTTTGACATTCTTCAGGTCACACCCAGGTGGACGCGATCACCTGGGAACCCCCCCCCCCCCCCCCCTTACTCCAGTACAAACACAATAGCTGTACTTCAATATGGGCCCGGTATCTGGTGACGCCACTGCACACTCAGTAACGCAGGTGCGGCAGCTATAGAGCCACTTGTATTGCCCTATGACAGCGCCTGTTCCACCACCTACAATATCAATATGTATTTCAGAAGAGGCTCAGATTTGCCAGAAAAGGAAAACAGCTATTGGTACACGTGTAATAACATGGTTAGGCATATTACACTTTACCATAGCATTGTATGAATCAGCAGGCTGCACTCTCGCTCTCAAAAAAAATTTAAAAAAATAACTAAGGGGTGTTTATTTCTTTTTGTGATCTGCATCTGAATGCTTTGGAAATATGTTTGTTGTATTTTGTGACTTTTTGCTGTATCTTTGTAGACTGAATAACCCTTGGCAAGATCTGAGATAGTAAAACACCATGTTTTATTAGGTTTATGTAATTCTTTATTTCGGCTATTGCTGGGTTGCAGGTTCTAGACTGTGATGATGTCACCGGACCCCGTTTTTCCTATTAACACTACACTTTCACAAGTCGTAGCTCAAAAGAAAGAGCATGAATTACAAAAATGATCATTAATATCAGTCACTGGGTCCATGGTCTCTCTGTACAAGAGCAAAAATGTCCTCAAAAACAAAATAATTTTTCCTCCACATAATAGTATTGGCCTCTGGAACGCTGTGATGTCACCTGAATCAATAGGCCTACATAACAAATACATAACAAATAATAGTAGCCAAACACACACGTGGGGACAACTTAGGACATTGTGTAGAGCAACTATTCTTCTTGGTGAGAATAGAGATACAGCTTTGAATGTTAGCATCATAGAGTCCAAAATCCCTAATGTGTTTTTTATACTCAGTCCCTGAATAACATTTTCTCAGTCCTGGTATAGACTTGATGTTGCCCAAGTGTTGATTATTGAAAAGCTTCTCTTATTAAAGTAACTTTTAATTGTATCTTTATCGTTATACAATTGAATGAGCACATTTTACATTCAACTTAGTTTGCTTTCATATAATGTTTTGTCTAAATGGGTAATGTGCTGTCAACTTCTCAGGGTAACTTCATATGAGTTTCACCCTTAAAAAAAAATCCATTGTGTATGTCAATGCTAAAGTAGTATAGGGCTGCTGATGGCCTCAAGCCCCTCGTGGGTCAGGTTACAGTAGCACACCTAGTCACCGACAGCAGGGGGCAGTGTTGCGCTTAATTTACTGTAGGCTTTTCTCTTTCTTTTCTTTTCTTTTCTGAAGTCGACTTTGACAGACGCTAAAACGCTGAAATGTACCAGAATTTTACGTGCGAACAAAAGCAAGTCACTTCTCTAAAAGTTCCGTGTGGAAAATGCATGGGCCTACACTCAAAAGAGGAAGCGTAATGTAACACTTGTGTACTTTTTTTTTTCTTTTGGAAAGCTGTTTGACCATTTGCCAGCAGATGGCAGTAATGCAATGTAAAACTCTACCGTGGGATTCCTGAAGAAGAAAGGCAGCCGCTGGTAACTGGGATGAGCGCGTGTGTGGATGTGGCTGTGCGTAATGGCAAAGGGTGAGATCCATGGTAGACTCTCGTGCGTAATTACAAACACATCTTTGGGGCAGAGGGATGAGCGGCGGGCTACCCGTCCCGGAGCCGCTGGCCCCTCTGGAGGAGCTGTACCAATGTGTCCTGTCAGCAGACTGCCTCAGCCTCACGCCTGCACACTCCGCCAGTCTGCTGCGCTCCTGTCTTTACGCGCAAGGAGCTGGGGAGAGTGCCTGTGCGTGCGCCAGTGCCCCCGAGTTCCAGTGCGTGAGCCTGACGGTGCTGGAGCAGCTGCTGTGCCGTCTGACGGCGCGCAGAGGGGGTCCTGACTTCCACCTGTTCGCGGAGGAGACTTGGAGCCTGCTCCAGGCTGATGTCATGGGTACACTGGTGAGTGAGTTTGCAGAAGTGATTAGTAAAGAGTCTCGGTTACTGAAAAGCGTGTTGTGCGTTACAGCTTCAGCAGCTGAACTCTGATGACCTGCTCGTGTCTCACCTGAGTGTGACGTGTGCGTCTGCAGCAGTCATCTACCAGCTCCACAACACTGTGAGTACATCAATACCAGCTAATAAATCATTGCACAAGAATGTTGTATCTATAGCCTAACCTGCTGGTAGATGCTCCCCGACAGGGACATCCTGATGAGGGATTTTTTATTAATTCACAGAAACATGATCCAACATCAGTTGTTTGATTTTGTGCTCAGGGTTCGGTCAATGCTGAGTGGTCTCGGTGGTGTATCCAGACTCTCCGCAGTTCCCCCGGCCCCCCAGTGGACGCCTGTGTCCGCTCTCTGACAGAGGTCCTCAGACGGCTGCTAAAGGAAGCTCACTACGGTAACCACTCAACACTGTGCACGGAACACTTCATACTGAACAAATAATATTTAGACTACTATCTGGTCAATAAGGGAAATCTTCACCGTATGGGTCTCAGCATCATGTGGGATTTTACAACCTGCTCAGCAACCTTATGGGCTCAGAGGGGTCAGGTATGAACTACCAGATTATTTTAGATGCAGTGAGGAATATCTCAGGATCCAACATCCTTAAAGAGTGGTTCAGTCATTCAGGATGAGGTGGCTATTTTAACGGTCGTACTTATCAAAGTGCAAAGTCTACAATATATTTGGCATTACAACACATTTTGTCTGTTTCTTTCTCAGAACTCGGCAAAAAGGTTTTAGTAGAGTTTGACTCCAGCCTGTCAGCCTCTTGCCCCCGGTGGCTGGGTGCGGATGCAGGTGGAGGTTGTGACGGCCGGGGGTCCTCGATCAGCCTGGTGGTGGACCTGCTGGACGTTCTCTGTGCCTGTCGGAGCTTGTGCACACATGGACAAACTCTGACCAGTCCGTGCCTTCTGGGCGTTTGTTCCAGGGAACTGCTGGCTCTTTGCTCCTGTTCAAAGGTGGGTGCCATCGGGTACATTTAGTGAGTTGTACTTTTAAAGGTAGTCTATCACACCGTTATTATGCATCTACTTGAGGAACTTTTCCCACTGAGTAAGCCCATTATTGGTCTTTACATCGATACTTACAGGACCTATGTCATGCAAAATCAACTTGAGGTTTTGTTTGTTTCAGAGTCTGTCTGTCTCTCTCATTCACACTAAAAATGTTGCCTCCAATAATATACGTCACGATTATTCTTCCAATGAGGTTTCTCAATGCTTTACAGTCGAGACTCCTTCAGCAAAGTGGCTCTGATTCTGTCAGTGGCCAAATAGTCCTTCTCTTGCTGAGCAACATATCGCCCCGTGTCTAGCCATTTTGAAACTTTGCCTTTGCCCTGCAGCCGGCACTGGTCACTGTTAAACAAGAGGAGAAAGTGCGTATTCTGCTTGCCTAAAGTATAACTGCGCTTTATCATACCATCAAAAGCAAGCCTAATATTCAGACACATAATTACAGACTAATAAAGAAAATATCAAGGCTAAGACGTATAACCAAATCCTTTTTTACTTGGACTGGAGTGAAAGTAAAAACTAACCTCTGCTCCTGTCCACTCCCCCAGCCTGCGGTCAGAAGACGAGTGCTGCTTCTCCTGAAGAGGGCGCTTGTGCAGAGGGCAGGGGAGGACTGGTTGGGAGGGCATCAGGGCCAGTCCTGCAGAGACGTCAGCCTGCTGGCCCACAGTGTGCTGCGGGCGGCGGCTGAGGGCGAGCTGAAGGGCCTTCCTCTAGAGGGTATGCCGTTTTTCGGGGGCACACAGACTGTCTCGTCGGGCTGCTCTGTGGACAATGTGAGTCTCAGAGCGCTGTGCCTCGTCCTGCTCAAGTCCATGGAGCTGCAGTGTCAACCCGATGGATCAGGTAAGTGCATAATGTTTACAGTATACTTTTATCATTTTAGTCTAGTTTTCTATTCTGTACAGCCTATTCTACACTGTAATAAAAATCATCAGGTCCTCACTGCTTCACTCCACTGGCATGTAAAAGCTGCACAATGCACATATGATTACTTTGTTTTGTTGCTAAAAATACATTTGGGTAACAGCTGATAGTTTATGACCATCTTCCTTTTATGGCTTTTATTGCTTCATAGCAGAAGAAATAACTTAAATAAGACGAAATGGTTCATCACATAATTAAACTTTAACGAAACTCACAGACCATTATTTCCCTGCTGCTGCATTTTCGACACCGCTTGGGTTTTCAGATTGTAGATGTTTATTACCCTACATAAAAATCTATCTGCCACTCAATTTAGATTAGAGGTTGATATTTAATGTCTTCAGTTATTTTGAATTGCCCAAAGTCATATTATTCCATTACTCTTGTAATGGTGTATGTTCTCTCTGCTTCTGCTTTATAGTTTTCCATGCTGAGCCAGTACCGCTGGCCCTGTGCCTCCAGAGCCTTCGGGACATCCTGCCCATGGACTCCCATGTGCCCCCTTCAGGACAGCCCCGTCACTGCTGCTCTAGGGTGAGCTCAGTGTTCGGGGAGCAGGACGATGACATGATGGAAGCAGCCAAAGCTCTCCTTTGTATTTTCCTTCACCACAGGTAGATTTCCCATCTCCAAGCACGTCTGTGTAAATGATAAATGGACTCAACTTAAATAGCGCTTTTCTACCTTTATCAGGCCCAAAGCGCTTTACAGTAAGGAACCACTCACCCATTCACTCTCTCATTCATACACCAATGTACACAGACACTGGAGGCAAGGAGGGTGAAGTGTCTGGCCCAAGGACACAACAACAGTGTGCATTTGCGGGAGCAGGAATTCGAACCCACGACCTTCCGATCACGAGACGACCCGCTCTACCACCTGTGAAATGCCCAGTTGTTTTGTTTTATTTTTTACAAGATTGAACACAGTACAATATATACATATAAACATACAAACAATGTCAATGCCAAAACAGTGCAAGTCTATATAATTTCCATGGATTTCCCTTCACAAATGGCTTGAGGAGTTGGTTGCAAAAAGAATGAACGAATACAAAAAGTGAGGCGTTCCCATTTATACAGTGAACAGACTTTTCTGCCAAAAGCATCTCATTGATCTTCTCTGTTGTCTGTTTGCAGGCAGCAGGAGCCAGCCCAGTCCACTTCCCTCCTGCTGTGGGCATGCCCTTTGGGCCTCAACCCTCACTGCCAATTGCTGCTGCTCCTGCGGAGCCTGGCGTTCGACCACCGCGTGCTGCTGGACTTCCTCATCTCCACCGAGACCTGCTTCCTGGAGTACTTTGTGCGCTACCTCCGCTTTCTCCGGACTGACCCCGGAGGCTTCAGTGCCGCCTGTGCCAGCGTTTGTCTGGAGCAGCAGCAGCCCGGGAGAGATGGGGGATATCGGGAGTGTAAGGGGGCTGGAGGGGCTGGGGATGCTGGGGGAGCAGGACAGGGCTGTGGGGTCGTCCTGGTGGATTATAGCAGCTCCGGTGAGTCGGACACAGAGGAGATGGAGAGGACAGGAGACTTTGAAGCAGCTCAACACAGAGACTCCTATTTGGAGACTGCTGTCCGCTGTCTGAGCCTGCTGCGTGAGCTGATATTCAGACTGCACAGAAAGCAGCTCTTCCCTTACAACCCTAGATCCCTGATAAAGCTCCTCACTGAGGCAGAGGCCAGTCTTAAGTCTGTGTCTATACAATACAAGACACCTCATATTGAGGTTGGAAGTATGTAATAAACAACTTCTTAATGTGTAATAGTTAAGCTCCCAGGTTTAAAACTGCAACATTTATCTGGTGCTTTTCTTAATTGGGGAAGTTGGAAGTGCTTTACATCAAAGGACTAGCCTGGCAAGACTGCCATACTTGATGTCTTTTCAAAAGCAAGGGATTGTTACAGCAAATTGTTTTCACTATATTTTTTTTTATAACAGTGTTTAATTATCAGAATCAAAATAGTTTTTATTGCCTTTGTTTGGGAACAGGTTCACAAACTAAGAATCTTTTTCGGTACAATCGTGCAACATAGAACATATAACACAGAATTTAGATACAAATAAGCTATTGTCTGAAAGCCTATTAGTTCAGCACCGACTTTTCCGGAGGGCGCCTGAACGCACCATCACGTGAACTACGCATGGACAGTGAATGCAGCTAGCGCACTGCTCAGTTCGTGCTCAGGGATGAGAGCACAGGAAAGGACCTCTTTTCTCTTTACTTCTGTGTGCGTTTATGAACCCCAGGTGAGTTTTTGGTGCTTGCTGTAGCACATTTGGGGAGCTCGGTGGTGAGAATGTTTGGTGTTTCTGTTGTTTGTGCAAGCTGATGTGTATTGTTGATGCGTGACCAATTAACCGCTTTACACGAGGCTGCGCCATATTCTTTGGAGTAATGCGTCCCATGTTAAATAATTAGCCCTTTAAATGTGTTCTGATTACCTTGTAGCGTTTAAGTTGCCTACTACTGTGGTAGAGTGCTGTAACTTATAATTTCTGTACTGTTACTACTGTACTGTACAGGCATAGTTAAGTTATTAATGTATATTATTTGATTACCATTCTTTAATTACGTTATCTCTCTTTGTGTTCCTTTTGTATTCAGACCACACATACACACGCCCATGTGAGTGGAAACCTGTATACTCCCTGCTGGTATAAATAAAGCTGAAGAAAGATTCTCTGACCGGAGTCGTCTGTAGTGCTCCAACCCTAACCACTAGTCCAAACTTTACATGGTCCTTCGAGCCGGATTAGGGTTTCCCCAACACTATGGAGTCAGCAACAAACTGTCAGCAGTCGGAGTCGTCGGATCGACCTAAGAGGGACCCCCGTCCACCTGCACACTTGTCCCAGTACGAAGTCACTCTTCTACCCTCTCAACAGCCTGCGGCTCAAGCGTCCTCTATCCCTGTAGGACCCCCAGACCAGGCTCAGTCAACCAGAGCTAGGAGTGTGACAAGTGTCCGGTCAGCTGCACATTCACGAAGGTCCTCTCAGGCATCTTATGGTCTCCCTATGTTTCGAAGTACGTCTGACATACAGGCAGCTGTGTTAGAGGAGGAAATCAAAGGATTGGAGCTCGCCGACCTACAAGAGGAAATAGAAGAGGAGAGGAAAGCTGACCTAGAGGCTGCAGCATTGGATGCACAAGCCAGAGAAGGACAGCGGCTACAAGAGGAAGCACATCTGGCTAAAGAGAGAATAGCTAGAGAAATGGGAAGACGCAGGCGCTTGAAGAAGCTCGAGAAGGAGATGCGCATTGCCAGTCTCGTGAAGACCCACTTATCAGAGATGGACGATGATGCCTTGTCTACTTCGTCAGCTCCCGCTACGTTCTCCAAGCTACCTCCGTTATCAGGCTTTGTTCAACAGCCACCTCTAGTGCCATTGGTCCTCACCCAGCATCCAACGGTGCAACAGCCGCACCCAGCGCCAGGTCAGGTACCACCTCTCTCCACTGTTCCTGCACAGATATTAGCACCACCAGCTAATCCCGTCATGAGTGCCCAGCCCAGTGTTCCTGTCATCGCCGCACCTACTTCATCAGTGCCCGTCCTCCCCACGGTAACTACTCAGGCAGTTGGAGCGCCAACAACAATGAGGTCTGCTGCTACAACTAGTCTCCCGTCTCGGTACCTAGGAGTACCAGCTGCAACACCAGTCCCTGTGGCACCACTTTGGACCTACCCAGGGATGGAGACCCTGATTGCCACGTCTTACGGCATTCCCAAACCGACGCTCCCCTTTTTCGAGAGTGGTAGAGAAAGCGATTTCGCACTTCTGAAGATGGCGCTTGACAATTTGATGAACAGTCACCCCCATCTCAGCGAGCACTATAAATATCAAGTTCTCCTGAGTCAGCTCAAGCTCCAAAGCGCTCTACAGTTGGCCAAATCATACATGTATGACCCCGCACCATACACAGCTGCATTGGGAGCTCTACAAGACAAATATGGCCAGCCAAGACAACTGGTCCAAAGTGAACTAGGAGCAATACTCAACGCACCAGCCCTCAAATCGGGAGACACTGAGGCATTCGACTCATTTGCTCTCTCGGTCCAGTCGCTTGTCGGAATGCTGCGCACTTTAGAGGGACCTGTTGGATACGAGCTCAAGTGTGGTTCCCATGTCGACCGGCTCTTAAGCAAGATGTCTCCTTCCCACAGAGATGGATTTGTGGAATATTGTCTTGTTCGCGGCATCCTGCAACCAGGTTCAGAGCTAACCTACTCACTGCCGGACCTGGCTGCGTGGCTCCAGATGAAGGCTCAAGCTAAGCGCCTCGCCAGTCGAGCTACTCTTCTCTACAACTCTACCTGGCCTTCCCCTCCAAAGAGAGACCAACGTAGCTCAAAGCCCAAAGATAAGACGGCGTCAGTCTTCCTTTGCTCAGGGGAGACAGCCGACAAGGAGATCTCTCAGCCAAAGTCCCAAGCCTTCAAGCCCAGTCCTTACTGCCCGTTCTGTAACAATAAGGAGCACTATCTTAACTCATGCCCCGACTTCAAGAAACTGTCTACTAATGAGATTAAGAAGTGGATCCAGGAGGGTAGCAGATGTTGGAAATGCGGCCGTGGACACAAAGCTACAGCCTGCACGCTTAAACGGCCGTGTAGGACGTGCAAAGAAAAGCACCTTACAGTCTTGCATGACGCCATCCAAGATTCATCGCAGAAAGTGCTGATGGTCAGAAATCCGAAGCCCACTGTCTACATTGAACTGCCCAGAAGCCCTCAGAGAGTGTTGCTGAAAGTTGTCAAAGTGCTTCTGCATCATGGAGATCGCGCCTTAGAGACATTTGCAGTGCTCGACGATGGTTCGGAGAGAACAATTATCCTCCCACAAGCTGTCGAGCAATTACAACTCTCTCAACATCCAGAGACACTTCATCTGCGGACAGTCCAGCAAGAGGTTAAAGAGCTGAAAGGTTCCTCAGTCAGCCTGCACGTATCCCCCATCTTCAAACCGAACAAGAAGTTTTTGATTCAACATGCTTTCACCGCAGATAGTCTGAGCTTATCTGAGCACACGTACCCAGTAGCAGCTCTCCAGAAGCGCTATGAGCATCTCAAAGGACTTTCTTTGACGCCTATCAATAGAGCCCAACCTCTACTCCTCATTGGCTCAGATATGCCTCAGCTCCTCACTCCGACACAGCCAGTCAGAGCAGGCCCATCAGGCGGTCCCATAGCCATCTGTACCAGGCTAGGCTGGTCGTTGCAAGGTCCTTCTGACATCCTGCCAGTCTCTTCTCACAAGCCTTCCTGCCTACACATTGCCACTGAGTCTTCATATACTGAACTCCTCAGGAACGTGGAACGCCTTTGGCAAGTTGACACAGTCCCCTATGTCAGTGAGAAAACTGCAATGCGTTCCAAGCAAGACCAGAAAGCGCTCATCCTCCTACAGACAGCCTCTGAACGTGTATCTGTCGACGGCACACAGCGCTACGCTACTCCATTGTTGCGTCGTCAGTCAGCCATCTCACTCTGTTCTCCGCAAGATGCCGTGATGCCCAACCTACGCAGCACTGAACGCCGGTTGGCCAAGGACACAGTTCGAGCAGCCTCATACTGCAAGGAGATGGATAAACTTCTTCAGTCCGGCTATGTCGCTGAGATCTCTACAGAAGAGGCAGCAAAGTCCACAGAAGCATGGTATGTACCCCATCATATGGTGCACCACAATGGAAAGGACAGAGTAGTCTTCAACTGTTCCTTCTCCTTCAATGGCCTGTCCCTGAATGACCAGCTCCTACCGGGACCAACGCTCGGTCCGACTATGATTGGAGTCCTGATGCGGTTTCGATGTCACGCTGTAGCCATCAGTGGAGATATTAAGTCGATGTTCCACCAGATCCGCTTGCTGCCCAGTGATAAACCGCTCTTACGCTTCCTGTGGCGGGACATGCAGAAGACATCTGAACCACGCATATTCCAATGGGAGGTGTTACCATTCGGAACGACGTGCAGTCCCTGTTGCGCCATCTTTGCTCTGCAGCAACATGTCAGGGACCATGAACCGCCAGACTCTCCACTCATGCACGTGATCGAGCACTCGTTCTACGTCGACAATTGCCTTCACAGTGTGAGTAAAGCCGAAGAGGCCAAGGCTCTGGTCGACGACCTACGAGCACTTCTGAGCAAGGGAGGTTTCGAAATCCGGCAATGGGCTAGTAACGTGCCTGAAGTTGTCGCACACCTACCTCCTGAAGCACGGTCGGCTAGTAGTGAGCTATGGCTATCAAAGGCCAGTGACAACCTCCAAGAGCCCACGCTTGGACTTTGCTGGGATTGTTTGAACGACACCCTGAGTTACAAGCATCGTCATAACCAGTCTTCGACCGCCACCCTTCGTAACGTCTACAGTGTCCTTGCCAAGCTTTTTGACCCATTGGGTTACATTGCGCCATTCACCACAAGATGTAAAGTGCTTGTTCAGGACTTGTGGAAAGCAAACATTGGCTGGGACGACAAGATCCAACCCGCTGATCTGCTGGAGAAATGGTTGAGTTGGGTGCAGGAAATTCCCACTCTGCAACATCTCAAGCTGCCCCGTCCCTATGCACCAGCCACATCCGATACTGTTAATGCAACACGTCGCATCCACATCTTCTGTGATGCCTCGGAGCGCGCCTATGGATCTGTAGCCTACATGCAGACGACAGATGAGGGTCAACAGGTCTATGTCTCCTTCGTGTTTGCCAGATCGAGAGTCGCACCCCGCAAACAGTTATCAATACCGCGCCTTGAGCTTAGTGCTGCGCTTACAGGTGCACAGCTGGCCAGAGTGATTGAGACAGAGCTCGCAGTAAAACCTGAGCACATCACTCTGTGGTCAGACTCCACAACCGTGCTGCACTGGATCAAATCAGAATCCTGCCGTTACAAAGTGTTCGTGGGAACACGCGTAGCAGAAATCCAGAACCTGACCAACCCTGTTCAATGGCGGTATGTTGACACACTAAGTAATCCAGCAGATGATATAACCCGCGGACTCACTCTGCAGGAGATGGTACAGAATCATCGCTGGAACAAAGGTCCACATTTCCTCCGTTTGTCCGAAGGAGAGTGGCCTACTATGCCATCATCTGCGGCAGAACCAGACACCACAGAGTTAAAGAAGTCTGCCTTCGTGGGAACTGTTTCCAACATCCTCCCCACACAACTTCCTGACCCCAGTAAGTTCTCCACTTGGAAAGAGCTTCTTCAGGAAACCGCTAGCTCTCTTCATGGGGCGGCTGATGCCAATATAACAGCACCCTGTCCATCTGCCGATTTTCTGCAAGCAGAGAAGCTCATTTTACAAAGGGCTCAAGAGGACCTATTTGCTGAAGAACTGAGGGCCCTCAAAGCTGGACGTACTTTGCCTTCAAACAGTCGTCTTGCATCTTTGTCACCAGAATACGATGGAGCCACAGAGCTACTCAGAGTCGGTGGCAGGTTGAGGCATGCTGAAGGACTAGATCTGGATACCATCCACCCAATTATATTGGACCCAAGCCATCACGTGACGAAGCTTATCATCAAGGATGCTGATGAGTCACTACTGCACCCAGGGCCAGAACGAGTTCTTGCCGAGCTCAGACGCAGGTTTTGGATCATCCGCGGTAGAGAGGCCATTCGGAAGCATCAGCATTCATGCCTGGAGTGCCAACGTTGGAGGGCAAAACCTGACGTGCCAAAAATGGCCGATTACCCACCAGCTCGATTGCGACTCCATAAGCCACCTTTCTATTCTACCGGAGTTGATTGCTTTGGACCTTTCCAAGTGAGGATCGGTCGCCGCACTGAGAAAAGGTGGGGCATTGTTTACAAATGCATGACAACTCGATCGGTGCATCTGGATCTGTTGGAGAGCCTTGATACAGACGCTTTCCTACTGTCACTGAGAAGATTCATCTCTCGACGTGGCAAACCGTTCGAGCTGCTCATGGACAATGGTACCAACTTTGTCGGCGGAGAGAGAGAGTTGCGTGAAGCTGCCGCTACAATGGCACCTCAGTGGAGAGAGCAGCTCGCTAAACAGCAGATATCTTTCCGATTCAATCCCCCAAGTGCACCGCATTTTGGTGGCACATGGGAGAGAGAAGTGAAATCTATCAAGACTGCACTTCGCGTCGTCCTTAAAGACCAGACTGTTCCCGAACCTGTCCTGATGACAACCCTAGTGGAGGTCGAAGGTATAATGAATGCAAAACCCCTAGGCTACTTGTCATCAGATGCTTCGGACCCAGACCCGGTCACCCCTAATCTCCTTCTCATGGGCCGTCACGACTCGTCGCTTCCTCAAGCCCTTTACGACCCTAGGGACCTCGGGAGAAGACGTTGGAGGCATAGCCAAGCCATCGCCGATCGCTTCTGGTCATCCTTCATTAGTCACTACCTTCTAGGATTGCAAGAGCGCAGTAAGTGGAGGAAAGACGGTAAGGCACTCTCCATAGGCGACGTTGTCTTAATCGTGGATCCTCAGCACCCCCGAGCGTCATGGCCCGTAGGACGGATTACCCAGACTCATCCTGGAGCAGACGGACGCGTACGGACTGCCAGCGTGCAGGTGAAGGACCGTATCTACGTTCGTCCAGTCGCCCGGCTCATCCTGCTCCCGGCTCTTGAGGACAAGGATGAAGAAGAGGTCACTAACTAGACTTTCTCCTACTCTTTCAACTGCCATGCGGACAGTTGGGGGCGGCCTTGTCTGAAAGCCTATTAGTTCAGCACCGACTTTTCCGGAGGGCGCCTGAACGCACCATCACGTGAACTACGCATGGACAGTGAATGCAGCTAGCGCACTGCTCAGTTCGTGCTCAGGGATGAGAGCACAGGAAAGGACCTCTTTTCTCTTTACTTCTGTGTGCGTTTATGAACCCCAGGTGAGTTTTTGGTGCTTGCTGTAGCACATTTGGGGAGCTCGGTGGTGAGAATGTTTGGTGTTTCTGTTGTTTGTGCAAGCTGATGTGTATTGTTGATGCGTGACCAATTAACCGCTTTACACGAGGCTGCGCCATATTCTTTGGAGTAATGCGTCCCATGTTAAATAATTAGCCCTTTAAATGTGTTCTGATTACCTTGTAGCGTTTAAGTTGCCTACTACTGTGGTAGAGTGCTGTAACTTATAATTTCTGTACTGTTACTACTGTACTGTACAGGCATAGTTAAGTTATTAATGTATATTATTTGATTACCATTCTTTAATTACGTTATCTCTCTTTGTGTTCCTTTTGTATTCAGACCACACATACACACGCCCATGTGAGTGGAAACCTGTATACTCCCTGCTGGTATAAATAAAGCTGAAGAAAGATTCTCTGACCGGAGTCGTCTGTAGTGCTCCAACCCTAACCACTAGTCCAAACTTTACAGCTATAAAATCTTGAAAACTCTAAGACTAAAAGGGCATGCATAAAAAAATATTACAATTAATAATTCATTAAAAGTAAAATATGATAAGACGACAACAATTAGAACAACAGCGGGATTGTATTTACAGATCCATCCATCCATCAATTTTCTTCCACTTGTCCGTTGCCGTGTCGTGGGGGCAGCTGTTGGAACTGCCCACATCACATTGCACCAGCCCCCATGGGTCCTCCTGCAGGTGGTGGGTCCACAGAAGGACGGCCTCATGGTTCTAACCGGGCCTGTTGGTCTCTCATAAGGGGCTTCTGAACCGCTCTTTGTCTGACCCGTCACCTAGGACCTGTTTGCCCTGGAAGACCTACCAGGAGCACGAAGCCCCCGACAACAGAGCTCTTAGGATCATGCGGGCGCTCAAACCCCTCCACCCCTTTAAGGTGGCGGCTCCAGGATGTGTAGGTATATAAAGTGATAAAGTGATAGCAGCTGATCTAAGTGTGGACTCGCCACACAGTGCAACAGAGCAGATTACATCCAGGAGTCTGTAACTGAGTTATTAGGTCTTATTTTTGTTTGTGAGTCTAATGGCGGAGGGAAATAAACTGTTCTATCTGGGATCTATGGGTCTGGATAGACCGTAGCCGCCTGCTTGAGGGGAGAGGTGGAATAGTCCCGAGTCCAGGGTGAGAAGGGTCAGCTGTGATCCGACCCACACAGAGGCATGTGGGTTGGTCTATTTGGTCTATTTGTCAGTAAGGTTGATACGATTTCATTCCATTACTGAGACTCGCAAAGAGATGGAGTTAAAAACCAAAATAATGTAATCTTTTAAAGACATTTTTCGTTTTAGTTACTGTTTTTGTTCTATTTGTGTCCTAATCTAAATCGGCACCAATACAGTAAATGGTCTCTACTTATCGGTCGTTTTCAGGTTCAAGAATGTGATGTCATACTACCATGTGGGGGGCAGGAGCCAGTTGTTCCTATTAACTGCATTACATTCTCACAAGTAGTATCTAAAACAAAAATTAGCATTAATATCATTGACTGGGTCCATGATCTTTCTGCACGACACCAACAATCTCCTCAAAAACAAAATCATATGACGTTTTTTTTTGTTTGTTTTGTTACCCGTTTTGTTGCTTTTATATCACTTTGTCATTTGTTTTGTTGCATTGTTGTCGTTTTTTTGTTGCTTTTTCATCCCTTTTTTGTCGCCTGTTTGGTTGCGTTTTTTGGCTGTGTTGTCGTCCTCATTTACGTCAAATTTTTTACGCTTTTTTCGAAAAGCTTTTAGATTTTGGGTAAAGTCGAATCTGACATCTTGGAATGCATTTCCACATCAATCCTGAGAGTGGCGCTAACGTGCGTCGCCGCGCTGCGCTGCACTCGCCGTTCACCCAGAAGAAGAAGAAAAAAGACTGCGCAGACAAGATGGCGACCACCATCAGCACCCAGCGGGGACAGGTACTGTATACCCCCGTTTTTATCCAGTTATTATGACAATATCCCCATGACAGCGTGTAGCGGGCGCTGTGAGCAACACGAACAATCAAGTAAATAGTTTGACGTAGGGATTGCCAAGTTCACACGTTGATTATTGCAGCTACTCAACGCTACTAGCTAACGTTACTTCTGATCAGCACATTTAAGTTCAGAAGATCGTTAAAGAAATCGACACGCATGTCAAGTAATAATGTGTGTTCGTTGTCGCTCCCCCAAGAACGGTGTGGTGATCTACGTGGCGATGTTTGCCTAGATCTAAAGGGGTTATCGCAGATCACTCCAGCGTAAACACGGCTAACTACGAATGCATTGGGCTACTCGTCATCATCAGACCTGTCATGACTGTCATCACACTCATCAGGCCACGTATAGAGTTCGGGAAATACCACAGTTACCATGGAGATGCGCCATCTTTGCAGCTGTTATCCTACATTTCCGTTGACTAACATTAGCTCAAAACAGTATAAAAAGTGGAGAAAAAAGCCGTGGAACAACTCCGTCAGCTGCTGAGTTACTGCTGGTAAATACATCCAACGCACTGTGGTGTCCAAGTGTTTTAATGTGAACAATAACTCCAGTAATTTAACTTTTAAAATCTCCATTAGTTTACTATTGCTGCTAATCACATAATATTTAGCGATATGACATCACATTCCCAAACTCTATAGACGAACTTGTACTGATTTGTTCCTCCATTTTACAGCAAATGCTCATTTGATATGGTTGAATGGGACTTGGGGCTGATTTTTTGTTGTACATGTATTTGGACATCACAGAGTATGTTGTAAACACAGACTTTGTAGCATGGTTTATTGAGTGATGGAACACAGACACAATTAGTGCAGTTTATTTCGGGTGTGGTCCTCTTGCTTAACTTTGTTTCTGCTCAAAGCTGTTTTTGGGCAACGTTCATAACATAATTTGCTTGAACAATTCGGATGTGCCGGAGGGATTGTGAGCGCTAGAAATTAAACTAAATATTTCACATTTTGAATCGGCTTTAAGTTGGTTCTTTTTAAAGAACGATAAAAACACTATCCTTTTCATATTGATTTTTGTTGAACAGTTTACCGCAGGCATGTCCAAAGTGCAGCCGGGTTACTTTTTAACTGCAATCTTAATCATTCCACAGATTTAAAACTTCAAAAAGTAACATTTATTGTGAGGCAGAGCTCGCATTATGGTTCCATGCCTAGATAATGGTGTGGGGCACGGTTTAACCCCCCTTAAATACACCTAGTTTAATGTTTGAATGCACTGGTCTGTGGCACTCCATGCTGTATACCAATATGTGGCCTTATGTGAAAAAAGTTTAATTACCACCCCTGGTTTACAGCAGCAATGTGGAATTCCGAAATAGAACGGTCATTGTTAGCATGGGATAACTGGGGTTAAAGGCACTATACCTGATTTTTATTTTCTTCTCGTAATGGAACAAAAATAGTTTTGTCCTCCTCTAACACAATTTAACATCGTGTGTTTAAGAATCAAACATTTGTATTCATTTCATCAACTTGCAGGCTAGTTCTAGCATTTCTTTGACCTCTGTAAGTTGTTAAATGTGCCAATAAACTCTTCCCTGTTAAGGATTGAGATGCTACAGATATGTTCAGAAAGTTTGAATGAGTTTGGACCGCAACTAATATTTTAATGTAGTGGGTTCCCCTTTCGCTGTTTGGTTCCCCTTTCATGGTTTATTTCAGACTATTGCCTAGGAAATGCTAGTCATGTTTCCTGGTAGCACCTGGTGGGTGCCTTTTTACTAGGGCTGAAAGATGTATCGTTATCGTATCAATATCGAGATATTACATTTTGTCCATATCGTTCAGCCCTACTTTTTACCATGTTATTACTAAATCATAATTACCATATGAAGTTACAAGCTACCAAGTTTGCATAAAAACTCTATCACAGAGAAGTCGGCCTGTCACAATAATTACTACGACTATAAACTTATAATTGAATAATTGAATTGAATTGAGTGTGAGTGTGTATATATAAAGAGCTTTTATGGACGTTGGCCTATTTTGATGTTATATTGTTTCCTGTCTTCGCTTGGGACTTTCCCTGTTCTACATGTTCACATTAAAGAGCTTTTTAGATTCAAACTTGCATCACTAACCCTTGGATCCTGAACCAGTATTTCAGTCCGAAGGCTCAAGAACATTTTAGGTTGACTACTGGAGTATCTCTGTGGGAGATTTGATACTTATTAACCGTTGTCCATTTTGCTGGGATGCAGGTGTACATTGGGGAGCTGCCCCAGGACTTCCTGCGGATCAGTCCCACTCAGCAGCAGCAGCAGGTGCAGCTGGACGCCCAGGCGGCCCGACAACTGCAGTACGGGGGCGCTATCAATACCATCGGCCGCCTCAGCATCACCGTGGTCCAGGTACCGTCTGCAGACACAATTCTCTGACCAGCAACTCGTATGCGTTACCAAAATATAGAATCCAGGATGTTTACACACATTTTAAAAAGAACAAGGTGTAAAAGATTATTATGTTGAACTGTTCTAGGCCAAACTGGCAAAAAACTATGGCATGACGCGGATGGACCCGTACTGCCGGGTTCGACTGGGGTACGCCGTTTACGAGACGCCCACAGCTCACAACGGAGCCAAGAACCCGCGCTGGAACAAGGTGATCCAGTGCACCGTGCCTCCAGGGGTGGACTCCTTCTACCTGGAGATCTTCGACGAGGTACGACTGGTCCAAGGCAGTGTGTCATTACTAATTAAAGATGTCAGTCTCCTTCATGTGCAAACCTTTGTCTACTGTTGCTGGTGTGACTTCTATCGTTGTCATGTTGGTGGCGTTTGTTTGAACACGACACACATTTTTACAGTGGTCTGTAGCTGCTGCTTTAAGTTGAGCTGTTGTTACTAGAGAGTGAGGGGAAAAAAGCCTTTCAAGTTACACATTTCCTTTTTATATGGACTATTTCTTGTTTCCAGGTGAAAACTTGCATTAGAAAACATATTGAGAGAGAATAGAAAACAGGGCGTTAGCTGCAGTATCTCCCCTAAATAAAATGAGAACCACAAATAGAAATGCGATGTGTTATGGACCTGGTGTGATGCGTGTTGGCTTTGTGTCTCCAGCGGGCGTTCTCCATGGACGACCGGATAGCCTGGACTCACGTGACCATCCCCGAGAGCCTGAGGGAGGGCAGTGTGGTGGACGAGTGGTTCACCCTCAGCGGCCGACAGGGAGACGACAAAGAGGGAATGATCAACCTGGTCATGTCCTACGCTGTAAGTTCTACAGATTCTATCACCGTCTATGATCCAACTCATGTAACCCTTTTGTAAAGGCTTGTGATTTAAACTAGAATTTCTGGAAAGTTGTTTTTCAGACAAAATCTTCTTTGGTTAGTAGTTTGACCGACAACTTTTCCATAATCTCTTAATTCTGAAAGTCTTTAATAAGTGACTTTTCTTGGTTCTATTGTGTCTATGTTTTTGTCAAAAGTAAACTTGACTTTCTCTTAAGTGTAAAGATTTGTGTTTGAATTGGTTTGAGAGTTAATGTGTTGTGTTTCAGTCGCTACCAGCCGGAGTTATGCCCCAGCCCGTGGTCCTCATGCCCTCGGTGTACCAGCAGGGAGTGGGCTATGTGCCCATCACAGGTCAGAGCCCACACTCGCACTGCTCTTTTCTTTCATCGTGTCAGTAAGGAGTAAATCACAAGGAGCCGCGCATTACACAGTTTTAATGCAGGACGCACAGTCTACAGAGTGGCCGTGATCCCCCTGCAGCCAAGGTCTCTGTCAGGCGTAGCACCACCAGAAACTCCAGACACAAAGCACAGGCATGAACAGAACCGCATTTAACTTACTCTCCACTTTTCTGTGGAAATGAATGCAGTTTGTAAACCACACTAATTCATTCAGCTAAGCAAATGCCGTCTGCAGCCTGGAATTTGTCAGGATAAACTGTGTTGTTACGATTCTCTCTTTGAACCATTGCACGTTAAGGTGATTTTTAACAATCCCCTGATCTTGCTCTGTTACACGTTGGCAAATGCTGACACCTGCAGCCGAGGGATATAATAGCGATTTAACTTGTCGGACTCCGTGTGCGGTTAATCGAAGATAATGCAAAGCCTGTTAGCCTTATAATTCTCACTGGCCAGGGTATAATTGGCGCTTTGAGAAACTTGGTGATACAGTCTGAGGCTTGTAAAGCGCAATACAAGTTTAGTTTAGTTTAGTTTATTGGTTTATTTGGTTGGGACAGTGCATGTTAATGAACACTTCACACCGGATTGTAGCCGTGGGCTATTTTCCATCCGTCGTCCCCCATGCGCAAGTGTAAGCCATTATTATTATAATTATTATAATTAGACTTTAAAGGAGCAGCAACTGTATAATTTCCCTCGTGGATTAATTCAGTTTTCTTATTCCTTCCTTATCCATTAACCTCCCCTCTGTGTGATTTCTGGCCAGGCGTCCCAGCTGTCTACAACCAGGGCATGGTCCCGATGGGGGTCCCGATGGGAGTCCCGATGGGAGTCCCGGGGCAACATGCCCCCCCTGTGAGCCAGGGCCCTCTATGCAGTGAGGAGGACCTGAAGGCTCTGCAGGACATGTTTCCTAACCTGGACAAAGAAGTTGTGCGCACAGTGTTGGAGGCCCAGCAGGGCAACAAGGACGCTGCCATTAACTCGCTGCTGCAGATGGCTGAGGAGCTCTAACGCTCACTCAGACAACAGAGTCCTGCCGTCTGCTCAAGAGCCAAACACTTTCCTCCAGTATGTCCAAACAAATTAGCTGAGTCTTAAATTGTTTCTTTGAATATTTCTGTTGTTTCTGACTATATTCCTCCTTGTTCCCTCTTGCTACAAACAGTGTTTGTTTTGAGAGTAAGTTGTTAAAGATACAACGAGAGGTGGAAGGGAAAGAAACAGCATATTGAAGGTTCACAGTAAAAACCCAAAGCAGATAAAAGTCTGCTTTTGACCTGTCTCTCATATGTACAAAGGTTGCTGTATCTGTATGTGGTGTAGCTTTTACTGTAAACCCAATCAGACACCTTATGGAGGAAGTTCATTAGCCACTTAAAGCCTGCAAAGACCCTCTGTAATCATTCCACAGCTCCACGGTGTGATGCAGCCCCTGTGTGTGCATTTTAGTCACATTAGTCTGTATATAGTGGCCCTGCTAACATGAAGGATGATATTGTCGGGTGTAAATTTTCCAGATTCTTTCTTCTGTTTGAAGCCAAATGTTCTTTGACTAAATATCAAGTCTTATTAAATAAAAAGCTGTCGTCCACTGTTTGTGCTTATAAAGAATTGGTCAGAAAGTATTTCACACAGTGCTGCGCTTGTGTTTTGTTCGTCTCCTCGGCACTATTGGAATCAATGAGTTTTATTTAAAGATTTTGCAATGAAAGTTCTTTATTCATAAATAAATATTTATGCTTGACAAAACAGTCTTTTGCTTTAATTGTTCTTGGTAAAGTACTTTTACTGAAATGGTATAGTCTTTTATTTATAATATACAGTATGAGGTGCTGTGATGTATGCTAGCTGACCTCTTGGTTCACAGTGGGCTCATGACTTTTTTTAATCATATCATTTTTATTAACACATTTTGAATTCATGGGGACTTGCATTTTATTTTATGGGGTGTGATTTAGCTTGCAAGTCTGCGGTTATTGTGTTTTTTGATTAGATATTAGTTATATTCTAATTTATTTCCAATTTCTTTTTTCCTTTGGTTACTGACTGCAACCATAAGGATTTTCCTTTGGGGGTCAGTAAAGTTTTTCTGATTCAGAAGGAGCAGTTCTACATTTTCATGCTAGCATACTCATTAACTACTGCGGACATATTGCAATGTTCTCATTCATTTGTGCTTTATTATTCTTTTCTTGGAACCATTAGCTTCTACACAGAGTGCACTGATCTTCCTGGAGTTCTGTTTGTAAAAAGTCCAAAAGGTTTCATCTGTGGTAATAACAATTAATTACAATAATAATATTAATTGCTTACGATTTTATTGCGCTTTACAAGTCTGTGCTACCAAGTTTCTCAAAGCACCACAAGCACCATTTTTAGTGTCGGACTATTACCTAACCTAATAACAATGAATAATAGTACATTTTTCTAATTCCTCTAAATAAACTATAAATAAGAATAATAATTCAGGCTGTTGTAATGCAAGTGAATGACTTTATTGCTACAGCAGGACTAAGAGAATGGGTTTACAGAATTTGTGAGAGCAGAAGTGTTGTGCGTGGTGCACGCCTAGCGTCTCCTACGACGCCGCTTCTCGTCGCTGCACATGGTCGGGACACAGGAGCACCCTGTGGCCTGGCTGTAGGTGTGTTGAAGGCTGGAGCCGTCGGTGCACTTGAGCTCCACCTGCGCTTTGCTGATCTCGGTCTCCTGGCAACACTCACACTTCTGCATCATGGAGTTGGCGTTCTCTGAGTAACTGTGGGTACAAACATGCAAGAAGTTAACTTTGAATAACGTCCCGTTTTGTTAATTTTGTCACGATAGGCTGTGTGTCCCATTCCCTGTGCAGCCCCTCCAGCAGGTACTCACATAGAGCTGCTCCCGCAGTGGCCGCTGCAGTAGGTCATGTTGACGGGCTGCTCGCTCCTGCACCCGTTCACCTCGATCACTCTGGACTCCGAGCTCTTCTCACAAACGTTGCGACGAGTGCCTTCACACAGCAATGGACATTACTTTAGTCTTTAAGGAATTGCCCACATTTTGACAGTTCAAAGGGAAAAGTACTTTATTACTTAATACTGTAAAAGTACAGACACTACTGGTCACATATTACTCCAATATATAAGCGAAGTCAAATTGTGCTGTGGAAAATACTTAAGTATTCAAAGTAGAAAGTACAATAAGTGTTAGGATGAAAGTTCCCTCTGTACGGGAACACGACGGGGACAAACTTTTTTCCTTGTTGTGAGTCAGTGGCATTTGACAGTACGACACCACAGCGCCACCTATTGTCCTGGAGTGTCAATTATTAGGCTTTTAAAATGAACAAACCACCAAATTGACTTTTTTTTAATTAATGTAGTGAAGTAAACGTAGAAAGTTCTCGACACAAATACTACTCAAGTTAGGTATGAATCTTCTAAAACTCTACTTAACTTCTACTTCATTGCTGAACGCCTCTGGTTATGCTCTCTCGTGAACTCAACCCATTCATATGTAATAAATGATCCGTGAACTTACAAGATTTGCAGCATCCATCAGCATCTGTCGTCTCCGTGCCCTGGCATGAGAATAAAGAGTTAGTATATTTTATAGGGAATACCCAAATGAAGTCCACAAATGGCGACCCTCGAAGATTTGATTTGGGATTTGGCTCATTCAGAGGGGCCTTTTTTATGTGTCACGCAGTAAAACAACCATATGGTGCTGGCAAGTTGTGTTTACCTACACAGATCTTACACATTGTTTTTAGAAACTAGAAGGTCTTGGCTTTCAAATTAGGTATCACACTGGCATATAGGCTGTAAGCTCTCCAGTCACTTTGACATTTGGATATGCACAATTAATTGCTAACCCTAACACTCAGATAACTGGCAGATAACAGGTTAAAAGGAAGGGTATTTAGGATTTTGTTTTTAGGTAAACATGAAATGAGGTAAACATGTTCAAATCAAATGCAGATTGCAATTGTAACGTTGACTTGGTGATGAATGCTAACCTGCAACAATAAATACAAAGTTGTTTATGTTATGAGACAATTATCCATTCAGAAAACAGAATGAGTCCTAATTAGGCCCCCACTATTTCAAACTCCATAACTCAATTCTGAAGATTCTGACCTTGCGTTATGTCCACACGTCGTCCTTGATAACTTCGATAAACTACTCAAGTTCTACGCAAACTGTCTTTGAGTGGCTCATACAAATGTAGGGGAGAACTAGATATGTGCCAAACGGCTCATTGAAAGAAAACATTGCGACTCACGGGTTCACAGTCCAGCGGGTTGAAGGGCGGACAGGTTTTGGTGATCTGTGTCGTCACATACTGATCATTCACCTTCTCGCAGGAGTATTTCACGCAGTTGTCGGTGGGCGACACGAACGTCTCATTGGGCTGAAAGCACAACATTTTGTAAATGCGTGATTTCCGCGGTCGCGTGAATACGTGGGTGTCTTACCTCGATGGCGACTGTAGAATTATCAACGGTGAAGATGCAGTGCGTTTGGACACATTCTCCACAGCATTGTCCGGATTTCTTCTGATAGCCAAAACCCTACGACAAGCAGAACAAGGATCTTCAAACCGCAATGCACTTGCAGCAGAGTTTACGAATTTGTCAAAAAGTCATTTGTTGGCACTTGGAAATAGTTGTGTTCTAATTTTATAATTTTGTGGCAGTACGATGAACTATTTTGGACAGACACCCGTATGGAAAATCTTGAAATCTTCTTAAGGATGGGGTCCGCTTTAACCCCTTTTATCAAATAGCTAACGTTCTTAAACCGATTACTTCTACTCCTACCCTTAGGGTCCATGGACTAAAAGCTCTAACCACTAAATAATCATCGCCTCAATCTTACAGCACCTGGCTGGTAGTCCGATTTATTCTCCCAATGTGGTACTAACCAGCCCCAAACTTGCATAGCTTCCGAGATCGGACATGATCCATGTGCTGTGACTGTAACTGCTATTCTATTAGCTATCATTTAGAAGACTGCCTCCCCACATGGAAAAGTGTGACGTGCTGTACTGATAATGGTACCTCGGAGCAGCTGGTGTAGCAGACCACCGGTTTACACACGATGGCGTGCAGAGAGGTGTTGGGGTCCATGTTGGGGCCGCAGTAGCAGTCCTGACAGGAGCTCTCATACTGCGCGGGGATGGCCGTGGAGGAGGGAGTCGCGGAGGTGGGGAAAGGCGGCTCGAGTGGGGGCTCTGCTGTTGTTGGAGGGACGGGGATCTTCTCTCCAGGCTATAGCACACATAGGCATTAAACAGAATACTGTACTTAACCGATAAAAGCTCAAAAAGGTCAACTTTAAAGGGGAGCTAAATGGCTATGGGGGGCTATGATTACCTTGTATTCCTTCATGTCATAGACACACACGTCTTTAGGAACTGAAACATAGGACATAGGACAATAGTGAATATCTAACATGACCTGTGCTCATGTGTTTGTGTGAGAGAGCTGGACCTACCGCACTTGTACTCCTGACAGCAGACGCCATCCGTCACATTCCTAGTGAAGCCCAGGGGACATGTGGGAGGTTTGGGACAGAGGCTTTGCTCGCACTCTGAGAGAATGAGATTCAGACAAAAACTTCAAAATACTTTTCAGATTTTGTAGGTGGTCATTATAAAAAATACTACAAACACCGGTGAAAACAATGTGGCCCAGTTCAAAGACTCACAGGGCATACTATCTATTATCTACGGCTGCACACAGACATTTGGCGTCTTTGGTTCTAGGAATGCTTACTCCTGTTTGCTATAGAGCCTTTTTGTAAAAGTAACATTCCGATTCTTAGCGAAACAAACGCACTCAGTGGACAAAATGCGATTTCACCTGACTTGGCCATCAGGCTTTTACTGACTTCTCCGTACCCTTCCATACTTGACACATGTGGCTGTGAAGTGCGTGTGAAGTGTGTTTTGGCGACATATCGTTGAGTGAAGCATGCGCACTGACCACAGGTCTGTGTGGGGCAGCAATCCTTGACCCCGTTCACGACTTGCTGTCCAGGCTCAGTGCAGTTGGCACGGACCTCGTCTAGACACACCACTGGTGCACACTGGGTGCTCAAGGAGTCTTTGTCGCAGACACACTGTTTGCAGTCGCTAATCCATGTTTCTCCAGGCTGTGAACAATGTACATTTCAGAGCTCAACAGCTAAACTACCATGTAAAACGTCAATCAAGAAACGAGTAGTGATATGTGTACTGTTTTTCATACTTATAAAAACAGATAACGGACTCTTTGTAAAAGGTTACAGACCCCGGTACAGGACTCGTCTGAACTCACCATTCGTGGCTTTCCATCAGACCCAACGCACACATCTGAAAGTCAACAATTTATAAATGAAATACTATGGATATTAAAGTCCAGATCAGATCTCTGTGCAGGTCACTGACCGCAGGTGCTGACACACAATGGGTTGACCTTGTTGAACACAATGGTGTCGTCTGGACAGAAGCAGCCCTCCAGCATAGAGTCGTTATCCGCCTTGTACTTGTCATTGTACCTGTCGCATGCGGGACATCGGTTATTTGGAAACTTAATTCACCTTTTTTTTGTCCAAAATGTATTCTCAGTCATCTTTGTGTCTTGTGTCTGACGTGCGTGTTAAGGAACAGTTCATCAGGTCTGTATTGGTGACTCAGTACTGTACCTGTTGTCACATGTCGGCGGGACCTCGGGACCACACCCTTTGTACACCATGTTGTCCGGACACGTGTGCTCTGGGGAACACATATGTCAATCAAATGTCACAGTTTACATGAAAGGGAGTATGAGCCATGGACTGTTTTTTGTTGTTGAGTAAAATAAACCGAAAATGCACATACGTTGAATCGTGTTGGGTTGGGTAATGTGCTATGTTAATTAAAGTTGTTGCTTAAAGTCTTTTCAACTAGTGTGCCTTTGTTATTAAATACTGCCAAAACCTTTAATACTGTAATACAATAATAATAACAACTTTATTTTGTTGAACTATGCTAGATCGTGTTTAAGGTGGGATAGAATTTTTTTTTTTATTTTTTTATCGTGTGTGGATGTTCTTTTGTTAACCAGGTCAAAACATCTCCCTGATAAAAAACACATTCTAAAAATCTGATCCATCCTCCAACTCAATAATCACCTAAAGCCACTTGATTTGATTATTGTGTGAATGCACCCTATATAGCAACACCAATAAAGCATGCTCAGAATGTTGTATAACTAAGTTGTTAAGGTGTATCTAACCACAGAGCCCGTTGATTTGGTTCCTCCAGTTGAGGCAGACTCCAGCGGCGGCGCAATTGATGGCATAGGCCTCCAGACTGGCACAGGGATTTTGACACACGTCGTTCACGCATTCTTGTAAATAGGAGTCCACCGGTACAACTTTGTGACACTCCTGGAAAACACTGTCAGAGAGAGGAAATGTTACCAAAAAATATGGAGCCAACTGTAAATCAGTTGTAATTTCCACAGTCCAGGTACTTCCCATTATTAATTCACGCAAGCAAGTTGAAGGATGTGCCTTGTCCCATAACACAAATATGCGGTCGCATGATCAGACCAGAGCCCGACTTGAACTGCCAGTTATATGAAAACTGTAACCGCCTGAGCCTGACTCCCACATTCAAGCTCATGAAGTTTACACTTTTGTCTGTCATTCAAATTTAAAGCGGAACATTGCAGTGCAGCGGTTAGCGCTCGTGCCTCACAGCAAGAAGATCCCTTCTGTGTGGAGTTTGCATGTTCTCCACTTGTCTGTGTACTGTAGGTTTCCGTTAGGTACTCCGGTTTCCCCTATCAAATATGTACAATAGGTTCCCCTCTAGGGCCAGGACTCCTCTGGAAATGAGATTCCTAATCTCAGTGGGACTTTCTTGGTTAAATAAAGGTCAAACATAAATAAATAAATAATAACAAATAAATAAATAAAAATAAAGCCACACTATGCAGAATTAAACCCAGTGTATGGAATAAAATCCAAGGCATATCCTTACGGGGGATTTTACCTGTGAAAAACTGCTTTCATTTAGCAAACTTGCCTTCCTTGAGGTGTAAGTTTGCTGAGATCTTTAGGTGGTCTCCATAGAGATGTTGCTGCTTAAAGGTGTTTTATGCAACTGTTTATGCTGGAAAAGTTTATATTAGTGTTGATATGATCCTTTAGTGCTCCAGCTGCTGAATGGGGGGCTACTTAGCGTGATGCCTTTACTTTTCATCCCTTTTGACCCCTTGGATGCTACAGAATCTCTCTTTTTTTTTTTTTAGGGTTTCCTGCTAATGAAACCATCTTGATGGTTACACATGCATTCCATCCAGAAAACCTACCACAAACCCTATTGATTCTAAAGCATCCTGCTAACCACCCATAAAGCTGCTGGGTCACTGAAATTTCAAATACGCACCAATATCAGTTTTACTTCAGCATAAAAAGTTACATAATGTAAGGTTTAGATTAAACTCCCAAAGCTTTATTTGTAAAAGTCACAGAAAAATAGCGGTATCTGTGTCCAGCTAATTATTAGGACCCTGTTCAGAATCTCTGTCAAGCTGCCACGTTAGCACCGTTTTACAACAGTTTAGACACCACTCTTCCTTCTAACCTGCTGTTCAGATGGTTGCAGACTTCTGGTGAGCAGGGAAGCCCAGTTGGAGGGCCAGTAGGGGGCACTGTGGGCTGTACACATTTCTCCCCTGGGACCGCCCACTGACCGGCAGAAGTGGTGCAGCTCTCGATTTGGCCGTTGGGAGCGCGGCAGTCGTTGCTCTGGGAGTTGTCACAGGTGCCTTTAAGAGCAGAAGTATATCACTGATGTAGCATTAAATATTAGAGAAAGACTCAACAAGCAAGAAAACCCAACAGCACACAAAGGCAGACATCCACTGGCTGAATGTAATTTGTGACAGTTGAAAGTGTGCTGTTTCTATGAGTTCCAATTTGTTAAAGCAGAACTAAGTAACTTGTTTACCTTAATAAATCATTTTCTTAGTCCCTCTGGGGGTGATACAAGTGTAATACAAGTGTTAATGGGATGATTGGGGGGGTTTTCATCTCCCCATTGTGTCTCTGGCCAGAAAACCACAATTGCAACATGCCTGCCACCGGGTAGGAGCCACCAATACACACTAATGGAATCACGAAGAAGAAGCAAACAAGCTAACGGGCAAAATAATATCTCCATTGTGTAATTGGATGTACAATATCCCTCTCTCCCTTTGTCTTTTCTGTCAGCGTAGTATTTACTCACACGGACAATTAATGAGTAAAAAAACTCAACATGCGCTTATGGCCTCTAGGGGCAAGAGTTACTTAGTACTGCTTTAAGTGAATTAAAAGAGAAGAAACATTCACAGTATCTAAATTGAGATACACCTCAACAGGGAAACATACGTACCACACTGTCCTTCAGTGTTTTTTCCAAATAGGGACTGAGGCAGCTTGATAATGATTGATGAACCTGAATAGAGCACTGTGGTCTCGATGGCAGCTATTTTCAGTAACACAACAATGTCTGTTCCTGTGATTACGATTTCGGTGGTTTTGTATGGGGCATAGACTTGGACTCCATTCACATAAATCTGCAAAAATAGAAAGTCGCATTAAAACAGCAGAATGCAGAAAAGAAAAAGCACAAAAACAGTGGAGGAACGGTAAATCACTTTGCTTTACAGCACTGTACAAGCGTCGTAATACGGTGGAAATGGCAAAGTAGTAAAATTTTAATTGAGGCGCAACTTTACTTTTGAAGATGTCTACCTGGTTCTGGACTGCTCCTGAAACCTTTGATTGCTTTAGTACTACCACATCAGACTGGTAGGCCACAGTGAGAATCTGGGAGCAGAAAGTATCGCCACCAAAGGAATCACATGCCTTCTTGGTCATACTAATAGTCAGGTTATACTTGGAAATAATCTCTTTGACAAGATAGTACGAGCAATTTTCTGCAAAATAGTAATCTTTTCCATCAAATGTCAAGTAGTTGTTCTGGTTATTGACATTGCAGACACCTGTCAGAATAAAAAAATTAATCAGAGCATGCAATGTGTGCTTCAGTATCGAAATTATGGTTAAGTAAAGTCGCAGATCGCTTACATGGGCATTCATAATCATAACAGCATCCTTTTTGGTCATAGACTTTGGCAGGTTGAAGCCCGTTGGCACAGAATTGTGGTGATCGTGTAGGGCAAGAGATGTTTGCAGTCGTGACCACACCATTGACACAATTAGCTGTGGTGCAGTTTCCAATCTCCCAGGTTTCTCCATTCTGTAATACAAATATTCAATTGTCATTTAGACTAAATCACAATGCAAAACAAAAAAATATTCTGCTAATTAGGGTGGATTTTAAAGGGAGGAAGTTTATATTTATTAAGGTACGTACTAGAATGTCATAATTTAAAATGGAGGGCTTGTGCCAATATTACTTAGAGGACAATTCAATGTTTTAAGAAAAAATCTAAAACAAAAGAAAAATATTTGGTCAAAAAATTTGAAAAGTTCATTTTGTCTCTGGAATTTTTTCTGCCACACTGCACTCTAACCTAATTTGTGCCAACAAAGACATTTTACTTTGTGTCTTTTTCTTTACTCAGTAATTAGATATTTATCCTTTTTTAATATTATTTATTAATTTTTCTTTGGTAAAAACATCGGCAAAAGGACTATTCAAATTAAATGATTGTCTCTTTAGAACAGTGATTCCCAAAGTAGGGGTTGGGACCTCCTGGGGTTCGTGAGACATTGAAGTGGGGGTCACTTTTGATTTTCAATATTTTTTTACATTTATGACATTGAATTTGTTATGGAATAACTCTCGGTTTCGTATTCAAGAATTCTTCTCTGCTAATTGCTAGGTGTTTATATATTCTGAACATTCAGTATCTGACCTTTCTTGGAGGAGATTCAAAGGTGCAGTCCAGGACAGTTGTGGCAGGGGTAACGGAGGATGTGTAAGGGGCAGTGGTTGAAGCTGGGCCTCCTGGAGTTGTTGTAATAGTTGTGGGGCCAGGAGTCGAGCAATCCCTGAAGTCTACCTCAACCATACAACTTGCGTTGCAATGTGCAATGTAACAGAAGCCGATAAAATCTGGGATATTGTATATCTGATCTCCTGTCAAAAGATGTTCAAATAGAAAATTGGTTCAAATACAATGTTAGGTCTTGTTTACATTTTTTTTTAAGAGTATTCAATCAAATCTCCACTCTGTAATAGTACATGCAAGAAAAAATTACCTGGTCTGTAGGCTGTTCCATTGACATGGCAGAAACAAGCTTCAGTAGAGGTCGATGGCAGTAATGTAGTATACACTATAGTTGGAGGAAGTGTCTTTGTAATGGCTATTTGTGAGGTTGTTCCTATAGTAGCGGTTTCCCTGGATACTGTAGATATGACTGTTGTGTTAAGTACTGAAGGTTTGGTGACGTGAGTGGTTGTTTTTAGAATCTCTGTAACAACAATTGCTGTTGTACTCAATGGCACTTTAGTAGATGATTGAGGATGGCTTGTTGTAGTAGTGACTGTAGGTTTAGATGTAACCACTGGACCTTTAGTGGTTATTTCCACCACAGCTGTTGTAGACACTGTCGTTGGGCCAGTAGTTCCTTCTATAGGTGGATTTGTTGTTGTGGCCCCCTTTGTTGTGGGACCAGAAGTGGTTGTTTCACCGGGTGTGGTGGCTGTTGTCCCACCAGTTGTTTTGACAGGTACTTCTGTTGTTGTAGTACTGACTGAAGGTGTAGATGTAACCACGGTTGATTCTGCACCTGTGGTTGTGACCACCGGACCGTTAGTGGTTATTTCCACCACAGCTGTTGTAGACACTGTCGTTGGGCCAGTAGTTCCTTCTATAGGTGGATTTGTTGTTGTGGCCCCCTTTGTTGTGGGACCAGAAGTGGTTGTTTCACCGGGTGTGGTGGCTGTTGTCCCACCAGTTGTTTTGACAGGTACTTCTGTTGTTGTAGTACTGACTGAAGGTGTAGATGTAACCACGGTTGATTCTGCACCTGTGGTTGTGACCACCGGACCGTTAGTGGTTATTTCCACCACAGCTGTTGTAGACACTGTCGTTGGGCCAGTAGTTCCTTCTATAGGTGGATTTGTTGTAGTGGCCCCCTTTGTTGTGGGACCAGAAGTGGTTGTTTCACCGGGTGTGGTGGCTGTTGTCCCACCAGTTGTTTTGACAGGTACTTCTGTTGTTGTAGTACTGACTGAAGGTGTAGATGTAACCACGGTTGATTCTGCACCTGTGGTTGTGACCACCGGACCGTTAGTGGTTATTTCCACCACAGCTGTTGTAGACACTGTCGTTGGGCCAGTAGTTCCTTCTATAGGTGGATTTGTTGTAGTGGCCCCCTTTGTTGTGGGACCAGAAGTGGTTGTTTCACCGGGTGTGGTGGCTGTTGTCCCACCAGTTGTTTTGACAGGTACTTCTGTTGTTGTAGTACTGACTGAAGGTGTAGATGTAACCACGGTTGATTCTGCACCTGTGGTTGTGACCACCGGACCGTTAGTGG
The DNA here is from genome assembly GCA_021464625.1 of Proterorhinus semilunaris. Taxonomy (NCBI): domain Eukaryota; kingdom Metazoa; phylum Chordata; class Actinopteri; order Gobiiformes; family Gobiidae; genus Proterorhinus; species Proterorhinus semilunaris. The sequence goes on from CM038346.1 coordinate 7,892,417, forward strand.
TTATTTCCACCACAGCTGTTGTAGACACTGTCGTTGGGCCAGTAGTTCCTTCTATAGGTGGATTTGTTGTTGTGGCCCCCTTTGTTGTGGGACCAGAAGTGGTTGTTTCACCGGGTGTGGTGGCTGTTGTCCCACCAGTTGTTTTGACAGGTACTTCTGTTGTTGTAGTACTGACTGAAGGTGTAGATGTAACCACGGTTGATTCTGCACCTGTGGTTGTGACCACCGGACCGTTAGTGGTTATTTCCACCACAGCTGTTGTAGACACTGTCGTTGGGCCAGTAGTTCCTTCTATAGGTGGATTTGTTGTAGTGGCCCCCTTTGTTGTGGGACCAGAAGTGGTTGTTTCACCGGGTGTGGTGGCTGTTGTCCCAACAGTTGTTTTGACAGGTACTTCTGTTGTTGTAGTACTGACTGAAGGTGTAGATGTAACCACGGTTGATTCTGCACCTGTGGTTGTGACCACCGGACCGTTAGTGGTTATTTCCACCACAGCTGTTGTAGACACTGTCGTTGGGCCAGTAGTTCCTTCTATAGGTGGATTTGTTGTAGTGGCCCCCTTTGTTGTGGGACCAGAAGTGGTTGTTTCACCGGGTGTGGTGGCTGTTGTCCCACCAGTTGTTTTGACAGGTACTTCTGTTGTTGTAGTACTGACTGAAGGTGTAGATGTAACCACGGTTGATTCTGCACCTGTGGTTGTGACCACCGGACCGTTAGTGGTTATTTCCACCACAGCTGTTGTAGACACTGTCGTTGGGCCAGTAGTTCCTTCTATAGGTGGATTTGTTGTAGTGGCCCCCTTTGTTGTGGGACCAGAAGTGGTTGGTTCACCGGGTGTGGTGGCTGTTGTCCCACCAGTTGTTTTGACAGGTACTTCTGTTGTTGTAGTACTGACTGAAGGTGTAGATGTAACCACGGTTGATTCTGCACCTGTGGTTGTGACCACCGGACCGTTAGTGGTTATTTCCACCACAGCTGTTGTAGACACTGTCGTTGGGCCAGTAGTTCCTTCTATAGGTGGATTTGTTGTAGTGGCCCCCTTTGTTGTGGGACCAGAAGTGGTTGGTTCACCGGGTGTGGTGGCTGTTGTCCCACCAGTTGTTTTGACAGGTACTTCTGTTGTTGTAGTACTGACTGAAGGTGTAGATGTAACCACGGTTGATTCTGCACCTGTGGTTGTGACCACCGGACCGTTAGTGGTTATTTCCACCACAGCTGTTGTAGACACTGTCGTTGGGCCAGTAGTTCCTTCTATAGGTGGATTTGTTGTAGTGGCCCCCTTTGTTGTGGGACCAGAAGTGGTTGTTTCACCGGGTGTGGTGGCTGTTGTCCCACCAGTTGTTTTGACAGGTACTTCTGTTGTTGTAGTACTGACTGAAGGTGTAGATGTAACCACGGTTGATTCTGCACCTGTGGTTGTGACCACCGGACCGTTAGTGGTTATTTCCACCACAGCTGTTGTAGACACTGTCGTTGGGCCAGTAGTTCCTTCTATAGGTGGATTTGTTGTAGTGGCCCCCTTTGTTGTGGGACCAGAAGTGGTTGTTTCACCGGGTGTGGTGGCTGTTGTCCCACCAGTTGTTTTGACAGGTACTTCTGTTGTTGTAGTACTGACTGAAGGTGTAGATGTAACCACGGTTGATTCTGCACCTGTGGTTGTGACCACCGGACCGTTAGTGGTTATTTCCACCACAGCTGTTGTAGACACTGTCGTTGGGCCAGTAGTTCCTTCTATAGGTGGATTTGTTGTAGTGGCCCCCTTTGTTGTGGGACCAGAAGTGGTTGTTTCACCGGGTGTGGTGGCTGTTGTCCCACCAGTTGTTTTGACAGGTACTTCTGTTGTTGTAGTACTGACTGAAGGTGTAGATGTAACCACGGTTGATTCTGCACCTGTGGTTGTGACCACCGGACCGTTAGTGGTTATTTCCACCACAGCTGTTGTAGACACTGTCGTTGGGCCAGTAGTTCCTTCTATAGGTGGATTTGTTGTAGTGGCCCCCTTTGTTGTGGGACCAGAAGTGGTTGGTTCACCGGGTGTGGTGGCTGTTGTCCCACCAGTTGTTTTGACAGGTACTTCTGTTGTTGTAGTACTGACTGAAGGTGTAGATGTAACCACGGTTGATTCTGCACCTGTGGTTGTGACCACCGGACCGTTAGTGGTTATTTCCACCACAGCTGTTGTAGACACTGTCGTTGGGCCAGTAGTTCCTTCTATAGGTGGATTTGTTGTAGTGGCCCCCTTTGTTGTGGGACCAGAAGTGGTTGTTTCGCCGGGTGTGGTGGCTGTTGTCCCACCAGTTGTTTTGACAGGTACTTCTGTTGTTGTAGTACTGACTGAAGGTGTAGATGTAACCACGGTTGATTCTGCACCTGTGGTTGTGACCACCGGACCGTTAGTGGTTATTTCCACCACAGCTGTTGTAGACACTGTCGTTGGGCCAGTAGTTCCTTCTATAGGTGGATTTGTTGTAGTGGCCCCCTTTGTTGTGGGACCAGAAGTGGTTGGTTCACCGGGTGTGGTGGCTGTTGTCCCACCAGTTGTTTTGACAGGTACTTCTGTTGTTGTAGTACTGACTGAAGGTGTAGATGTAACCACGGTTGATTCTGCACCTGTGGTTGTGACCACCGGACCGTTAGTGGTTATTTCCACCACAGCTGTTGTAGACACTGTCGTTGGGCCAGTAGTTCCTTCTATAGGTGGATTTGTTGTAGTGGCCCCCTTTGTTGTGGGACCAGAAGTGGTTGGTTCACCGGGTGTGGTGGCTGTTGTCCCACCAGTTGTTTTGACAGGTACTTCTGTTGTTGTAGTACTGACTGAAGGTGTAGATGTAACCACGGTTGATTCTGCACCTGTGGTTGTGACCACCGGACCGTTAGTGGTTATTTCCACCACAGCTGTTGTAGACACTGTCGTTGGGCCAGTAGTTCCTTCTATAGGTGGATTTGTTGTAGTGGCCCCCTTTGTTGTGGGACCAGAAGTGGTTGTTTCACCGGGTGTGGTGGCTGTTGTCCCACCAGTTGTTTTGACAGGTACTTCTGTTGTTGTAGTACTGACTGAAGGTGTAGATGTAACCACGGTTGATTCTGCACCTGTGGTTGTGACCACCGGACCGTTAGTGGTTATTTCCACCACAGCTGTTGTAGACACTGTCGTTGGGCCAGTAGTTCCTTCTATAGGTGGATTTGTTGTAGTGGCCCCCTTTGTTGTGGGACCAGAAGTGGTTGTTTCACCGGGTGTGGTGGCTGTTGTCCCACCAGTTGTTTTGACAGGTACTTCTGTTGTTGTAGTACTGACTGAAGGTGTAGATGTAACCACGGTTGATTCTGCACCTGTGGTTGTGACCACCGGACCGTTAGTGGTTATTTCCACCACAGCTGTTGTAGACACTGTCGTTGGGCCAGTAGTTCCTTCTATAGGTGGATTTGTTGTAGTGGCCCCCTTTGTTGTGGGACCAGAAGTGGTTGTTTCACCGGGTGTGGTGGCTGTTGTCCCACCAGTTGTTTTGACAGGTACTTCTGTTGTTGTAGTACTGACTGAAGGTGTAGATGTAACCACGGTTGATTCTGCACCTGTGGTTGTGACCACCGGACCGTTAGTGGTTATTTCCACCACAGCTGTTGTAGACACTGTCGTTGGGCCAGTAGTTCCTTCTATAGGTGGATTTGTTGTTGTGGCCCCCTTTGTTGTGGGACCAGAAGTGGTTGGTTCACCGGGTGTGGTGGCTGTTGTCCCACCAGTTGTTTTGACAGGTACTTCTGTTGTTGTAGTACTGACTGAAGGTGTAGATGTAACCACGGTTGATTCTGCACCTGTGGTTGTGACCACCGGACCGTTAGTGGTTATTTCCACCACAGCTGTTGTAGACACTGTCGTTGGGCCAGTAGTTCCTTCTATAGGTGGATTTGTTGTAGTGGCCCCCTTTGTTGTGGGACCAGAAGTGGTTGTTTCACCGGGTGTGGTGGCTGTTGTCCCACCAGTTGTTTTGACAGGTACTTCTGTTGTTGTAGTACTGACTGAAGGTGTAGATGTAACCACGGTTGATTCTGCACCTGTGGTTGTGACCACCGGACCGTTAGTGGTTATTTCCACCACAGCTGTTGTAGACACTGTCGTTGGGCCAGTAGTTCCTTCTATAGGTGGATTTGTTGTAGTGGCCCCCTTTGTTGTGGGACCAGAAGTGGTTGTTTCACCGGGTGTGGTGGCTGTTGTCCCACCAGTTGTTTTGACAGGTACTTCTGTTGTTGTAGTACTGACTGAAGGTGTAGATGTAACCACGGTTGATTCTGCACCTGTGGTTGTGACCACCGGACCGTTAGTGGTTATTTCCACCACAGCTGTTGTAGACACTGTCGTTGGGCCAGTAGTTCCTTCTATAGGTGGATTTGTTGTTGTGGCCCCCTTTGTTGTGGGACCAGAAGTGGTTGTTTCACCGGGTGTGGTGGCTGTTGTCCCACCAGTTGTTTTGACAGGTACTTCTGTTGTTGTAGTACTGACTGAAGGTGTAGATGTAACCACGGTTGATTCTGCACCTGTGGTTGTGACCACCGGACCGTTAGTGGTTATTTCCACCACAGCTGTTGTAGACACTGTCGTTGGGCCAGTAGTTCCTTCTATAGGTGGATTTGTTGTAGTGGCCCCCTTTGTTGTGGGACCAGAAGTGGTTGTTTCACCGGGTGTGGTGGCTGTTGTCCCACCAGTTGTTTTGACAGGTACTTCTGTTGTTGTAGTACTGACTGAAGGTGTAGATGTAACCACGGTTGATTCTGCACCTGTGGTTGTGACCACCGGACCGTTAGTGGTTATTTCCACCACAGCTGTTGTAGACACTGTCGTTGGGCCAGTAGTTCCTTCTATAGGTGGATTTGTTGTAGTGGCCCCCTTTGTTGTGGGACCAGAAGTGGTTGTTTCACCGGGTGTGGTGGCTGTTGTCCCACCAGTTGTTTTGACAGGTACTTCTGTTGTTGTAGTACTGACTGAAGGTGTAGATGTAACCACGGTTGATTCTGCACCTGTGGTTGTGACCACCGGACCGTTAGTGGTTATTTCCACCACAGCTGTTGTAGACACTGTCGTTGGGCCAGTAGTTCCTTCTATAGGTGGATTTGTTGTAGTGGCCCCCTTTGTTGTGGGACCAGAAGTGGTTGTTTCACCGGGTGTGGTGGCTGTTGTCCCACCAGTTGTTTTGACAGGTACTTCTGCTGTTGTAGTACTGACTGAAGGTGTAGATGTAACCACGGTTGATTCTGCACCTGTGGTTGTGACCACCGGACCGTTAGTGGTTATTTCCACCACAGCTGTTGTAGACACTGTCGTTGGGCCAGTAGTTCCTTCTATAGGTGGATTTGTTGTAGTGGCCCCCTTTGTTGTGGGACCAGAAGTGGTTGTTTCACCGGGTGTGGTGGCTGTTGTCCCACCAGTTGTTTTGACAGGTACTTCTGTTGTTGTAGTACTGACTGAAGGTGTAGATGTAACCACGGTTGATTCTGCACCTGTGGTTGTGACCACCGGACCGTTAGTGGTTATTTCCACCACAGCTGTTGTAGACACTGTCGTTGGGCCAGTAGTTCCTTCTATAGGTGGATTTGTTGTAGTGGCCCCCTTTGTTGTGGGACCAGAAGTGGTTGGTTCACCGGGTGTGGTGGCTGTTGTCCCACCAGTTGTTTTGACAGGTACTTCTGTTGTTGTAGTACTGACTGAAGGTGTAGATGTAACCACGGTTGATTCTGCACCTGTGGTTGTGACCACCGGACCGTTAGTGGTTATTTCCACCACAGCTGTTGTAGACACTGTCGTTGGGCCAGTAGTTCCTTCTATAGGTGGATTTGTTGTAGTGGCCCCCTTTGTTGTGGGACCAGAAGTGGTTGTTTCACCGGGTGTGGTGGCTGTTGTCCCACCAGTTGTTTTGACAGGTACTTCTGTTGTTGTAGTACTGACTGAAGGTGTAGATGTAACCACGGTTGATTCTGCACCTGTGGTTGTGACCACCGGACCGTTAGTGGTTATTTCCACCACAGCTGTTGTAGACACTGTCGTTGGGCCAGTAGTTCCTTCTATAGGTGGATTTGTTGTAGTGGCCCCCTTTGTTGTGGGACCAGAAGTGGTTGTTTCACCGGGTGTGGTGGCTGTTGTCCCACCAGTTGTTTTGACAGGTACTTCTGTTGTTGTAGTACTGACTGAAGGTGTAGATGTAACCACGGTTGATTCTGCACCTGTGGTTGTGACCACCGGACCGTTAGTGGTTATTTCCACCACAGCTGTTGTAGACACTGTCGTTGGGCCAGTAGTTCCTTCTATAGGTGGATTTGTTGTAGTGGCCCCCTTTGTTGTGGGACCAGAAGTGGTTGTTGTCCCACCAGTTGTTTTGACAGGTACTTCTGTTGTTGTAGTACTGACTGAAGGTGTAGATGTAACCACGGTTGATTCTGCACCTGTGGTTGTGACCACCGGACCGTTAGTGGTTATTTCCACCACAGCTGTTGTAGACACTGTTGTTGGGCCAGTAGTTCCTTCTATAGGTGGATTTGTTGTAGTGGCCCCCTTTGTTGTGGGACCAGAAGTGGTTGTTTCACCGGGTGTGGTGGCTGTTGTCCCACCAGTTGTTTTGACAGGTACTTCTGTTGTTGTAGTACTGACTGAAGGTGTAGATGTAACCACGGTTGATTCTGCACCTGTGGTTGTGACCACCGGACCGTTAGTGGTTATTTCCACCACAGCTGTTGTAGACACTGTCGTTGGGCCAGTAGTTCCTTCTATAGGTGGATTTGTTGTAGTGGCCCCCTTTGTTGTGGGACCAGAAGTGGTTGTTTCACCGGGTGTGGTGGCTGTTGTCCCACCAGTTGTTTTGACAGGTACTTCTGTTGTTGTAGTACTGACTGAAGGTGTAGATGTAACCACGGTTGATTCTGCACCTGTGGTTGTGACCACCGGACTGTTAGTGGTTATTTCCACCACAGCTGTTGTAGACACTGTCGTTGGGCCAGTAGTTCCTTCTATAGGTGGATTTGTTGTAGTGGCCCCCTTTGTTGTGGGACCAGAAGTGGTTGTTTCACCGGGTGTGGTGGCTGTTGTCCCACCAGTTGTTTTGACAGGTACTTCTGTTGTTGTAGTACTGACTGAAAGTGTAGATGTAACCACGGTTGATTCTGCACCTGTGGTTGTGACCACCGGACCGTTAGTGGTTATTTCCACCACAGCTGTTGTAGACACTGTCGTTGGGCCAGTAGTTCCTTCTATAGGTGGATTTGTTGTAGTGGCCCCCTTTGTTGTGGGACCAGAAGTGGTTGTTTCACCGGGTGTGGTGGCTGTTGTCCCACCAGTTGTTTTGACAGGTACTTCTGTTGTTGTAGTACTGACTGAAGGTGTAGATGTAACCACGGTTGATTCTGCACCTGTGGTTGTGACCACCGGACCGTTAGTGGTTATTTCCACCACAGCTGTTGTAGACACTGTCGTTGGGCCAGTAGTTCCTTCTATAGGTGGATTTGTTGTAGTGGCCCCCTTTGTTGTGGGACCAGAAGTGGTTGTTTCACCGGGTGTGGTGGCTGTTGTCCCACCAGTTGTTTTGACAGGTACTTCTGTTGTTGTAGTACTGACTGAAGGTGTAGATGTAACCACGGTTGATTCTGCACCTGTGGTTGTGACCACCGGACCGTTAGTGGTTATTTCCACCACAGCTGTTGTAGACACTGTCGTTGGGCCAGTAGTTCCTTCTATAGGTGGATTTGTTGTAGTGGCCCCCTTTGTTGTGGGACCAGAAGTGGTTGTTTCACCGGGTGTGGTGGCTGTTGTCCCACCAGTTGTTTTGACAGGTACTTCTGTTGTTGTAGTACTGACTGAAGGTGTAGATGTAACCACGGTTGATTCTGCACCTGTGGTTGTGACCACCGGACCGTTAGTGGTTATTTCCACCACAGCTGTTGTAGACACTGTCGTTGGGCCAGTAGTTCCTTCTATAGGTGGATTTGTTGTAGTGGCCCCCTTTGTTGTGGGACCAGAAGTGGTTGTTTCACCGGGTGTGGTGGCTGTTGTCCCACCAGTTGTTTTGACAGGTACTTCTGTTGTTGTAGTACTGACTGAAGGTGTAGATGTAACCACGGTTGATTCTGCACCTGTGGTTGTGACCACCGGACCGTTAGTGGTTATTTCCACCACAGCTGTTGTAGACACTGTCGTTGGGCCAGTAGTTCCTTCTATAGGTGGATTTGTTGTAGTGGCCCCCTTTGTTGTGGGACCAGAAGTGGTTGTTTCACCGGGTGTGGTGGCTGTTGTCCCACCAGTTGTTTTGACAGGTACTTCTGTTGTTGTAGTACTGACTGAAGGTGTAGATGTAACCACGGTTGATTCTGCACCTGTGGTTGTGACCACCGGACCGTTAGTGGTTATTTCCACCACAGCTGTTGTAGACACTGTCGTTGGGCCAGTAGTTCCTTCTATAGGTGGATTTGTTGTAGTGGCCCCCTTTGTTGTGGGACCAGAAGTGGTTGTTTCACCGGGTGTGGTGGCTGTTGTCCCACCAGTTGTTTTGACAGGTACTTCTGTTGTTGCAGTACTGACTAAAGGTTTAGCTGTAACCACGGTTGTTTCTGCCTCCGTAATGACAACCTTTGTTGTAGATGGTTGTTCAGTAGTTGTTGTCAGAGTTACAACAGAAGATGTTGGTAGAACCTCTTCAGTAGGAAGCCATGGAATAAAGTGAAATAGAGACAAATTAGATACATCTGATATTTACCATCAATTTCTCTAATAACATGTTTTGTTTGTTTTATGTTAACGTCATACCGGTTGATGTAAAAACAAATGTTGTAGTTGGAACACCTGTGGTTGTGATAACACAGGGATATATTTGTCTGTTCACTTCTCCGTCTTTTCCACATTCAGCTGTGATGCAATTCCCAAGACCATCAGTGGTTTTGTATATTATGTCACCATATTTGTAGATCTTCCCATTGATTAAACATGTACAAGCTGTTGACAGAGTTGCATTGTATTCAAGCAACACTGAACGTTTTGTAAACTATGATTTTACAGGGTCATACTCACCACTTGTATTGTATTTGCAGTTTATTCCAGTATCTGAGCACACACTGAAAATGATAATTAAAAAAAGATAAAAACTGAATTAAAAGATGATCAAAAAAAACAAATGTATGTATTCATAGTATTTTTGTTGTAATTTTTCTTGTCGGACCTCGAGGGGCGCTTAGTTATGCTGGAGTAGCACACTTACCCTAAAACAAACTCAGCTGCAGTTTGCTCAAAAGTTTCCCGTTGTACCTAATTTGGTTTTGAATATCAAAATTCCTTCAATCCTCTGTTTAAATTAATATTTAGAAATCTTACAAAAGAAAATTTGAGATATTTTGCATTTGTGGCATTAATCGTATAGTATTTATTCATTAAAATGGCATTAAAAAGCATTAACTTCGAAAGCACAAAAACACTTTCCCCCTCTTTTTTATTGTTGTCACTGAAGAAAGGTAGAGCGGAGTTGTGTTTCGTTAGCCTAATGACACTTAAAATATGCACATTTAATCATATTCTTCATATCAAGTAGCAAGTGCCTACTGGACAAAAAAATAAAATCACTCCTTGGGCTGTGGAGTTACAGCTTGATTCTAACGTTATGGACCGAGAAAATTCAATATGCAGTTATTCTCACTCTACTCTCTACTTGTAGTATTTATGTGAGAAGTCAGAGTATGGTCAGAGCAAAACTGGTGAGTGCTTAGGCTAGGATCATCTCTAAAGAAAAGAAAATCAAGTTCTCAGGTAGACCTTAGTCCCACAAATTCAGTACACGGTGTGCGTAGGGCCTCAAGTGCTCCGAGGGGCACCAGATTGATACCGTTGGGATTGAATGGCGTTGTACATTATTTGCACCATTGTTTTATTAATGGAGTTGACAAAAACTGCCTTGTATTCTACAGAAACGGTGAAAGAGGAGGAAAATAAATATGTGCCTGTGTGGCCAGCGATTCGGGCATCGTTCAAATCGCTGGCTTTCTTTTGATTAAATATAATCAAAAGAAAGCCACATATAGAACCATTCCGTATCACATTTGTCATAAGTTTCAGAAGATTTTTGTGAAAATGTAATTTCACGAAAGTAATTTCTGTGAAGTTAATGTTAATGTGCGCCTTTTTTTTTATGACATAACACAGTAGAATAGTGTTTTGAATTAAGTGTTGTGCTGCGGTATACCAAGTGTAGCAGTTGTTGGCAGGAACGTCAAATCCAACGTCGTAATGATTGCCATTGTTGTCATAACAGCCGCACTGATCTTTGGAGACACACTTCATGTTGTCTTCGTCAAAGAATGGCTGAGTTGTTGGGCATTGGGGATAACAACCTACAACACAATGTTTGAGTTAACAGTTGAGTCCATTTATTGCCTCTGTCAGGAAAAGGTACAATCTCAAACTAGCAATACTGAACATAGTTATTAAAGCCAGGTGTAATGCCAAAATCAAAATTACATTTTTAGATCAGTCACATGAAGCAGCAATTGCAAATAATGATGTGGTTTTGCATCATGTGTGTTATCATGCTGTTAATGAAACAACACATCTACCCAGTGCACTAGAGAGAGCAAGGTGTCCAAGGTGTTGACAATAGCATGTTTTTTGTGAAATGAGCTCAAGCAATTTGTGGTCTCAACTTACAGTATACAGTATAGCGCTTTTCTACCTTCATCAGCCCCAAAGAGCTTTACAGCAAGGAACCAGTCACCCATTCACACAGCAATGTACGCAGAAACTGGAGGCAAGGTGGGTGAAGTGCCTTGCCCAAGGACAGTGGGCATCTTCAGGAGCTGGAAGTGCGCCGCGGTCGCCCCAAGCGTACAAGCTGGTAAGTTGATAGCTTGAATAACCTGGCGATGCAACCCTGGACTGTCGCAAGACCTGATTTTTCAATCTCATACAAAATCCATCTTGAAAGGCTCGAGCTGAAACGTTCATGCTCAAATCTGACCAATCTCGAGCCAGTTTTCGCCAGGTTTTGCATTTAACAACACCAAACAGCCGACCCGGCCCCGGATAAAGCGGGAGAAAATGGATGGATGGATGGAACACCAAACAGCAAGCACTTTTATAAAAACCAATCAAGAAGCCGATAGTCCAGTAGACAAAGCTCCAGCCACGTACACAGAACACAGTATCGATCTCAGTATCGTGGGTTTGTGTCCTGGCCCAGACAGTTTGCCAAATATTTATCCTTAGACCTAATTCACCCTGTGCTCTATTGTCCAGTAAAGTATACGGACCAAAATAATATATATAATAAAATAATTCAGCAACATTGCAAAAAACACATGGTATGCTGTTGCTTGATGAAGCAACAGCATACCATGCTTTACTTGCTCTAGTGCTTTGATGTTTAACTAGATTTTGAGATTGGGGCATAATTGGCTAAGATGAGGTGCCCTTAAACCAATTAACAGCAAATGACCCAAAAAAAAGTCTGATCTCTTCACAAATGATTTAAACCGGATCCTTTCCAGATTGATATTATTGTGGTAATGTTATCTGCGCTACATGCAACAACATCTCTGGAGTTTTCTCTCAAAATCTCGAAAAAGAAAACACAATCCAGCACCACATAAAATACAAGCCTTACCTTCAACTGCCGAGATGAGATCGGAGCATTCCCCAGACGGGTTTCTACAGGTCTTCATGCAGTTTGCTCCACAGGGCTTGTAGTGCCACTCACAGCCCTCAGGGGAGTTGTAATAGTCACAGAAAACAGCTGCACAGAACAGGTACCTTTAGACTCGCCGCTGTTTTTGACTTTATGATTGCTTGTGTCGATACTCACGGCACAAGTTTGGCGTTCTCCAGCGCACACACACACTGGCTTCGTTACAAGCTTTTGCGTAGGCCGCCACAGCGGTGCACAAACACTCACAGTCCCCACCGGTGTCGCAGGCACAAGAGTCTCTGACACACGAGTCGAAGTATGGGCCCGGGTCCACCTTTGCCACAAATGCACAGTACATGCAGTTACCAACACACGGCCGAAACGTTCTACAGGAGCACGTTTAGGCAGAACATTAAGACAACCCTGAAAAAATCTTCAGAACAGAGACAAAAACGAGAATGAAAACGCAACAAAAAGTGACAAAAGAGTGACAAAGCAGCAATGGAAGAGCGACGAAAACGTGCCAGAAAAGCAACAATAATGCAACAAAAAAGTGACAAGAATGTGGCAAAATCATGACAAAAAAGGAAATAAAAAAATGAAGAAAAAGCAACAAAAACATGAGAGAAATGCGGCAACAATGCGACAAAAAAGTTATGATCAGTTTTGTAGGCCTTAGCTTTCAAATGAGGCATTACACATCTCGGGGAAATTAGAATATCATTCAAAAGTTCATTTATTTCTGTAATTCAACTTAAAATGTAAAAACAAATATATGATATAGACTCCTTACATGCAAAGTGACACATGTCAAGCCTTTACTTGTTATAATTTTGATGATTATGGCTTACAGTCCATTTTTAAAATATATGTTTATATATAAAGGCTATATATACACGCGTCACTTTATGAGTAATGAGTCAGTAAGTTGAATAACAGAAATGAATCCACTTTTTAACGATATTCAAATTTTCCGAGTTTCACCTGTAGATTCGGGTAAAGCCGAACTGGAGAAAAGGTGCTCGGTTAAGGCGGGGGGTAAGGGGGTTAACTTCTTGGCCTGAATGAGCACAGTAGGGCTGCACGAGATATCGCAAAAAATATCATATCGCGATATTAGGTGAAGCAGTATCCATATCGCAAGAAGCCACAATATATCGCAACGTCATGAAAGTCGACACATTTTTTTCACACAGTTATAAATGTGTAAAAGGTCTAGTTAAAGTTTTAGTCAAACATTTCCTAATTCAGTTCAATTTCAGTCTTGTTGTGGTGCTGATGTAGCCTTTTCTAAGTCACAATCCGCTGAATAACTAGGTACTTACAATTTGTGTTTCATTAGAATGGAACATATCGCGTTGAAATGGTTTAGTGAAATATCAATTTATATCACGAGTAGAGGAACTAGCCAACGCTGAGGCAGAGTCGTGAGCACCTGTGAGTGGCAGTCCTGGAAGGTGGGGCCGCTGATGATGCTGCATTGTTTCTGGGCCCAGGCTTTGCGGTATCCGTTGGAGGAGCAAGGGTCATGGATCAGCTGAGCATTAGGGCAGGTCGGCTCCGACTTCCAGCTGTTCCCGAACTCCAGAACGTCCGTGACGACCTCGTGGGAGCGCGTCGTGAAGTCGTTCCTGCTGTTACCGTCGTAATTGCCGCACAGACCACACACTTGGCCCTAAAAGCAAAAAGAGCAATTGTTCATAAACTGATGCTGCTTTACTGAGGTGAGCACTTAGAGGTATGCACTACCTGACTCAGGGCTTAGTTACCTGCGGCTCCTACACAACTAATATTCCTGCTATATCATCTTTTACTGAACCTGGCCTTGAAGTGCACACATTTCCACATGAGATTTTCCACTCTCTCTCTCCCACCTTCTCCCAACGTTGAGTTTGTTTACCGTATACTCCGGATTGAGCTTAATAAAGAGACTGGTCTTCATATCCCACATGAGGATCAGGCCAGCCTTCAGGGTCACCACCAGATACAGGCCCATCTTCTGCAAGCGATCGGGGTGGGACTCGCTGTTTCCCCGCACCACGTGGAAGCCCTCGTCGCGGAACTCGAACTCGGCGTCCTGCGGGGGTTTGACAAACAGTGTGTTTCAGCTTGTGTAAAGAAAAACCCCGTTTCTGTGAGGTAAACAAGAAATAAACTCAAAGCTAGTTTCAGACGGAGGGCGGGGCTGCTCTCTCTCTATATACATAAACATGGCGGTTATGTTCATAAATAAAAGTAACAAATTAGATCATTACGACTATTATTGAACATTTTCTGGCGACAATAAGCATATTTAGCACACACTAATAAAGTTGAGTCAAAATCAGGTCAATGCAGTGACATGCTGGGTAATGGGGTGAGTCGGGACATTTCCTGGTGGGCCACGGTGTGTTTGGGCCATCAGAAGAAAAATAAAAATCAATTAATAATGGACTCTCACAGTTGTAAAGGCCCAAAGGCTTTAACTGTGGGGCAGCAGGAGCCTGGGCTGCTGTTTCAGACATAAATAAAGTTACACAAGTGTTTTTGTCTTGTAAATCTGTAAAATAATGACTGAGGTGTTGAAATCCGAAAGAACTTCCATATGGTGCTCTGCATTCAGTGTGCTGTAGCCGGGAGACAGACGCCATTGATCTCTTAAAGCAGTACTAAGTAACTCATGCCCCTAGAGGCCATAAGCGCCACTGCAGGTGTCGTAGCATATTGCGTTTTTTTACTCATTAATTTTCCGTGAGAGTAAATACTACGCTGACAGAAAAGACAAAGGGAGAGAGGGATATTGTACATCTAATTTGGATGTAAATACTGTTAAAGTGGCGCTAGCCCGCAGTTAGTTTTGCCCGTTAGCTTCTTCTTCGTGATACCATTAGTGTGTATTGGTGGGTCCGACCCGGAGGCAGGGAAGTTGCAATTGTGGTTTTCTGGCCAGAGACACCAGGGATTAAATGACCCCCAATCATCCCATCCCAACACTTGTGTTACCCCCAGAGGGACTACGGAAAGGATTTATTAAGGTAAACAAGTTACTTAGTTCTTCATTAACTGACTCAGAGCAGGGGCGTTTAGTTGAACACACAGGTAATTGGGCTGGTTTAGATGATAAAGCTCCCGGGACGAAATAACATGGAAGATATGTATTTATTATTTGTTGCTCTCAAGACAGTTATCCGATCAGAGAGCTGAATGAGCTCTTAGGGATGCCAGATCTCTTTGGAAATGGACATAAAGGGGACTCTCTCCTACCTTCACAATCCCAGCACCAGTCAACCTTCAGGGTTTGATCAAATGTTATCATATTTTTACCCTATGTGGTAATTTCTCTCATTCCAAATAGTCTGTAGTTACCACATTGTAATTGATTAGCCTCTGTTGAACCTTTAAGCTCTTTTCCTTTTTATTTTTTATTTTAAAATCTTTGGGAATGATTTAGGATTTGTGCTTTTGGATCCAGGGCGGGTTTCCGACTGTACAGCCCAATTCATTCATACAATTATGAATATCAGGGTGTTATGGGTGTTATCATTACCCCCAGGTACATCTTGATGGTCCGGGAGCAAGTGGTGCCTGTCGTCCCACAGGGCACATTCTCAGTGATGATTTTGAAAGTGCCGTTGCTCGAGCAGCTGCAGGAGTCCTGACACAAAGACACATAAGAAAAATAGTTTGTAAGAAATTTTGAATTTCATCTTTGTTAGATTAGAATGCTTTCATATGCATCCAGTGGTATTCTGATTAGATTTATGATTCAGTTCACTGACATTTGAGAAATAATTCAATTAAGTGCTAAGTTATATTTTGGGGCAAATATAAATATCTTCTCCTTTACCTGCAGAAGAGTGTACTGGCACTCCCCGTTGAAGTCATATCTCTTGTCATCAAATGTAGTATAGTGACCATCTCCATAAATCCCGCAGACGGCGTCACAGTAATTATTGGTGCAGGTGAACTTTCGGTTTACGCAAGTGCTGCAAAATGAAAAAGCCAAAACTTTAGTTGCCACCATCAAAACATCAAACCTCGAGATGCCTGCAACAGTCCTCACCAGGTGTTGCAGTCCACTGTGATGGACTGTCCAGTCTTGTATGCTATCCCGTTGTGCACACAGGGGCAGTCGTCCTCCTGGATACAGCCCCCGGCCCCGTCCGACACCAGGCCGTCCGGACACATGCAGCCGGAGGTGCAGCTTGTGTGATACTGTGGTACATGCAAGAAAACAGAGGTCAGAGCCACGCCACTTTCACACAGGAAAGAAGAGTGGATTGAGCCAAAATGCGGAGCAGCTTCGTTCATCGCGTTTTGTTCATTTAAAGTTTTAGTTGAATATTTCCATTTCAATTATGTGTTTTATGATAATGAGATACCACTTTTTTTCGTAAGAGTCCATAGGAAAAGATGAATGGAAATGTACTTACACAGGGCATATCCAAAGTGCTGCAGCTCTTCTGGCACTCGGTCCCGTTGGCCCCCGGTTCGGCGGAGGAGCACTCGAAGTACACCATGGGCGAGGTGCAGGTGGCTGTCCCGGCACATGACACAGAACAAACCAAAATCAAATTTTACCTATTAATTTGAGCCTGTTAGACAGATGAAATGAGCCTTACCTGGCACCTCAGTTCCTCCTGCACAGCTAAGCACTCCGTTTCTGCAGACACTGCAAAGAGAGCGAGAACACCATTCACATTGATGGAGACGTTTTACAAGGCATTAAAGCACTGTGTCGCCTTATTTAGTAGCACATTAGAGTAATCTGATTACTTTGTTAGGGTTCAGTAAGCGAGTTCACGTCATAAAAGTTAACTTTTTCAAATTTTTTCTTGAAAACTGTGTGGTTAACACAGTCTAGCTAACCCAAACTTTCCGAGCACAAGACGACCCGCTCTCCCAACTGCGCCACTGTCACCCCAGGTGACTTGTTGCACTAGTATTTGTGCATTTACTGATATCGAGCTGTTCATTGTGGGGTTTTGATCACTTCTATGGCTCAGCTTATGAAATGGAGCTTCAATTATAAGCAATAAGTAAATATAAATTGGCACATACAGCCTGCTATATAGATAACACGTTACTTTCATAATAAAGTAGTGCAGTAACATAATGTCAGTTTTTCCAGAGCAGTAACCGAGTAACTCATGCATGAACTCACTCATACGGCAATTACATTTCTATAGCAACGAATCTGATAACCATACCAGGAGGTGCTTCCCACGGAGCTGGTCTGTCCCGCCGGGATGATGTCGTCCTTGTAGTAGCAGGGACAGTCGGAGCTGGGCACACACTGGCCCATCTGGTTCATGTAGGTCCCCTCTTCACAACCACAGCCGTCCACCACTGCAGCGTCGTTCTGACACGTGTAATCGGGCTGGCTCAGGGCGCGGCAGGTGCGGTGGCAGCACGTCATGTTGTAACTGTAGATGGTTCCCGCCGGACACTCCGTGTATTTAGCTGAAGATGACAGAGAGGCAGTGTTACTACGATTTTTAGTCTTTAATTTGTTTTATGTTGTAGAAACTGATGTAATAATAGCCATTAACACAGTGGATGCTCCACATGCAGCAAGCTGTCATTTAATATAGCTGTAACATGTCTCACCACCACAAATGTTGTCTCTCCAGCCTGGGATGTTGTCTCCAGCCATGGAGCAGGCCAGGATGTAGGAGGACATAACCGCACACATGGACTGCTCGCTGTCGTACCCGTTCCCGGCACACACGTCGTATTCGCACATCTGCAAAGCAACACTGTCAGCAAAACAACCAACCAACTGTACTATTCTTTCAATAGGGTCTCAAAATGTACATACAGAAACCACTGAGAGTCATGAAGATAACCACAAAGAAAGATTATTACTCAAATTGTAGGCTATTCAGTTTTACTCCACCACAGTGACGATGGAGCAACAAAACTCGGTATTGCATTCAAGGCAACTGGTAATTGCAAATTTGGATTACTGCTGCAACTGGCATTGACAACATGATCACAGTGGTCTCATTTTCCAGGTTGAATACAGCAATAGCGGCCCCCCTGCTGCCTCAACTGTTATTGACACAATGAAATTCAAATGTACATTTGAATTTCATTGTTCCCCTTTTTTTCATTAAAATTCAGTTTACATGGGCATTTTTAAACATAGATATAATATACAAGAGACAGCCATTCAGCCCCATTCAGAGTAATGAGCCCATGTGGCCTGTGAAATTAACATGCTCCTTGCTCCTCCAACAGAACATGTTCCTTAAAAAGGGCAAAAAGGCGGGAAGATCTGCCCTGGGGCGGACAGGCTACGAGCCTCCACAGTGCTCCAGAGCCTGTCAATAAAAGACTTGGGCTTAAACTTAAAAATAATACCCAGCGTTGGGTCACATTTGTCACAGCAATCTTTTAGAAAAAAAGAAGATTCTTTGGAGCCAAGCAGTGCCAGGGAGATGTAAAGTCTCCATTGGACTCCGTTTTACAAAGTGTCTTTTGGAGTCGGCCCTGGCCACTAGGGGGTGGTATTACAGCAATGTCATGAGGACCAAAGAGAAGCACTTTCCTCGCTCATTGGTCTAGGAGCATACACTTTTGAAATACAACCAGCTTTACAAATACAACGTGTAAAAGTTTGAACCAGCAGCGAGTAAAGTAAGAAATTAACTGTTAAAGACTGATTTTAATCAAATTGCAATTATATTTCAGCCATGTATATATCTGAACAAGTTAAGTAAGGAATGGTGATGACAGTTATGTTACTAATTTTATTGTAACCAGAAAACGAGAAGGAAGGAGTTATTGAAATGAAGCCACATCCTGCTCACCTTCTGGTATGGGCCTGGATCGACGGAGGAATGGCACTGGGCGAACACCCCCTTTGAGTCGGTCAGCTTGGCACACCAGTATTCGGCGTAGCTCGCTAAAGACGGGAGCAGGGACGAGGTGAGAGAACAGTCCACAGTGGAAGAAGAAGATGATGAATTGTGGCTGTGCAGCTTACCTATGCTGATGGCCTGGTTGCACGGGTCCTGCTGCTGGGATTTGATGTCCGGACAGCTCGCCGAAGTTTTCCATGTGTTCACAAAAGCTGCACTTGTAGCCTGCACGAGCCCACTCATCACCGTGAAGTCATCCAGCTCCTTGTCGTTGAAGTTCCCGCACAGACCTTTTCACAAATAAGAAGATCATGGAGGTCAGAACTGTGCTTGAATTCATAACAGAAAAAATAGATGTTTAATTCTAAATTCAAACAGAAGAGCCTTAAGAGCAATGGAGCATGTTGATATTGGTGTGAAAAGCTCAGGTAAGAACATATCTCAGTATGGAAAAACAATGGCCTGTTCCTTCAAGACGTAACAAACTACGTAAACTACAATGTGTCACATGACCGTGCAAGTCAGTGGTAAGTGTTAGAATCAAACACATTCATACAGTCTTACCGAGAGTTGTCCCTTTGAGATTGGTCTGCGCAGTGGCAAAGACCTGCATGACCGGGCTCAGCTGCACCAGGAGCTGCAGGCCCATATTGGTGTGGACAGAGATGTAAAAAGACGAGGGCATGTACATGCTGAGCTCGGCTGTGGGGGTCAGAACAAGCAGAGGTTAGCTGGCTGGGTGCGCTTGCTTCCCTTTTGCTCAACGCTGGACCAGACTCACGTGTGACGAGAGGCAGCTGAGACTGGATGTTGTTCACGTATACCTGGCCGGCCGCCTGGATTTTTACAACCTGCAGTTCACGAAGGAAATGAGAGTTTTACGTTAACATGATTCTACCTGAAAGTGCAAATACATGAAAATAATGTTTTTTTTTGCATGAGCATTTTTACCATTAAGTTGTTGTTCAGGGCCAGGGTGACGGCACGGAGACAGCTCACAGAGTCTGACACACCGCACTTCTTCAAGTCCACGAGCACGGCAAAGTCCGGGGTCACACTCCTCTGCAAACACATGGTTACTGTAGTACTGTGGGGCAAGGTCTTAAGGTCTGTACTTCATTGTCCCTGTTCAACTCCTCTGGGAAGGTTATCCACGTGTTTTTATGGTGTTCATGTGGATTTTTCATAATTGTTTCACATTTGTGAGGTCTTGTGCAACTGATGTTGGACAAGAACGCCTGGTTCTCTCGAGGCGCTGTTCCTGAGCAAATCTGAAGCCCACACGAAGTTTGTGGGCTTCAGTGGTTGTTGAAAACAAATTTTTTTGCTTTGGCCTTCAACACAAGCTGAGCAGATCCCATGTATTTTATTATTATTGTTTCATGTTGTATATTTTGTGACTGTTTTTACTCTTCAATTGTATTTTATAATGTGTGTTGTACAGCACTTTGGGCGGTTATGGCTGTTTTAAGTGTGCTATATAAATAAAGTTGACATTGACATTGTAGCATCCGCAGAGACGCATGGTGTCATTTTACATGGCTTACCACTTTGTGAGTGAATTGTTGTTGTTACCAGTCGCTTCTGCTTTGTTACACACTCATGTATTTAGGATTGAGGAAATTGTGCATGTTTTGTCCCCCTCTTGGGTGTCTTTCGGTTTTTCTTTTAGGCTTGGTCCTGGAGGGGAGTGGACACATCATCACTGTAATACTAAGACCGTTGGATTGTTTCGTCTATGTTGCGGTACAACTGTTTCTCAGTGATCTATGACTTTTGCCAAGTTTGTTTTTTGACTTTTTTTTCCTTTAGTACCCCTGCCTGCTCTAGAGCCACGCCCTGGACCAAGACATTTTTTGTTAATACATTCACTTGAATCGACGCTTTGGTGTTGTGTCTGTTCATGGGTCCAACTTTACACAAACCCTAACACAAGAGCCATCACAGTGCCACGCTGGAGTTCACCGAGCCCCCGAGACAGTTTACATGGCTCTGTGCTTGATCTTATACACCTGTGCCCATGATGGTGAGTGGAACACCTGATATACATTATTATTTGCATGGGTAATCCTAATTTATGACTTAAAAAAGGAATTATACAATGAATTGGTCATGATTGCTTATGTGTGTATTAGGGCTGGGCGATATATCGATATTTAAGATATATCGATATATTTTAAAAAGAGATATGGAATGAGACCATATCGTATATATCGATATAGTCCAAATTTGCGCTGTAATACTTGCTTCGGGCAACCCGCTGAGCGGAGCTCTGCACTGCTCCCAGCGCCCCGGCCCCGCCCCTCGTCGAGGGGAGAGGGGGGAGGGGGGAGAGGGGGGGCAGCCGGCACTCTTCAACAAACATGAATAAAGCAACAATGTCTGTGACGCGTGCGGAGGAGAGCCCGTTGGTTGATAAAACAAAAACCAGTGGCTCAATCATTTGGAGATGGTTTGGACAGAAGTGAATGTAGCGGCGAGATATGGTGGCGCCGTGCGCTGCGCCATGTGCTGGTGTTTACTTCTCAGTCTAATTAAGGTTTGCGGTAGATCGTGGATGTACTGTGAAAATATCAGCGTTTGTAATGCTGCCACCGCGAAGGACTATCGCTTTTTCCCCGTTAGCATTGCGTTAGTCCCAGCGCTAATCCCTCCAGTCCCTCGCTGATAAATGGTAACAACTTGTATAGCGCTTTTCCACCTACATTAGGCGCTGATACCCGCTCTGATGAGCAGAGATGGTGAGCCTGTGCTGCTTGTAAAGAGTAAAGAGTCGTTTGTGGCTCAGTTTAGGAGCTTATGTTTGGGAATGCTTTGGATAAAGAACTTATCTCAAAACCACTAAAACACAGATAAATCAAGAGCAAATATCAAGAAATTATTTGGGGTATTTATTTATTATATTTCATGATTATTAAGGACTAAAAAGTAAGTAATACTTTAATAAGTCATATTTCATTGTCTCAGTTTAGGCTTTAGTTTAGTTATATGCAACATAACGTTATTAACAACAAATGGGGTAGAAGAAAAATAAATAAATACAATAAAAATTGCAATATTAAATATTAAAACACTCCTATTTGGCAGTGACTTTGACTTAACATTTCATTTCACAGCTCTCACTTTGTGGAAAAAATATCGGGATATATATCGTATATCGATATTCAACCTAAATATATCGGGATATGACTTTTGGTCCATATCGCCCAGCCCTAGTGTGTATAGTATTGTGTATCTTTGTATTTGTTATCACCCCAGCAATAACTCTTCTTGCCGCGGTCTATGGTTCAATTAAATCATTTTACTATGAGAAGTAAAATGAAAGGAACAACTTCAAGGAGCACAAAACAAAACTCTTGTCACTCTCGACTGATGCCCGACATACTGTCGGGCATCAGTGCCCGACAGTGTGGACGTGCTGTGTGGAAAACCGGGTTGCACAGGGCTGTGGAGATGCATAAGGAAACTGAACTCTCACTCCCTGCCCTCCCCCAGTGACTCCATCGAGCTGTGAATTGTGATTACCCATATGCATTACAGTTATTAATAAAAAAGATGACATAAACTTGAAAAACACCAACCCTTATTCGATCATACATATGCCGATTGCATGTTATTCAGTGTACCTTTGCAAGCACATAAGAGCAGTCTCCATGGAAGGTGTAGGACTTCCCATCAAACGTGCCGATGTGGGCTCCTCCCTCCACTGAGCAGGTCCCAGGACAGTCGCCTTCGGTACAATTCCACCCGCCGCTCTCACACACACTGGCAACGACACCGCAGGTGGCAAGTTCAGGTCATATGGAACATGTATGAGTTCTTCAACTGTGTCACCCAGATTTTAAAGAACTACCACAACTAGTTTGTACCTAGAGATTGGCTGTACACTAGAAGACTAGACTAGAAGTTGATCTGAGTCTCACCAGTTTCTGCAGTGGTAGGAGTAGGACTGTCCAGACTGATACACTACCCCGTTGTGTTGACACGGACACTTCTCCTTCGGCACACAACCAGTGTTCCCAATGTCATCAAGGATCGTACCTGCAGATGGCACATGTCACACGTTTGTCTTGTGGGCCTCTCGAGGGAGTCAATTGGTGCTATACTTTTTCAAATCGTCAAGTATTCGCCAATTACAGCATTGTGAGGTGACACTCCCTGATTGTTCAACATTTTTGTCATATTTTCTCATATCTAAATACCAGCCAATGTGTAAACATTATCGAAATCGAAAACATTCGAAAACAAATTATCGAAACATTACCGAAATATGAGAGTTTAGACTTAAAATGAACCCCCACTGACACTGGAGATGACCTAGGATGTGCGTCACTCCGCAGACATGTGGAATGTAGAGGTTAATTGGAGAAAGGTGATAATGAATGTGGGAGAATGGTTCTGTGTGGCCATTGAATCTCCTGATGATTAAACGGATTCTCTCTGTAATATCAATGCTCTCCAGTGTGTGTGTGTGTGATGTGTGTTGTGTGGAGCCCTCTCTGACCGGGGGGGCAGCTGCACTGGGCCAGGCAGTGGCTGTCACACGTCTGGCTGGCCTCGGGGTTGGAGCAGGTGTCTGGACAGGACGTGCTGCACTCCTGGTACTCCATGTTTAATGGGCACTGTTTTTCTGTAACACAAATACACGTCAGTCTGTGCGCTCTTAAAGTTTAGTGGCACGATATTCTTCTTGGATTCTTACCGCAGAAGGACTCTTTTCTCCACGTTTGTGGGACGCCGCCGGCGTGGATGCACTCTCTGGAGAACTCGGAGATGGTTTTGCAGAGAAAGTCAGTGGTGTTGGAGAGACACATGTCTGACATACAGGCCGAATCAAAGGCCTCTACGTCCAGCCGGTTGTAGCAGTCTGCAAACGGAGCACTGGAGAAGATGTCCTCGCAGAATGACTGTAGGGATAAGAAACATGTTCAACACATGTGAACTCAACGCACATGACACAAACCAGGGCCGGACTGGGACAATAATTCAGCCAGGGCATTTTTGGGTTTGGACCATAGCGGGGGGGGGGGCTGATGTGCTGCTGATCATGCGTGCGGCACATGTATGATTCCATTCCAGAAAGCACGGGGCACGGGCTGCGCAGAGAATAAAATAATAAAATCCAACGCATCAGCCCATTTTGGAACCGGCCCACCGGTCAAATGCCCGGTAAAATATATGGCCAGTCCAGGCCTGACACAAACATGATATCACTGAAGCACCTTTTCTGCACAGCTCTCGACGGGCAGGTCCTCGGGTTCAAGACACTTCTCACTGGGACCGTCCACCTGGTAATGCTCTGCAAACTCCCGCACAGACAGCTGCACCCCTGCACAAAGGAGCCAATTGTTTTCACATTGCACTTCTCAACATTACAAACCTCAACAAGGTAAAACAGCACAAATATTTCAATATAAATTGGGAGCCACTGATCTTAAAGGTCTCACCATTTTCCTCAAAGTCATTCTCAACTCCATCAAAGTTGCCGCACAGCCCACACAGCTTGCCCTGGTATTTACTGTCCATCTCAATCTGAAAAAGATTCGTGCAAAATGAATTAAGACGGCCTTTGTGCAAGTTTGTTGTAATTTGACCCAGACAGACATCAGTGATTTCACAGGCCCTGTTTACACGGCAATAGTCTCCAGGGAATCGCAACACTCATATTCATGCAGTTCTCTATCCGGATTTTCAGATAATGGGTGAGGTGTCAGGAGAACACATACTTGCACTAACAAACTGTGATGAAGACCTAGTATGGTCGAAATGTGTTGGTTTGGCCATTAAAATAAAAGCCTTACATCCACGGTGCCGCTCATGCTTATTAGAGAGTGATTGTGAATTATTAAATGAAAAGAAGAGACTAAAATAATCCACACTTCAATTAAAAATTAAAAAAGCTTTGTATTATTTAAATTCACTACCAAAGGAACAGCTCTGTGCTTTGTTCAAGTGGAAGAAGCGCCATAAAACAGACTTAAACTAGACTAAAATGGAAGAGAATTATTTCACCTAAATCTCAACTAAAACTAAATTAAAACACAAGACTAAAACTGAATTGAAATACGTTGTCAAAATGAACACTGATTATAATAACTGTTTAGCGCAGATATAGCATTGCATTGCCACCAGAGGCACTAATGTTCACTCCTGCTCAGATCCACACTCAGATCCTGCAGTGTTTATTTTGGAGGCTGCTCCACCGTGGAGGGCAAACATCATTGTGGAAAATATCACATCTCTGTCTCTATGAGCTTAATCTCTCTGTACATTGTCGCTAAAGTAAAGATTAAACTAAACTAAACATGAACCTCTGAGGCACAGGACAAAGGAGAACGTGTTCATGTGGTTTAGTGATTTCAGAGTTCCGTTCGAACACCATTCATTTTGTAAGTTTATAAGTTTGTCCGCCCCAATTTTAAAGCCACACAGCGGAACATTGCAGGTTATATAGGCTATGTCATATTATTTCCTCCCTTTATCGCCTACTCATTATATCATTTCATTTTGCTACCATCTGCTTTTAAGAGAGTTCTACTGTGCAACTGAGACACACTAAACCAAGTAGTATGAATCAGTTCAGCTTTGAAAGAGTGAGTCTTACATCCAGGGAGTCTTCCAGGTTCCAGGTGGCTTGGAAGCCCACGTTGGACTTCACGGTCAGGCTGGTGGGGCTGGAGGACAAGCTCACGCCGTACAGCGTCAGAGGGAGCGCCACCCTGAACACAATTCACATTATTTCAGACAATTGATAAATAAGATAAGATAACCAAGGGCCTGTTTACCGGGTAAATCCTGTTTCACGGATGTTTCTACTATGGGCATGAAGTCCACAACAGCATAGGCTTAAACCCCTCCACAATGTCAATTAAAAAACGAAGCAAAATCTAAGGTGATTTTTGTCAAATAAACATTTCTACTATAACTAAAAGCTTTATTTACCACCTACTCATTCCTAGGACCCCTAAAAACATTTGTATAATGTCATTTATTCCATAATTGTGTACACATTGTATTTATTTTTTTGGTTTGATTTTCTGCTTCTATAACGGGTCATTTCAGTCATATGACCCTACTTAAGCAGACGCTTGGAAAAACAGCTTGTTGTGTAACATACGTGGTGCATCTTAAGCTGAGGTTTTACAAGCAATAAACAGAATGAAAATCAGGCGGGAAAAATACACCAAAAATGCTCTGGGACCTGGAAGAATGGAAGCAGTTTGAGGAGGGATAAGTCATTCTCATTCGTTCATTCTTTATTGATTTGGTACAGACACTGATAACGGTCCATATAGAAGTAATAGAAAAATACGACAAAATGAGACAATTAGTCCAGAGATTATCCAAACAGTCTCTCCATCCAGTGTGACCTCAACTCAGAGGTTTAGCGACAACAACTCTGCCGAGGGTTAGTCAGAGTCTGTATGACGGTGTTCTGTGAGCGTCCACAAACAACAGGCTGGCACTGTGCCACCTGGGCACCTTCATTTAGGCGAATTCAATTAACAAACTGAATTAAACGAATTATTGTTAGCCTCCTGTTGAAGACGTCTGTGTGGGCTCTCAGTCGTACAGGAATTGTACATCTCTGATTGAGTCATCTTCTACACTCAAGAGCCTTCATCTCCTACGGTGAAGTATTTATAGTTCCCGTGGCCTGGACTCACTTTGTGACACTGCAACATGTTTAAACTTTCATGCCCTTTTTGTAAGTTTTGTTTTCAATAAGACTCTATTGTTCCCAGTTATCTATTTTATAGGGCCGGGAGTTTTTTTTTTTTCGATTAATTTCGATTAATTAATTACATAAGGTTTAATGCAATTTAAAATGAGTCACACTTTACTTTGGCGGCACGGACTCTTTTTTTCGTTTCCTCTTTCCTTCAAGATGTTGCTTAGGGACGAACGCCGCGTAAAGCCATAAACAAGTGTTTGAAATGATCACACGGGCCTCACATCTCCACTTCAGTTAAAATGTAGGAAAATACAAAGAAGCATCTAAAATATACAGTACCTCTAAAAAAAAAATACAACCCCTATGCGATGAATTGATTTCAAACGCTATAATCCCACTGCTATTGTATTCATTGTTTTGTTGTGAACCCTCCTCTCGATCCCCTTCACTCGGGCCCTTTGCACTCACGTCTTGCCGTCGATAATGGCGCTGGCGTCGGCGTTCAGTTCGATGACGGAGCCCTCCACTTTCATCAGGATGTGACGGATGGTGCCGTCCAGGGAGCGCTGCATCTGCAGGACAAAGTTTGGGGTGTCGCTGTCCGGGCTGCACACCGAGGTCAGCACATGGGTACAGGCCGAGGGCAGGCGGTAGAACTGTCCGTCAAACGTCTTCCAGCGGGAGCCCCCCCAGGTGGTGCACACCCGGCCCAGGTGGGATGAGTTGGCTGCGACACACAACACGAAAGAGACCGATTTAGGGATAAGGCTGGTGAAACGCACTGTGCAAACACTATGGGCATATTCAGAATCGGGGCTTGTAGTAAAACTGCTTTTGGGCACTTCAACGTGTTCCGCTTTTTTACTCATTAATTGTCCGTGAGAGTAAATCCTACGCTGACAGAAAAGACAAAGGGAGAGAGGGATATTGTACATCCAATTACACAATAGAGATAATTGTTTTCACTTAAACGTGGCTGTTAAATACTGCTTAAGTGGCGCTAGCCCGCAGTTAGCTTTGCCCGTTAGCCTGTTAGCTTCTTCTTCGTGATTCTGTTAGTGAGTATTAGTGACTCCGACCCGGTGGAAGTCAAGTTGCAATTGTGGTTTTCTGGCCAGAGACACCAAGGGGGGATGAAAGACCCTCCATTCATCCCATTAACACTTGTATTACCCTCAGAGGGACTACGGAAAAGATTTATTAAGGTAAACAAGTTACTTAGTACTGCTGTAATAAAGGTAAGGCCTTTTATGCCTTAACATGCCACAAATTTCCCATGTTTTCGAGTAATGGTTTGAGCCAGGTCTACGTTCATGGTTATATTTTGTTGACATATTAGTTACAAAGACTCTTTCAGAGGGGAATTTGGATTTCTATTTTAGTTTGAAAACAAGATGTTTTGTAGCGGAACAAATTGTACAAATAAAAATGTTGCCTTCAAACTCAATAAATCAGGTTCGGAATAAGATATTTAAAAATACCTCTTTAAAAACATAAGGCTAAGGCTGGAAAATTTCAGGTCCAACTTAGGTGGAGATATTGTTGCACCAATGTGAGGAAATCATTGAATCAGTGCAATAATACGTTATTGTGAAGATTAGTTTTTATTTTTTATTTTTTTTAGGTGAAAGTTTATATGTTAAGAGACTAATTTGGCCCAAAACCTGACCATTTAAAATAAAAGGAGTTTTGCCCGTAGTGTGTTACCTTGTGGCAAACTACAGCCCACCTAGAAAACTAGCGCCCACTCAGAGTCAGAAGTGTCTAGTCACTTTGCAGCGCTTACCTGTGGTCAGAGACAGAACTTGAGCGTTGTTCATGTTCGGGATCATCATCACTATCACAAACCAGAGGGACACGGTTAGTCACCAGCAAAAACCAGAAGATGATTCAGATAAGAAATGAAGGTTGAAAAAGAAGGCCCAGGGGAAGATCAAAGAGGAGATCCATGAAAGAGGACGTGAAGTTAGTTGATACGGTGATGCGAGGAGGGGGTTATTGTGAGAAGGAGAGAGGATTCATGGTGGATGAAGGAGAAGAACGTGTACATTCAAGAGGAGTTCATTTTGATACAAAAAATGTTATTAATTAATCATTAATTAGAAATGGAAGCCTTTGGCAGCTTTGTATTTTTTGTTCTCATTTGGTCTTTTCTAAAGCTGGACTGTTCTAAAAATACATATATGAATTTTTGATTATTATTATTATTTGTTGTAGGACGAATAAATAGCATATTATCTAATAGTAAACAGTGTTGTAGAAGTTTTAATATAATATTTATAAGTTGTAGTAAAAAATGCTTCAAATGAAAATTAGGATGGAACATGCATGCACTTTTAAAAACGTGCTGGAACATTTGAAATAAGACTGCGTTAAAAATACTGAGGCTTGAAGAGGAACAAAGTCCTACATTGTAGGGCTCATTTATTCCAATGGGCCCCGACTTAAGAGCAAATCAGAGTCAAAACTAAAGCAGGGGCAATGTCAGCCCCGGGGTCCAAATCCAGCGCTCAGGCATAAAAATTTTGGCCCCAAATAGGATTAAAAAAATAATAATAAATAGATTGTGGAAAATACTGTCAATACTTTTCGCATCTCCTGACAAAACACCCCATTAGGTCATATGATGCACAGAACTAATAGTTGTAGAAAAAAAGATTCTTTGGGCTACAACTGTGAGTTTTGGCCCTTGGCGTTTTGGCAAAGAAGAAAATTGGTCCGCCATGAACCAAAGGTTGCTCCTCATCAAATGTGTTTATGGAATCCTTACCCTAGTTTTATCAAATAAAGGCGAATATGTATATTACCTTTGTCTGCAATAGCCGATGGAATCAGGGTCAGGACGAGGAGCCATAGTGCGGTCCCCATATTGGCCCCGGACAGATCTGAATAAACGCAAGGAGTACAGGGCCCTATATAAGAGCACAGGAGGAGGAGCCAGCAGGATGAATGTGCGGCCACACCAAGGTGAACTAACACTAATGTGCATCAGAGAAGGGATCTGACGTGTTTACACACTCACATACTCAGGGCATCTTTACACATGTTGGAGCGCCTTGTGGGTTGACCTGTAGTTTCTTTCAACTGCATTTACTTCAAAGTTAGTTCAGTTCGTGATGTTCGCCAAACTGTTCTGGTTAAATACAATGAGGCTGAGAAATGACCTTGATCGGCTCATATAAACTTTACTGCGCAGAAGAGAGACCCTTGATGATATGAAGTCGATCCGTTGAACCAAAAGTCCTGCGTCCCAAGGACACTGCGACGTCATGCACTTGTGGGGGCATGGACTCGAACCGCCAACCTTTCCACCATAACGTGGGCTCCGGGCGACGGTCGTAGGAAAAGGCAAGTGAGATGCAACGAGTCAGTGAAAAAAGTAAAATACCAAACTGACAAAACCCCCACAAAATAACAGGTCCTCTAACAATTTAGAGAAAACAGCACAAAAACAATGTTTAATGTGTTCATTTTTTAAAGTCAATTAAAATGTATCTACTATTACATTATCGGCCGGTCGTTATTACATTGTTGGCTCAACAGAGTTATTACGTTAAAGGGGAAGATTCCGAGTGCTCACTGGATCGTCACAGTAGCAGAGGAAATGCTAGACCAGGTGCTCTTCTTAGTCTTGGGCCAGTAAACGAAGGGTAAGAGAGGGAGCCGAGGCCGTCTGGATTTAACAAAACGCGTTTTGACTTGTGGGTGTCACCATCAGGGTAAAGTCTTTACCCTGATGGTGACACCGTAAATAAAGTGCCTCGGCTCCCTCTTCTATTAGAGTTATTTGTCTCCAGCAGGTTAGATACTGTAACGGCTGCTCACTGGCCTTTCTAAACGAGCTGTTAGAGCTGCAGAACATCCAGAACACTGCTGCTCGAGTCCTGACAAGAACCTGGAAATACGACCATATTAGTCCAGTGCTCCGGTCTCTGCACTGGCTTCCTGTCACTCAGAGAATAGAATTTAAAACAGCTCTGCTTGTGTACAAGTCTTTTCATGGTTTAGCACCAAAGTCCATCTCTGACATGTTAGAGCCGTATGAACCATCTCGGGCCCTGAGAACTTCAGGGAGGGGTCTCCTGGTGGTTCCCAGAGTCAGGACTAAACACGGTGAGGCTGCGTTTCAGTTTCATGCAGCTAAAATCTGGAACAGTCTTCATGAGGATGTGAGATAGGCCTCAACTCTGACAATGTTCAAATCCAGGCTGAAAACAGCTCTTTTTACCCGAGCAGATGAAAACTGAAAGTATTTTATCTGCACTCTTGCCTTTTACTGTCATTGATACATTTTTATGTTGATGTTTTAATGATTGATTTGATCGGTTTTCTTGTAAATTTATGCAACTGTGAAGCACTTTGAACTGCCTTGTGTATGAATTGTGCTCTACAAATAAACTTGCCTTGCCTTATTACGTTATTGGCCTGTTACATTTTGAGTCAAATGTACTACATTATTGTCCCGCTAATCGCTATGCGATTCCTACAACACCACACCCGCTCTGCCCCAGAGTGTGAGTAAAGCCGCTCTGAGACTAGACCGGCCTAAAGTGCGATTCAGTAGTGGGGCGTCACAGCAGTACAGCGGTTAGTGCTCGTGCTTCACAGCTAGAAGGTCCGGGGTTTTATTCCCACCTGGCCTTTCTCTGTGGAGTTTGCATGTTCTCCCAGTGTGAAGGTGAAAACATCGATTTTTCTTGTAGTGGTCAATGTTTACATCTTAACATATTAGTTTTAATGTCAGATTTCCATCTGGACGGTACCTTTCTGTGTGGAGTTTGCATGTTCTCCCCGTGTCTGCGTAGGTTTCCTCCGGGTAGTCTGGTTTCCCCTACCACTAAAAACATGTACAATAGGCCAGGATGAATGTGTGATGAGTGTGTTTGAGAGTGCACATGGGGGATGACGGATGCAAATTAGCCCAAGGCTACAATCCGGTGTGGCTTGTTTACATAGCCTGGAAAAATCCAGACTCACCGCTGTACCAGCCGGTGAGTCTGGTCACCCCTGCGTCGAATCCATTTCCCACAGCGGTAGATACGCAAGCAAACAGGAAGTGGAGTAAACCAATCAGCGAAGGGCGGGCGTGTGCTGTTGATGTGGTGTTATTAGCGGTTTTGCGTTAATATTTGCGCAGGATTATGAATAACGAAACTCCCCTACTGTCGATGTGTTTTTAGGTCATTTACCGCCGACTGGAGACACGCTTTCTCTCTTTCGTGCATCGTTCGTAGATTGTTATTGAGGAGACTTCCGCGTCCCGTGAGTGACGTTGCTCGCTAACAACACGTCACGGCAAATAAACGATTCAGATTGGACGTGAACGGATTAATTTTGCGGAAGGCGCGAGCGTTGACTGGGTGACCAGACGGATCCCCCGCTGGATAAAAAAATACAGAGGGGAATCATTCTGGTCTCACCAGGCTATTGTTTACATGCATGAGACCCATGTATGTTCATTAATCTTTATTGGTTTATCCTGACCAAATAAACCAATAAATAAAAAGAATTCACACTGACCTAACTAGAGCCTGTGTGAAAACGATCTAACGCAACTGTTATTCTGTGGCTCTGATATGATTGAGGTTTTCACTATATT
The DNA here is from genome assembly GCA_021464625.1 of Proterorhinus semilunaris. NCBI lineage: Eukaryota > Metazoa > Chordata > Actinopteri > Gobiiformes > Gobiidae > Proterorhinus > Proterorhinus semilunaris. Next base: position 7,924,175 of record CM038346.1, read on the forward strand.
ATTGCGCACTGTGTTTGGAAAGACAAAGCGTGATCTATATACTGTGAGAGAGGCTGTGCTTTGCGTGTGAACTGGACGCATCGTTTGAAATTAATGTATAGCTGGGTAAATCAACTCTGCTCCTTCATCAAACACTGTGTGAAAGGTCAAAGATAATTAGAATGTTTTTATTACGTACATGATTATTCCATGGTTGAGTGAGTCCGTGTGCAAATGAGGAGCGTTGTTAGCACACACCGCGCCTACCGGGACCAGGATCCACATCCTCCTGCCTGCTCTCTGTGCGCCGCTCACTCTGCCCAGGCCCGTCACCGCGCACACATACAAAACATGCATATTCATAAAAACACTCGCGGAAATGTTCACACCATCCCATTAAAAACTGAAAACTATCATTTCTTACACTTGACATGAGTTGACAAGCTCCCAAAGTGCTATACTCTAGTCATTCCTCATTCATGCTGCTTCCAGTTGTGAAATGTGACTATAATTTCACAACTGACATATTAAAAAAGACGCACAACAATATAAACAAGTATATATAATGAATTACATTCATGTGAGAAAGTGGTCTACAAACCGCTGAGCTACTGTTACTTTGTATCTGCTTTTTATCGGTAAAATAATAATAATAATAATAATGCATCAGTTTTATATAGCGCTTTTCTGGACACTCAAAGACGCTTTACATTGCACTATTCATTCACTCCATACTTGGTGGTGGTAAGCTACTATTGTAGCCACAGCTGCCCTGGGGTAGACTGACGGAAGCGAGGCAGCCAATCTGCGCCATCGGCCCCTCCGACCACCACCACTTTAAAATAAAGTTTGCCTCTTGTTTACAGAACCATAAGTGGACAGAGAGACAATAATGAAATTGAGTAGCTAACTAGCTAAATGGATAGTGTAGGCTTCATAACAATCAGCTAAAAGGCATAAAATGTAGTATTGCTGCTCTCTGTGGTGTTCAAAGATCAGAGGCTATCTCATCTCGGGAACTCGGGCATCAGAATTATTTGCCAGCCGAAAATACGAGACGATGTGGCGTTCATGTGCAATTTCCCACTCAGTAAGTAGTATTTGCCATAATTACGAGACTTCATTAAGGCCGCATCATTCCATACTCGGTGATGGTACGTTGCTCTTGTCATCACAGCTGCCCTGGTGTATAATCACAGAAGCGAGGCCACCACTCGCTCGACCACTAGGGCTGGGTACCGTTAAACAATAGCGCGAAGCCCGTTTATTAAAGGGATATTTCAGGATTTTTGACATAGGGCCTCATTTCCCAGTTATCCAGAGTGTTGTTGATGTCTGGAGATATTTTTTTCTTAAATTCGTGCAGTTCTTATATTTGAAGAGTCTAGTGGCGCTAGGCTAATGCTAGGCTAACGCATTACTATGGTATCAGCTAGCCTGCATTAAAAACAGTCTGACTCACTCCACAGTGCACAAATCCCTTATAACGCCAGACTGACGATAAAAATGTCTGTGTTAATAGAATATTTTTTGAAATATAACTGACCTTGTATCACATGAATTACCGCATTTTGAGGGACTATTTTCTCGCAGATCACTCCTCCGCTGCGTTAGCTTACAGCCACGAAGCTGATGCTGCTCAAATACAAGTTATTTTAAATGCAAAATGGTTATAATTATTCTATCGACACAGACCTTTATATCGTTAGTCTGGCGTTATAAGTGGTTTACCTCAGGACTGTGTAGTGGGTCAGACTGTTTTTAATGCAGGCTAACTGATACCATAGAAATGCATTAGCCTTGCCCTAGCCTAGCGCCACTAAACCCTTCAAATATAAGAACTGCATGAATTTAAGAAAAAAATATCTACCCTCTGCTCCAATGTCTTCCCCAATAAAAGGTGGATCTGAGGCACAGACAGGAAATACTTTTTTCAATAGGGCAGTATAAGGATTACAGTGTATATCCTGTGCAAACAAACACAAATGTCTACCTTTCTTGACGTCTGACAATGAATAAAATCTGCTAACCCTGTGGAACCTCAATAAACATGTCACAAACAATTAACTGAATTGTGTAAGTTCATTTACGTATTTGTTTTTAACTGTATTGTTTGTGATTCTCATATTAGTTTAGCAGTCTCCTTTGGTTTGTTATTATAGAATGCGTCAGAAATCCTAAAAAAACAAAACAGTGGTTGTCGTGAGCGCTACATTTCATTTGCCAGCTCAGCCATTACAGATAAAATCAACAAGAAGCGAACACTGTTTCAAGCTTCATTGTCTCCTCTATCATCATGTAGTAGTAGTAGTAGTAGTAGTAGTCGTAGTATAAATGTATTGTCCCTGTGGGTGTATAAACTAAGGTCAATTATTTTCTCTGAAAAGCATCTTAAAGTGGTGACAATAATCAAAACATATTCATGATTTTGGCCAGTGGAAAGGACGGAAGCGTATTGGGTTCACTTGCGTGTGTGTTATTTTTTCGCTGGTATCACGTTATTTCAAGATAATTTCAAGTTATTTCAAGATGATTTCACGTTATTTATAGATAATTTCATGTTCGTACAACATACAGATCACGTTATTTCAAGAAATTAAATGATCACGTTATTTCATGATACCAATTTTATCATGAAATAACAAGATACTGTAGCAGACGCCAGACGCAGGGAGGTGCGCCGAGAGGCAGGTCTGCAGAATGGCTGTGAGATGAAGGGTCCGCTTTACACCTTCCTATAACACACACGCAAGTGAACCCAATACGCTTCCGTAGGAAAGGACTTTAAGCCATATTATTTTTATTCAATCACTTCCAAATACTGATGAGGAACAACATTTGTTAATTTTCTTTTTGGAGATGTCTTTCAAAAACCATCCAGTTGGTGCGTTAAGATCTGTCATTATAGTTCCATGCCTAAATAAAGATTTGAGGAACGATTTAACCAGTGGCCCCCCCATGCCGTATATACATCAATATGTGGCCCTCGAAGAAAGAAAGTTTGGATACCCCTGCTGTAGTACAAACACTGAAGTTACATTACCAAACAAAAAATCACCATTGGTTGTGTGCAATGTTTTTCATGGCTAATAAATTAAGGATGGACTCATTATAGCCCCCTTCTTCCTGGAGCCATAAGTCCTTTGCTCTAATCAACTTTCCCTCAATTAGTCAATTTTATTTGATCTATTTGAATGTGAAAACGTGAAGTCAGTCCCATTTGATCGAGTAAACTCAACTCAACGAGTTCCCGAATTATAAGTGCGTTATGAGAGCTCAGCCTGAGTCACGAACGCGCCCAGTGCTGTTTGACCTGTGTGCGTGTGCGCTGCGGTATAGGTGGAGGTGCTCTTGTATTTGCAGTCCTTTGCTCAGAGGCACCATGTCAGGGAGTGTTTGTTTGACCGCGGTGCTCCGTAATTCTCTTTGTCACCCACTTTTAATCTCGGAGGCAAACTCGGAGCAGGATGTGGATGTGGCGCTCGTACAAGAATGTGTGCGGGCTGATGACAGTTTGTGGAACAGGTTTGTGGATCGGAGGAGACGAGAGCGGAAACTTGTTTGCACTGTGTGTTTTCACTGGGCTGTTTGTAGAGCGACATATTATATACTTGAACCAGAAAGCGAATTGCTGGGGATGGGATTTGTGAGAAAAAGAGATTTGTGAGCAACATCCTCCAGAAAAGCATCATCCAGAACGCCTAAACCTTTGTGTCGTCCCCGGGGCCCAGGGCTACTTTGTCGATGCGCATCTCTGTCAAAGTTTTATCAAATGGTCTGAATTTTCGGATATGCGTTAACGTCCATGACTTTTATCAGGGGGGAAACATTTCATTTTTTGATTTAGTGATTACAACAGCAAGGACCGTGACGTCGCCCGGTATGGCGCAGCCGCGGCCCCACCCTGGAGCCAGGCCTGGGGTTGGGGCTCGAATGCGGGCGTCTGGTGGTCGGGCCTCTGCCCACGGGGCTCGGCCGGGCACAGCCCGAAAGGACGACGTGGGCCCGCCCTCCTGTGGACCCACCACCCACAGAGGGATCCGTAGGGGTCGGGTGCCTCAACGACCTGGTCCGCGTGCGCAGCTTCTGGCGTTCGGGACATGGAACGTCACCTCGCTGGGGGGGAAGAAGCCTGAGCTCGTGCGGGAGGTAGAGAGATACCGGCTAGATATAGTCGGGCTCACCTCCACGCACAGCCTGGGTTCCGGATCCCAACTCCTGGAGAGGGGCTGGACACTCCATTTTTCTGTAAGTCAGACCTGTTCCCGGTGCGTGTTGGGCTCCGCCAGGGCTGCCCTTTGTCACCGGTTCTGTTCATTACTTTTATGGACAGAATTTCTAGGCACAGCCAGGGGCCGGAGGGTGTCCGGTTTGGGAACCTCAGAATCTCATCTCTGCTGTTTGCAGACGATGTTGTTCTGTTGGCTTCATCAAATCAGGACCTTCAGCTGCACTGGGGCGGTTTGCAGCCGAGTGTGAAGCGGCCAGGATGAGGATTGGGCACTGGTAGAGGCTCAAAGGCAGAGCAGGTGCTATTTTTGAAAAATGCTTTATTTTTGAGTGAGAGCAAATAGTAACACTCGTGGTCACTTGGGGTAATTTACGACCCCGGCAAAATCCCATTCATTTCAATGGACATGAGCCGATCCTGCATGTTTTTCTGTCTGCCTTTTGTACCGACTTCATTTGTGCTTCAGATATGAAACCATTATTATGTATCCATCCCAGAGGACCTCCTTGACATGCACATTCACCAGATTTTGAATTCACATATTTTTTACAATAGTTATAGGGCCTAAAGCCCAAAAACAGCAGCAGCTCTCCACTCATTTCAATGGGAGTGTGTCTGTGAATCCAGCTATATTTTTGTATTCAGCCTTTCATACCAACTTCATTTTAACTCTAAATCCATAAGATGTACACTCCACAGGGCCTCCTCTACACGCACATTTACCAAATTTTGAATTCACACATTTTTTCATCGTTTTAGGACCCAAAAACCAGTGCCATAACCCAGTTTTGAAATATAGTCAAACTGTGATTCTCACCCTCTTATTTCAGGAAAGTCCTCTATTTTCATCAAAAAAAATCTGCTCAAAGCAGAGTTTACATCTTAATTCATTGATTTTTATCAAATTCTTGAATGTTCAGTGCAGTTTGACAGTGAAAGTAAACTACAGTAGAGCAGAACTTGTTTGGAAAAAGCACTGATATGCATCAGATTTTATGATCTGTGTTCAAAGTTTTGAGCCTTTTGCCTCTGCAGGTGAACAGTAGAGCAGCTCATGTTCAGCTCATGTAAAGTTTATAAACACTCAAACTAAACTGTACTAAATACAGCTTCAGGACCGAAACAGGGACAAAATATCAGAGTAAACATGTGCCCGGACCTTCAGAACAAATAAAACACAATTCAAACACAGCTAAATCATCAAACACAGACGTCACAGCTCAGTTTGAGAAAGGTGCAAATGAAGAATCTCTCAGGTCAGTCCCGGCCGACAGTCCTTATGGCCGCTCTTATAAACATTTATTTACATTACATTTTATATTTTATTTTTGTGAATATTCATAATGTTTTTCATTATGTTTTTTGCTGAATTTGACAATATTTCCTCATTCTGAGACTGTATTTGACACGTGTAGAGGAGGCCCTGTGGAGTGTACGTCTAAAAAAAGTTATGGATTTAGAGTTAAAATGAAGTTGGTATGAAAGGCTGAAGACAAAAATATAGCTGGATTCACAGACATGGAATACACTGCCATTGAAATGAGTGGAGAGCTGCTGCTGTTTTAGGCCCTATAACTATTTTATTTTATTTTTATTTTATTTTTTTATTTATTATATAACATTTGGTGAATGTGCATGTCAAGGAGGTCCTCTGGGATGGATGTCGTGCCAATTCCTAAAGAAGAGGAGCTCCCCTCTAATTCTTACTTCCTCTTTCTTTCTCACCTGTCCTTCCCTCTTTACCTAGTGTAGATTAGATGCATTCCTTTTCAATCACACTAGATGGAGGCAGAAAAGCTCCCACAGCACTAATGGCTAAGTCCAATACAGGTGTGACTGGACAATAAAATTAAAATATGGTGGATTAAAACTGTAAAGGGACAAACCTTAAAAAGTTAGTTTTAACACAAATGAAGTCGGAACGAAAGGTCAAAGACAGAAAAAATTGCAGGATCGGCTCATGTCCATTAAAAAGAATGGGATTTACTTTTTTCATAAATGACCCCCGACAACAGAGCTCCCAGGATCATTCGGGCGCTCAAACCCCTCCACCACGTTAAGGTGACAGTTCCAGGAGGGGAGGGGTGTAAACTATGTTTGCATAATGTTTCCAATTTCAGACATTGGAGCTGTGTTCTTCCTTAACTTTCCATTATTATCACAATAGCGTAATTAATATAACAATTAGTATACTTATTGTACTGGGATACAGATTTCTAAGGAATTGTAAATTTAAAGCCCATTTTTTCAATGTTTTTTTCTTACAAAGTGGCAAAATCGGCATATGAAATAATTTGTATAATTCCTAGTTCAATTTACTTTGCTTTGAACCCGAGAAAACAAGGCGAAATTCAGATCTTCACAGTTGTTTTCCAAAATATCCACCTCTGATTTTTTTTTTTTATCTAATATTTCACAAACCTTGGTCTATCTATTATTCAGATTTTAGTGATCATTTAATATGTCAATTGTTTTTGTATGGGGGAAAAACAAGAAAACCTGAAATACATTTCCCCCCTCAAATACATATCTCACATTACATTTTTTTGCATTGCAGTTGCTGTGAGCAGCTCGTCTCTCCTCAGACCTGACTTGTAACTTTATTGGGAGGGTGGATGTCTCCAGGTCGTTTCCATGGAGATGTTGACTAAAGGCAGCCAAAAATGAGGATTAAACAGGTGTGTATTTTATTGCCATAGCAGAGCTTGTGCATTACCATAAGTGCAGTTGCAGGTTTGGCCTGTCGGGTCTGGAGTGGCGCTACCCTTTAAACACAGCTAACGATAGTAATAGTATTAGAATTGATATTCTTTCAACACCTTTAACTGATCATAGAGCTGTAACATAAAGACATGAAGCTCCTCTTAATGGAAAATGAGTAACTCTTTTGAAACATGATGTAAAACAAGGAATGAGCATTGGGCAAATTCCAACTTTACTGGCATAAGGCTCAGCAAGAACTTTTGTTTGGGATAATTGGTAGCTTGTCAAATTTGAAATGGATAAGTACTGTTGAATTATTAATATACATATTTGTCATATTAGGCTTTAGTGATTATTATACATAAAACTGTGTTGATGTAATCTGTGCTTTGAGGTTCATTTGAATTTGGCGGACATTTTGTTGCTGTCTCATTGTTGTATTTACGGCTGATCCACTGGGGGCAGTGTGTTGGAAGGAGGAGTCAGATTGCGCAGAAGAGGAGAACATTCCAATAGCACTGATTGGTTGGGGAGGACACACCTCCTCCTTTGTCTTGTGTCGCTCAAGGAGAGAAGTTCTCTCTTGCCTTTGACCCCCGGTCAACATGGAGCTCGACGAAACAGATGTGCTTTTGGTTGTAATAGAGAATAAAACAATGATTTTTTATTTTAATAGACCGAGCCTCCATCCTTTTGTACATGTAGTAAAGAATGCGCTTTCAACAGTACCTAAGAAAGTATAGCAGTGACCTGGATCAATCTAAATGGAAATATGAAGAAAAGGGTATTTTGGAAATATATTTATCATTGCGAATGTACAACAATGAGCGTTAAAAATAACTTCAATCACAGCTGTGTAAGTGATGTACATTTAGAACAGTCCCTTTGTCTTGCAACATCATTTGTACCAAGTTTTAGAAGCTTACTGACAATATATATCCAATAAATTTCAATATTATGCATTTTTTGCTCATGTTAAAATGGACTCCGATTATTAAATTATTATATTAACAAGTGCATTTTAAATTTTTTACTATTCATTTTACGGTTTAATTGCAATGAGCACTTTTGATTTTGTAAAACATACATTTTTTTGACCTTTAATTTAAAGTTTGGATTATGTTCTTGTCCAAATCCATTATTTGTTTGTCCATTGCAAAGAAAGCATTTCCTGTCTCACTGGTCACATGTGCATTTCTGGCAACAGTAAATGTAGAATGTTACATGGTGTGCCTTTAAGTAATCAACAAAAGTGTAACTTTACAGTAAGTAGTTTGAACTTTCTTCTTTGAAGAGTCATGAGTGTGTCAGTTCAAGAAAGAATCCAAAGACTGAAATGTTGCAGCACACAAAACGTTTATTTATAAAAAGTGAGGTCATCTCCGCGCGCCGTGAGGCAGGTCGAACGGTCCTACGGGCTTAGTGCATTTGGCTTTGAGGCAGTTGCAGGCCTCGATGTGGGTGTAGGTGAAGGAGATGCGGGAGCGGTCTGGACACACCAGCTCCACCGTCCGCTTGGAAGTGGACACCTCCTGACAGCACGAGCACGAGCTCTGCAGAGAGCCCACCCGAGCCGAGAAACTGCAGAAACACAACAGGAACCCAGGGTTAAAAGCAGGTCTAGAATCGGATGACACTGAAGGGCAGGCGCTTGTATATTTCTGACAAACTACAGAGGAAAGCCATCATTATTTGTAAAAATGTCTTTGTGTCTTTATGTCTCTTTGTGGACATTGTGTGGACGGTTGGTTCTTAAACGTTTCCACACACAGTATCATCTCATTATTTTGTCTTTAAAGGCCATTCCTTTACCAAAAAAATATAGGCTCAGACACAATTTACATAAACATGTACAATTCATCTTTTTCAATTACAGAGGGCGATATTAGATTAATTTACGCACATCATACAAAATCCCGTATCTAAAACAGATTATAGACCTTTTTTTTTTTTATTCAGCAAACTGTGAAAACAAGGTGCCGTAAATTCTCAGTCGTACAGGAGTTGTCCATCTTCAATGAAGGTACTTGATTCATCTTCTGTACTCAGTAGTTGAAGTCTTCGAACGTTTCGCCTCTTATCCAAAAGGCTTCGTCAGCGACAAAGGTCCCACTCTGGACGCAGCTGAATATATAGACCAATGGGGAGGAGTTAGGGTTGGCCCGGCTCCTCCCCGCTAATCACAGCTACTCTCACCTGTGGGTAAACACCTTTGAAGTAGAGCGTCTCTAACGATCTGCTCACCTCAGTATCGGTAGCTGTATGAGGCTGATTTATTCAGGACATTCATGTTAGGTACTTCAGAGTCTACAACATGAAATATATAAAATAGGTGTACAAACGTGTGAACGATTTTCACCGTGATGTTTCTCCGCTCCCCTGAGGCTTTACTAAACCATGAATAAAATCATTTCTATTAAAATGGGAGACGCTGAATTTTCCAATGATCCTGAGCCGTAACAAGCAGCCCAAGAGAATAAGACTACTCTCTGGTTGCAGAGAGGTTAGTTGGCATGAGAGAGGAAGATACTTACAAAGTAAACGTTCCGCAGGCCCCTCGGCAGGACGTCATGTTGACCGGCCTCGTGGACTTGCAGCCCTGGCTCTCCAGGACTGTCATGGAGCTGGACAGGCTGCACGGGTGGCCCCTGGGGATACCTGAAAGCCCACACAGACACATTTAGGTCAATCCGCTCAGTTGGTTCACGTCATTCATAGCTTTCAGACTTGTGTACAGTTAGAATATTTGTTGTACTTACAAACTTTGCAGCAGCCATCGGCGTCAACAGTCTCAGTTCCCTGGGGAGAAAAAGGCATATATGGAACAGATCCAGTACAAATATTGACACAAACAAATGTTAAATATTGATAAAGTAAGATTCAATCGTGATTTATAGGGTAACCCTGTAACATGTATGTACAGATACTCAAACGTATCTAAATCGCCTGTAGTTCTTTTTCCAAAAGTTCCTAAAAAAAACGATCTATTTTATGATTTGAGTGATAATGAAGCAACAAATAACCTTTTTTTTTTCTTTGAATGAAAACTTTTTAGTTCATATTTTGAAAGATATTCCTGCTTTCTCTATCCAACAAAGATGGTTTAACAAGTGACTTCTGTGACATTTTGTGTAGACTAGTGATTATGAATTAAGTGGCTTCCTGCAAATCGGAGAGAATGTATTTACATTTCTATATCCAATTAAAGTTTAAATGAGCAGAGAGGCTGTTACCGGGATGCAGTCGTTGGGGTCAAAGGGCGGGCACTTGGTCCTGGCTTCCACGGTCAGGAACTGGCTTCCAGTGCGGACACACTTGTACGTCACACAGGGATCGCCAGGGGGGCTCCACACCTCTTCAGGCTGAGCAGGGACACGCGTGAGTAAGAGATATATCTCTTATGATATGTAAATATCATTACGGGAATGAATAATGCAATGCTCAAAATAAAAAAAATAAAAAGCTTAAATCATAATTTAAAAAAAACAATCCAACAATAATCGCTCTCAGGTAGAGCTTCAATACTTTTTTCAGTAGATAAATATTGCAAGAAATGTTTCTGGGAAAGCCTGGCAAAAACTGAAAAGGTTCCCATCTGACCCACCAGTTGAGAAACACTGATGTACATGTAAATGTAAAACACTATTTTTCTATTTGAAAAATCTATGTAAATAATGTCGTTTCTGTTTTCCAAGACTTTCCTTATATGGTATGTTAGGATCTAAACGAACAAGTGGAAATCTCGACATCCCTGAGAGCGTTTCCTATGTCATCTTAAACAGACCTGCAGAATGTGGGAGATGAAGGGCAGATTGACCAGGCAGTGGGTTTGGACACACTTTCCACAGCAGTCTCCTGGCTTCACCTGGTACACGTAGCCCTGTACACACACACACACACACACACAGTCATTAGAGAAACCCTGTTATGGTGCGGGATGCACAGCAGCTGGGTCAGTCCTCACCTGAGCACAACTTGTGTCACAGGGTATGGGCACACAGTCCAACAGATGCAGGAAGGTCGTAGGGTCCTTCTTCACGCTGCAAACACACCTCTCACACGGGAATCTGGGCACAACATCCCCGACCTACGCAGACGCCAAATACACTGTTATAGTATTTATCTAGTCACACTTTGTCACATTTCACACAATGAATAGAATTAAATACACACAATTATTTACAGAATAAGGGGATTGAAAATGTGCTTGGTCTCACTTTATGTTGACAACAAACGGCATAAATAGCATTAGTCTTGCATGTTATTTAAATGATGCTCTTGTGACGAAGCAACATATAATCTGTAAATTGTGATTTTAACCGTGAAAGTTCCCCTGTGATTGGGAATGAGAATCAAAATCTGAATCAGGGCCCAGAGGTGATCCTAATGTAGTGTTTTTTCATCAGTGGTAGGTAGAAAAAAAAGTAAAAGTAAAACATTACGGACGGATAACAGGCAAACTCCACACTGAAAGTTTCCACCTGCAACCCATCCCGGGACCTTCTTGCTGTGAGGCACGAGTGCTAACCACTTAGCCTCCTACCCACTCACAAGGCTGCCTCTAATAATAATTATGATCATAGATCTAGAAATCAAATTAGTCTGAAAATCCATGTAGCGTTAACCTTTAGCTTAGTGCGCAAGAGGTTTCTGGCTAACTTCCTGTTGGCCAGTGTAGTGGAAAAATTACTTCCTGTCCACATTTCAACGTAACATGAAAAAAATAAGATGTAAAAATAGAAGAAAGATTAAATAAATGTCAAATCAACTGTGTTTCATAAACAATTTTCAGATGGTGGTGATTTTACCATTTGTTAGCATCAAATGAACATTAGCCTTTAGCTTCAAAGCTAAAGCACTTGCAGAAGTTGCCCCCGGTGAAGTATTTAAATCCTGAGTACATGTTTTGATCATGTTGTAAGAAGTGTTGGGCAAGTTACTAAGGCTAATATGTTTGTATTACATACTGTTTCAAAAATGTAGTTGAGTTACACTACTTTGAGTTACTTTTGGCTAAATATAAACTGATAATAGTAATCATGCCACTGAACAGAAGTGCAGTCAGACATTTCCTTCCCCCATTCTCTCGTGTTTTGTTCTGACAACACGAACAACATGCAACTGCAAATCTTATACCAGTGTCCAACTTGATTTGGCATGCTGCATTTTATATGGGGGGAGTTTTCGCATTTTAAAGGCTCTTGTAACTTGAGTTACTCGTGTGAGTAATATGTTATATTCCTTTTTTTTGTAACTCATTACTTCTGTAATACGTTACCCCCAACACTAGCTGTGAGCAATTATTCAGCAGATAATTTTTTTCCAGCCAAATACTATTTAAGTATTTATTTCAGCTCAACCATCGACCACAAAAGTTTGTATTTTTTGTGCTAATAACAGAAACTCGCTGCCATATTGATGTCTATCGGTATATGGCTACTGTAAATAAACGGTTTAACATAATGTACTACATGAACAACCTGGATGAGTAAGAAGCTACATTGATTTAATGTCCTATATGTGCTATAGCAATTGTTAAATAGTGTGTAAAAGTCTCAAATCATCCCTATGGATGATTGTAGTGCCGACCAGAAAAGTAATCTGTGTTTAGTTCATTTTCACAGCCCATTTCTGTTTTTTTAAACACACTCTTCCCATTATAAGTCCAGGAGCACATTGCATATGTTGGTCTTGAGTAAGTGAGGAAGTGCAAGTACTCACCTTATACTCACGGTTTCTGAATATACACACAGGCTTCGGCACTGCGAAAGGAATACGATTGTTAATTTTCTCTTTTACTGCAGTCAAAGTGAAGAAAGCTTTATGAGCCTCTTACCACACTCATATTTATCACAGCACACCCCGTTCGTTGTTTTTAAGATCATTCCAAGAGGACATGAAGGCACACTGCTGCATCGAGTCTTATCACACACTGTTTGGAGACAGGTCACATTAGTATTCATGGTATTAATGCAAAATGTCTGTTTGCAATCGCCAAAGTCTAGTCTACATCTACTATCAAAGGCTGCAAATCTTCTAAATATCGTATATTGGGGGCAATGATTAGAGTCAAGAAAACTTGAAGGAGAACAAGGACCATAGAGCCTTCTATCGATTGCCTCTTAGATGTTATGAGTTATCTGGCTGGCGTAATTGAAATTTTAAATGAAAAAGAGCCAGTCGTTTGAACAGCTTTTTGACGGATCCCAAAGACTTGGCTCCCAGTAAAAGAGCCGTAAATCCCATCACTAATTCAGGATATGTTTAAGAAATATAAAAAATCCCATAAACACTACGTACCTCTAACTCCCTTTAATATTTGTGAACACAGGATCGGACTTACCACACCTCACCCTGGGGCAACAGTCCACAATGTCAGTGACCAGCACTTGTGCGGGATGGTCACATTTAATGTAAGGCAGCGGGGGGCAGTTCTTAGGTTCACACACGACCTGTAGAGTTTCCTCATCACAGCGGCACGACTCACAGCCCACAGTCCATTTGTCATTAGCCTGTCAAGACAATGATGATTACTCCTCAGCCAACTGAAACAGCCATACAGTCTACAATGAAAACTTACTTTCTTGTATTTGCCATTTGGTAATCGACAAATTTCTGTTAATGAAGACAAAAAAAAACATAAGTAAACCAAGTTCACTGCTCTTTACAGATTAAAGTCAGGTGTACGGATCTCACCACAGGTGGACACACACTCTCTGGAGTAGGCGGACAGTAGCGTGGTACCGCTGGGACAGTAGCAGCCTTCAAGTCTTCGGTTTAATAACATGGCAGTAAAGTCATTTCTGGAGTGGATGAACTTGTGGTTAAACCTGGAACACATATAGTTGGGTTAAATCATTTTTTATTAAGATATCAAACAAAGATACATGAATGGACTTCTTTGGACAGTCTGTAATGTCTATTGGTGGCATTTTTTTTATCCTGTATGGTAATATTTAATTCACTGTAGCAAATGGTCAAAAAGTTTACCCAATATATTTCATTTCAAAGTAACACTGAAATATTATTTTCAAACTTTAGAAAATCTCCCCAATAAAAAAGCTGAATCTATATATGATCAATTAAACTGTTGATTTACATGACTCTTATTTAAACGTATACTGCTTTTACCTGTTTCAATAATTGTTATTTTGATTCTTTGATGATTTTATTGTAACCCTTATTTCTCTAATGAAGATAGTTAACTATTGCTTGATAAAAAAAAGACACTTTACCAGGAGTCACAGGTGGGCTCCACAGGAGGGCCACAGGCGTCATAGACTTTGGGACCGGTACATGTGTAATCTACATTAGCCCAAGAAGAAGACATGGAGGAATTCAGTCAAAGACAGGCCAAGTTTCTTCACACATAATATATTAATCGCTTTTTCCAAACAGAAAAGTAAATGGCATTCTGTACCTACGATGTAAGGCTGCACAATGTATCGCAAAAAAATATCAACGAACAGAACAGTTTTAGTTAAACATTTCCCAATCTTTACCCTTGTCTTGATCCTGATTTTTATGATTTCTGCTAGCTGAAAAACTTGCGATTTGTGTTTAAATAGAATGCAACAATAGTGTTGAAATGGTTAGGTAAAATGTCCTAGTAATATCGTTATCGCAGTATTGCACCGCTGTATCGCATATCGCAAGTTACTTCAGTATCGTGTAGCCCCACTACAAAGCCCTTGACACGTTATATTACATGCAAGTTGGATGAAGCATGAGTTTTTAAGGCCACAACACTATGAAAGTAAAACTACCACCTCTGTAGTTAATGAACCCCTTGAGTCACATTTATAACGTTTATCCCAGACAATTTTGAAATATGACACAAAGGCATTTACAGAATATTTTGTGCATAAGATATGATGTCTTAATGTGTGGTTCACTAAGCTCAGTATCAACTATCGTCTAATGTCGCAACCAATGGGCGAGGAACGTGCTTCTCTGTGGTTCTTAGGGCGGGGAGCTGACATTGCTGTAATACCACCCCCTTGTGGCCAGGGGTGACTCCAAGAGACACTTTGGAGCATTGATTCTAATGAGACTTCCGACCTCCCAAGAACGGTTTGAAAGCCTGGCTCCAAAGAGTTTTAACTTTTTCTCAAAAATGCTATGACCCACGTGACAACGCTGGGGTAGGGGAAATATTTTGAACCTCGCTGGTTTTTATTTATCAACCCGAAAAAGAGAACCCCTTTCCAGTGCATTGACTGGCTCCAGAGCCTGTCAATCAAACTCTGGAGCTCTGTGGAGGCTCCGCCCCAGGAGAGCAGGGTTTCCCGCCTTTTTGCCCTTTTAAGGAACAGGCTGCGTAGGAGGAGTCTGAGCGGCCGTAAGTTTCACAGAGGACTCGGGACCTTTTCTATGAATGGGGCTGAATAGGTATTAATCTATCTCTAATTATTATATCTATGGTTGCAACACAACTGGACCTTTCCCTGAGGTCCATAAACCGCATTGATGTGAATAGGACAGTTTTGCTGGAACACATGAATTACAGCTATTCTTTGACAGTAGTGATGAAGGGAGTGCGTACCGCAGATGCCGTCGGTGGCGCTCCTCCAGTCGACGCACACTCCGGCCTGAGAGCACGAGAGGGCGTACATCTGTAAGCTCAGGCAGCCCTCGCTCGCCTTCCTGGAGCTACGCACGTCATGAACACAGGCGGTGTAGAAGGATTGGAAGCCCACTACACCGTGGCAGTCCTCGAACACACTGCAGACGACACGAGCAGACGGTCACAATATCCAATAAGGAGTGATATGATGATATAAAAGTGAATCACGACACATCCAATTGTGATCTTGTAATTGTATTATTCATTGCTTTTCTTTTAATGGTCTGCTCAATTACAACAAAGCGTAAACTAACCAAAGAAACAGCTGAAGTGTGGATACATTTTGATTCAACTTTGATTAAATGTCAAAAAATAAATGTACATTCCAGTGTTTTATACCTGCTCTTCATTATGTCACAGATGGTGGTATCCCAAGCAGGAGGTAGTAGAGAGGGATTGGGAGGTGGGTGACAGTATTCGTCTTTGGTGTGCCACCCGTGGGCCATTTGCTGACAATGGCTTTTCTGAGTGTCGGGCACGATGCAGTCGTCTCCGCGATTATTGTTGCACTTTCCTGGAAACATTGAGGCTTTAATATACTCATCTAAAGGGAATGAGTGTGTGAAGAGTGTAAAGAGGCGTACCACACTGGCCCTCGGTATGGCTGCCGAACAGACTAAACGGCAGAAGGATGCTGTAGGCGCGTGCGGAGAAGGTGATCTTGGCCATGATTTTGGGAATGAGCAGCACCGAGGTGATGCCTGTGGTGGTGATGCGGATCTCTGCATTTTGGAACGCACGGCTTACAGGCTTGTCGTTCACTAGGACCTGCAAACAGAGCTCATGTACGTTTTTTGTGCTTACCACTATGTACAATAGGCCTCATTCATGAAACGGTCTTACGCACATATTTTACAGCAATTTAATAGAGAAAAGTCTGGAATAAAAGTTATTTCTATTTGAACTTTTAAGCTAACAGGAAGTGACATAGATAGAGGTTAAGTTCCATAGCACCCATTGACATAACATGGTTGGCACGGCAACAGTTTAAAATTGTTTGTCTCCATCTATGTCCCTTTCTGTCAGTGTCCAATAAGGAAGTGAAACTATAAACATCTCAAAAATTGACGCTAAAGAAAGCTGGGTACAATGTTTAGCAAAATCTTAGCAAAAATTGTGCCTAATTTGATTCTTGGCATTCACAAAATCTGTTCTTAAATTAAAGTGTTCTTCCGAAAGAACAAATCCTAACAGTTCTAAGGACTCCTATGCACAAATGAACCCTAATATTTTAATTCATTTCGCATGGTGAACAACTTTAAACAATTTGTTTTCTTTTCGGCTTCCAGGTGCAGCCTTTGTAATCATAAGGAGGAAAAAGACATGACAGCTCCTGTAGATATTGGATTATTTGACAAACGGACATTTGATGAGGATTTCAGCTGCATCAGAGCAGGTTGGTCAGATGTTTGTCAGTTTACGATCTTTGGTAAACTTCTGTCATAATGTTAAACTCTGCGTTAGCCACTAACGCTAATCTCGTATCTGCTAACTTTAGCAGCGTCTGCTGCTTCGATGCCTACACGTGGTGTGGCGTGTGTTGGGGGTGAGGCGAGGGGAGCTGTGGAGCTTGTCTTGAGAAAAGGTTAGCTCGCTGTTTCTAACGATGCAATGTGAGAATAAAGCTATTCCAGTCGGGCAAAATGGAGTAGCCGAGGGTGGCTTTAACATTGATTCTTTTATTTTTTACATCGATTCACATTTTACGCATATTAAATCAAGTTTAATTGATTTTCGATGAATCCTTACATCCCTATTAATAAGTACTGAGTACTTCTGGCCTCTGATGATGCTCTTGTCATGCCCATAAATGGACATTGTGAGGGCATGCCTTCAGTACATTTTATCCAGAAACCCTACAAAACCTGTAAAACAATTGATCCTGGAACATGTAGAGGCCACCGTGATGGAAAGTAAAGGTGCTATGCACCCATACAGCCATTGGGACACAAAAAGGTCAATAAAAAGTTGCATAATGCACCTTTAGCCTGTTATATCTGCCAGCTTAGGTTTAGAGTTAGAGAGTTTTTAAAGTGTATTAACAGGAGAGCTTACAGCCTATGTGCCAGTGTGATTCCTCATTTGAAATGCAAGACCTTCTAGTTTCTAAAAAGAAACTAAGAATTTACAACACATTTGCCGTTCCTAACCCTAATCATAATCCTAACCCCGACCCTAAACCGAAGATAACCCTAACTCCCTAATTAGGGGGGATGGTAAGTGACAGGTTAAGAAAAAGTGTATAAATGAGGCCCAATACAATGATAATAAATAAAGAAAAATAACAATATGCACTTAAAAAAAAGACTTGCCACAGTGACCAAAGCACAAAAGGTTGACAACCTTTATGCAAAAATGATATGATCTAGACCAGCTCTTACCACATTGGTGGGGATGTTGTTGGCGTTGTGCTGGCTCATGTAGATCTTGTATTGGTTGTAGAACACTGTGATGGATTGAACGCAGGTGGAGTAGGACTCAGCGCACTCGCCGTTACTGACCATCACGCTGAAGCCATACCGAGGGAACACCTCCTTCACGAGCCAATACGAACAGCTGCCCTGGAAGCTGTAGTAGGTTCCATCGAACGTCAGATAGTGCGGGTCTCCCCAGCCGTAACAGAGACCTTCAGATGTAAATGCAGAGACGTTGTTAATAAATCAGCGCTAAAAGCTTTAATATGCAGTAGATTTGTCGTCGTGTAAATATCTACATTGACCATGGTGAGTAAGTGAACTGAGCAAGTGTTAAGTGTCTAACAAGGAATTATCTCTCTGTTCTGTATAATTCTCAACTTCCTCTGACAAATAAAGAAAAAGGTAACCAATGGATACCAGGTAAACTATACAGAAATCTAAATTGGGGTAATATGGCCAAATAATTACAATGCATTAAAAGACAGAGTTTAGATTAAAAGCAATGGCGCAACCAAGTAATCATCCACTATTACTGTTTCGCAAGACCCTACAGTGGCACCCATATCTTCTATATTTGTACCACAGTCCAGCCACACCAGGCAGAACTCAGGTGCAGGCTTTAGTGCCCTAGATAGAGAAATATTTGTTTTGTAGCTCAGACTTACATTGGCATTCATAATGGAAGCAGCAGCCATCCTTGGTATAGACTTTGGCTGGGGGGAGGTTATTAGCACACATGATGGGCTTAGGACTGGGACACACAACAGGCCTAATAGTGACTTGCCCATCTTTACAAGTCGCAATACGACAGGCACGCTTCTTCCAAGTCTCTCCATCCTGCAACAACACCAGATTGGATTAAACTTGGCCTGGATCCCAGTTGAAAAAATGTATAGAAGGAAGAATAGAGTTTAGGGATGTGCCGGAGCCGATACTGGAAAAAATACGATATCAGGTATCAGCTACAAATATCCAATACTTTATTCCGAACCGATACTTGTTTACAAGCAACATCACGCTAACACTAGGGCAACATGCTAATGCTTATGTCAACTAATCAAAGCTGGGACAGAAATCATGATTGAACTACCTAATAAAATAAAATAGCCACAGCTGGAGTGGCCAAGTGTTTAATTTTAGTTTATGAAATGAATAACTGATCTAACACGTTTGTAATGCACAAGTTATAATGATCAGATCACAACAAATGTGTTGCACAGATCAGAGATAGCTACAAGCTAATTTTCATCTGTAGTCCCTGGGCAGAGGAAGAGTGACGGCAGATTTATACAGGTTTAAATATAACATACAGATAAAGCACCGGCAAAAAGATCAACAACAACAATTCAAATGCAATATTTACCGTGTTTAGTTAGCTATACTTGCTTGGTTATTTGCGCATTGTTTACAATAATAAAAAATAAAAAAACACCTGACTAACCAGGTTTGTGCTAATAATTACAAATCTGACCGTCTTTCAACCACTTCTACAGGTTAAGTTTAAACTGTTGCAAGGTGCCACTCTCTCGAACGGTTAATGGTAAAGAGTTCCACATCCCTGCATCCTTCACAGAGAAGCAATTCTGTCCAAAAGTAAAGGACCTAAAGTTTATAGACATACCTTTCTGGGTGGTTTCAGATGTAAACAGTCTTTTCGTGGCGGGCTGGGGGTAATGCACTGGTAATGAGAGACCACAATGACACACTTTTCATTGCAATAGCCGACGTAACAGTAGCCCGAGGGGTCAGTGTAGTTGTAGACAATCGAACCTGGTAAAATACAATTGCATGTTTATTACAAAAAATCTGCATATTAAACGCAGATTTGCATCATTTTAGTAAAATAGTAATTATACAATACAGTAAATCATACCTGGAGGAAAGACAACGCCCTGGTGAAAACAGTCACAATTGGAGGTAGGGGTGAGGCGAGTGGTTGCTGACTCAGTTGTGGGGTAGAAAGTGGTGGTGGAAGTTGTATGGCGTTCAAAACACTTGACTCGAATCTCATAATCGAGACACATGCGTCTGAGACCTTGCTGATTATTTTGGCACACAAGACCATTGTCTGTGTCACAGGAAAGTACTTGTCCTAACTGAGCAAGGGACAGTCCTGGGTACAAAACTGCTCTGCACTCGATGGCTATGGGAGATGAACAAATGGGGAATCCAGCGGCGATGATGCCCGAAATGGACTCTACCTCTTGGCCAAATGGCCCAGGAGTAGGGTTCCCGAGGTTGAACCATTGTGACCACTCAGCGGGTCCGTTACCAGGACGTACGGTGGTAGAAGGTGGGGGCGTGGGGTAAGAGATGGTTGACTCAGTTGTGGGCTGTTTGTAACATTTCATCCTTATTTCGTAGTCTAAGCACATGTCAGGAAACTGATCCTTGTTTCGGCACAGAACTCCAACAACAGTGTTACACGTGACAGATTGTCCCAGATCAGCAAGCGACTTGTCTGGGTACTGGGCAGCCCGACACTCCACCTCGACAGGATGCTCACAGATCCCATAGCCACGTTGCAAAAGCCGCGCAATGGTCTCATCATCTCCACCACTGGAGCCATATTTGGGGTGGCCCGAGTTGATCCAAGGGGTCCAGAAGTAGGTTTCTTCACTCGGATCTGTGGGGTCACACAAATGGTAGAGTTAGATTTTGTCAGAGAGAAAATTATAAGTGAGTATTTCATCAACTATTTAGAAGAAGGCATGTGGGGCAATAACCTACACAATCATTTTATTCTATGACATACCAACCAAATTAGCCCAATAACCACTTGATAATTGATTTTGTATACAAGATGTCACAGCATTTTTTCCCTTTATTTTTGCGTTAAACAAGCATGACTGTAGCAACTAGCATATGAAGTTTTTTGAATATAAAGTACTTGCTAATGTCTGAAAAATATATTGTCAATTCAAATTTATTAAGAGTGCTACTAACCGTGCCAAGGTGTATAAAATATTGGGTAGGGGCTTGGAGTCGTGTCCGGACAGGGGTATGATTTGCGATGAATGGTGCCGTTGATCCCGCACAGGGCGTTGAAGCAGTTCCCGTGTCCGTCATTGGTGTCGTACAGGACACTTCCAAAGGGGCGCGAGATGCCATTATACATGCACACGCAGGCTGGGGAACATAAGAAGATCATAATAGGCGCACAGGCACTTTAAATCATAAAACACGGATACTGAACTGCCTTTGGTTTACCTGAGGAGCTGTATTTACATAGTATGGTGGAGGACTCACATGTGCTAAAGGAAAGGATGTTGAAAGAATTTGAAGAATAACGGCGTAAACATACAGAAAGTCTTGAGAAGTCCTTCATGACCTACCACACACGGCAGTTTTCGGATGTTGGGATGGGATCGCCGTTGTTGTAATGGTTCCCTTTATTGTCCTTGCAACCACACTGCTCCTTTGTGACACAGATCATGGCAACCTCATCAAAGTATGGGATGTGTGGTGGGCATTTCGGGTAGCAACCTGTTTGAAGAAGAGAAAATAGCAGATAAGAAGAAGGCAACATCTATCGCAAGGCAACAAGGCGCATTGAGTTGCCTTGTGTACAAAATGCGCGGTATAAATAAAGTTGCCTTGCCTATCATAGAGTTGAAAACATGGAATATTGAGGTTCAAGTTTATTAGAGGAGGTTCATGGATGTTGTTGGATCCCTGCCCTATTTTAACTCTTCTAAGTAAGATTTATTAATTTCTTACTAAAGTGATTTCATATAACCTACCAGTGTTTCCAGATAATAAATAACTACAGAAACGGAGTATTATTTTATTGATAGCAATTGTGAGGTTGATTTTCAAGAAAACAAAATGTTTATTTTTCAATCAGAAAGTAGAATGAGCTTTGGGATGCTAAAATAATTCTTACCTACAGTATGAAAAAAACTCTTACAATCTCCTCAATCAAATTAAAATGAGTGCTAATTTAGACCCACAATAGTTGAAGTTCAGTGACTGAATTGGCATGGCAAGCTTGTGAAAACTCGTTCACTTATCAGATTTGCGCCACCAAAAAAATAAAATCTAAATATCTAATGACAAATCAGGTGCAACACAATACAAAATGCCACGTGCTAATTTTAAGTAGTACAGGCAATTTAGTAAATCAGGCCCATATTGTTGTCATGGACATTGTGTGGGGAAGTAAATCGAGGATATGACAAATTTATGGATAAAAGATGATTTGTGTCATCAAAATAGTTTTTGTGTTCAGGATGGACAGAGATGCATCAAACCAGGTTACCAGATAATCGCTACATAGAAAAAAAACATGTTAATAGCAGACAGTGCTGGGCGAGTGACCCGGGCGCTTACCTTCCAGAGGAGGAATGTCGTTGGAGCAGAAGCCTGAAGGGTTCCGACAGGTCTTCATACAAGGATCACCACAGGGTTTATAATGCCACTTACTGGCTGCAGATGGGTTATTGCAGACGATGGCTGAACAAAGAAACGAAACACACACATTTAGCAAATATTTACCAAAAATGAAAAGAAAAATGACAGGTACATACATAGACTTTTAGTGTAGTGTCTAAGTCAACTTTGTCCGACTTTTTCATAAAACTCAATAAACTAGACAGGGGATTGCATTATGATCTAAATATATGAGGAGCACAGATACAGCAAAAACAACTAGCTACATGGCAATGTATTGCATGTTTTACAAGGATTTTTGTGTCTGTTTTTTGTTTCTAAATTTGAAAAGGTTTAAATGGTTTCAGTTAAATAGCGCATAAATATTTTTTTTATTACAATTACATCAGGTTACAAGTTGAATTGAGGTGACATCTTAGCGTTACGTGACAGCTTTTGATCTTAAGTTAAGGATTAAGCAAGTGTTCCACAAAATTATTAACATAATTCTCCCCCCTTGAAATTAACACTTAAATATGTCCCCCCTGCATTCCCTGAGAACAGTATATATGCACCAGTCTGTGTATCTGTATCCATACTGTGATTTAGTTGGCGCATGTGAATGGTTTGTGAACATACGGCAGAATTTGGGGGTCCTCCAGTCCACGCAGATGCCGGCCTGGTTGCAGGCCTCGGCGTAGGCCGCCACAGCTGTACAAAGGATATCGCAGTCTCCCTCAGTTTCACATGAGCATGTGTCGAACACACAGGCATCATAGTATGGAAGTGGATCCACCTGCAGACACAGTAATGCATGTATAGCCATTTGAACTTCACCACTTTATGGACACATTTGCACAGGTATTTAAAGGGACTAGACAGAGTTTCAAATGTTAAAATTATGTATTTTAGGTGGCAGTAGTGAGTATATAAAAATGACAACTTGCATCTAGTCCCTTTAAAGTTTGATTGGTTTCTTATAAATTATAAAAACATCATTTTATTTATTTTTTTAGCTCTGATGGCTCAGTAACAGATAAATATATACGTTTAGTGCCATCAAGTGACTGCAAATGGTTGTGCCTACATGGTTTTAGACACCTGACAGTGCGTACAGTGTACATACCGCTAAGTGGCAGGCAGAGAAGACCGAGCTGTGGATGAAGTTGCACTGCTTGTGGGACCAGGGGTGCCGGTAGGGGTTGGACACGCACGGGTTTGGGATATGAGGCACGTCGAGGCAGTCCGGAGAGTCCTTCCAGCTGTTTCCAAACACCAGCGGGTTGACCTCCATGGCTCCGCAGCAAGTGGTCTGGTCGTTGTTGGCGATTCCGTCAAAGTTCCCACACAGACCACACACACAGCCCTGCACACAACAAGAACAATCGAAGTAACACCAAAAAAACGGACAAATGCAGAGCTCTATATATTATTTCACCAGTAACTTTGTACTGACTGAGATCTATTCTTTCTTTCTTTGCAAGTTAAATCATTAGCATTTTGATCAGATGGGGCTGACAAATTAAGAAACAGTCGAAAACAACAGTGTGAAATCTGCCCATAAAAAACTGTCCTGATCTGACGGTACCTTGTAACTTTGGCGGATCTTGATGAACAGGATGTTCTTGCCGTTCCAGATGAGCACAAGGCCGTTGTTGATCTCGATGACCAGGTACTGCCCAATGGTAGTGAAGCGGAACGGAGCTGCTGAGCCCTCCAGCTCATATCTCCCCTGGGTCAGGACCAGCTTTGAACCCTGCACAGCCAATCACAGCCATAAGGACAATTATGAAGACAAATGGTCTGTATATGTTGCAATTAGTCCAGACTAAGTTATTAAATACAGAACTTTACTATAGAATCATATTTGACAAGAGAGTACTGGTAGGAGTTTCAAATTTCACCACAGACCTGAAGGAAGATTTTGATGTTCTTGGAGCTTGTGGCTGCAGGGCTGCCACCTGGGACATTCTCGAGCACTACTTTGAAGGATCCCTTGTTTCTGTCGCAGTGGTCCTGGAAGACATACAACACAGACATTAGTGTTTGTTTGTTTGTAATGTTCTAGATTGAATGGTATGTCCTCGCCATTATGTCATGTATTTTTTGCTTGTGTGTCCAAGACAAATTTCCTTTAGTACGAATAAAATAAATCTTGAAATCTTAAGTGCTATGGGTATTGTCTGTGTGAGTACCTGAACTAAAATGTAATCGCAGCTGCCCTCGAAGTTGAAGCGATGTTGGTCAAAGGTTTTGAAATGGCCAGATCCGTACACTGTGCATGTGCTGTCACACAGTTTCTCAGTGCAAACCCACTTTCTGTCCATACACGTGCTGAAAACACAGGGCAAACAGGTTTGAAAGAACATGTTAAGTTTTGTACATCACATTTACAATCATATGATCATCTGTCCAAATGTGCTGTCTCGCTGTAAACCTGGATCTACTACAGTTTGCTTGTACAGTCAGCCACTATACATACAGTACATCTGTCACACAGAACATGAAAACACCTACACTAGTATTCTATTCAAAATGGCTCTGTGTGTAAAACGATCCTGTCTAGTCAACAGGCTGCCATTGTGAACTATCATCCATCACGAATTGAGGTTCTCCTCAAGGCTTCGTCCTCAGCCCCCCAGTCTTTAACTTGCTCATCCATGACACTCAACTATAACTGCATTATTAAATATACTGATGATATTACAGCTGCGAGCCTAATCTACATCAACAGTGGGGCAAGCAACAATAAGTCAGAGGTGAAGAAGAAAATAGAAATATACAAATCCCATAACAAGTTTCTTAACAGTGACTTGATCTCTTGAGAACAACTGTATATGACATTTCTTGGAATATACACTGCAGAAAAACAAACATCTATCATCATTAAAGCTGTCACCAAGAAGGCTTGACAGTGTTCCACAGGCCTCACCACCTTTTATAGGGGAACTATGAGGGTGTTCTCCTGCCTCATGCTGGTTCCTAGGCAGCAGTTTAAATGAGAGGAAACAGCTAAAAAGGAAAAACATTCAGTAAAATCTCTTCACCCTTTTTATAGAACAACTCTATGAAGGAGTGCCAGCTGTCGGATATCATGGATGCTGATCACTGAGTACCTGGATTTTATTACTTGAGATATAAATATAGATACACTACTCCTGGTCAAATATTACTCTTTTACAATTTTTTGTGTGATGAACAATAAGCTGGGGGTTCCAAAACATGATGATCATGCCCAATGTCAACACCTGAATGTTTGTGGTACAGTGCACATTCATCATAACGTTGAAAATATGCTGCCAGTTTGACAATTTTTTACTCTGTTTATAAGAAAAAAGGCAACTCTAGTAAAGTAGAGATACTCCAGACTTGTACTTATATATACTGTGATCATGTACATTTACTTGAGTGCCCATTCAGTGTTGACATTCAATGTCAACACCTGAATGTTTGTGGTACGGTGCACATTCATCATAACGTTGAAAATATGCTGCCAGTTTGACAATTTTTTACTTTGAAGCCCTGTTTATAAGAAAAAATGCTACTCTAGTAAAGTAGAGATACTCCAGAACTGTACTTATATATACTGTGATCATGCACATTTACTTGAGTGCCCATCACTTCTGGGCACACGAGGTGTAGAGTGAGGACCTACCAGGTGTTGCAGTCCACTTTGATGCTTTGTCCAGGGGAGAACCTTTTCCCGTTATGAATACAGGGACATTCCTTTGGTTCAATGCAGCCTCCGTAATCGTCTGAGATCAACCCGGGTGGACACATGCAGCCAGACACACAGCCAGAGCTTAGCTGCACAACAGAGCAGAATAGACACTTCAGAGCCACACCAATCCCACCAACAACAACAAACAAGTCGTGATGTTTGGAACCTTTGTTTGGTAGATAAAGAGTCAATGTATCTTTTTACCAATCAAGAGTATGTGTCTGTCTGTTGCTTCTAGATATATATAGGTCTAGTTGATAAGTACTCACACAGTCGGTGTCCAAGGTGCTGCAGCTCTTCTCACATTCTTTGCCTTTAGCAGAAATGCCGTGTTCTGAGCACTTGAAGTAGACCATGGGGGGAGTGCACTTCACTGAAACTTAAAACAAGACATGGTGCTTTAACCTTGATGCTTTTGTTCAGTTTGGTGTCCATATAGACAACATTTGGTGCAGAGAGGTGCCTTCATAGGTTTGAAGCCTCGGTGTAATGACCTTTATAAATGAGGCCCCGGGTTGGAATATTTTCTGTTCCAACCTACAGTGGGTTAATATTTGAAATGTTGTGATATTAATCTGAAAGGGTTTTCTGTAGATTACTGGTACAAATACAAAGTTAAAAACATGTACCACAGAGTTATTTTTTATTTATCTATATTTTTTTTATTTAAAGGTACATTATGCAACTTCTTATGCCAAAAAAAACCCCAATGCCTATAAGGGTGGTTCACATGGCGACTCATTGCTCATATTTTTGCCAAAAATCTGTTTAATGGATGGTGTAAATTTATGAGTTTTTGGAATGCTGACACATGGATTTTGTTTTTTTCCCCCATGGGATTATTGACATCTTGGTTAGCTTTTGGATATTAGTTATTGAAAAAACTTCTTAAATATATCTATGGAGAAACATTTAAATTAAATGAGTGCTATAATTAAACACCTTATTGTAAAAATGTAATTATGTGTTTATAGGTGAGAATATAAAGGTTAAGAGAGCAAACAGCCCCAAATCTAAAATCTAACTAACTAACCAGTGTGAACAATGGTTTGATAAAACGTACCTGGAGGCCCGTTGTACAGAGGAATTCCAACGCAACTGATGAGGCCATCTTCACAGGTGCTGGAGGAACATTGAAGGAACATTACCAAACGTGTACAAACACACACGATATGTATTTACTGGTTTTCAAGTTGACTGAAACCATAGAGAGCACGGCAGGATGATAAGAAAAAAAAAACAATGTCTGATTCAAATGCAATTTAGACTTGAAAACATATAAACCTGATTAACTGTAAATATTTTATGTCACAGCCAAACAAATGGGGAACATTTTTAATTCAAAAAGCCTGATTAAATACAAGAAAATAGTCAAATTAATCTAATAAATGATCTAATTGTGTTTTTTCCTACAAGCATTACGATTTCACTTAGTGACACGGAGACACAGGGCCAGAGCAAACTGTCAGAGTTCGAAAAAGGTATATTTTTAAGATATATTATCATATAACCTTTTAAAATGAGATTGCAATGCACCCTCTTGCACTGAGCTCCCCCTGTAGGCAACAGGGGGAATGAGTTGGTGTAAACAAGGTTTCAGCTTCGTTCTACATTGTATAATGACAAATAAAGCACTTTCTTACTTATTTACAAAGCTTTTTCTCACGTGCAAAGGTGGATTAGAGCACAGTGCATATTTTACGCATGCAGCATTTCACGTAGTACTGAAATACTATATGACATTTTATTTTCCAGGTGCAGTCGTTAAGTAGCACCTCTTCATAATAATGTGCGCGATACAGCTCGGAACCGTTCCAATGTTGGATTATGGACTTTAAAACAGTTTTGTGTTTTATCTATGACGCAATATAACCAACGAAATACGTATGCATGTTTTTTATGAGGAAATCTTATAACAAAGTCAATTTTGCATGATACATTTCCTTCAACACTTGAGAAAAGACAAATTAAATATGAGAGTCATGCATTTCAGATGACGTTTGAAGAGGCATCAGCTTGATAGAAAACTATTTACATGAATCCTAACAGAGAGAGACTATTCTAGTGCATTATATTACCTAAATTATTGCAAACTTTTTGATTTGCTAAAGCTGCCATCTCATCTAACTTGACATCATTTAACAATATCTGTCTCTGAGGTTTAAGTATGATCCTACCAGAAGCCGTCCTTCATCTCTACCCTCTGTCCCGGTGGCACCACCCTGCCGTGGCGGTAGCAGGGACAGCTCTTGGGAGGGACACACTTGTTGGAGTCGTCCAGGAAGGTGCCGGGGGCGCAGACGCAGCCGTCCAGGGGCTCGAAGGACACGTGGCAGCCGGGCTCAGAGGAGTACCTGGCACGGCACGTCCCGGGACCAGACGTGATGCTGTAGGAGTACACCATCCCACTGGGGCACGAGTTGACGTATTTCCCTACACCGGGCAAAACACAGGATTTTAGGTTTAGGCTTAGGTTTGGTGTCAGTGTTGGTAGGGACTCTACACTTGATGCTACACACACGAATTTACTTGGAAAGCACTCGGCTTGATGTATTTTTTATTTTTTTTTGCTTTTTAACTTTATTTTATTTTGAATTTATATTAACAGTGACACTTGTCCTGTACAACCCAAATAGGAAAAAGACTAACCACAATGGCCAATGAGCAAAAAGGTTAATGTGTGTTGAAATCCTTACCACAGAGAACATCTCTCCAGCCTGAGATCTGGACTCCTTCAGCTGAACAGGCGTGGACGTATGAGGACACGGCCGCGCACATGCAGTCCTCGCTATGCTCACAGTTACAGCTGTCGTACATGCACCTCTGTAACACCAGGCAGTAGGTAAGTCCGTGAACGTTCATTGTAAAGGTCGTGTGTGTGTGTGTGTGTGTGTGTGTGTGTGTGTGTGTGTGTGTGTGTGTGTGTGTGTGTGTGTGTTATTCACCTGCTTGTATGCCTCTGGGGAGACCTGTGCGTGGCAAACGGCGAACACTCCATATGGATTCGTCAGGTGGGAACACCAGCGCTGGGCAAACTCTTCTGGAAACCCACACAAGCAACACATCAGCGACACACTCTGCACACAACACTGACAAGCTCCACCCACAACACAAACAAGCTCCACCCACAACACTGACTTGGTCCGTCCACTACATTGACAAGATGTCCACAACACTGACAGGATCCGTCTACAACAGGGGTTCCCAACCTGCCAACCATGTAATTTAGTTTTAACTGTGTATTAAGCCCTAAAAAGTGTACAAGCACTAACAAAGATTTTGAACCTATTTCATGATCTATATTTGTTTTCATGTAAATAGTTCCTCTCTTTTTTTCCATAAATGGGTGAATAAATGATCCATGACTTAGCAAAAGTTAATCTTATTCATAATTTTAAACATTATACATTTGTGTGACA
This sequence comes from Proterorhinus semilunaris, assembly GCA_021464625.1. Taxonomy (NCBI): domain Eukaryota; kingdom Metazoa; phylum Chordata; class Actinopteri; order Gobiiformes; family Gobiidae; genus Proterorhinus; species Proterorhinus semilunaris. Next base: position 7,953,642 of record CM038346.1, read on the forward strand.
GTTTTTGGTCCAAGTGCTTAAAATTGTAGTTCTGCCCTCGCAATATCGCAATCGATATATATCGTCACTCCCCCGATCTCCAGTTGTTTCCATCTATATTTGTATGTTCCAAAGTCTGTCATTCTCGTTAGTTCAGTTATTCATATTTGCGTTTATCACGCACATTGTGAACTGATGTGGACTTACTCTGCCCACCACACAAACAAACTCTCCTCCCACACTCATCACATAGACTGGATCACGCGCAGTAGCTCCACCCCTCTGGCACCCGCTCTCGTACCTTTTTCCTGGCTGAGGGAGCAGGGGTCCTGATACACTGGCCACACGTTGACGCAAGTTGCGGACGTCTTCCAGCTGTTGGCAAAACCTGCGCCGGTGGCATCCTCTACTCCGCTCAGCTTCAGGAAGTCATCCGCCTGGTTCCCGTTGAAGTTTCCACACAGACCTGCAGCGCACACAGTCAGTGGACTCTCTTTCTACTTTACAAAGCACCGAAACACAACTCTAACACCTAGATTAGTGCTAAATTTGGTATAACTGATATAAAATAATGATGGCTTCATGTAGATCTCATTTAGGACCCAAATGATGGCGACGATGTATTTTCCAGCTGTGTGTCAGTTGTCTGTACATACCGTACATGTGGCCTCTGTGCTGGCTCTGCACGGTCACATAGACTTGCATGACGGGCTGAAGCTGCACCACCAGCTCAACGCCCACAGTGGTCTGCACCAGGATGAAGAAGGACGAGGCCTGCAGGGCAATCACCCCCACTGCACGAAAACAACAACAGAACGTTAGGTGAGAATCATCGTCCTAACGCCACAGGAGGAAAAGGAAGTCTATTTGTAGAGAACAATTCGTACACAAGGCAAATCAGAGTGTGTGTGAGAGAGAGAGAATGACCTGCGGAGAAGGGAAGCTGCGCGTAGATGCCGTTGACCAACACGTCCCCGCAGGATTTGATGGTGATGACGTTGGCCCCTCTTTTCAGAGCCAGGACCACCTCCTTCAGGCACGTCTGCGTCTCCGAGGGGCCGCACTTCCTCAGCTCCACCTGGATCACGAAGTCTTCATTGTTGCGCTCCTGCCGACAGAGAGCTCAGCTTTAGAGAGGGTTTATTTGGTCATTGTTCTGCTGTCAGGTAGTGTCCGTTTTGTTCTGTGTGTTTGAACCATTTCTTAATACATAAATAGACGGGATTTGGTTAATAAAAAATAAAAAAACGCCTTTCTTCGGTGCAACATAAAACAAAGCATGCATAAAAATGAATAAATAAAATGATAAAACACAGAACAACAGCGTGAATGGATTTTCAGATCTACAGATGCATTATGTAACAGCAGAAACCACATATTGCAATACAGCAGTGCAAATGCTCCATTTAGTGCTTCATAGAGTCCAGCTTTCTCCAGATGTCGGCACTGATCAATAACCAATCAATGATCAATATTCCAAGTATGGAGTACCAAAATGACACCACGTTGGAGTTAATTTGTTGTTTTTTAGCCCATGAAAATATTAGAACATTGTAATCATAGCTTTAGTCATTATTAACTGCTTTTAATTTAGTTTTAGTCTGTTAAAAAAATATGACTTTGACAGTATCCAACAGGACCCATCCCCAAATCTGAAACCCGGATGCAGGTCAGGAGCAGAAAGTGAATGCACCAGTGGTAAATCCACATGTTGATCGTGACCGCTCTAAGTTGCAGATTCAAGTAGACTCAGTTAAGCGCTGTAGATCTAGCTGTGTAGTAAAGAGATACCTTGGCCATAGTGTAGGTGCAGTTTCCGTGGAAGGTGTAGGTTTTCCCGTCAAACGTGCTGATGTGGGACCCTCCCTGCACTGAGCAGGTGCCGGGACAGTTGATCTCTGTACACGCCCACTGGCCGCTCTGGCACACACTGCACACAAAAGCCAGCAGTATGTTAGAGATCAGTAGAAACATTTCTCCATTATTACCTCTGAGGAAAATAAGTCTACAAAGCCGAGTTACAGCTGAGTTCATTTAAGACTCACCATTTGCTGCACTTGTTGGAGTATCCTTGCCCAGGGGCGTACAGGTTACCGTTGTGGCTACAGGAGCACTCAGTCACGGGGATGCAGCCCTTCTCCGTCAGGTCGTCCAGCACTGTGCCTGTGGACGTTCACACAAGAGCTGCTCAGACACCCACGTTACGTATGGGATCAGCAGAAGCTATTGTAGAAACAGGCCAGCCTTTCCAATAGCGATGAACAATATATTGGCAAATTATCATTACATTACGGGACATATTAACAATAAGCAAGAAGATACAACATATCACTAAATAACTGTGGTTTTCCAGCTGACTGACTTAGATCTACACTTTTTTATTATCACAAAACTAAACAATAAAGCTACATTTTGGTCTTAATTTTCCTAATAGAATTCCCATAGAAGAAAATATAATTTTCGGAACATGTTTGCAGGAACATCGGTGAAACGGAAATGTCCGTCTGTTTATGGAGTCAAATTGTGGAATTCTTTAAGTGTGGAATTTAAATGTTGTACAAGTGTTTACAAATTCAAAAAAATGTACAAAGACAAAATTCTGAGTGATTACGAAAAAATTGAAAACAACTGAAGTGAACTGTAAGACGAGCTGTTTTGTTATGTTTTGTGACCCGGTGATGAGTTGGGGTATAATGATGGGGATTTCTGATTTTATTTTGTAAATTTGCTAATGGGAACAGATATTACAATTACATTCTGTTCCTTTTTGTTCATGTATGGATTTAAAAAAAAAAAAAAGTGTAATGGCCTGACATGACATGAACAAATAAACAAATAAACTAAACTAATTTAGCTCCAGTTCAACCTTGTTTTGGTCCCGATTTAGTGTTTTCAAAAGTCTAGTTCTGACTCAATTTGCCGAGAACAAACTAAGTTATTAAACTAGTTATTAAATATTGCAATTTTCAAACAACATGCAACCATATTTCAGGGACTGTTACTTCCAAGTACAATGATGTAACTGTGTCACACTACAATAGACGTCTCACCTTCGGGGCAGAAACATCCGTCCATGCACCGCTGGTCGCTGGTCCTGCTGGCCTCAGGGTTGGAGCAGGTGTCCGCCACTGGACTGGAGCATTCTCTAAACTCCATCTTCAGAGGACAGGACTTCCCTGAGCACACACCAGCAAAGGAATAATGTTACCGCCAACAACAGGTCTTGCCTTGTTTTAGTTTTTTTAAAAGGGGCCAATACTTTTTTAAATTATGTACTTTTAGAACAAAGTTTTACTGTCATTTTTATGCCTGAGTGTTGACAGTATCTAGTATCGTTAGAGTTTATCGCGATACTGCCTCAATATATCAAACTTAAAATTTGTTATTGTGACAGGCCTCAACCTAAATAATTGATGCTTAAATGTGATGAATTAATTAACTCACCCCAAGTGTTTATATTTCCGAATCAGGACAAACTTAATCACAGTTTGATACTTTAAGTAATATATACGCTATAATAAGGAATGTGGTGTGTGGGCTTGTGGTGTAGGAACATACAGCAGAGGTCTTTGGTTCTCCAGGGCCCAGGCTTCCCTCCTCTACGGACACACAGTCTGGAGAACTCCGACAGCGTGTCGCAGACGCACTTGGACAGTTCCTTTGGCGTGGAGCTCGCGGAACAGTGGTAGCTTTCCTCGCAACAGGCCACAATGAAGGGCTCCACACGCACGAGAGAGTGACACGTGCTGAAGGCGGGGGAGTACAGGAGGCTCTGACACAGTGGCCGCTAAAGCAAAGACAGGTGCGCGTCAGGTACATCAAATCACATCAAACTTTATTTATAAAGCGCTTTTCATACCGAAAGGTATCACAAAGTGCTTTACAGATTACAAACAGACAAACAGGTGCATACGCACACACGCACACACACACACACACACACAAAATATATCATAAGGACTAAATAAATAGATGTGAGTTAAAAGCTAAGCTAAAATAGTGGGTCTTGAGCCTGCTCTTAAAAACATGAACGTTCTCTGCGGTCCTGAGCTCCTCCTCAGGTCGTTCCAGAGGCGAGGGCCATAATATTGGAAAGACGCCTCGCCGTGAGTCTTTCTGTTGACTTTAGTAATAACTAGGAGACCCCTGCCAGAGGAGCGAAGGGGCCGTGAAGGTTCATAAGGTAAAAGCAGTTCTGAAAGATAAGAAGGACCAAGACCATTAAGACATTTAAAAACCATTAAAATAACTTTAAAATCGACCCTGAAACACACGGGGAGCCAATGCAGCGAATCTAAAACCGGTGTAATGTGGTCCCGCCTCCTGGTCTTCATCAGGACACGAGCTGCTGAATTTTGTAGAAGTTGTAAACCTGAGATACTCTTTTTGGGAAGACCAGAAAGCAGGGCATTACAGTAGTCAATACGACTGGTGATAAAAGCATGCATGAGCGTCTCCGTGTTGGCCCGAGAGAGAATGGGGCGGACTCTGGCTATGTTCTTTAGATGGTAAAAACCTTTGTGATATTCTTAATGTGTGGAATTAAAGTCAGCTCAGAGTCAAAAATCACACCCAGGTTCTTCCCCTGTGAGGAAGGATTAAAAGACAATGACTGTAGTTTGGGTAAAAGCTTCTCTCTTTGGGCTTTAGGACCGATGACTAACACTTCAGTTTTGTCCTGGTTAAGCTGGAGAAGGTTTTTTGCCATCTAGGATTTGATATCTAAAATGCAGTTAAAAAGTGCATCCATTGGCCTGGTGTCATCAGGAGACATGGAGATGTACAACTGTGTAACATCAGCGTAACTATGAAAGTTGACTCCATGTCTCCTGATGACATCACCAAGAGGGAGCATATACAGGTTAAAAAGCACTGGGCCTAAAATAAAACCCTGGGGCACACAACATGTAATGTTATGGACCTTAGAGGAGCAGGTATCCACACTTACCATGAATGTCCTGTCTGTGAGGTAGTGTGTAAACCATTTGTGGACAGCACCAGAGAGGCTGATGTGTTTTAAACGAGTTAAAAGAATAGTATGGTCGACTGTATCCAGTGACCTTCTGTGAGTCATAATTTAATCTAAGGTACATGGGTCCCACAAAGCATACATTCATTTTATAGATATCTAAAGTTTACCAGACTTACTACACTAGACATACTATTGGTCTTTTTTTGGCCGTTTTCAACCCCATTGTTAAGTGCAATCAGAACCCATCCCTAACACTGACCATTTGTGTGCAGCCGGGAGGGCTGGGATCTGGGCTAATATCGCGGCAGTTGTCCTCAGGATTGTCCCTCTTCCACAGTCTCACAAACTGTTGCAGCGTCAATTTGCTCCCTGGAAAAGACAGTATATAAATGAGACAACAGCAAAGAATGAACAACGAAACAATAATAAATAAATGGAAACACTCTTTGCAATAAGTCAACTGTATAACAAATCATGAATAAATGTTTGCAAGTAAAGAGTTAATGTTATGCTTTAAATTACATGTCATTTGTAAATGTTCAGGCATTATTGAGAAGCTATTGATTTTCAAGATTTTGGAATATTTAAGAAAGTTTAAAAAATTTAAATAAGTATGAGTAAGTAAGCAAGTCATTTTAAGTAAATATAAGTCAATATGTTTCAGTGAGTATTTCAAGGATGTATAAGTAAGTACATTTAAGCAAAATTAAGTTTAGTTAAGTTAAGTTTAAGTACTTAAGTATGTAAGTTGAAATAAGTAAGTATGTAAGTAAGAAATTATAAGTATGAGTAAGGAAGTAAGTTTAAGTAAGTTTAAAGTAAGTAAGTAAATAAATATATAAATGATTTAGGCGGAAATACCGGTGATATTTGGAGGTAGGAATCAATTATTTATGGTAAAAAAAAAGTTTATTTCATCTATTCATTGTGTTTTTGACATTTATTCATCTTCTAAAATAAAAACATTTGTCAAAGTAATTTAGATTTTTTTCCCCAGCAGATGTTCTGTTACAGTAAAAGCTAAAAATGTTTTGAAAAAATAAAGATTTCATAGAGACCTTACAACTACAGGACTTGTGCGGTTCTTGAACATCGATAACAAATATAGTACACTATTGTGTAAGTCATTCCGATCTCTAGTGTGGATTATTGAAGATTAAAAGAATTTTTGAGAGTATTTTTGGTATTTGAATGACGGTGAAACATAGCGTTGCATTCCTTCTCAGTGTACTGTATATGAACTGACCATCTTTAAAGAACTCGCTCCGAGGATTCCCATTGAAGTCTCCGCAGAGTCCACACGTCTGGCTCTGGTACTTGGAATCGAGTTCCACCTGAATGTGCAGAACAATAATGATGTGACGGTTGACAACTTAACTTGTATACGTTTCATTTCAAGAGTGTACTGTGCAGTTACAGTAGAAGTGAGACGGGAATGAAAAATAGGCCATTTGAAGAGTCAGAAATGGTTACATTAGACTATGTTATATAGTCTAATGTCCTCTTAAATCATGCACTGTTACAAATAATAAGAATATTGGTTAATCTATCTTTACCCGAAAGCAATGTGGACACCACAGGGCCGTCAGTCCCAGCTTGGCCTTGATTCTGATGTAGGCATGGCGTTTCTCCACACGCACTCCCGAAAAGCTCATTGGTAACTTGCATCTGCACACACACAAGTACAGCTACAATTATTGAACGAAACAAGAAATATCATAAATCATTTTCAGAGAAACACAGCACAATGTTAAATAGTCGGGTCGATATTGCTTTTATATTTTCATTGAACTATGCAACTTTTTATGTAAAAATAAAGTTGATATTAGTGCATATTTGACCCTTCAGTGACTTTACTTTCCATCCCGGTGGCCCCTAAGACACTTGATCAATTGCTTTTAGGGTTGCTAGTAGGTTTTCGCAATTGATTGAACCGTGTCCATGGTGACATGTACTACCAGAAACACTTTAAGCTGAGCTAAAATTGATCCTGAAGCGCCTAGAGGCCACCGCAACAGAAAGTAAAGGCGCTAAGCTAACCACCCACACCTTAAAAATAAAATATCTTTCAAATGAGATCCTTTCTCTTTTAAAGACAATACATTGGTGAAATCAGTCAACAATGAAAAAAAAAGTCTAAAAAAAAGGGATTTTGAAAAGAAATGTGTATGTATTTTCTATATATATTTAAGTACAACTTTAAAGAAGGGGTATTATGCTTTTTTCAGTCACATAGTACCAGTCTATAGAACACTACAATGATGATCCAAACTTATGTTTGTCTGTAAATGCAGTAAATTAAACTGCCTTGAATAAATTTGCTCTCGCAAAATGGCTGTAGCAAACGTCTTGAAATAGGCCTCTGTCTCTTTAAGAAGCCCTGACCCTTTCCGACACGCCCCCTTCAGCACGCTGTATTGTGCTATCATTACTGCTACATACATTCTCTCCTTCACATGTTGAAACTACGATCGATTTTCGCTGCGTTTTAATTTTACTGTTGGAAAGGAGCTACGATTTATCACTTTGTGAACAATGGCCACCCAGGATATGATTTGATTCTGCGACTGACTCAGAAAGTGACTTTGGAGACGAACCTTTGAGAGTTCATAGGCTCCGTGTCCACACCGAAGGAGCTCTTGCCTGAAAAATACCTGCTGTCACTCTTTGCTACTGCCATGCTCTATGGATCTTTAACGATACCCACATGGTCTACACCAGGATCTCCCCAGGGACATTATCTGTGCCGGTGGACAATTATTCGAGATTACCCCCGTTAGCATGTAGCAATCGCCTACAGCTCATTGTTGATGCTGTCGGCTGCAGCGGAATGTAACTAATAATGTAACTTGTAATCTAACTTAGTTACTTTCAAAATCAAGTAATCAGTAAAGAGTAATTTATTATGTTTTCAAGTAATCTGTGGCAACACTGGTCCCGAGACCAAAAAGTTTGGTAACTGCTGCACTAGAGTATAGAATGTAACTCACGGTTTCCCGTTGACGAGCACACCGTTCTGCGTGATCTCCACTGTCACCCCGTCCAGAGTGAGGAGCACCCAGCTGACGATGGAGCGCCCCCCTTTCCCCTCGCCTCTGCGGATCTGCACGCTGAACTCCGGGTGCGGGCTGGAGCAGGACGAGGTCAGCAGGTAGGTACAGTCCGACTTCAGCTGGAACAGGTTTCCGTCAAACATCCTGTAGCGGTACATCCCCCATGTGCTGCAGGACGGACTGCTGCGCATCGTGTTAGACGCTGGAGGGAGCCCGCAGGGATACAGGTTAGGTCCGGGTAATGTACCCTTTAAAGAAGCGTCGTTGGAAGTGCTAGGATTTTCACATCATTTCATGTTTTGTTTCTCATCATTTATGTCACTACTGAACAGAGGTGGGTAGCGGAGCCAAAATATCTACTCAAGTAAGAGTAACGTTGCTTTCAAATCATTTTACTCAAGTACAGGTGAAAAAAGTACTTGGACAAAATGTTACTTGAGTACTGTGAGTAACTGTTTGAGCGAAAACGTCTTTAAGTAAGAGCACAGATACTTCATTAAAAAGTATCGTATGATAAAACTACTGTAAGAAGTTCAATTTCTTCAAAATGTTACTCAGTACTCAAGTAGCATTTTCCCCAAGTACTTTTTTGCTCTACTATATTTCAGCTCCTCCACCCAGCTCAGCTTTCAATGTTACAAAAGCTTTGTAACATTGAATATGGAAAGCACTTTGGGGCAGTATTCTGTTTTTAAATGTGTTATACAAATAAACCTTGACCTTGACCTTGATAATTATCAAGATATTCTAATATGACGAGAAATCGGACCGATTTCAGGGACGGACAAAGCTAGACCAACGAGAAAAAAAAATTCTCAAGAATATCAAAATATTCGTTAAGAAAATTCAGGCCTGCTGAGAGGGAGCAAAATGCCAAAACCGCCGAAAATAGAGGCGAAGCAACAGGCAGATTCGGCGGTGGAAGAGGAATACGTAAGCCTCAGTCGAGTCACGGAGCTCATGGAGCAGCAGAGGGTCATGTTCAGGGAATTAATTCAACAACAGCAGGAAAACTTCAAAGGATTTATAAAACTCATCATGGAATCAACAAACACCCGCATGGATTTACAGACTAAGGACATTCAAGAACTAAAAACAAGCCTGCAGTTCACGCAAGGTGAGGTGGACACTTTAAAAGAACATAATCTGAAACTCACGGAGCGCACAAACACTTTACAAACGGACTTTTACAAAGTATGTGACAATTTACACATCATCACGTCTGGAGGGGCAGAGCCGCAGAAATAACCTGGTATTTGAGGGAGTGTTGGAGTCGCCTGGGGAGACCTGGGCCGACGCCGAGGTAAAAGTTAAGGAGATACTGAAGGAGAAGCTACAGCTAAATCACGCGGTGGAGGTGGAGAGGGCTCACCGCGTAGGGAAACACGACGGCGGGAGAGACTGGCCGAGACCCATCATCGCCAGACTACTGAGGTGGAAGGACCGTGAGGAAATCTTGCAGCGCGCCAAACGACTTAAAGGAACAAAAATCTTCATTAACGAGGACTACACGGAATCCATAAAAAGAAAACGTAAAGAACTGATGCCGGAGCTGAGAGCTGCACGAGAAAGGGGGGAGATCGCCTTCTTGAGATATGACAAACTCATTATACGTCCACGCAGCAGTACACCACATCCAGTATAAACACCGGGAAAAGCGTATGGATTTTGGTATGTAAAAACACATAATTTCACATGTCTAGTAATACATATAGTTCTATAGGAAGCACCGACTTGGACTTTTCAATAAGGAGAATTGCTGAAGCAAACTCCCAGGATTTTACATTCTCTCAGTACGACCTACAGAACACTGAGATCGACATCGACCCGGAAAATAACTTCTTTTCTAGAGCTACCAATGACTGTCAATACTACACAGAGGATCTGTACAATAGTAAACTTAAGAACATTAAGGCATTCACTGTAATCCACTTCAATAGTCGAAGCCTCTATGCAAACTTTGACCACATCAAAAGCTTCTTAAAACAGTTTTCCACACCATTCAGTGTCATCCTAATCACAGAAACATGGATTAATAATGACAGAGAATTTGAATTTCTATTGATGGTTATGAATTTATAAGTATGAACAGAAAGAACAAGCATGGAGGGGGCGTAGCTATGTTTATAGACTCCAACTATAGTTACAAAGTAATGGAAAATAAGACAATGGTGGTGGATGATACACTTGAATGCCTTACTGTAGAGATTACAAGACAAAAAAAGAAAAATATTATTGTGAGTTCTATCTATAGAACACCTGGCTCTGATGTAGATGTTTTTTCTAAGTGGATGGAGGAGCACTTTTCAGGATTAAATCATAAAGTCATGTTTGTGGGGGGAGACCTTAACATCGATCTGTTAAACCCATATAAACATAAAAAGACGGACGAATTTATAAATACTTTATTCAGTATAGGTCTGTTTCCTCTAATCACTAAACCAAGTAGAATAACAACCCATAGTGCAACCTTGATTGATAACATTTTCTCAAATGAAATTGAAAGTGATACAGTCAGCGGGTTAATGATAAATGATATTAGTGATCACCTTCCAGTTTTCATTATGTATAAAAATGGATATGTAAAAGATGAAGAGGAAAACAAGTATTGGTTAAGAAGGGTAAAAACAGAGAAAACTATTGATGCATTTAAAAAGGAGCTTTTAGCTCAAGACTGGAGTATTGTGTACAGAGAGAATGACACGAATATGGCATATGATGAGTTTACGCGAGTATTTCAAAAGGTATACGACAAAAACTGCCCAATGAAGAAATACTGTAAAAACAGAAAGTGTAAAGAAACACCATGGATGTCTAAAGGTTTACTAAATGCTTGCAAGAAAAAAAATAATCTTTACAAAAACTTTATAAGTAACCGAACAAAAGAAGCTGAGGATAAATATAAGAAATATAAAAATAAACTGACAGGTATCATGAGAAAATGTAAACAGGATTATTATAATAAGTTGTTGGATACTAATAAGAATAATATTAAAGGTTTATGGAACATCTTAAATAGTATAATTAGAAATAAACCAAGAACGATTAATTATCCAAAATATTTCAAAGATGAGGATAACACTTTAAATAATATGAATGAAGTCGTCGAAACATTTAATAAATTCTTTGTAGATGTTGGACCGAACCTTGCTGCAAAAATTGCAAACGTTGAGAACTATAATTGTGAACTGATAGAAGCAAATCCTATGTCCCTGTTCCTCAAACCTGTGGAGGAAAAGGAGATACTGGACATTGTTAAAGGGTGTAAAAATAAGACCTCGACCGATTACCATGACATGGACATGAAAACTTTAAAAACTGTTATTGAAAGTATCTCTAAGCCGTTAACTTACATCTGTAACTTATCGTTGCAAACTGGACAATTTCCTGATGGTATGAAAGTAGCAAAAGTGATTCCTCTGTTCAAGGCAGGAGATAAACATCTCTTTACAAACTATAGGCCTGTTTCCCTTTTACCGCAATTCTCTAAAATCTTAGAAAAAGTTTTTAACTCTAGACTTGACGGCTTTATCGAAAAGTGTAATTTACTCTCGGACAATCAGTTTGGTTTTAGGAACAATCACTCAACCTCACACGCGCTCTTTGATATAACTGAAGAAATAACTAATGCTGTAGATAACAAGAAATGTGCAATAGGGTTATTTATTGACCTGAGTAAAGCGTTTGATACAATAAACTATGATATATTAATTAATAAACTAGAACTTTATGGAATTAGGGGGGTAGCTCTACAGTGGGTTACCAGTTACTTAAAAAATAGAAAACAATGTGTGAAAATCGGTGATTATCAGTCGAGTTGTCGACAAATTGTCTGTGGTTTACCTCAAGGTTCTATTCTGGGCCCAAAATTGTTTAATATGTATATTAACGACATTTGTAAAACGTCTGAAATACTTAAATTTATCTTGTTTGCTGACGATACAAATATTTTTGCATCAGGAGACGACTTGCAACAGCTGTGTCGGATTGTCAACTGGGAACTCAAAAGTGTCAACAAGTGGTTCAAACAAAATAAATTATCTTTAAATCTGAGTAAAAGCAAAATGATGACATTTGGCAACTGTAACTCCAATGCTCAGGAAGCAATTCAGATAGAAGGTGTTGTTATCGAGCGAGTGCATGAAATCAAATTCCTTGGTGTGATTATTGATGACAGAATTACTTGGAAATCTCATATTAAATATATATCTACGAAAATTTCTAGAAGCATTTCAGTAATAGCAAAAGCAAAGCACATTTTAAACATCAAAGCTCTACATACCTTATACTGTTCTCTGATTTTGCCCTACTTATATTATTGTACTGTGGTTTGGGGTAGTACTTATAAAAACACAGTTAAACCAATAATATTGTTGCAAAAAAGAGCTATCCGAGTAATTCATAAAGCTGGGTTTTTGGACCACACAAACTCATTATTTTTAAAATCAAAGATCATGAAGTTTTGTGACATTGTTGAGTTCCAAACTGTTCAAATGTTATTCAAAGCAAGGTATAAATTGTTACCAAACCAATTACAAAGAAGGTTCCAAGAACGTACTGGTCGTTATGAATTACGTGATGAATTAAACTTTAGGATCCAGAAACATAGCACAACTTTGAAAAGTTTTAGTCCAACAGTTAATGGTGTACAATTGTGGAATAAACTGGAGATGGATTTGAAACGATGTCCAAACGTCAACCTGTTCAAATTTAAATATAAACAAAAGACTTTTGAAATATACAGACAAGAAGAAATGTGTTGCCACTAGGGGGAGCAGTAGGAGCCATTATGTGTATTGTTTCCTCTATAATCAAGGAAGAGTGTTGCTGCTTGGAACGGTTGTCATTCTATTGCTCAAATTCACAAATGGAGAATTAGGGTTGGCAGGTTATGGATCTGTTGAGAGGGACCCTCCCAACGGGCTCTAAACCTTGTCTTTTAATGCACCACTCAGCATAGGAACATATTCTACAAAATAAGCTGTTAGGGCAGCCGTGTGGGAGTTTGTTGATTGGGAGTTACTGCCCTCTTCATCTGGCCCACTCTCTGGCTTTTTAATGCACCACACTATGCAGGGCTTACATCATACTTCACATATAACTCAATTAAATAAATATATAATAATAATGATTATGAAAATTACACCCAAATTGAAGTACTTGTGTGAAGTTAGCCCCCCCATAGTGTTCGATTTGCTTTAAAATGGTGTCATTCGTTTGTGCTTCGTTTGTGCACGTTTGTGCACGCAAAATTAGAGTTTGTGCGCACTTCGTTTTTGAGTTATTGATCATTTATTGGTAATTGATCAGCCCCCCCATAGTGTCCGATTTGCTTTAAAATGGTGTCATTCGTTTGTGCTTCGTTTGTGCACGTTTGTGCACGCAAAATTAGAGTTTGTGCGCACTTCGTTTTTGAGTTATTGATCATTTATTGGTAATTGATCAGCCCCCCCATAGTGTCCGATTTGCTTTAAAATGGTGTCATTCGTTTGTGCTTCGTTTGTGCACGTTTGTGCACACAAAATTAGCGTTTGTGCGCACTTCGTTTTTGAGTTATTGATCATTTATTGGTAATTGATCAGGGATTAAAAACTGTACAAGATAAAAACTTAATTTTTTGATTGTTTTTTGACTTTTTCCATCATCAAAATGTTTCCCTGTTCAGCTGCCATCTTATTTTGTGTGTGATTATTGTCAAAATTAAAAACATTGCTACAGTATCTACAGTCTTTATTTTCCAACTCTTGGACTGTCTGGACTCATACTTTTTTTCTTCTAATGTCCACAGAATTCGTTACATGATAGAAGCAGGAAAAACTTCATGAAAGACGTCATGATTATTTCATTGATATGACCTGACAACAGTTACAGATGATACAAATTAAATTTCCCTTAAAATAATGACAGCAATTACTTGATGATGCATTATAAACGGGGTGTTTTAAAAAAATTTAAAAAGGCATTCACAAATATGGTCAACATTGAGTGTGTGTGTGTGTGTGTGTGTGTGTGTGTGTGTGTGCGCGTGCGTGTGTTGCAAAATCACACCATTAGAATTACAAATTTGATCTATTTTATTATTTTTAAAAAGGCACTTGTGAAACACCTATAACTTTGGTGTGGGACCTTCATGGAACTATCGTGGGAAAATGCTGTGAGCCAACGGTAACCATGGTTACCAAGTACTCAAATTGTTACATTGGCCATTTTTTACACTGTCACTGTCAAACCTGTTTGTGAGGTGAACTATGGCTAAACAGAAGATATGCACAGCTTGTAAGAGTGTTCTATGTGTACTTTGGAATTGCAAGAAATAATTAAATTGGCAAGCTTCAATATTTCTGAGAACCAAAGAAAAAAACTGCCTTACAATTTCTGTTTTTGTGTCATTTCCTATCTATTTGAGCCTAAAAAAACTGTAGAGGTCAACAGGACGATAGCCAATGGAAAATTTAACTTAATGTTTTTGTTTATTGTTTTTGTGTCTTAAACACCCCGTTTATAATGCATCATCAAGTAATTGCTGTCATTATTTTAAGGGAAATTTAATTTGTATCATCTGTAACTGTTGTCAGGTCATATCAATGAAATAATCATGACGTCTTTCATGAAGTTTTTCCTGCTTCTATCATGTAACGAATTCTGTGGACATTAGAAGAAAAAAAGTATGAGTCCAGACAGTCCAAGAGTTGGAAAATAAAGACTGTAGATACTGTAGCAATGTTTTTTTTTTTTTGACAATAATCACACACAAAATAAGATGGCAGCTGAACAGGGAAACATTTTGATGATGGAAAAAGTCAAAAAACAATCAAAAAATTAAGTTTTTATCTTGTACAGTTTTTAATCCCTGATCAATTACCAATAAATGATCAATAACTCAAAAACGAAGTGCGCACAAACGCTAATTTTGTGTGCACAAACGTGCACAAACGAAGCACAAACGAATGACACCATTTTAAAGCAAATCGGACACTATGGGGGGGCTAACTTCACACAAGTAAATTAAAATTATACTGAGAATGGTAATGACAACTGGAAAGTATCAAGATCTCAGATTATAATATCTATTAATGTACCCTCATAACATAAAAGTAACTCTTGGTTATCAAGGGTAAAAATCTGAAAGAAATATATTAAGGATCACATTTTTTTTTTTTTGACTGCTTTGTTCTAGACATCGTACATGAAACAAGATTGTTGTTGTAGCTGTGCGTTGCTTCAATTAATTGTATAAACAGTTCATATATTATTATTTTTTTTGGTAAGTTTGTAAGTTGGTCTGTATGAATGTAGCTGCTTGAAATGTTTTAAATGTTCTTTTTTTATTTATTTTATTGCACTCGGGGGTGGGCACTCATAAGCTTTTGCTTCAGCCCACTCCTTTTGAGCACAATGTGTACTGCTCAAATAAACAAATAAACTAAACTAAACTAAACCTGTGTAGTCTGTAAATTCCAATCAAGAAGCTTTTAGATTTAGGTAAAGCTGAACTAGAGAAAATGTCCTCGGTTTGATCTACATCCATTTTATTTTTCAAGTAAAGTAAGATTTTTTTTTAAATATAATTTTGCAGGCAATGAGATCCTTTTTGGAATCGTTAAAGTGTAAAAAAACGTGCTTCGTGGACAGATTTCTTAAAATCAGTTTGGCAAAATTCACTTATTTCTAGACGACTGTTTGCAGTGTTTAAAACATGAGCCAGTGAGCGATGTACGCACCTTGGAACAGCCCCTCAGTGTCGGAGAAATGCGACGTCTCTGTGGAAGAAATGCAACAAACAGAAGTATTAACAACACGTGAAGATAGGATTGATGTCCAAAGGCAGAGGTCCTTACCGGTGTAAGGACCAGTACAGCATATTTATTTTTCAAGTAAAGTATTTTTTTTTTTTTTATCTAACTTTGCGTGCAATGAGATCCTTTTTTTCTTTTTTTTTCTAAAGTGTAAAAAAACGTGCTTCGTGGACAGATTTCTTAAAATCAGTTTGGCAAAATGCACTTATTTCTAGACGACCGTTTGCAGTGTTTAAAACATGAGCCAGTGAGCGATGTACGCACCTTGGAGCAGCCCCTGGGTCTTGGACAAATGCGACGCCTCTGTGGAAGAAATGCAACAGAAGTATTAGCAACACGTGAAGATAGGATTGATGTCCAAACGCAGAGGTCCTTACCGGCGTAGAGCAGGGCGAGGGCGGCACACAGGAGCAGGCCCAGTCGCGGGTGTGCCATGGTGTGTTCGAGTGTGTGCCCCTGCTTGAGGCACGGCAGCTTTTATACTGTCGACAGCGGCGCTCACTCGCACTTATGTTTATGCAAACGAGTGGCGACACTTATCTGACCATGTCACAGTGACAGCTGATGACATTGGTGAAATCATCTACGCAGAGTTAAGATAACTTATAAAGATAAGCAGCATGGAGCCGTTTATGAGAGAATGCTTTCAGTACACAGGCATTATGTCTTTATCGGGCTTGGGTCTGTCTGTCCCAGCAGTTTGAAGTGAACTCTGGACATGTTGAGTAGAAAATAAATAATACAAGTTTCAAAACACAATTTCTGAAAGGAAATAAAAAAAGGCCAATAACATTAACCTGAGCACATTTTCTCCAGTCTGGCTTTACCCGAATCTAAAAGCTTCTTGATAAAAAAAGCGTCAAAAGAGCAACAAAGTGAGACGGAAAGGAGGAGGAAAATGCCACAAAAGAGCAACTGGAAAAGTGACAAAAACACAACAGAAAAGCCACAATAAAGCAAAAAAGGAGTAACAGAAAAGTGACAAAAAGAGACGAAAATGTAACAAAAAATAATGAGGTGAAAACACAATCAAAAAGCAAAGAGAGCAAAAGTCAGTTTAGATGAGTTTAGTTGAGGTGGGGGTTAAGAGGTTAAAATCAGTGGTGCCTTCTCACACACCTTTGATTTAGGTGGTCATGTTTGACAAGAAAAAATACAAACAAAACTTGTAGTATTTATTGTATTTATTGTATTGTCTACTTCAAAGTGACACCAAACACTACAAATCGCAAATGGCTCCAATTATACATAATGCTTTCAGAAAACAACATTGGGAATTCTCATGCATGAACCTTGACCACGACAAAAGGCGTGTGGTTCTTGTATCAGTTCAAGCTGTTACCATATCAGTCTTCTCTCCAGAGTTAACGCTCCTGGACGTCAGATACGTATGTCCTCATTGTTTGGGTGTGAGACCAAGTATGAGTCACTTTAGATCAAGTTTGATTCCAAGTCCACTTCGTCAAATTCCTCATTCACGTTTTAAATGTGCAAGTCCGAGTCGAGTCGCTGTCACTAAGATCGAATCAAAGTTAAAGTCACCACCGAGTACAGAGTGAATATGCATAATGACTGGATAACATCTGTTGTAAGTAATAATTAGCATTTCATTTCAGTGAAGAAGCAATTTTAATAAAGACATATAGAGCAGAAAAAATGTTTTTACTTTAATTTTTAAGCTGATGACAGGACGTGACATAGATAGAGGTTAAAGTTCCGTAGACACATGTGGGCTCTTGTGTTTTGACCTATTGGACCACATACAACATTTTCTAATGTTTATCCCCATATTAATTTTTCTGTTGTTTATTTTATCCCCTCCTGGGGTTTGAGCGCCCGTATGAAGCTCGGAGCTCTGTTGTCGGGGGGTTCGTGCCCCTGGTAGGGTCTCCCACGGCAAACAGGTCCTAGGTGACGGGTCAGACAAAGACCGGTTCAGAAGCCTCTTATGGGCCCCAACAGGCCCGGTTTGAATCGTGAGACCCACCACTTCCAGGTGGAGCCATGGGGGGCAATGTGATTTGGGAAGCTCCAACGGCTGCCCCCACGACCCAGCAACGGACAAATGGAAGAATATGGATGGATGTTTATTTTATGATAAAAAGTGTCAAAGGATTTCCGCCTGAATTATTCCCTTACATAATTGATCAAATCCTTTCAATTAGATGCATCTGAACCCAACAACTCCTACAGATCTAAAAAGCACAGGGTGTCCTGTAATACAAATATTACGGTATAACAAGTGATATATAATATTGAAATAATGGAAAAAATCTACAGTAAAGTGGAAAAATACGGGTGAGAATTATCCCAAAATATACACAAATGCCTGGGGGTTAAGAAGAGTTTTCTTAATTTTCCAAGTCGATTCCACTCAATGGACCTTCCAACGAATTCTGCCAGCAGCATTTAGCGACATCTGAATGTATAGCTATCACTTAAAAGCTTGTTTAAGATAAGACGAATTCGGTGTACATGTGGATGTTTCGCGCTTATTCAGGTTCTCAATCTACTGACTCTGATTCAAGCTTTCAGTAAATAAAATGGTCTCAAGCTGAACCCTTTCTCCTGTGAGGACTGTTGCTTGTTTACGTTCTACTTGTGTGACATAGATGATTATTGATTGAAAACAGTAATGCATCATGTTTAATTGTTTAATAGACTATACGGTCTGAATGTGTAGGTCGTCTTGTTTTTAGACACAATGGTAGTTGGCAGCTAAGTTGAGCCAAGTGCCAAAATGAAACAACATACCTGAAACATCCCGACCGTCACAAACATACGGCGAACGTGGCTACTGTCTCGTATATTTCCTCTCCGTTGATTTATCAAACGTAGATAAATCAACATGGCACACACAAGAGGCAGGAGCTACGTATTTCTTGTTATTGTAGTTTATGTGTATAAACTGTGTATTACCGCTATCTACTAGACGGGGGTGGAATCGGACACGTCGATGTTGCGCGTGACGTAAGGAACACGTTCTCTGCCCCAATTTGCAAACTAGTGTTTTCCCATTCCTTAGGGGAGAATCTTCACTTGCCCTTCCCTCGCTGAGGGGACTCTAATGTGGAGGGAACTCATAGCGAGTGTTCTCAGACCAAGTGAGAGAAATGGGATTGGGCCTAAATCACACGGGGGTGGGAAACTGGAAATGTTAGGCCCAGTGCCATTTCTCTCACTTGCTCTGAGAACACTCGCTATGAGTTCCCTCCACAGTAGAGTCCCCTCAATGAGGGAAGTGCAAGTGAAGATTTTCCCCTAAGGAATGGGACAGCACTAGTTTGCAAATTGGGGCAGAGAACGTGTTCCTTACGTCATGCCCGTCTCATTCCACCCCAGTCTAGTAGATGGCGGTAATACACAGTTGTTTATACACAAACTACAATAACAAGAAATACTAATTTTCATACACGTGTGAAAATGCCGGTTCCGGCGTAGCTCCAGCCTCTTGTGTGTGCCATGATGATTTATCTACGTCTGATAAATCAACAAAGAGGAAATATACGAAACAGCAGACAAGTTCGCCGTATGTTTCAGGTATGTTGTTTTGTTTAATTTTGGCACTTTGCTCTTTAAAAAAATGTTTAATACTAAAAATGAAAAATGCTTT
Source organism: Proterorhinus semilunaris (assembly GCA_021464625.1). Classification (NCBI taxonomy): domain Eukaryota; kingdom Metazoa; phylum Chordata; class Actinopteri; order Gobiiformes; family Gobiidae; genus Proterorhinus; species Proterorhinus semilunaris. Next base: position 7,973,055 of record CM038346.1, read on the forward strand.
AAGATCGTTTTGCATTAAAATAAATAGGCCTACATTCAATAATACAAAACAAAAAATACATGTCAACTTTACTTCTTTACAATGACCATAATTATCATAATTGTTTTACTATATATTATTTGGCCACAAGCTATGGCTAGGTTTTATGTTCTCAAAAGTTATGCTGTTGCTTCATTATTTGTCAGATGTTTTGATGAACAGAGAATGAAACGTGTTTACAAAATGACTAAGGAGACTCTTTCGAACAGCTGATTTCCACATGTGCGCGGTTTCCCTTTCCTTTCTGCTACCTGAAGCAGAGTGGAGCACGTTAGCTTTTTGTTTACATCCGGAGCCAGTGGTGGCGGCTAATTCCGAACATTTGGACAACTTATTTGGGAATTAAGCAGTGTGTTACCTTGACCTGGACATTTACAGTGAAGGATTATCTCCAAGATGTAGTTTATATTCGACGTAGCCGATATCAGCGCCTTTTGCTGCAACTTTCTGACGACAGGATTTGCATAACGGACGTCCATCGACAACAACAACAACGTCTTGGTCATCGTTTAGATACTTAAAGAGGTCCCACTCTGCTGACTGCAATCGTTTTTGGGTGGATACAACACTGGACAAGAGCGTCCTTCTGCCTCGCCCAACTACCGGTGAGCTTACGTGCTGTTTATGGCGTGCAGCGGCTCGTGCGTCAGCGTGAAAAATTTCCACGGTAAACCGTGGCTTCTGAAATTCTTACGGATAACCTACTGCGTCCTTTTATAATCGTGGTAATCGTAAAACCGGTTAATCTTGACATCCCTATAACAGAATAACTTATGGTTACAAGAAGTTGTTGTTGTTGGGCCAATTGGCTAGGTTCGTACAGGAGGGTAAGTACAATGTAAAGAGGTAGTGCATAAGAATGAGTGGAGTATATTAAAAGTTCACAAAACACACGCATTAAAGAGGTACTAAACACCCCTTCCAGAGCTTACTCCACCAACTCCCAAAATTCAAAAAACTCAGAGAAAGAGGCGTGGCGGGAGGCTTTGGGGGGACGCGGGGAGGGGGAGTGTGTGAGCGGTCTCTGCTCTGTTGACAGTCTCAGAGCAAGGGCCAGAGTGACCAGGACTGACTGACTCCCGTTATGCCGCATTTAGACGATATGGCGCCACTTTCCCGGATTCTCGAGCCCGTCGTACCGGCTACAGGCCGAGCACACGCGGCGGACATTTGGCGCTCGTATCTCCCCGTTCCCCCTCCTGGCTTTAGCGGACACTCAGTCACACACTGCCCCGCTCTGAGCCTCGAAGGCAGGGGATGGCTAACTGCAGCCCCCGGTGTCTGTGAGCTCTCCCTGGGGGAGATTACAGTAAAAAGCCCTCAGCCCCATCTCATAAGCACTGACAGCCCCGATTATCTCTGTCTGCCCAATACAGCTTTATCGTGTCTGTAGTTTCAACGTGAAAACATCCAGCCATGTCACTAAATAAGTGAATCTGGGTATTTTGGGGTTACATTTGTGTAGCGGCGTAGTTTGACTTTTCCTTAATGCCGCTGAGGGGTACGATTGGGTCCTGTAGATTTGTGTAACGCGCTATGTTATACAGAGATGCTGGATCCAGGATGCGTTTCAATACTTTATTATTAAGAACATGCAGCTACCACAGCAGTACGAGTATGGACATTTTAGGGCAGGAATATAGATAGGATGAATACTGGATTTGACAAAACAAATAGCGGTCAACAAAAATTACGGCTACCCAACTAGCCCCTCTCCTCCCCCCTGCCTGTGAGTGTGCACCTTTCACACCTCGGTACCCGCCCGCACACGCTCACGCGCACCTACGCCCCATGTAATGCTCATGCTCCCCACACGAGGGCAGCAGATACGCAGTGCCCGCCACACAACTACATGTCTGTCTTCTACAATTTGTCTTTATTTAGTAGGAAAGGTCGGGGATGTGAGTGCTGTGGTTCTCACACAGTGCGGAGCTCGTAGATCAAATCCCGTCTCGGGTCTTCTCTCCTCATCCTCCCGCTCCCTGGCCGCTCTGTGACCTGCATGTTGTGCTCACGTCACAAAACAGCTACTAAACTACCTGACTAAAGTAACTAGACTAGAAACGCTGCGCTACAGAACTAACTAAATACTATGCTAATAAATTGCTAACCTGAAAATCGATGTAAAATACTCGCTCGCTATTCCAACTCCAACTCGCTACGGGGGCGTGTGCGAGACTTGGCTGCTTTTATACCCCGAGCAGCAGAGCGACGGACATCACACAGCACAAAGTGACGTTACACAGCTGGCAGAGCGAATGGGGAGGACCGGCACAAAATTCAAATGTAGTGCAGCCGAAAATGTAGAGAGGGCGCTACACAGACGGTTTTAGGCTCAAAAGTGAGATTTTATCTAATTTGCACAAAAATTTCAAAAAATTGACCAGGACATGTAGAGAGCACTATAAGAAACATATTTATGCAGTTTATAAGCTCAAAAAAGTTGATTTGGTGCTTAGTTACTCTTTAAGTTACAGTCAATATTTCAAAAACAAAAGTACCCTTTAAAAATTGTCCCTCAGATGTTTGGTTCGACCGGCTTAATAGTCACTTTTAGTCAAGTCAGAGTGGTCTTTGGTGGTGGTGTGGTACCGTCCTACCGCACAGTTGCAACAGTTTGTGGTGGGAGAACGACCAGTTCCCCAGCCAAAGTTTGATTCGGTTCAAGTGGACAGGCTCGCCATCTCCATCGTCAGGAAGAATTCCAGTTCCCAAGGTCCAGCATAAACAAAAAAATCTAGCCTGTACAAAGAACAGGACTAATTACCATTCAGTTCACATTCTAGATATATGGCCATATCACAATTAATGTAAGTGTATTACGAAAGTTACACTACAACATTAATAAAACAACATTTTTAGTGTAGCTTATAATAATGAAATATATGTAAATCCCATAAAAGCACATTTGTAGTTCAAAAGTGCACATATTAAAACAGCAACAAGAATCATGAATTACCGATAAACTATGGTAAATCACTTTTTACAAAGTGCAGCATTAAGTTGCATTAAGTACTATTGCATTATAATGTAATGCATTGATGTTAAAATGTTCAAAAACACAAACAAATAAACAAAAATAAATATTTACATTTGCAAATTAATTTTAGGGCAATAGAATAATTTGGCAAAATAAGGCTTGAAAATATCACCACAATTGCATAAATCCCCATATCCATGAGTTTAAATTTAGCAACACCACAAATAACTTGAGTGCACAAAATACATCACATTAAATGTTGGTTTTCAGACTCACCGAGTGCCTCAATGTCAGTTGCTTTTTCCGTTGTGGTTTTCCGCACACACGCACAGCAAGCAGTTCTAGTTATAAAAAGTGGTGGTTAGCTTCTGATCTTATGTTAGAGCTAGTCCCAGACTCACCTCAGTCTCATCCAAACTCTGCGCAAAAAGTTATTTATTTAAAGAATCTCCCTCCAAAAAAACTTTATATTTTGAATTTAATATTAATAATGGCCAAGTATCATATCCATAGCTGTAAGTACCTCAACCAAAAACCCAAACTTGTTGTTTTTGAATCACTAATGTCCTCTTATTTGACCTCATTGAATTATTGCACCAATGCCAAAGCCTTGAAGACCAAAGATGTATGTAACGAATTTGCACTGTAAAGCTTTATTTTTTTTAATTTATTTTTATTTACGCTGAAAGCTGAAGCCTTGCATACCTGAGCCTCGAGCCTTGTTTGTATATTTTTCAATAAAAAAAATTTTTAAAAAAGGAAAAAAAAAATCCACAGTTACCATGGAGATGAGCCATCTTTGCAGCTGTTCGCTGCAAACCTAATGTTGACTAACATTAGCTAAAAACAGTATAAAAAGAGAAATGGCACTGGGCCTAACATTTCCAGTTTCCCACCCCCGTGTGATTTAGGCCCAATCCCATTTCTCTCACTTGGTCTGAGAAAGAACACTCGCTATGAGTTCCCTCCACATTAGAGTCCCCTCAGCGAGGGAAGGGCAAGTGAAGATTCTCCCCTAAGGAACACTAGTTTGCAAATTGGGGCAGAGAACGTGTTCCTTACGTCACGCGCAACATCGACGTGTCCGATTCCACCCCCGTCTAGTAGATAGCGGTAATACACAGTTTATACACATAAACTACAATAACAAGAAATACGTAGCTCCTGCCTCTTGTGTGTGCCATGTTGATTTATCTACGTTTGATAAATCAACGGAGAGGAAATATACGAGACAGTAGCCACGTTCGCCGTATGTTTGTGACGGTCGGGATGTTTCAGGTATGTTGTTTGTTTCATTTTGGCACTTGGCTCAACTTAGCTGCCAACTACCATTGTGTCTAAAAACAAGACGACCTACACATTCAGACCGTATAGTCTATTAAACAATTAAACATGATGCATTACTGTTTTCAATCAATAATCATCTATGTCACACAAGTAGAACGTAAACAAGCAACAGTCCTCACAGGAGAAAGGGTTCAGCTTGAGACCATTTTATTTACTGAAAGCTTGAATCAGAGTCAGTAGATTGAGAACCTGAATAAGCGCGAAACATCCACATGTACACCGAATTCGTCTTATCTTAAACAAGCTTTTAAGTGATAGCTATACATTCAGATGTCGCTAAATGCTGCTGGCAGAATTCGTTGGAAGGTCCATTGAGTGGAATCGACTTGGAAAATTAAGAAAACTCTTCTTAACCCCCAGGCATTTGTGTATATTTTGGGATAAATCTCACCCGTATTTTTCCACTTTACTGTAGATTTTTTCCATTATTTCAATATTATATATCACTTGTTATACCGTAATATTTTTATTACAGGACACCCTGTGCTTTTTAGATCTGTAGGAGTTGTTGGGTTCAGATGCATCTAATTGAAAGGATTTGATCAATTATGTAAGGGAATAATTCAGGCGGAAATCCTTTTAGACACTTTTTATCATAAAATAAACATCCATCCATTTTCTTCCATTTGTCCGTTGCCGGGTCGTGGGGGCAGCCGTTGGAGCTTCCCAAATCACATTGCCCCCCATGGCTCCACCTGGAAGTGGTGGGTCTCACGATTCAAACCGGGCCTGTTGGGGCCCATAAGAGGCTTCTGAACCGGTCTTTGTCTGACCCGTCACCTAGGACCTGTTTGCCGTGGGAGACCCTACCAGGGGCACGAACCCCCCGACAACAGAGCTCCGAGCTTCATACGGGCGCTCAAACCCCAGGAGGGGATAAAATAAACAACAGAAAAATTAATATGGGGATAAACATTAGAAAATGTTGTATGTGGTCCAATAGGTCAAAACACAAGAGCCCACATGTGTCTACGGAACTTTAACCTCTATCTATGTCACGTCCTGTCATCAGCTTAAAAATTAAAGTAAAAACATTTTTTCTGCTCTATATGTCTTTATTAAAATTGCTTCTTCACTGAAATGAAATGCTAATTATTACTTACAACAGATGTTATCCAGTCATATTCTCCAAAGCATTAAAATCTGTCATATGCACTTTAAGGAAAGAAGGAAGGAATGTATTTGTAAAGTGCCTTCCACAGACACGGTCACAAAGCGCTCATATTCACTCCGTACTCGGTGGTGACTTTGACTTTGATTCGATCTTAGTGACAGCGACTCGACTCGGACTTGCACATTTAAAACGTGGAATTTGACGAAGTGGACTTGGAATCAAACTTGATCTAAAGTGACTCAGACTTGGTCTCACACCCAAACAATGAGGACATACGTATCTGACGTCCAGGAGCGTTAACTCTGGAGAGAAGACTGATATGGTAACAGCTTGAACTGATACAAGAACCACACGCCTTTTGTCGTGGTCAAGGTTCATGCATGAGAATTCCCAATGTTGTTTTCTGAGAACATTATGAATAATTGGAGCCATTTGCGATTTGTAGTGTTTGGTGTCACTTTGAAGTAGACAATACAATAAATACAATAAATACTACAAGTTTTGTTTGTATTTTTTCTTGTCAAACATGACCACCTAAATCGAAGGTGTGTGAGAAGGCACCACTGATTTTAACCTCTTAACCCCCACCTCAACTAAACTCATCTAAACTGACTTTTGCTCTCTTTGCTTTTTGATTGTGTTTTCACCTCATTATTTTTTGTTACATTTTCGTCTCTTTTTGTCACTTTTCTGTTACTCCTTTGTTGCTCTATTGTCACTTTTCTGTTGTGCTTTAGAGACTTTTTTTGTCACTTTTCCAGTTGCTCTTTTGTGGCATTTTCCTCCTCCTTTCCGTCTCACTTTGTTGCTCTTTTGACGCTTTTTTTATCAAGAAGCTTTTAGATTCGGGTAAAGCCAGACTGGAGAAAATGTGCTCAGGTTAATGTTATTGGCCTTTTTTTATTTCCTTTCAGAAATTGTGTTTTGAAACTTGTATTATTTATTTTCTACTCAACATGTCCAGAGTTCACTTCAAACTGCTGGGACAGACAGACCCAAGCCCGATAAAGACATAATGCCTGTGTACTGAAAGCATTCTCTCATAAACGGCTCCATGCTGCTTATCTTTATAAGTTATCTTAACTCTGCGTAGATGATTTCACCAATGTCATCAGCTGTCACTGTGACATGGTCAGATAAGTGTCGCCACTCGTTTGCATAAACATAAGTGCGAGTGAGCGCCGCTGTCGACAGTATAAAAGCTGCCGTGCCTCAAGCAGGGGCACACACTCGAACACACCATGGCACACCCGCGACTGGGCCTGCTCCTGTGTGCCGCCCTCGCCCTGCTCTACGCCGGTAAGGACCTCTGCGTTTGGACATCAATCCTATCTTCACGTGTTGCTAATACTTCTGTTGCATTTCTTCCACAGAGGCGTCGCATTTGTCCAAGACCCAGGGGCTGCTCCAAGGTGCGTACATCGCTCACTGGCTCATGTTTTAAACACTGCAAACGGTCATCTAGAAATAAGTGCATTTTGCCACTGATTTTAAGAAATCTGTCCACGAAGCACGTTTTTTTACACTTTAGAAAAAAAAGAAAAAAAGGATCTAATTGCACGCAAAGTTAGATTTAAAAAAAAACTTACTTTACTTGAAAAATAAATATGTTGTACCGGTCCTTAAGACCTCTGCGTTTGGACATCAATCCTATCCTATCTTCACGTGTTGTTAATACTTTGTTTGTTGCATTTCTTCCACAGAGGCGTCGCATTGCTCCGACACTGAGGGGCTGTTCCAAGGTGCGTACATCGCTCACTGGCTCATGTTTTAAACACTGCGAACAGTCGTCTAGAAATAAGTGAATTTTGCAAAACTGATTTTAAAAAATCTGTCCACGAAGCATGTTTTTTTACACTTAAAAAAATTAAAAATAAATAAAGGATCTCATTGCACGCAAAGTTAGATTAAAAAAATACATTTTTACTTTACTTGAAAAATAAATATGCTGTACCGGTCCTTAAGACCTCTGCGTTTAGACATCAATCCTATCTTCACGTGTTGTTAATACTTTGTTTGTTGCATTTCTTCCACAGAGGCGTCGCATTTCTCCGACACTGAGGGGCTGTTCCAAGGTGCGTACATCGCTCACTGGCTCATGTTTTAAACACTGCAAACAGTCGTCTAGAAATAAGTGAATTTTGCAAAACTGATTTTAAGAAATCTGTCCACGAAGCACGTTTTTTTACACTTTAACGTTTCAAAAAAGATCTCATTGCCTGCAAAATTATATAAAAAACAAAAATCTTACTTTACTTGAAAAATAAAATGGATGTAGATCAAACCGAGGACATTTTCTCTAGTTCAGCTTTACCTAAATCTAAAAGCTTCTTGATTGGAATTTACAGACTATACAGGTGCTCGTCATATTAGAATATCTTGATAATTATCAAGGTCAAGGTTTATTTGTATAGCACATTTAAAAACGGAATACTGCCCCAAAGTGCTTTCCATATTCAATGTTACAAAGCTTTTGTAACATTGAAAGCTGAGCTGGGTGGAGTAGCTAAAATATAGTAGAGCAGAAAAGTACTTGGGGAAAATGCTACTTGAGTACTGAGTAACATTTTGAAGAAATTGTACTTCTTACAGTAGTTTTATCATACGATACTTTTTAATGAAGTATCTGTGCTCTTACTTAAAGACGTTTTCGCTCAAACAGTTACTCACAGTACTCAAGTAACATTTTGTCCAAGTACTTTTTTCACCTGTACTTTAGTAAAATGATTTGAAAGCAACGTTACTCTTACTTGAGTAGATATTTTGGCTCCGCTACCCACCTCTGTTCAGTAGTGACATAAATGATGAGAAACGATGATGTGAAAATCCTAGCACTTCCAACGACGCTTCTTTAAAGGGTACATTACCCGGACCTAACCTGTATCCCTGCGGGCTCCCTCCAGCGTCTAACACGATGCGCAGCAGTCCGTCCTGCAGCACATGGGGGATGTACCGCTACAGGATGTTTGACGGAAACCTGTTCCAGCTGAAGTCGGACTGTACCTACCTGCTGACCTCGTCCTGCTCCAGCCCGCACCCGGAGTTCAGCGTGCAGATCCGCAGAGGCGAGGGGAAAGGGGGGCGCTCCATCGTCAGCTGGGTGCTCCTCACTCTGGACGGGGTGACAGTGGAGATCACGCAGAACGGTGTGCTCGTCAACGGGAAACCGTGAGTTACATTCTATACTCTAGTGCAGCAGTTACCAAACTTTTTGGTCTCGGGACCAGTGTTGCCACAGATTACTTGAAAACATAATAAATTACTCTTTACTGATTACTTGATTTTGAAAGTAACTAAGTTAGATTACAAGTTACATTATTAGTTACATTCCGCTGCAGCCGACAGCATCTCCACCGTCACAACACACATTTTAACAGTAACATCAACAAAGCTGCCGCAGACTCAGAAAAGTGAAACATTTCCATCTCTCTCCTCAACCAATGTGTTTGTGTTTTTAGGCTGAAAACATGACGTGTCACATTATGTTACGGCACTTTCCAAGATGCAAAAAGAAATGTATTCTTTCTAAAGGAAAATGACAAAATAGTAACTCACGGAGATTTGGACAAGTAACTTAAATCTGATTACTTGTTTGGAAATAGTAATGTTTTAGATTACTAGTTACTGAAAAAAGTAATCCGATTACAGTAATCCGTTACTAAATAATTAGTTACCGGCAACACTGCTCGGGACCCCAAGAATTGACACGTAAACAAACAAGGCTCTGATGCTACTTTAGTCAAGTTAATATTTATTTAAACTGTTTATGTTGGATATTTGAAAGGATTTCACAAATAATATGTTGTTTTACACTCAAAAACATTTTTTATTTAATTTTGAAATCATCTGGGAGGGACCCCCACCCAAGGCCTTGCAACCCCCCGAGGGTTCCCGGCCCCGCTTTGGAACCACTGCTCAAGTGCAGCCATTCTCAAAGCCTGGGACATCATGCCCCTTATGAGTCAGAAAGTCCCTCGGGCCCTCCCAATAATGATCATTTACTCTGAAAGGTGTCATTCATTTACACCTTAGAATTACGTATAAAATAGCAATAAGTAACGACTGAAAGTGCAAACTGTTTTAAAGGGGGATATTATGTAAAATCGACTTTTTCAAGCTTTACATCATGTTATTATGTCATTCCCTCATTAAACACATGCCTGGAGTATTGCCTGGGCTCATTCACGTACTTTTACAAAGACACACATCAGTGTTTCTGTTACCTCAACACCCAGGATTAAAACCTGTGACAAGAAAACTTACTGTATTTCCATGACGGGATCTGCGCTGGGAATGCGTTTGGGCCTGGATGATGCCCAGATAGCATTCCCTCTGGAGAAAGCTAATATTACAAGCTAAAGCTCTGGTCATCACGTGAAACTAGAAATATGCACAAATAAAGTAAATAAAACCACCATCTACACAATGAACCGTTTAACAATGATCACACACTGAGACGGGATTGTTGATTTTGAAGTTTATTGCTCACATTTAATCTACAGTGGGTCCCGGAGCTAACAAGCTCTAAGCAGTTAGTCGCTAACAGCTAGCTCGGAACGATGTATTCAAAACAAATAGCCTATTATACACAAATAAAACTGGTAACTACATGAAGCAGCCTTTGGGAGGATCACACACTGAGCCTGGCTTGTTGATTGTTAAGTTTATTGCACAAATTTCATTTACAATGAGTCATAGTCGAGTGGTTTTCTCCCGGAGCTAACAAGCTAGCCCGGAACGATTCATAGAAACAAGCAGCATATTATGCACTAACAACGTCACTAAAGCAGGCAACTACTAGAAGCAGCATTTATGATGATCACACAATGAGCAAGGCTTTACACATTTGTGGTTTATTGCAGACTTTTCATCAACAATGAGCTGTAGGCGATTGCTACATGCTAACGGGGGTAATCTCGAATAATTGTCCACCGGCACAGAAAATGTCCCTGGGGAAATCCTGGTGTAGACCATGTGGGTATCGTTAAAGATCCATAGAGCATGGCAGTAGCAAAGAGTGACAGCAGGTATTTTTCAGGCAAGAGCTCCTTCGGTGTGGACACAGAGCCTATGAACTCTCAAAGGTTCGTCTCCAAAGTCACTTTCTGAGTCAGACGCAGAATCAAATCATATCCTGGGTGGCCATTGTTCACAAAGTGATAAATCGTAGCTCCTTTCCATCAGTAAAATTAAAACGCAGCGAAAATCGATCGTAGTTTCAACATGTGAAGGAGAGAATGTATGTAGCAGTAATGATAGCACAATACAGCGTGCTGAAGGGGGCGTGTCGGAAAGGGTCAGGGCTTCTTAAAGAGACAGAGGCCTATTTCAAGACGTTTGCTACAGCCATTTTGCGAGAGCAAATTTATTCAAGGCAGTTTAATTTACTGCATTTACAGACAAACATAAGTTTGGATCATCATTGTAGTGTGCTGGTACTATGTGACTGAAAAAAGCATAATACCCCTTCTTTAAAGTTGTACTTAAATATATATGAAAACATGTTTTTCATTGTTGACCAATGTCACCAATGTATTGTCTTTAAAAGAGAAAGGATCTCATTTGAAAGATATATTATTTTTAAGGTGTGGGTGGTTAGCTTAGCGCCTTTACTTTCTGTTGCGGTGGCCTCTAGGTGCTTCAGGATCAATTTTAGCTCAGCTAAAGTGTTTCTGGTAGTACATGTCACCATGGACACGGTTCAATCAATTGCGAAAACCTACTAGCAACCCTAAAAGCAATTGATCAAGTGTCTTAGGGGCCACCGGGATGGAAAGTAAAGTCACTGAAGGGTCAAATACGCACTAATATCAACTTTATTTTTACATAAAAAGTTGCATAGTTCAATGAAAATATAAAAGCAATATCGACCCGACTATTTAACATTGTGCTGTGTTTCTCTGAAAATGATTTATGATATTTCTTGTTTCGTTCAATAATTGTAGCTGTACTTGTGTGTGTGCAGATGCAAGTTACCAATGAGCTTTTCGGGAGTGCGTGTGGAGAAGAGCCATGCCTACATCAGAATCAAGGCCAAGCTGGGACTGACGGCCCTGTGGTGTCCACATTGCTTTCGGGTAAAGATAGATTAACCAATATTCTTATTATTTGTAACAGTGCATGATTTAAAGAGGTACTAAACACCCCTTCCAGAGCTTACTCCACCAACTCCCAAAATTAAAAAAACTCAGAGAAAGAGGCGTGGCGAGAGGCTTTGGGGGGACGTGGGGAGGGGGAGTGTGTGGGTGGTCTCTGCTCTGTTGACAGTCTCAGAGCAAGGGCCGAGTGACCAGGACTGACTGACTCCCGTTATGCCGCATTTAGACGATATGGCGCCACTTTCCCGGACTCTCGAGCCTGTCGTACCGGCTACATTCCGAGCACACGCGGCGGACATTTGGCGCTCGTATCTCCCCGTTCCCCCTCCTGGCTTTAGCGGACACTCAGTCACACACTGCCCCGCTCTGAGCCTCGAAGGCAGGGGATGGCTAACTGCAGCCCCCGGTGTCTGTGAGCTCTCCCTGGGGGAGATTACAGTAAAAAGCCCTCAGCCCCGTCTCATAAACACTGACAGCCCTGATGAGCTCTGTCTGCCCAATACAGCTTTATCGTGTCTGTGGTTTCAACGTGAAAACATCCAGCCATGTCACTAAATAAATGAATCTGGGTATTTTGGGGTTTTGTCTTTATTTAGTAGGAGAGGTCGGGGATGTGAGTGCTGTGGCGAGGTTCACACACAGAGCGGAGCGGAGCTCGTAGTCTCGGGTTTTCTCTCCTCTTCCTCCCGCTCCCTGGCCGCTCTGTGACCGGCATGTTGTGCTCACGTCACAAAACAGCTACTGAACTACTTGACTAAAGTAACTACACTAGAAACGCTAAAGTAACTACACTAGAAACGCTGCGCTAAAGAACTAACTAAATACTATGCTAATAAATTGCTAACCTGAAAATCGATGTAAAATACTCGCTTGCTATTCCAACTCGCTACGAGAGCCTCTAGGGGAGGGATCAGCTTTTATACCACAGCGGCAGACTTGGTGACGTATGATGGTACGTCATCAGCCAACCCTTAAATTCAAATGTAGTAAGTGCTGTTCAAACGTGAGAGGCGGTTTTGTACACAAAAAGTTTGCACTAAAATGTCAAAATAATGATAAGGACATGTAGATAACTGTGTTAGTGACCCATATAGATAGTTTATCAGCAAAAAAAAGTTGATTAGGTGTTTAGTTGTTCTTTAAGAGGACATTAGACTATATAACATAGTCTAATGTAACCACATTGCACAGTACACTCTTGAAATGAAACTTATACAAGTTAAGTTGTCAAGTGTCACATCATTATTGTTCTGCACATTCAGGTGGAACTCGATTCCAAGTACCAGAGCCAGACGTGTGGACTCTGCGGAGACTTCAATGGGAATCCTCGGAGCGAGTTCTTTAAAGATGGTCAGTTCATATACAGTACACTGAGAAGGAATTAAACGCTATGTTTCACCGTCATTCAAATACCAAAAATACTCTCAAAAATTATTTTAATCTTCAATAATCCACACTAGAGATCGGAATGACTTACACAATAGTATACTATATTTGTTATCGATGTTCAAGAACCGCACAACTGCTGTAGTTGTAAGGTCTAAATCCTTATGTCTCTATGAAATCTTTATTTTTTCAAAACATTTTTAGCTTTTACTGTAACAGAACATCTGCTGGAAAAAAAAATCAAAATTACTTTGACAAATGTTTTTATTTTAGAAGATGAATAAATGTCAAAAACACAATGAATAGATAAAATAAACTTTTTTACCATAAATAATTGATTCCTACCTCCAAATATCACCGGCATTTCCGCCTAAATCATTTATATATTTATTTACTTACTCACTTAAACTTACTTAAACTTACTTCCTTACTCTTACTTACACACTTACTTATTTCAACTTACATACTTAAGTACTTAAACTTGCTTCAATGTACTTACTTATACTTACTTAAAATTACTTGCGTACATGTACTTACTTATGCTGCCTTCATGTGGTCTCGTAATTATTATAAATACCACTTGCCGAGTAGAAAGTTTCACATGAAAACCACCTCATCCTGTACTTTTCACTGGGAAACTGGGAGATAATTTTGATGCCCGAGTTCCCGAGATGAGATAACCTTTGACCTTTCAACACCAAAGAGAGCTGCGATAATGCATTTTTATGTCTTTTCACTGATTGCTATGAAGCCGACACGATGCATTTAGATTTTTAGCTTCTCAATTTGAATGTAGTCTTTTTCTCTACACCAACAGTCTTGGAAATTAAAGCCATTGTTTATATGTTGTTTTTTTTTCTCTCGATAAAAGCAGATACAAAAAAGCAGTAGTTCAGTGCTTTGTTGATGGCTTCATGATCATTTATTTGTTATAGTGTATAGGTAAAACAAACAATAGATTCCCCTCTGGGGCCAGGACTCCCCTGTAAAAGAGATTCTTAATCTCAGTGGGACTTTCCTGGTTAAATAAACGTGAAATATTTTTTTTTTTTTTTTATGTTTCACTTAAAGGCAAAAGCACTTGAATACAATGCACTCGTAACGTCCACTTCACAACTGGAAAGGACCATCTTTACAGGGCACATGAAGGCAGCATTAGAATACTTAATTCAATGTGCTTCCTTACTCATACATACTTCCTTACTCAAACTTGGATACTTATGTACTTAAACTTTCTCAAATGTACTTACTTATTTAAAATGACTTATGCACGTGTACTTACTTAGGATATTTACTTAAATGTGCTTCCTTACTCCTACATACTTCCTAACTCAACTTAGATTAAGTAAATTTAATTTTGCTTAAATGTACTTGAAATACTCACTGAAACCTATTGACTTATATTTACTTAAAATGACTTGCTTACTTACTCATACTTATTTAAATTTTTTAAACTTTCTTAAATATTCCAAAATCTTGAAAATCAATAGCTTCACAATAATGCCTGAACATTTACAAATGACATGTAATTTAAAGCATATAACATTAACTCTTTACTTGCAAACATTTATTCATTATTTGTTATACAGTTGACGCAAAGAGTGTTTCCATTTATTTATTATTGTTTCGTTGTTCATTCTTTGCTGTTGTCTCATTTATATACGGTCTCTCCAGGGAGCAAATTGACGCTGCAACAGTTTGTGAGACTGTGGAAGAGGGACAATCCTGAGGACAACTGCCGCGATATTAGCCCAGATCCCAGCCCTCCCGGCTGCACACAAATGGTCAGTGTTAGGGTTGGGTTCTGATTGCAATTTACAATGGGGTTGAAAACGGCCAAAAAAAGACCAATAGTATGTCTAGTGTAGTAAGTCTGGTAAACTTTAGATATCTATAAAATGAATGTATGCTTTGTGGGACCCATGTACCTTAGATTAAATTATGACTCACAGAAGGTCACTGGATACAGTCGACCATACTATTCTTTTAACTCGTTTAAAACACATCAGCCTCTCTGGTGCTGTCCACAAATGGTTTACACACTACCTCACAGACAGGACATTCATGGTAAGTGTAGATACTTGCTCCTCTAAGGTCCATAACATTACATGTGGTGTGCCCCAGGGTTCGATTTTAGGCCCAGTGCTTTTTAACCTGTATATGCTCCCTCTTGGTGATGTCATCAGGAGACATGGAGTCAACTTTCATAGTTACGCTGATGATACACAGTTGTACATCTCCATGTCTCCTGATGACACCAGGCCAATGGATGCACTTTTTAACTGCATTTTAGATATTAAATCCTAGATGGCAAAAAACTTTCTCCAGCTTAACCAGGACAAAACTGAAGTTTTAGTCATCGGTCCTAAAGCCCAAAGAGAGAAGCTTTTATCCAAACTACCATCATTGTCTTTTAATCCTTCCTCACAGGTGCAGAACCTGGGTGTGATTTTTGACTCTGAGCTGACTTTAATTCCACACATTAAGAATATCACAAAGATAGGTTTTTACCATCTAAAGAACATAGCCAGAGTCCGCCCCATTCTCTCTTGGGCCAACACGGAGACGCTCATGCATGCTTTTATCACCAGTCGTATTGACTATTGTAATGCCCTGCTTTCTGGTCTTCCCAAAAAGAGTATCTCAGGTTTACAACTTTTACAAAATTCAGCAGCTCGTGTCCTGATGAAGACCAGGAGGCGGGACCACATTACACCGGTTTTAGAGTCGCTGCATTGGCTCCCCGTGTGTTTCAGGATCGATTTTAAAGTTCTTTTAATGGTTTTTAAATGGTCTTGGTCCTTCTTATCTTTCAGAACTGCTTTTACCTTATGAACCTTCACGGTCCCTTCGCTCCTAGTTATTCCTAAAGTCAACAGAAAGACTCACGGCGAGGCGTCTTTCCAATATTATGGCCCTCGCCTCTGGAACGACCTGAGGAGGAGCTCAGGACCGCAGAGAACGTTCATGTTTTTAAGAGCAGGCTCAAGACCCACTATTTTAGCTTAGCTTTTAACTCACATCTATTTATTTAGTCCTAATGATATATTTTGTGTGTGTGTGCGTGTGTGCGTATGCACCTGTTTGTCTGTTTGTTATCTGTAAAGCACTTTGTGATACCTTTCGGTATGAAAAGCGCTTTATAAATAAAGTTTGATGTGATTTGATGTACCTGACGCGCACCTGTCTTTGCTTTAGCGGCCACTGTGTCAGAGCCTCCTGTACTCCCCCGCCTTCAGCCCGTGTCACTCTCTCGTGCGTGTGGAGCCCTTCATTGTGGCCTGTTGCGAGGAAAGCTACCACTGTTCCGCGAGCTCCACGCCAAAGGAACTGTCCAAGTGCGTCTGCGACACGCTGTCGGAGTTCTCCAGACTGTGTGTCCGTAGAGGAGGGAAGCCTGGGCCCTGGAGAACCAAAGACCTCTGCTGTATGTTCCTACACCACAAGACCACACACCACATTCCTTATTATAGCGTATATATTACTTAAAGTATCAAACTGTGATAAAGTTTGTCCTGATTCGTAAATATAAACACTTGGGGTGAGTTAATTATGGCCTTTGTAATTAATTCATCACATTTAAGCATCAATTATTTAGGTTGAGGCCTGTCACGATAACACATTTTAAGTTTGATATATTGACGCAGTATCGCGATAAACTCTAACGATACTAGATACTGTCAACACTCAGGCATAAAAATGATAGTAAAACTTTGTTCTAAAAGTACATAATTTAAAAAAGTGTTGGCCCCTTTTAAAAAACCTAAAACAAGGCAAGACCTGTTGTTGGCGGTAACATATTCCTTTGCTGGTGTGTGCTCAGGGAAGTCCTGTCCTCTGAAGATGGAGTTTAGAGAATGCTCCAGTCCAGTGGCGGACACCTGCTCCAACCCTGAGGCCAGCAGGACCAGCGACCAGTGGTGCATGGACGGATGTTTCTGCCCCGAAGGTGAGACGTCTATTGCAGTGTGACAGTTACATCATTGTACTTTGAAGTAACAGTCCCTGAAATATGGTTGCATGTTGTTTGAAAATTGCAATATTTAATAACTAGTTTAATAACTTGGTTTGTTCTCGGCAAATTGAGTCAGAACTAGACTTTTGAAAACACTAAATCAGGACCAAAACAAGGGTGAAATGGAGCTAAATTAGGAAAATTAAGACCAAAATGTAGCTTTATTGTTTAGTTTTGTTTGTTTGTGATAATAAAAAAGTGTAGATCTAAGTCAGTCAGCTGGAAAACCACAGTTATTTAGTGATATGTTGTATCTTCTTGCTTATTGTTAATATGTCCCGTAATGTAATGATAATTTGCCAATATATTGTTCTTCGCTATTGGAAAGGCTGGCCTGTTTCTACAATAGCTTCTGCTGATCCCATACGTAACGTGGGTGTCTGAGCAGCTCTTGTGTGAACGTCCACAGGCACAGTGCTGGACGACCTGACGGAGAAGGGCTGCATCCCCGTGACTGAGTGCTCCTGTAGCCACAACGGTAACCTGTACGCCCCTGGGCAAGGATACTCCAACAAGTGCAGCAATTGGTGAGTCTTAAATGTGTAACTCGGCTTTGTAGACTTATTTTCCTCCGAGGTAATAATGGAGAAATGTTTCTATTGATCTCTAACATACTGCTGGCTTTTGTGTGCAGTGTGTGCCAGAGCGGCCAGTGGGCGTGTACAGAGATCAACTGTCCCGGCACCTGCTCAGTGCAGGGAGGGTCCCACATCAGCACGTTTGACGGGAAAACCTACACCTTCCACGGAAACTGCACCTACACTATGGCCAAGGTAACTCTTCACTACACAGCTAGATCTACAGCGCTTACCTGAGTCTACTTGAATCTGCAACTTAGAGCTGTCACGATCAACATGTGGATTTACCACTGGTGCATTCACTGCTCCTGACCTGCATCCGGGTTTCAGATTTGGGGATGGGTCCTGTTGGATACTGTCAAAGTCATATTTTTTTAACAGACTAAAACTAAATTAAAAGCAGTTAATAATGACTAAAGCTATGATTACAATGTTTCATGAGCTAAAAAAACAACATTTTTATGCATGCTTTGTTTTATGTTGCACCGAAGAAAGGCGTTTTTTTATTTTTTATTAACCGAATCGAGACAGCTGAGCATTTCGAGACACTGACGGCCGGCGTTTCTCTTTTGTAATTAACCAAATTCCGTCTACTTATGTATTAAGAAATGGTTCAAACACACAGAACAAAACAGACACTACCTGACAGCAGAACAATGACCAAATAAACCCTCTCTAAAGCTGAGCTCTCTGTCGGCAGGAGCGCAACAATGAAGACTTCGTGATCCAGGTGGAGCTGAGGCAGTGCGGCCCCTCGGAGACGCAGACGTGCCTGAAGGAGGTGGTCCTGGCTCTGAAAAGAGGGGTCCACGTCATCACCATCAATTCCTGCGGGGACGTGTTGGTCAACGGCATCTACGCGCAGCTTCCCTTCTCCGCAGGTCATTCAATTTGTTTCTGGCTGTAATTGTATGCACATTTGAAGCACTCTGATTTGCCTTGTGTACGAATTGTTCTCTACAAATAGACTTCCTTTTCCTCCTGTGGCGTTAGGACGATGATTCTCACCTAACGTTCTGTTGTTGTTTTCGTGCAGTGGGGGTGATTGCCCTGCAGGCCTCGTCCTTCTTCATCTTGGTGCAGACCACTGTGGGCGTTCAGCTGGTGGTGCAGCTTCAGCCCGTCATGCAAGTCTATGTGACAGTGCAGAGCCAGCACAGAGGCCACATGTGCGGTATGTACAGACAACTGACACACAGCTGGAAAATACATCGTCGCCATCATTTGGGTCCTAAATGAGATCTACATAAAGCCATCATTATTATATATCAGTTATACCAAATTTAGCACTAATCTAGGTGTTAGAGTTGTGTTTCGGTGCTTTGTAAAGTAGAAAGAGAGTCCACTGACTGTGTTTGCTGCAGGTCTGTGTGGAAACTTCAACGGGAACCAGGCGGATGACTTCCTGAAGCTGAGCGGAGTAGAGGATGCCACCGGCGCAGGTTTTGCCAACAGCTGGAAGACGTCCGCAACTTGCGTCAACGTGTGGCCAGTGTATCAGGACCCCTGCTCCCTCAGCCAGGAAAAAGGTACGAGAGCGGGTGCCAGAGGGTGCAGCTACCGCGCGTGATCCAGTCTATGTGATGTGTGTGGGACGAGAGTTTGTTTGTGTGCTGGGCAGAGTAAGTCCACATCAGTTCACAATGTGCGTGATAAACGCAAATATGAATAACTGAACTAACGAGAATGACAGACTTTGGAACAAAAAAATATAGATGGAAACAACTGGAGATCGGGGGAGTGACGATATATATCGATTGCGATATTGCGAGGGCAGAACTACAATTTTAAGCACTTGGACCAAAAACTGTCACACAAATGTATAATGTTTAAAATTATGAATAACATTAACTTGTGGTTAATTCCTTTTTAGAAACAGGACTGTGGTTTCTTGTTTATTTAAATGTAAATGAAGTGATCAACCGGCTCATTTAGTGATAAGTCATGGATCATTTATTCACTTATTTATGAAAAAAAAAAGGGAGGAACTGTTTACATGAAAACAAATAGGTTCAAAATCTTTGTTAGTGCTTGTACACTTGTTAGGGCTTAATACACAGTTAAAACGCAAAATACATTAATAGAAATAATCAGTAATTCCACGACCCTCTTTTAGGGCTCAACTACTACTGGTCTAAATTACATGGTTGGCAGGTTGGGAACCCCTGTTGTAGACGGATCCTGTCAGTGTTGTGGACATCTTGTCAATGTAGTGGACGGACCAAGTCAGTGTTGTGGGTGGAGTTTGTTTGTTTTGTGGGTGGAGTTTGTTTGTGTTGTGGGTGGAGCTTGTCAGTGTTGTGTGCAGAGTGTGTCGCTGATGTGTTACATGTGTGGGTTTCCAGAAGAGTTTGCCCAGCGCTGGTGTTCCCACCTGACGAATCCATATGGAGTGTTCGCCGTTTGCCACGCACAGGTCTCCCCAGAGGCATACAAGCAGGTGAATAACACACACACACATACACACACACACACGCACACGACCTTTACAATGAACGTTCACGGACTTACCTGCTGCCTGGTGTTACAGAGGTGCATGTACGACAGCTGTAACTGTGAGCATAGCGAGGACCGCATGTGCGCGGCCGTGTCCTCATACGTCCACGCCTGTTCAGCTGAAGGAGTCCAGATCTCAGGCTGGAGAGATGTTCTCTGTGGTAAGGATTTCAACACACATTAACCTTTTTGCTCATTGGCCATTGTGGTTAGTCTTTTTCCTATTTGGGTTTTTACAAGACAAAGTGTCACTGTTAATATAAATTCAAAATAAAACAAAGTTAAAAAGCGAAGAAATAAAATAAAAAAAACATCAAGTCGAGTGCTTTCCAAGAAAATTCGTGTGTGTAGCATCAAGTGTAGAGTCCCTACCAACACTGACACCAAACCTAAGCCTAAACCTAAAATCCTGTGTTCTGCCCGGTGTAGGGAAATACGTCACCTCGTGCCCCAGTGGGATGGTGTACTCCTACAGCATCACGTCTGGTCCCGGGACGTGCCGCGCCAGGTACTCCTCTGAGCCTTGCTGCCACGTGTCCTTCGAGCCCCTGGACGGCTGCGTCTGCGCCCCCGGCACCTTCCTGGACGACTCCAACAAGTGTGTCCCTCCCAAGAGCTGCCCCTGCTACCACCACGGCAGGGTGGTGCCACCGGGGCAGAGGGTAGAGATGAAGGACGGCTTCTGGTAGGATCATACTTAAACCTCAGAGACAGATATTGTTAAATGATGTCAAGTTAGATGAGATGGCAGCAAATCGAAAAGTTTACATTATTTTAGGTAATATAATGCACTAGAATAGTCTCTCTCTGTTAGGATTCATCATGTAAATAGTTTTCTATCAAGCTGATGCCTCTTCAAACGTCATCTGAAATGCATGACTCTCATATTTTATTTCAGTCTTTTCTCAAGTGTTGAAGGAAATATATCATGCAAAATTGACTTTGTTATAAGATTTCCTCATAAAAAACATGTATTTCGTTGGTTATATTGTGTCATAGATAAAACACAAAACTGTTTTAAAGTCCATAATCCAACATTGGAATGGTTCCGAGCTGTATCGCGCACATTATTATGAAGAGGTGCTACTTAACGACTGCACCTGGAAAATAAAATGTTATATAGTATTTCAGTAATACGTGAGTAAGAAAATGCTGCGTGCGTAAAATATGCACTGTGCTCTAATCCACCTTTGCACGTGAGAAAAAGCTTTGTAAATAAGTAAGCAAGTGCTTTATTTGTCATTATACAATGTAGAACGAAGCTGAAACCTTGTTTACACCAACTCATTCCCACTGTTGCCTACAGGGGGAGCTCAGTGCAAAAGGGTGCATTGCAATCTCATTTTAAAAGGTTATATGATAATATATCTTAAAAATATACCTTATGCTCTCTATGGTTTCAGTCAACTTGAAATACATGCCGTGTTTGTTTGTACACATTTGGTAATGTTCCTTCAATGTTCCTCCAGCACTTGTGAAGATGGCCTCATCAGTTGCGTTGGAATTCCTCTGTACAACGGGCCTCCAGGTACGTTTTATCGAACCTTTGTTCACACTGGTTAGTTAGTTAGATTTTAGATTTGGGGCCGTTTGCTCTCTTAACCTTTATATTCTCACCTAAAAACACATAATTACATTTTTACAATAAGGTGTTTAATTATAGCACTCATTTAATTTAAATGTTTTTCCATAGATATATTTAGGACGTTTTTTCAATATCTAATACCTAACCAAGATGTCAATAATCCCATGGGGGAAATAAACGAAATCCATGTGTCAGCGTTCCAAAAACCCATAAATTTACACTATCCATTAAACATATTTTTGGCAAAAATATGAGTAATGAGTCGCCATGTGAACCACCCTTATAGGCATTGGGTTACAAAAAAGTAAATTACGCACAAATATCAAGGCTTTTTTTTGGCATAAGAAGTTGCATAATGCACCTTTTAAATAAAAAAAATATAGATAAATAAAAAATAACTCTGTGGTACATGTTTTTAACTTTGTATTTTTTACCAGTAATCTACAGAAAACACTTTCAGATTGATATCACAACATTTCAAATATTAACCCATTCAGACTGTAGGTTGGAACAGAAAATATTCCAACCTGGGGCCTCATTTATAAAGCTCATTACACCGAGGCTTCAAACCTTTGAAGGCACCTCTCTGCACCAAATGTTGTCTATATGGACACCAAACTGAACAAAAGCATCAAGGTTAAAGCACCATTTCTTGTTTTAAGTTTCAGGGACGTGCACTCCCCCCATGGTCTACTTCAAGTGCTCAGAACACGGCATTTCTGCTAAAGGCAAAGAATGTGAGAAGAGCTGCAGCACCTTGGACACCGACTGTGTGAGTACTTCTACACTAGACCTATATATATATCTAGGCGCAATATTGACAGACATATACTCTTGATTGATAAAAAGATACATTGACTCTTTATCTACCAAACAAAGGTTCCAAACATCACGACTTGTTTGTTGTTGTTGGTGGGTTTGGTGTGGCTCTGAAGTGTCTATTCTGCTCTGTTGTGCAGCTAAGCTCTGGCTGTGTGTCTGGCTGCATGTGTCCACCCGGGTTGATCTCAGACGATTACGGAGGCTGCATTGAACCAAAAGAATGTCCCTGTATTCATAACGGGAAAAGGTTCTCCCCTGGACAAAGCATCAAAGTGGACTGCAACACCTGGTAGGTCCTCACTCTACACCTCGTGTGCCCAGAAGTGATGGGCACTCAAGTAAATGTACATGATCACAGTATATATAAGTACAGTTCTGGAGTATCTCTACTTTACTAGAGTAGCCTTTTTTCTTATAAACAGGGCTTCAAAGTAAAAAATTGTCAAACTGGCAGCATATTTTCAACAAACATTCAGGTGTGGAAATTGGGCATGAGCATCATGTTTTGGAACCCCCAGCTTATTGTTCATCACACAAAAAATTGTAAAAGACTAATATTTGACCAGGAGTAGCGTATCTATATTTGTTGTCAAGTAATAAAATCCAGGTACTCAGTGATCAGCATCCATGATATCCGACAGCTGGCGCTCCTTCATACAGTTGTCAAAAAGGGAGATTTTACTGAATGTTTTTCTAAGCCTTTTTAGCTGTTTCCTCTCATTTAAACTGCTGCCTGGGAACCAGCATGAGGCAGGAGAACACCCTCATAGTTGCCCTATAAAAGGTGGTGAGGCCTGTGGAGCACTGTCAAGCCTTCTTGGTGACAGCTTTAATTATGATAGATGTTTGTTTTTCTGCAGTGAATATTCCAAGAAATGTCATATTATACAGTAGTTCTCAAGAGATCAAGTCACTGTTAAGAAACTTGTTATGGGATTTGTATATTTCTATTTTCTTCTTCACCTCTGACTTATTGTTGCTTGCCCCACTGTTGATGTAGATTAGTCTCGCAGCTGTAATATTATCAGTATATTTAATAATGCAGTTATAGTTGAGTGTCATGGATGAGCAAGTTAAAGAGTGGGGGGCTGAGGACGAAGCCTTGAGGAGAACCTCAATTTGTGATGGATGATAGTTCACAATGGCAGCCTGTTGACTAGACAGGATTGTTTTGCACACAGAGCCATTTTGAATAGAATACTAGTGTAGGTGTTTTCATGTTCTGTGTGACAGATGTACTGTATGTATAGTGGCTGACTGTACAAGCAAACTGTAGTAGATCCAGGTTTACAGCGAGACAGCACATTTGGACAGATCATCATATGATTGTAAATGTGATGTACAAAACATGTTCTTTCAAACCTGTTTGCCCTGTGTTTTCAGCACGTGTATGGACAGAAAGTGGGTTTGCACTGAGAAACTGTGCGACAGCACATGCACAGTGTACGGATCTGGCCATTTCAAAACCTTTGACCAACATCGCTTCAACTTCGATGGCAGCTGCGATTACATTTTAGTTCAGGTACTCACACAGACAATACCCATAGCACTTAACATTTCAAGATTTATTTTATTCGTACTAAAGGAAATTTGTCTTGGACACACAAGCTGCACCAAAAAAAATAAAAAATATATGACATAATGGCGAGGACAATCTAGAACATTACAAACAAACAAACAAACACTAATGCCTGTGTTGTATGTCTTCCAGGACTACTGCGACAGAAACAAGGGATCCTTCAAAGTAGTGCTCGAGAATGTCCCAGGTGGCAGCCCTGACGCCACAAGCTCCAAGAACATCAAAATCTTCCTTCAGGTCTGTGGTGAAATTTGAAACTCCTACCAGTACTCTCTTGTCAAATATGATTCTATAGTAAAGTTCTGTATTTAATAACTTAGTCTGGACTAATTGCAACATATACAGACCGTTTGTCTTCATAATTGTCCTTATGGCTGTGATTGGCTGTGCAGGGTTCAAAGCTGGTCCTGACCCAGGGGAGATATGAGCTGGAGGGCTCAGCAGCTCCGTTCCGCTTCACTACCATTGGGCAGTACCTGATCATCGAGATCAACAACGGCCTTGTGCTCATCTGGAACTTCAAGAAAATCCTGTTCATCAAGATCCGCCAAAGTTACAAGGTACCGTCAGATCAGGACAGTTTTTTATGGGCAGATTTCACACTGTGTTGTGTTGTGTTGTTCTTGTTGTGTCCAGGGCTGTGTGTGTGGTCTGTGTGGGAACTTTGACGGAATCGCCAACAACGACCAGACCACTTCCTGCGGAGCCATGGAGGTCAACCCGCTGGTGTTTGGAAACAGCTGGAAGGACTCTCCGGACTGCCCCGACGTGCCCCATATCCCAGACCCGTGCGTGTCCAACCCCTACCGGCACCCCTGGTCCCACAAGCAGTGCAACTTCATCCACAGCTCGGTCTTCTCTGCCTGCCACTTAGCGGTATGTACACTGCACGCACCTGACAACTGTCAGGTGTCTAAAACCATGTAGGCGCAACCATTTGCAGTCACTTGATGGCACTAAACTTATATATTTATCTGTTACTGAGCCATTAGAGCTAAAAAAATAAATAAAATAATGATGTTTTTATAATTTATAAGAAACCAAGCAAACTTTAAAGGGACTAGATGCAAGTTGTCATTTTTATATACTCACTACTGCCACCTCAGGTCTTCCACGTAACTGCAGTTTCTATATTGAGCTTGTGCATGACGGCACTTCGGACCCGAATGAACAACTTTTTGAGTGACAGTGCAGGATTTTAGCGGCTGTAATGGTGAATAAGTGTGGGCTCATTCTACACATGCGGACATTGTTGGAACATGTGGGGGAGGAAAATACATAATTTAACATTTTAAACTCCGTCTAGTCCCTTTAAATACCTGTGCAAATGTGTCCATAACGTGGTGAAGTTCAAATGGCTGTACATACATTACTGTGTCTGCAGGTGGATCCACTTCCATACTATGATGCCTGTGTGTTCGACACATGCTCATGTGAAACTGAGGGAGACTGCAATATCCTTTGTACAGCTGTGGCGGCCTACGCCGAGGCCTGCAACCAGGCCGGCATCTGCGTACACTGGAGGACCCCCAAATTCTGCCGTATGTTCACAAACCATTCACACGCGCCAACCAAATCACAGTATAGATACAGATACACAGACTGGTGCATATATACTGTCCTCAGGGAATACAAGGGGGGCATATTTAAGTGTTAATTTCAGGAGGGGGAATTATGTTAATAATTTTGTGGAACACTTGCTTAATCCTTAACTTAAGATCATAAGCTGTCACGTAACGCTAAGATGTCACCTCAATTCAACTCGTAACCTGATGTCATTTTAATAAAAAAGTATTTATGCGCTATTTAACTGAAACCATTTAAACCTTTTCAAAGTTTAGAAACAAAAAACAGACACAAAAAGCATTTGACAAAATCCTTCTAAAACATGCAATACATTGCCATGTAGCTAGTTGTTTTTGCTGTATCTGTGCTCCTCATATATTTAGATCATAATGCAATCCCCTGTCTAGTTTATTGAGTTTTATGAAAAAGTCGGACAAAGTTGACTTAGACACTACACTAAAAGTCTATGTATGTACCTGTCATTTTTCTTTTCATTTTTGGTAAATATTTGCTAAATGTGTGTGTTTCGTTTCTTTGTTCAGCCATCGTCTGCAATAACCCATCTGCAGCCAGTAAGTGGCATTATAAACCCTGTGGTGATCCTTGTATGAAGACCTGTCGGAACCCTTCAGGCTTCTGCTCCAACGACATTCCTCCTCTGGAAGGTAAGCGCCCGGGTCACTCGCCCAGCACTGTCTGCTATTAACATGTTTAACATTTTTTCTATGTAGCGATTATCTGGTTACCTGGTAACCTGGTTTGATGCATCTCTGTCCATCCTGAACACAAAAACTATTTTGATGACACAAATCATCTTTTATCCATAAATTTGTCATTCCTAGATTTACTTCCCCACACAATGTCCATGACAACAATATGGGCCTGATTTACTAAATTGCCTGTACTACTTAAAATTAGCACGTGGCATTTTGTATTGTGTTGTACCTGATTTGTCATTAGATATTTAGATTTTATTTTTTTGGTGGCGCAAATCTGATAAGTAAACGAGTTTTCACAATCTTGCCATGCCAATTCAGTCACTGAACTTCAACTATTGTGGGTCGACATTAGCACTCATTTTAATTTGATTGAGGAGATTGTTATCAATAAAATAATACTCAGTTTCTGTAGTTATTTATTATCTGTTAACACTGGTAGGTTATATGAAATCACTTTAGTAAGAAATTAATAAATCTTATTTAGAAGAGTTAAAATAGGGCAGGGATCCAACAACATCCATGAACCTCCTCTAATAAACTTGAACCTCAATATTCCATGTTTTCAACTCTATGATAGGCAAGGCAACTTTATTTATACCGCGCATTTTGTACACAAGGCAACTCAATGCGCCTTGTTGCCTTGCGATAAATGTTGCCTTCTTCTTATCTGCTATTTTCTCATTCTTCAAACAGGTTGCTACCCGAAATGCCCACCACACATCCCATACTTTGATGAGGTTGCCATGATCTGTGTCACAAAGGAGCAGTGTGGTTGCAAGGACAATAAAGGGAACCATTACAGCAACGGCGATACCGTCCCAACATCCGAAAACTGCAGTGTGTGGTAGGTCATGAAGGACTTCTCAAGACTTACTGTATGTTTACACCGTTATTTTTCTAATTCTTTCAACATCCTTTCCTTTAGCACATGTGAGTCCTCCACCATACTATGTAAATACAGCTCCTCAGGTAAACCAAAGGCAGTTCAGTATCCGTGTTTTATGATTTAAAGTGCCTGTGTGCCTATTATGATCTTCTTATGTTCCCCAGCCTGCGGGTGCATGTATAATGGCGTCTCGCGCCCCTTTGGAAGTGTCCTGTACGACACCAATGACGGACACGGGAACTGCTTCAGCGCCATGTGCGGGCTCAACGGCACCATTCATCGCAAATCATACCCTTGTCCGGACACGACTCCAACCCCCTACCCAATATTTTATACACCTTGGCACGGTTAGTAGCACTCTTAATAAATTTGAATTGACAATATATTTTTCAGACATTAGCAAGTACTTTATATTCAAAAAACTTCATATGCAAGTTGCTACAGTCATGCTTGTTTAACGCAAAAAAAAAGGAAAAAATGCTGTGACATCATGTAGAAGAAGAAGAAGAAGATCTTTATTTATATAGCGCCTTTCACAGACATGGTCACAAAGCGCTTTTACATGAGAGCATGTATACAAAATCAATTATCAAGTGGTTATTGGGCTAATTTGGTTGGTATGTCATAGAATAAAATGATTGTGTAGGTTATTGCCCCACATGCCTTCTTCTAAATAGTTGATGAAATACTCACTTATAATTTTCTCTCTGACAAAATCTAACTCTACCATTTGTGTGACCCCACAGATCCGAGTGAAAAAACCTACTTCTGGACCCCTTGGATCAACTCGGACCACCCCAAATATGGCTCCAGTGGTGGAGATGATGAGACCATTGCCCGGCTTTTGCAACGTGGCTATGGGATCTGTGAGCATCCTGTCGAGGTGGAGTGTCGGGCT
Source organism: Proterorhinus semilunaris (assembly GCA_021464625.1). Taxonomy (NCBI): domain Eukaryota; kingdom Metazoa; phylum Chordata; class Actinopteri; order Gobiiformes; family Gobiidae; genus Proterorhinus; species Proterorhinus semilunaris. Next base: position 8,001,163 of record CM038346.1, read on the forward strand.
GCCCAGTACCCAGACAAGTCGCTTGCTGATCTGGGACAATCTGTCACGTGTAACACTGTTGTTGGAGTTCTGTGCCGAAACAAGGATCAGTTTCCTGACATGTGCTTAGACTACGAAATAAGGATGAAATGTTACAAACAGCCCACAACTGAGTCAACCATCTCTTACCCCACGCCCCCACCTTCTACCACCGTACGTCCTGGTAACGGACCCGCTGAGTGGTCACAATGGTTCAACCTCGGGAACCCTACTCCTGGTTCATTTGGCCAAGAGGTAGAGTCCATTTCGGGCATCATCGCCGCTGGATTCCCCATTTGTTCATCTCCCATAGCCATCGAGTGCAGAGCAGTTTTGTACCCAGGACTGTCCCTTGCTCAGTTAGGACAAGTACTTACCTGTGACACAGACATTGGTCTTGTGTGCCAAAATAATCAGCAAGGTCTCAGACGCATGTGTCTCGATTATGAGATTCGAGTCAAGTGTTTTGAACGACATACAACTGCCACCACCACTTTCTACCCCACAACTGAGTCAACAACCACTCGCCTCACCCCTACCTCCAATTGTCACTGCTTTCACCAGGGCATTGTCTTTCCTCCAGGTATGATTTACTGTATTGTATAATTACTATTTTACTAAAATGATGCAAAGCTTTGTTTAATATGCAGATTTTTTGTAATAAACATGCAATTGTATTTTACCAGGTTCGATCGTCTACAACTACACTGACCCCTCGGGCTACTGTTACGTCGGCTATTGCAATGAAAAGTGTGTCATTGTGGTCTCTCATTACCAGTGCATTACCCCCAGCCCGCCACGAAAAGACTGTTTACATCTGAAACCACCCAGAAAGGTATGTCTATAAACTTTAGGTCCTTTACTTTTGGACAGAATTGCTTCTCTGTGAAGGATGCAGGGATGTGGAACTCTTTACCATTAACTGTTCGAGAGAGTGGCACCTTGCAACAGTTTAAACTTAATCTGTACAAGTGGTTGAAAGACGGTCAGATTTGTAATTATTAGCACAAACCTGGTTAGTCAGTTGTTTTTTTTTATTTTTTTATTGTAAACAATGCGCAAATAACTAAGCAAGTATAGCTAACTAAACACGGTAAATATTGCATTTGAATTGTTGTTGTTGATCCTTTTGCCAGTGATTTATCTGTATGTTATATTTAAACCTGTATAAATCTGCCGTCACTCTTCCTCTGTCCAGGGACTACAGATGAAAATTAGCTTGTAGCTATCTCTGGTCTGTGCAACACATTTGTTGTTGTGATCTGATCATTATAACTTGTGCATTACAAACGTGTTAGATCAGTTATTCATTTCATAAACTAAAATTAAACACTTGGCCACTCCAGCTGTGGCTATTTTTTTTTATTAGGTAGTTCAATCATGATTTCTGTCCCAGCTTTGATTAGTTGACATAAGCCCTGGCGCTAGCATGATGTTGCTTGTAAACAAGTATCGGTTCGGAATAAAGTATTTGTAGCAGATACCTGATATCGTATTTTTTCCAGTATCGGCTCCGGCACATCCCTAAACTCTATTCTTCCTTCTATACATTTTTTCAACTGGGATCCAGGCCAAGTTTAATCCAATCTGGTGTTGTTGCAGGATGGAGAGACTTGGAAGAAGAGTGCCTGTCGTATTGCGACTTGTAAAGATGGGCAAGTCACTATTAGGCCTGTTGTGTGTCCCAGTCCTAAGCCCATCATGTGTGCTAATAACCTCCCCCCAGCCAAAGTCTATACCAAGGATGGCTGCTGCTTCCATTATGAATGCCAATGTAAGTCTGAGCTACAAAACAAATATTTCTCTATCTAGGGCACTAAAGCCTGCACCTGAGTTCTGCCTGGTGTGGCTGGACTGTGGTACAAATATAGAAGATATGGGTGCCACTGTAGGGTCTTGCGAAACAGTAATAGTGGATGATTACTTGGTTGCGCCATTGCTTTTAATCTAAACTCTGTCTTTTAATGCATTGTAATTATTTGGCCATATTACCCCAATTTAGATTTCTGTATAGTTTACCTGGTATCCATTGGTTACCTTTTTCTTTATTTGTCAGAGGAAGTTGAGAATTATACAGAACAGAAGAGATAACTCCTTGGTAGACACTTAACACTTGCTCAGTTCACTTACTCACCATGGTCAATGTAGATATTTACACGACGACAAATCTACTGCATATTAAAGCTTTTAGCGCTGATTTATTAACAACGTCTCTGCATTTACATCTGAAGGTCTCTGTTACGGCTGGGGAGACCCGCACTATCTGACGTTCGATGGAACCTACTACAGTTTCCAGGGCAGCTGTTCGTATTGGCTCGTGAAGGAGGTGTTCCCTCGGTATGGCTTCAGCGTGATGGTCAGTAACGGCGAGTGCGCTGAGTCCTACTCCACCTGCGTTCAATCCATCACAGTGTTCTACAACCAATACAAGATCTACATGAGCCAGCACAACGCCAACAACATCCCCACCAATGTGGTAAGAGCTGGTCTAGATCATATCATTTTTGCATAAAGGTTGTCAACCTTTTGTGCTTTGGTCACTGTGGCAAGTCTTTTTTTTAAGTGCATATTGTTATTTTTCTTTATTTATTATCATTGTATTGGGCCTCATTTATACACTTTTTCTTAACCTGTCACTTACCATCCCCCCTAATTAGGGAGTTAGGGTTATCTTCGGTTTAGGGTCGGGGTTAGGATTATGATTAGGGTTAGGAACGGCAAATGTGTTGTAAATTCTTAGTTTCTTTTTAGAAACTAGAAGGTCTTGCATTTCAAATGAGGAATCACACTGGCACATAGGCTGTAAGCTCTCCTGTTAATACACTTTGAAACTCTCTAACTCTAAACCTAAGCTGGCAGATATAACAGGCTAAAGGTGCATTATGCAACTTTTTATTGACCTTTTTGTGTCCCAATGGCTGTATGGGTGCATAGCACCTTTACTTTCCATCACTTCCTTATTGGACACTGACAGAAAGGGAGATAGATGGAGGCAAACAATTTTAAACTGTTGCCGTGCCAACCATGTTATGTCAATGGGTGCTATGGAACTTCACCTCTATCTATGTCACTTCCTGTCAGCTTAAATGTTCAAATAGAAATAACTTTTATTCCCAACTTTTCTCTATTAAATTGCTGTAAAATATGTGCGTAAGACCGTTTCATGAATGAGGCCTATTGTACATAGTGGTAAGCACAAAAAACTTACATGAGCTCTGTTTGCAGGTCCTAGTGAACGACAAGCCTGTAAGCCGTGCGTTCCAAAATGCAGAGATCCGCATCACCACCACAGGCATCACCTCGGTGCTGCTCATTCCCAAAATCATGGCCAAGATCACCTTCTCCGCACGCGCCTACAGCATCCTTCTGCCGTTTAGTCTGTTCGGCAGCCATACCGAGGGCCAGTGTGGTACGCCTCTTTACACTCTTCACACACTCATTCCCTTTAGATGAGTATATTAAAGCCTCAATGTTTCCAGGAAAGTGCAACAATAATCGTGGAGACGACTGCATCGTGCCCGACACTCAGAAAAACCATTGTCAGCAAATGGCCCACGGGTGGCACACCAAAGACAAATACTGTCACCCACCTCCCAATCCCTCTCTACTACCTCCTGCTTGGGATACCACCATCTGTGACATAATGAAGAGCAGGTATAAAACACTGGAATGTACATTTATTTTTTGACATTTAATCAAAGTTGAATCAAAATGTATCCACACTTCAGCTGTTTCTTTGGTTAGTTTACGCTTTGTTGTAATTGAGCAGACCATTAAAAGAAAAGCAATGAATAATACAATTACAAGATCACAATTGGATGTGTCGTGATTCACTTTTATATCATCATATCACTCCTTATTGGATATTGTGACCGTCTGCTCGTGTCGTCTGCAGTGTGTTCGAGGACTGCCACGGTGTAGTGGGCTTCCAATCCTTCTACACCGCCTGTGTTCATGACGTGCGTAGCTCCAGGAAGGCGAGCGAGGGCTGCCTGAGCTTACAGATGTACGCCCTCTCGTGCTCTCAGGCCGGAGTGTGCGTCGACTGGAGGAGCGCCACCGACGGCATCTGCGGTACGCACTCCCTTCATCACTACTGTCAAAGAATAGCTGTAATCCATGTGTGCCAGCAAAACTGTCCTATTCACATCAATGCGGTTTATGGACCTCAGTGAAAGGTCCAGTTGTGTTGCAACCATAGATATAATAATTAGAGATAGATTAATACCTATTCAGCCCCATTCATAGAAAAGGTCCCGAGTTCTCTGTGAAACTTACGGCCGCTCAGACTCCTCCTACGCAGTCTGTTCCTTAAAAGGGGAAAAAGGCGGGAAACCCTGCTCTCCTGGGGCGGAGCCTCCACAGAGCTCCAGAGCCTGTCAATCACGCTCTGGAGCCAGTCAATGCACTGGAAAGGGTTTCTCTTTTTCGGGCTGATAAAAAAAAAACAGCGAGGTTCAAAATATTTCCCCTACCCCAGCGTTGTCACGTGGGTCATAGCATTTTTTAGAAAAAGTTCAAACTCTTTGGAGCCAGGCTTTCAAACCGTTCTTGGGAGGTCGGAAGTCTCATTAGAATCAATGCTCCAAAGTGTCTCTTGGAGTCACCCCTGGCCACAAGGGGGTGGTATTACAGCAATGTCAGCTCCCCGCCCTATGGATCATAGAAAAGCACGTTCCTCGCCCATTGGTTGCAACATTAGACGATAGTTGATACTGAGCTTAGTGAACCACACATTAAGACATCATATCTTATGCACAAAATATTCTGTAAATGCCTTTTGTGTCATATTTTAAAATTGTCTGGGATAAACGTTATAAATGTACAATGTAACATTATCTTCATGTGTGACTCAAGGGGTTCATTAACTACAGAGGTGGTAGTTTTACTTTCATAGTGTTGTGGCCTTAAAAACTCATGCTTCATCCAACTTGCATGTAATATAACGTGTCAAGGGCTTTGTAGTGGGGCTACACGATACTGAAGTAACTTGCGATATGCGATGCAGCGGTGCAATACTGCGATAACGATATTACTGCGACATTTTACCTAACCATTTCAACACTATTGTTACATTCTATTTAAACACAAATCGCAAGTTTTTCAGCTAGCAGAACTCATAAAAATCAGGATCAAGACGAGGGTAAAATTGGAAATGTTTAACTAAAACTGTTCTGTTCGTTGATATTTTTTTGTGATACATTGTGCAGCCTTACATCGTAGGTACAGAATGCCATTTACTTTTCTGTTTGAAAAAAGCGATTAATATATTATGTGTGAAGAAACTTGGCCTGTCTTTGACTGAATTCCTTAATGTCTTCTTGGGCTAATGTAGATTACACATGTACCGGTCCCAAAGTCTATGACGCCTGTGGCCCTCCTGTGGAGCCCACCTGTGACTCCTGGTAAAGTGTCTTTTTTTTTATTAAGCAATAGTTAATTATCTTCATTAGAGAAATAAGGGTTACAATAAAATCATCAAAGAATCAAAATAACAATTATTGAAACAGGTAAAAGCAGTATACGTTTAAATAAGAGTCATGTAAATCAACAGTTTAATTGATCATATATAGATTCAGCTTTTTTATTGGGGAGATTTTCTAAAGTTTGAAAATAATATTTCAGTGTTACTTTGAAATGAAATATATTGGGTAAACTTTTTGACCATTTGCTACAGTGAATTAAATATTACCATACAGGATTAAAAAAATGCCACCAATAGACATTACAGACTGTCCAAAGAAGTCCATTCATGTATCTTTTTTTGATATCATAATAAAAAATGATTTAACCCAACTATATGTGTTCCAGGTTTAACCACAAGTTCATCCACTCCAGAAATGACTTTACTGCCATGTTATTAAACCGAAGACTTGAAGGCTGCTACTGTCCCAGCGGTACCACGCTACTGTCCGCCTACTCCAGAGAGTGTGTGTCCACCTGTGGTGAGATCCGTACACCTGACTTTAATCTGTAAAGAGCAGTGAACTTGGTTTACTTATGTTTTTTTTTTGTCTTCATTAACAGAAATTTGTCGATTACCAAATGGCAAATACAAGAAAGTAAGTTTTCATTGTAGACTGTATGGCTGTTTCAGTTGGCTGAGGAGTCATCATTATTGTCTTGACAGGCTAATGACAAATGGACTGTGGGCTGTGAGTCGTGCCGCTGTGATGAGGAAACTCTACAGGTCGTGTGTGAACCTAAGAACTGCCCCCCGCTGCCTTACATTAAATGTGACCATCCCGCACAAGTGCTGGTCACTGACATTGTGGACTGTTGCCCCAGGGTGAGGTGTGGTAAGTCCGATCCTGTGTTCACAAATATTAAAGGGAGTTAGAGGTACGTAGTGTTTATGGGATTTTTAATATTTCTTAAACATATCCTGAATTAGTGATGGGATTTACGGCTCTTTTACTGGGAGCCAAGTCTTTGGGATCCGTCAAAAAGCTGTTCAGACGACTGTCTCTTTTTCATTTAAAATTTCAATTACGCCAACCAGATAACTCATAACGTCTAAGAGGCAATCGATAGAAGGCTCTATGGTCCTTGTTCTCCTTCAAGTTTTCTTGACTCTAATCATTGCCCCCAATATACAATATTTAGAAGATTTGCAGCCTTTGATAGTAAATGTAGACTAGACTTTGGCGATTGCAAACAGACATTTTGCATTAATACCATGAATTCTAATGTGACCTGTCTCCAAACAGTGTGTGATAAGACTCGATGCAGCAGTGTGCCTTCATGTCCTCTTGGAATGATCTTAAAAACAACGAACGGGGTGTGCTGTGATAAATATGAGTGTGGTAAGAGTCTCATAAAGCTTTCTTCACTTTGACTGCAGTAAAAGAGAAAATTAACAATCGTATTCCTTTCGCAGTGCCGAAGCCTGTGTGTATATTCAGAAACCGTGAGTATAAGGTGAGTACTTGCACTTCCTCACTTACTCAAGACCAACATATGCAATGTGCTCCTGGACTTATAATGGGAAGAGTGTGTTTAAAAAAACAGAAATGGGCTGTGAAAATGAACTAAACACAGATTACTTTTCTGGTCAGCACTACAATCATCCAAAGGGATGATTTGAGACTTTTACACACTATTTAACAATTGCTATAGCACATATAGGACATTAAATCAATGTAGCTTCTTAGTCATCCAGGTTGTTCATGTAGTACATTATGTTAAACCGTTTATTTACAGTAGCCATATACCGATAGACATCAATATGGCAGCGAGTTTCATGTCATGTTATTGGCACAAAAAATACAAACTTTTGTGGTCGATGGTTGAGCTGAAATAAATAGTTAAATAGTCGGACTGCACTTCTGTTCAGTGGCATGATTACTATTATCAGTTTATATTTAGCCAAAAGTAACTCAAAGTAGTGTAACTCAACTACATTTTTGAAACAGTATGTAATACAAACATATTAGCCTTAGTAACTTGCCCAACACTTCTAACAACATGATCAAAACATGTACTCAGGATTTAAATACTTCACCGGGGGCAACTTCTGCAAGTGCTTTAGCTTTGAAGCTAAAGGCTAATGTTCATTTGATGCTAACAAATGGTAAAATCACCACCATCTGAAAATTGTTTATGAAACACAGTTGATTTGACATTTATTTAATCTTTCTTCTATTTTTACATCTTATTTTATTCATGTGTTACGTTGAAATGTGGACAGGAAGTAGTTTTTCCACTACCCTGGCCAACAGGAAGTTAGCCAGAAACCTCTTGCGCACTATTTATTTATTTATTTATTTGAGCAGTTTGTCTGCTCAAAGGGAGTGGGCCGAAGCCAAAGGCTTATAAGCGCCCATCCCAGAATAAAACAATAACATATACATATAACACATCACAAACAAGGGAACATGGGCCAGGCAAGAACAAGCAACAAGAACAACAATTAAATAAAGAAACAACAGCAAAAGAATGCAAAACGAGATCTTGATACTTCCCAGTTGTCATTACCATCCTCAGTATAATTTTAATTTGGGTTTAAATTATCATCATCATTATTATTATCATTATCATTTTTATTACCATTTCCACCATGGTGAGGAATTTCCCAAATCCCTCACCCATTCTTCACAAGTTTTTAATTCACACATTCTCTTACCTTCGTTTCGTCCTTTATTCATTGTAAACTTACGTGCTTTTCCTCATGAAAGTATACTGTTTATTTGGGTCCGCGACCCTTTAAATACTCTTTATTTGGGTCCGCGACCCTTTAAATACTCTTTATTTGGGTCCGCGACCCTTTAAATACTCTTTATTTGGGTCCGCGACCCTTTAAATACTCTTTATTTGGGTCCACGACCCTTTAAATACTCTTTATTTGGGTCCACGACCCTTTAAGTACACTTTATTTGGGTCCACGACCCTGGGTCCACGACCCTTTAAGTACTCTTTATTTGGGTCCACGACCCTGGGTCCACGACCCTTTAAGTACTCTTGTGGGTCCTCGACCCTTTAGGTTCTACAGTCCCCAACTCTGTAGTATTTGTTCCGTGTGTCCACGGATCTGGGAGGTCCTAGCCACGTACCTTACGGCTTTTAGAGGGATGAACCCAACGCGTAGTCCTATAACTCTGTTACCTTAACTCTTCCGTTATTTTTACGACTCTTCTATCTTCCACCATCAATTCACAGATTTAAACCATTCAACTTATATATTTATTTAATTGAATTATATGTGAAGTATGATGTAAGCCCTGCATAGTGTAGTGCATTAAAAAGCCAGAGTGTAGAGCGGGCCAGTTGAAGAGGGCAGTAGCTCCCCACTAACAAACCCCCACATGACTGCCCCAACAGCTGATTTTGTAAATGATGTTCCTATGCTGAGTGGTGCATCCGCCAATGTTCCTTTTTGACTACAATAGATTACCAAGTTTCCGCCTGGTTTTGTGCCTCTTTGACGACACACTCTCAGGTATTCCGCCTTTAGCTGGGGAAAGGGATGTCCCCTTACTAGCCCCTCACAACTGTTTTGGTCATCCACCCTTATCATAATTGGTATCATTGTCATTAAAAGACAAGGTTTAGAGCCTGTTGGGAGGATTCCTCTCAACAGATCCATAACCTGCCAACCCTAATTCTCCATTTGTAATTTGAGCGATAGAATGACAACCGTTCCAAGTAGCAACCCTCTTTGATTATAGAGGAACAATCTTAATTATATCTGACCTTTACAGCACTTTGTAGCACCCATTAGCAATCAAGTCAAGTGCTCATTTCCTCCTTCTGGTACTTTGACCATACAATTTTTTTATATCTTGATTTGAAATTATGAATATTTGGACATTGTTTTAATTCTGCCCCCAATTTGTTCCAGAGTTTAACTCCACATACAGACACACACATACTTTTCCTAGTGGAAGACACTGCTTGAACCTTAAAGTTATCACACCCCCTCAGGTTATATCCCCCTTCTCTGCGTGCAAAAAGCATTTGCATCCTTGCAGGTAGTACATTTTTGTTGGCTTTAAATAGAAGTTGAGCAGCACTAAGCCATTTGTTGCTAAAGGTTAACGCTACATGGATTTTCAGACTAATTTGATTTCTAGATCTATGATCATAATTATTATTAGAGGCAGCCTTGTGAGTGGGTAGGAGGCTAAGTGCCTCACAGCAAGAAGGTCCCGGGATGGGTTGCAGGTGGAAACTTTCAGTGCGGAGTTTGCCTGTTATCCGTCCGTAATGTTTTACTTTTACTTTTTTTTTTTCTACCTACCACTGATGAAAAAACACTACATTAGGATCACCTCTGGGCCCTGATTCAGATTTGGATTCTCATTCCCGGTTAAAATCACAACTTACAGATTATATGTTGCTTCGTCACAAGAGCATCTGTTGTAGGATTTAAATAATAAAAAAACATGCAAGACTAATGCTATTTATGCTGTTTGTTGTCAACATAAAGTGAGACCAAGCACATTTTCAATCCCCTTATTCTGTAAATAATTGTGTGTATTTAATTCTATTGATTGTGTGAAATGTGACAAAGTGTGACTAGATAAATACTATAACAGTGTATTTGGCGTCTGCGTAGGTCGGGGATGTTGTGCCCAGATTCCCGTGTGAGAGGTGTGTTTGCAGCGTGAAGAAGGACCCTACGACCTTCCTGCATCTGTTGGACTGTGTGCCCATACCCTGTGACACAAGTTGTGCTCAGGTGAGGACTGACCCAGCTGCTGTGCATCCCGCTCCATAACAGGGTTTCTCTAATGACTGTGTGTGTGTGTGTGTGTGTGTGTGTGTGTGTGTGTGTGTGTGTGTGTGTGTGTGTGTGTACAGGGCTACGTGTACCAGGTGAAGCCAGGAGACTGCTGTGGAAAGTGTGTCCAAACCCACTGCCTGGTCAAGCTGCCCTTCATCTCCCACATTCTGCAGGTCTGTTTAAGATGACATAGGAAACGCTCTCAGGAATGTCAAGATTTCCACTTGTTCGTTTAGATCCTAACATACCATACATACAAGGAAAGTCTTGGAATGATGATTTTTTTTTAAAACATTAATGACATTTTTTATATAGATTTTTCAAATAGAAAAATAGTGTTTTACATTTACAGCCTCAAAATCTGAAGGATAGACCAATTTCATTAAACACATGATTTGAGATGGTAAATGTTACTTTTCAAATCACCAATTGTAGTGTAGCGCCTGCTGGTGGTTTTTTTGGGTGATACACACAGGAAGTTTACAGATATTCTCTACATCAGTGTTTCTCAACTGGTGGGTCAGATGGGAACATTTTCAGTGGGTCGCCAGCCTTTCCCAAAAAACATTTCTTGCAATATTTATCTACTGAAAAAAGTATTGAAGCTCTACCTGAGAGCGACTATTGTTGGATTGTTTTTATTTTTGATAATGATTTCAGCTTTTGAGACTTAAAATACTGTGTTTTCCTTACAAATGATTGTTGAATGAGCATTTAATATTAGATACAACAAATTCTATACTGTTTGGGTCGCAACTTGTCAGTTCATGGTTCTGATGCCAAATTAGAACCGCTGCTCTACATTATGTACATTATTATTACTACGTTATTTTGTAAGAAATTTATTGTAACATCCATTGAGGTTTTCTGAATTATTTCTGTGATTGGTCACACGCTGACAAATTATTCCTTTATCAACTGATATTTTACTATAATAATAATGTTTTCGTTTTATATTGAGCATTGCATTATTCCTTCCCGTAATTATATTTACATATATTTTTCTCTTCTATATACTCAGCCTGAAGAGGTGTGGAGCCCCCCTGGCGATCTCTGTGTGACGTACAAGTGTGTCCGCACTGGAAGCCAGTTCCTGACCGTGGAAGCCAGGACCAAGTGCCCGCCCTTTGACCCCAACGACTGCATCCCGGTAACAGCCTCTCTGCTCATTTAAACTTTAATTGGATATAGAAATGTAAATACATTCTCTCCGATTTGCAGGAAGCCACTTAATTCATAATCACTAGTCTACACAAAATATCACAGAAGTCACTTGTTAAACCATCTTTGTTGGATAGAGACAGCAGGAATATCTTTCAAAATATTAACTAAAAAGTTTTCATTCAAAGAAAAAAAGTGAATTATTTGTTTCTTTTGAAAACTTGGAAAAAGAACTACAGGCGATTAGACATGTTTAAGCACAAAGTATCTGTACATACATGTTTCAGGGTTACCCTATACATCACGATTGAATCTTACGTTGATATCAATATTTAACATTTGTTTGTGTCAATATTTGTACTGGATCTGTTCCATATATGCCTTTTTCTCCCCAGGGAACTGAGACTGTTGACGCCGATGGCTGCTGCAAAGTTTGTAAGTACAACAAATATTCTAACTGTACACAAGTCTGAAAGCTATGAATGACGTGAACCAACTGAGCGGATTGACCTAAATGTGTCTGTGTGGGCTTTCAGGTATCCCCAGGGGCCACCCGTGCAGCCTGTCCAGCTCCATGACAGTCCTGGAGAGCCAGGGCTGCAAGTCCACGAGGCCGGTCAACATGACGTCCTGCCGAGGGGCCTGCGGAACGTTTACTTTGTAAGTATCTTCCTCTCTCATGCCAACTAACCTCTCTGCAACCAGAGAGTAGTCTTATTCTCTTGGGCTGCTTGTTACGGCTCAGGATCATTGGAAAATTCAGCCTCTCCCATTTTAATAGAAAGGATTTTATTGCTGGCTTAGTAAAGCCTCAGGGGAGCGGAGAAACATCACGGTGAAAATCGTTCCCACGTTTGTACACCTTTTTTATATATTTCATGTTGTAGACTCTGAAGTACCTAACATGAATGTCCTGAATAAATCAGCCTCATACAGCGCCCCCTGCTGACACAGATCAATGCTGACACGTTTAGAAGCGTCATACACAGAATTATAGATGAGACATTTTTTTAAATGTAGCCAAAAATATCAGCCAATGAAAATCTCCAATAATCGACATCTGGGACAGAAAACCCACATCGGTCGACCTCTATGAGATATATTTTTATATATTTCTATGATTGAAACCTTAATAATGAATGTTAAAGTATAGGCTATTGGAAAGATAGAAATTACTTACTTAAATTACTTAAAATATTGGCCTTCATATCAGGTATTGGCTAAAAAAAATGGCTATAATCTGTTTTAGATACGGGATTTTGTATGTTGTGCGTAAATTATTCTAATATCGCCCTCTGTAATTGAAAAAGATGAATTGTTCATGTTTATGTAAATTGTGATAGTCTGAGCCTATATTTTTTTGGTAAAGGAATGGCCTTTAAAGACAAAATAATGAGATGATACTGTGTGTGGAAACGTTTAAGAACCAACCGTCCACACAATGTCCACGAAAAAGTATTCAGACAAAGACATTTTTACAAATAATGATGGCTTTCCTCTGTAGTTTGTCAGAAATATACAAGCGCCTGCCCTTCAGTGTCATCCGATTCTAGACCTGCTTTTAACCCTGGGTTCCTGTTGTGTTTCTGCAGTTTCTCGGCTCGGGTGGGCTCTCTGCAGAGCTCGTGCTCGTGCTGTCAGGAGGTGTCCACTTCCAAGCGGACGGTGGAGCTGGTGTGTCCAGACCGCTCCCGCATCTCCTTCACCTACACCCACATCGAGGCCTGCAACTGCCTCAAAGCCAAATGCACTAAGCCCGTAGGACCGTTCGACCTGCCTCACGGCGCGCAGAGATGACCTCACTTTTTATAAATAAACGTTTTGTGTGCTGCAACATTTCAGTCTTTGGCTTCTTTCTTGAACAACTGACACACTCATGACTCTTCAAAGATGAAAGTTCAAACTACTTACTGTAAAGTTACAATTTTGTTGATTATTTAAAGGCACACCATGTAACATTCTACATTTACTGTTGCCAGAAATGCACATGTGACCAGTGAGACACAGGAAATGCTTTCTTTGCAATGGACAAACAAATATTGGATTTGGACAAGAACATAATCCAAACTTTTGTAAGTTAAAAGGTCAAAAAAATGTATGTTTTACAAAATCAAAAGTGCTCATTGCAATTTAATAATCGGAGTCCATTTTAACTTGAGCAAAAAATGCATAATATTGACATTTATTGGAAATATACAGTCAACAAAAATATAAACACCTTTGTTTCTTTTCCCATTCTTCATGAGATGGACTTAAAGATCTAAAATTCATTCCAGATACACAATATTACCATTTCTCTCAAACATTGTTCACAAATCAGTCCAAATGTGTGATAGTGAGCACTTCTGCTTTGCTGAGATAATCCATCCCACCTCACAGGTGTGCCACATCAAGATGCTGATCCGATATCATGACTAGCGCACAGGTGTACCTTATACTGCCCACAATAAAAGGCCACCCTGAAATGTGCAGTTTTTTGCTTTATTGGGGGTCTGGGGACTCAGAACCAGTCAGTATCTTTAAGTCCATCTCATGAAAAATGGGAGCAGAAACAAAGGTTTCTGATTTTTGTTGAGTGTATATATATAGAGAGAGCGTATTATATATGAATATATTGTCAGTTAACCTCTAAAACTTGGTAATGATGTTGTTGTAAGACACAGGGACTGTTCTAAATGTATATCACTCACATAGCTGTGATTGAATACTATATAGGGAATAGTGTGGACATTCGGACACAGCCATGAAAATTCCAAAGTGGGTTACATATGTCATTCAAACATATTCTGCACGTGAACGCATGTAATTGGCCGAAACAAAAAAGATGATTCCTCATTGGTCGATACAGCTAAGCCCGCCTCCCTATTGCCATCTATATATCGCGCTCACTTCAGACCTCCCCGACTCACGCGTAACTTGAACATGAAGACTGAAAGTGGAGAAAAACTCTCACTTTAAGCAAAAGAAAACATTCCCAATCAAAATCAACACCGGAGAGCGAGGAAAGAAAGATCCGACCCCACTTCTGCTGGTTTCACCATTAAAAACGACTTGGTGAGTTAAAAACGTTAAGCTAAAAAACAGCTAACTGGCAGCTACGATGCTAAAGTGAAGCCTCTGTGTCATAGATCTGCAGCAGCCGTTGGAAGCGGACTGGATCTCCTTTGCTGCGCAGAGTTTGGAGGAAACTGAGGTGAGTCTGGGACTAGCTGTACCATAAAAATATATTAGGATCAGAAGCTAACCACCACCTTTTATAACTAGAACTGCTTGCTGTGCGTGTGTGTAGAAAACTTCAACGGAAAAAGGCCGTTGAATCAGCATTAATTTCTGACACATCAACATAGAATCAACATGGATTTAACAGTATTAAGCATTAATATTTCATTGATTTGACAATGAAACAATGTTCTAAAATCAACAGACCATCAATCATATTGCAGCATCTTTATTACACAATTTATTATACTGCAATACAAAAACATGACCTGCTTGACTACCAGACAACAACAAAAAACACAAGCAAATGTAACATAAAAATGCATGTGAAGAATTGTCATACTAGAAATTAACCTTTTTGTCTAAATTTAGCTTTAATGACACCAAGTATCGCTTTCTCTTGACGGCTGCTGTCTGCCCGCGGCGGCTGCTGTCACGGTAAAAACTGTGTCAATTCCAAACAAAATGAGCTGGTCCTATGACTCCCATGCAGTTAGGTCCAAGCAAAATAATTACTCAAGTCCGATTACATTTTAGGTGTTCGCAGGCTATCAATTTCCGTTGGTGATGTTTCTATTCCATCTGGAGAAAAATGTCCTTTTTCCTTCGCGTTTGTCCTTCTATTCTCCAACACATCATAACACTTTGTACCGCACGTAACAGGTAGTTTTGCGTATGACGTCTGACGCTCTCTGTGGCATTATGGGAAGTGAAGTTCTTTTCATGTAAAGTAGATATCGAATCCTCCACACTTAACTTTCATGATATGCTATGAGAATAACAATAAACGTATGCATATTCACCAAATGTTTTTTTGTTTTGCTTTATTAGGTGCTTTGCTTACATTTCTGTCTCTGCCAATTGATAATGCCACCTCTTCACAAGCTAAAGGTATGTGTTACATCTAAAATGATTATTTTTAATTACTTATATTAATACTTAATAATTAATAATTCCAATACTTATATTAAAATAATATAAGTATTGGAGAGAGAAGCTTTTCAGCTTTGAAACTGATAAAGTCTTACCTCAGATCATCGATGAGCCAAGAAAGACTGAGAGGACTGGTACTTATATCAATATTAGTTGTGCAAGCTAAAGTCCGCAAGCGTTGCTAAACTTCATATTGGATGGTTATTCTATGACAAAAAAATCCTGGCTGTACATTGTTAAAATAGTTTGTGTTATACACCATTTTAATACCTTTCTTTTAATTCAACATAAATTGTATAGTTCAAGATAAAAAACAAAACAATGCTCAGCATAAAGAGAAGACAGTTCTTAAGAATGATAATATAAATAATCATACTTTTTTACCTTGTTTTTGCCTTGTTGACCAAATAAACATCAAATTGTGTCATTTCCATCAACAATGCCTCAGTGAAGACACTGTGCCCTTTACTACACTCTAGTGGCCACTTTGTATAGCGTACTACAGAGTAATTCATGACTCTTAAAATGCACCAGAATACAAGAAATTCCATCTGATTAAAAAAAAAAAAATTTGAGCAAGGACTTGGGGCCTCACTTCACTCTTTTGCCTAGGGTCCCCAAATATCTTGAAACGGCCCTGCCTACACATGATAGATATTGTGCTGAAAACAACTGATATATATACTAACTCTATATTCCACGTCTATTACATATATTTCCCCAACATTCATTGGTGAAAATAACTAATTTGATTTAGAAATAGCAAATAAGTTGTACTTTGCATTGTTTATTTTGCAAAGGTTTAGTCCAGCTGCTCGCCCTATTGAGAAGCTTTAGCAAGGAAGTCCAATAGCATTAATGTGTGTCTTTTTTTTTTGTGTGCCTGATCTTTTCACGACAGTCTGAATGACACAGATCCAATGTTTTCAAATGCGACCCAGGCACTTGGATATGTCCTAAACCCAATACATATATCATTTGCAAAGCGACTTCAGTCTGAACAGCCAGGTTAGAGGCAAAGAAAAGCGAAGAGTCATGTCTTTTTCAGCCAAATCCAAGAAAGGATGACCACCTCTGGAGGCAGCCAAGTTGAATATGTCTCAGACAATGACGACGACGTTTAATCTGTCCACCAGAAACGACTACATGGAAAGGTACAGAAAAAGATGCAACACAAGGAAAATAAGCAACAGTAAAAAAACACGAGTAACATCGGGCTACATGAGCAACTGTAAAAATTCCTCATGTCAACAGCCAAAGTCTGGTCTGGTCCAGATAAGTCGGTTTGAGTGTAGTTCAGCTGTTCAGTCGGTCAATGCGGGGCAAAAGCAGCCAGTGACGGTGCTCGTGTCGCGGGGACCAAGTATACAGTGCCTTGCGAAAGTACTAATACACCTTGAACTTTTGCACATTTTGTCATGTTTACAACCCTAAACATAAAGATTTTATTTTGATTTTTTTACTGAAAGTTCACACACAAGTAACAGACAACTGTGAAGTGAAAGCAAAATGATACATGATTGTTATTTTTCAAAAAATAGAAAAGTGGGGCGTGCATAAGTATTCATACAGCATTGTCTGAGTGCATTAAATTGCTTTTATAACATTCCTAATGACTGCAGAATGTCCACACCTTGCCCTAACCATTAAATAGAGGCCACCTGTACGTTATCTACTCTCAGTATAATTCCAGCTGTTCTATGAGGGCCTCAGAGCTATGGTCGGAGTGTATTAGTCACTAAACAACATCATGAAGGCCAAGGAGCTCACCAGAGAGGTCAGGGATAAAGTTGTGAAGAAGTTTAAAGCAGCGTTAAATTATACAAAGATTTCCCAAGATTTGAACATCTCAGAGCACTGTTCAATCCATCATTTGGAAATGGAAAGAGTATAGCACCACTGCGAACTTACCAAGACACGGGCGTCCACCAAAACTAACAGACCGAACAAGGAGAGCACTGGTCAGAAATGCAACCAAGTGCCCCAAGATAACTCTGGACAATTCAACCTGAAATAGACTCACACAGACGAAAGCAGTGATTAGGGAGATTATTGATGTTTTGGCGATCAGACCCCGGCGGTAGACATCGATGTACAAGTCAGTGTAGTTAAACAGCTTGGAGTTAGGGATGTCTTCCCCCGGAGCCTGGACACTGGTGGTGTAGAAGATCATCGAAATGCTCGGGTAGCGCCGAGATGAAAGAGCGGAGATGGGGTGGAGGCGGGTCGCAGCGCAGCTGGGAAGCGAACAGATCATGATTGCTGGCGCTTAAAAGCGAGACCGATGGAGATGATTGGCTGCTACGGAGGTGCGGCTCTGATGCTGATGAGGAGGTGTAGACCTTTCAGGAGCGATCATTGGCTGAAGGTTGATGATGCTGTGTTCGTCTACCAGGCTGAATTACCGCCTAGGCTTCATTAGCTCACGGCACTGTGAGCTAATGTCGTGTGAAAAGTGTACGTACATAGTTTACCTCGTCCATGGATGGCAAGAGACATCTGGTGACTAGGCTGTTTACCTTAAACCTCATACATCTAAAGATTCTCTGAACATATGGGCCTTGCATCTGCAATAGCAAAGGATCCCTATTGGGTTGCACTGTATAGCACATGGCTGCATTTAGATCTCGCGTTGCGCACGTAACTGCAAGCAGACAACATTCCATAGGTTATATTATTAGCAAGCAGATAAACTAATACCACAACAGTTTGTGGAACAAGTTCGTGGATTGGAGGAGACGAGAGCGGAAACTTGTTTGCACTGTGCGTTTTCACTGGGCTGTTTGTAGAGCGACATATTACATACTTGAACCAGAAAGCGAATTGCCGGGGATGTGATTTGTGAGGAAAAGATTTGTGAGCAACATCCTCCAGAAAAGCATCATCCGCTTTTAAACGCATGTATGAAATTATGCCAAAGAATAAGATTATCATACTACTCTACTCTACTTTACCTGCATTTGAAATGTTTCCACCAGCCCACGTTACGGTTAACTGGTACTTTTTTAGTACCTGCTTGGCCCAGGTACTAACCAGGCCAAGCAGGTACTGTTTCCATGGATACAGCTAAAAGCAAAGCCATATTTATAGATACGCCCTGGTAACCATGGATACAGTATCCGATTCTCCAGAGTAATGGAAACACAACCAGTTCCAGTAGAGTAGAACCAAACCAGTGGAGTAGAGTTCACCTTCCAAGCACATCCAGGTCTAGATAAAGATCAAATTAGGTCTAAAATGCTAGATTTGACTAACTTAAGTTTAAACTGGGTGTAACTATGTTGATTGCATAATTTTTCAAATTTCAGACATTGGATCAGTTTTCATCCTTAACTTATACATTTTCCATTGGAAAAAAATATATAAACCTTATTATTACAATAGCATAATTAACATAACAATTAGCATACTTATGTTACTGGGATACAGATTTATAAGGAAATGTAAATTTAAAGCCCATTTTCTCAATGTTTTTTTCCTACTAAGTGGCAAAATCGGCACATGAAATAATTTGTATAATTCATAGTTCAATTTACTTTGCTTTGAATGCGAAAAAACAAGGCGTTTACAGATGTTTTCCAAGATATCCACCTCTGATAAATGTTTGATCTAATATTTGACAAACCTTGGTCTATCTATTATTCAGATTTGAGCGATCATTTAATATGTGAATTGTTTTTGTATGGGGGAAAAAAATAGAAAAATGGGGGGAAAACCGGAAATACATTTACCCCCTCAAATAGATATCTCACAATGCATTTTTTTGCATTGCAGTTGCTGTGAGCAGCTCATCTCTCCTCAGACCTGACTTGTAACTTCATTGGGAGGGTGGATGTCTCCAGGTCGTTTCCATGGAGATGTTGACTAAAGGCAGCAAAAAATGAGGATTAAACAGGTGTGTATTTTATTGCCATAGCAGAGCTTGTGCATTACCATAAGTGCAGTTGCAGGTTTGGCCTGTAGGGTCTGGAGTGGCGCTACCCTTTAAACACAACTAACGATAGTAATAGTATTAGAATTGATATTCTTTCAACACCTTTAACTGATCATAGAGCTGTAACATAAAGACATGAAGCTCCTCTTAATGGAAAATGAGTAACTCTTTTGAAACATGATGTAAAACAAGGAATGAGCATTGGGCAAATTCCAACTTTACTGGCATAAGGTTCAGCAAGAACTTTTGTTTGGGATAATTGGTAGCTTGTCAAATTTGAAATGGATAAGTACCTAAGAAAGTATAGCAGTGACCTGGATCAATCTAAATGGAAATATGAAGAAAAGGGTTTTTGGGAAATACATTTATCATTGCGAATGTGCAAAAATGAGCTTTTAGAAAGAACTTCAATCACAGCTGTGTGACTGATTTAGAACAGTGTCTGTGTCTTACAACATCATTTGTACCCAGTTTTAGAAGCTTACTGACAGTATATATTATCTCTATATTTGTGTGTGTGTGTCTGTGTAGTCTCTGTGTGTGTGTGTGTGTGTGTGTGTATATATATATATATATATATATATATATATATTACAGTATATAATATACATTTCCAATAAATTTCAATAATATGCATTGCTCATGTTAAAATAGACACCGATTATTAAATTATTATATTAACAAGTGCATTTTACATTTTTTACTATTCATTTTACGGTTTAAGTGCAATGAGCACTTTTGATTTTGTAAAAGCATAAATTTGTTTTGACATTTTAACTCCTGTGAAATATATTTTTCTAACCTTTTACTTTAAAGTTTGGATTATGTTCATGTCCAATTCCATTATTTCTTTGACCATTGCAAAGATGGCATTTCCTGTGTCTCACTGGTCATATGTGCATTTCTGGTAGTAAATGTAGAATGTTACATGGTGTGCCTTTTTAAATAATCAACAAAATTGTAAGTAGTTATGACTCTTCAAAGATGAAAGTTCAAAGTGTGTCAGTTGTTCAAGAAAGAAGCCAAAAACTAAAATGTTGCAGCACATAAAACGTTTATTTATAAAAAGTGAGGTCATTTAGAGGCAGGTCGAACGGTCCTACGGGCTTAGTGCATTTGGCTTTGAGGCAGTTGCAGGCCTCGATGTGGGTGTAGGTGAAGGAGATGCGGGAGCGGTCTGGACACACCAGCTCCACCGTCCGCTTGGAAGTGGACACCTCCTGACAGCACGAGCACGAGCGCTGCAGAGAGCCCACCCGAGCCGAGAAACTGCAGAAACACAACAGGAACCCAGGGTTAAAAGCAGGTCTAGAATCGGATGACACTGAAGGGCAGGCGCTTGTATATTTCTGACAAACTACTGAGGTAAGCCATCATTATTTGTAAAAATGTCTTTGTCTGAATACATTTTTGTGGACATTGTGTGGACGGTTGGTTCTTAAACGTTTCCACACACAGTATCATCTCATCTTTTCTTTAAAGGCCATTCCTTTACCAAAAAAATATAGGCTCAGACTATCACAATGTACATAAACATGTACAATTCATCTTTTTCAATTACAGAGGGCGATATTAGAATAATTTACGCACAACATACAAAATCCCGTATCTAAAACAGATTATAGCCATTTTTTTTAGCCAATACCTGATATGAAGGCCAATATTTTAAGTAATTTAAGTAAGTAATTTCTATCTTTCCAATAGCCTATACTTTAACATTCATTATTAAGGTTTCAATCATAGAAATATATAAAAATATATCTCATAGAGGTCGACCGATGTGGGTTTTCTGTCTCAGATGTCGATTATTGGAGATTTTATTATTGGCTGATATTTTTGGCTACATTTAAAAAAATGTCTCATCTATAATTCTGTGTATGACGCTTCTAAACGTGTCAGCATTGATCTGTGTCAGCAGGGGGCGCTGTATGAGGCTGATTTATTCAGGACATTCATGTTGGGTACTTCAGAGTCTACAACATGAAATATATAAAATAGGTGTACAAACGTGTGAACGATTTTCACCGTGATGTTTCTCCGCTCCCCTGAGGCCTTACTAAGCCAGCAATAAAATCCTTTCTATTAAAATGGGAGAGGCTACATTTTCCAATGATTCTGAGCCGTAACAAGCAGCCCAAGAGAATAAGACTACTCTCTGGTTGCAGAGAGGTTAGTTGGCATGAGAGAGGAAGATACTTACAAAGTAAACGTTCCGCAGGCCCCTCGGCAGGACGTCATGTTGACCGGCCTCGTGGACTTGCAGCCCTGGCTCTCCAGGACTGTCATGGAGCTGGACAGGCTGCACGGGTGGCCCCTGGGGATACCTGAAAGCCCACACAGAGACATTTAGGTCAATCCGCTCAGTTGGTTCACGTCATTCATAGCTTTCAGACTTGTGTACAGTTAGAATATTTGTTGTACTTACAAACTTTGCAGCAGCCATCGGCGTCAACAGTCTCAGTTCCCTGGGGAGAAAAAAGGCATATATGGAACAGATCCAGTACAAATATTGACACAAACAAATGTTAAATATTGATATCAACGTAAGATTCAATCGTGATGTATAGGGTAACCCTGAAACATGTATGTACAGATACTTTGTGCTTAAACATGTCTAATCGCCTGTAGTTCTTTTTCCAAGTTTTCCAAAGAAACAAATAATTCACTTTTTTTCTTTGAATGAAAACTTTTTAGTTCATATTTTGAAAGATATTCCTGCTTTCTCTATCCAACAAAGATGGTTTAACAAGTGACTTCTGTGATATTTTGTGTAGACTAGTGATTATGAATTAAGTGGCTTCCTGCAAATCGGAGAGAATGTATTTACATTTCTATATCCAATTAAAGTTTAAATGAGCAGAGAGGCTGTTACCGGGATGCAGTCGTTGGGGTCAAAGGGCGGGCACTTGGTCCTGGCTTCCACGGTCAGGAACTGGCTTCCAGTGCGGACACACTTGTACGTCACACAGAGATCGCCAGGGGGGCTCCACACCTCTTCAGGCTGAGTATATAGAAGAGAAAAATATATGTAAATATAATTACGGGAAGGAATAATGCAATGCTCAATATAAAACGAAAACATTATTATTATAGTAAAATATCAGTTGATAAAGGAATAATTTGTCAGCATGTGACCAATCACAGAAATAATTCCGAAAACCTCAATGGATGTTACAATAAATTTCTTACAAAATAACGTAGTAATAATAATGTACATAATGTAGAGCAGCGGTTCTAATTTGGCATCAGAACCATAAACTGACAAGTTGCGACCCAAACAGTATAGAATTTGTTGTATCTAATATTAAATGCTCATTCAACAATCATTTGTAAGGAAAACACAGTATTTTAAGTCTCAAAAGCTGAAATCATTATCAAAAATAAAAACAATCCAACAATAGTCGCTCTCAGGTAGAGCTTCAATACTTTTTTCAGTAGATAAATATTGCAAGAAATGTTTTTTGGGAAAGGCTGGCGACCCACTGAAAATGTTCCCATCTGACCCACCAGTTGAGAAACACTGATGTAGAGAATATCTGTAAACTTCCTGTGTGTATCACCCAAAAAAACCACCAGCAGGCGCTACACTACAATTGGTGATTTGAAAAGTAACATTTACCATCTCAAATCATGTGTTTAATGAAATTGGTCTATCCTTCAGATTTTGAGGCTGTAAATGTAAAACACTATTTTTCTATTTGAAAAATCTATATAAAAAATGTCATTAATGTTTTAAAAAAAAATCATCATTCCAAGACTTTCCTTGTATGGTATGTTAGGATCTAAACGAACAAGTGGAAATCTCGACATTCCTGAGAGCGTTTCCTATGTCATCTTAAACAGACCTGCAGAATGTGGGAGATGAAGGGCAGCTTGACCAGGCAGTGGGTTTGGACACACTTTCCACAGCAGTCTCCTGGCTTCACCTGGTACACGTAGCCCTGTACACACACACACACACACACACACACACACACACACACACACACACACACACACACGCACACACAGTCATTAGAGAAACCCTGTTATGGAGCGGGATGCACAGCAGCTGGGTCAGTCCTCACCTGAGCACAACTTGTGTCACAGGTTATGGGCACACAGTCCAACAGATGCAGGAAGGTCGTAGGGTCCTTCTTCACGCTGCAAACACACCTCTCACACGGGAATCTGGGCACAACATCCCCGACCTACGCAGACGCCAAATACACTGTTATAGTATTTATCTAGTCACACTTTGTCACATTTCACACAATGAATAGAATTAAATACACACAATTATTTACAGAATAAGGGGATTGAAAATGTGCTTGGTCTCACTTTATGTTGACAACAAACGGCATAAATAGCATTAGTCTTGCATGTTATTTAAATGATGCTCTTGTGACGAAGCAACATATAATCTGTAAGTTGTGATTTCAACCAGGAAAGTTCCCCTGTGATTGGGAATGAGAATCAAAATCTGAATCAGGGCCCAGAGGTGATCCTAATGTAGTGTTTTTTCATCAGTGGTAGGTAGAAAAAAAAAAGTAAAAGTAAAACATTACGGACGGATAACAGGCAAACTCCACACTGAAAGTTTCCACCTGCAACCCATCCCGGGACATTGCTGTGAGGCACTTGGCCTCCTACCCACTCACAAGGCTGCCTCTAATAATAATTATGATCATAGATCTAGAAATCAAATTAGTCTGAAAATCCATGTAGCGTTAACCTTTAGCAACAAATGGCTTAGTGCGCAAGAGGTTTCTGGCTAACTTCCTGTTGGCCAGGGTAGTGGAAAAACTACTTCCTGTCCACATTTCAACGTAACACATGAATAAAATAAGATGTAAAAATAGAAGAAAGATTAAATAAATGTCAAATCAACTGTGTTTCATAAACAATTTTCAGATGGTGGTGATTTTACCATTTGTTAGCATCAAATGAACATTAGCCTTTAGCTTCAAAGCTAAAGCACTTGCAGAAGTTGCCCCCGGTGAAGTATTTAAATCCTGAGTACATGTTTTGATCATGTTGTAAGAAGTGTTGGGCAAGTTACTAAGGCTAATATGTTTGTATTACATAATTACTGTTTCAAAAATGTAGTTGAGTTGCACTACTTTGAGTTACTTTTGGCTAAATATAAACTGATAATAGTAATCATGCCACTGAACAGAAGTGCAGTCAGAGATTTCCTTTCTGTTCGCTTTCCCCCATTCTCTCGTGTTTTGTTCTGACAACACGAACAACATGCAACTGCAAATCTTATACCAGTGTCCAACTTGATTTGGCATGCTGCATTTTATTTGGGGGGAGTTTCTCATTTTAAAGGCTCTTGTAACTTGAGTTACTCATGTGAGTAATATGTTATATTCCTTAGTTACTGAAAAAAGTAATATTTTTTGTAACTCTTTACTTTTGTAATATGTTACCCCCAACACTGGCTGTGAGCAATTATTCAGCAGATAATCTTTTTCAGCCAAATACTATTTAAGTATTTATTTCAGCTCAACATGGTTAACGCCATAGAAATAAAAAGGAGAAGTGGCGTTTGATCCTAACATATGCAGACAGTTAGCAAGTCGGCTAGTCCGGGAGACTTTTCAGGTCTGTTAGCATTAGCCATCAAACATCGCAAATTATGAACAATCCAGATGTTTTCAGCTGTCGTCAACCATCGACCACAAAAGTTAGTATTTTTTGTGCTAATAACAGAAACTCGCTGCCATATTGATGTCTATCGGTATATGGCTACTGTAAATAAACGGTTTAACATAATGTACTACATGAACAACCTGGATGACCAAGAAGCTACATTGATTTAATGTCCTATATGTGCTATAGCAATTGATAAATAGTGTGTAAAAGTCTCAAATCATCCCTATGGATGGTTGTAGTGCTGACCAGAAAAGTAATCTGTGTTTAGTTCATTTTGACAGCCCATTTCTGTTTTTTTAAACACACTCTTCCCATTATAAGTCCAGGAGCACATTGCATATGTTGGTCTTGAGTAAGTGAGGAAGTGCAAGTACTCACCTCATACTCACGGTTTCTGAATATACACACAGGCTTCGGCACTGCGAAAGGAATACGATTGTTAATTTTCTCTTTTACTGCAGTCAAAGTGAAGAAAGCTTTATGAGACTCTTACCACACTCATATTTATCACAGCACACTCCGTTCGTTGTTTTTAAGATCATTCCAAGAGGACATGAAGGCACACTGCTGCATCGAGTTTTATCACACTCTGTTTGGAGACAGGTCACATTAGAATTCATGGTATTAATGCAAAATGTCTGTTTGCAATCGCCAAAGTCTAGTCTACATCTACTATCAAAGGCTGCAAATCTTCTAAATATTGTATATTGGGGGCAATGATTAGAGTCAAGAAAACTTGAAGGAGAACAAGGACCATAGAGCCTTCTATCGATTGCCTCTTAGATGTTATGAGTTATCTGGTTGGCGTAATTGAAATTTTAAATGAAAAAGAGACAGTCGTCTGAACAGCTTTTTGACGGATCCCAAAGACTTGGCTCCCAGTAAAAGAGCCGTAAATCCCATCACTAATTCAGGATATGTTTAAGAAATAGTAAAAATCCCATAAACACTACGTACCTCTAACTCCCTTTAATATTTGTGAACACAGGATCGGACTTACCACACCTCACCCTGGGGCAACAGTCCACAATGTCAGTGACCAGCACTTGTGCGGGATGGTCACATTTAATGTAAGGCAGCGGGGGGCAGTTCTTAGGTTCACACACGACCTGTAGAGTTTCCTCATCACAGCGGCACGACTCACAGCCCACAGTCCATTTGTCATTAGCCTGTCAAGACAATGATGATTACTCCTCAGCCAACTGAAACAGCCATACAGTCTACAATGAAAACTTACTTTCTTGTATTTGCCATTTGGTAATCGACAAATTTCTGTTAATGAAGACAAAAAAAAACATAAGTAAACCAAGTTCACTGCTCTTTACAGATTAAAGTCAGGTGTACGGATCTCACCACAGGTGGACACACACTCTCTGGAGTAGGCGGACAGTAGCGTGGTACCGCTGGGACAGTAGCAGCCTTCAAGTCTTCGGTTTAATAACATGGCAGTAAAGTCATTTCTGGAGTGGATGAACTTGTGGTTAAACCTGGAACACATATAGTTGGGTTAAATCATTTTTTATTATGATATCAAAAAAAGATACATGAATGGACTTCTTTGGACAGTCTGTAATGTCTATTGGTGGCATTTTTTTAATCCGGGATGGTAATATTTCATTCACTGTAGCAAATGGTCAAAAAGTTTACCCAATATATTTCATTTCAAAGTAACACTGAAATATTATTTTCAAACTTTAGAAAATCTCCCCAATAAAAAAGCTGAATCTATATATGATCAATTAAACTGTTGATTTACATGACTCTTATTTAAACGTATACTGCTTTGACCTGTTTCAATATTTGTTATTCCTTGATGATTTTATTGTAACCCTTATTTCTCTAATGAAGATAATTAACTATTGCTTGATAAAAAAAAGACACTTTACCAGGAGTCACAGGTGGGCTCCACAGGAGGGCCACAGGCGTCATAGACTTTGGGACCGGTACATGTGTAATCTACATTAGCCCAAGAAGAAGACATGGAGGAATTCAGTCAAAGACAGGCCAAGTTTCTTCACATAATATATTAATCGCTTTTTTCAAACAGAAAAGTAAATGGCATTCTGTACCTACGATGTAAGGCTGCACAATGTATCGCAAAAAAATATCAATGAACAAAACAGTTTTAGTTAAACATTTCCTAATTTTGTTTAATTTTACCCTCGTCTTGATCCTGATTTTTATGAGTTCTGCTAGCTGAAAAACTTGCGATTTGTGTTTAAATAAAATGCAACAATAGTGTTGAAATGGTTAGGTAAAATGTCGTAGTAATATCGTTATCGCTGTATCGCATATGGCAAGTTACTTCAGTATCGTGTAGCCCCACTACAAAGCCCTTGACACGTTATATTACATGCAGGTTGGATGAAGCATGAGTTTTTAAGGCCACAACACTATGAAAGTAAAACTACCACCTCTGTAGTTAATGAACCCCTTGAGTCACACATGAAGATAATGTTACATTGTACATTTATAACGTTTATCCCAGACAATTTTGAAATATGACACAAAGGCATTTACAGAATATTTTGTGCATAAGATATGTCTTAATGTGTGGTTCACTAAGCTCAGTATCAACTATCGTCCAATGTCGCAACCAATGGGCGAGGAACGTGCTTTTCTATGGTCCTTAGGGCGGGGAGCTGACATTGCTGTAATACCACCCCCTTGTGGCCAGGGGTGACTCCAAGAGACACTTTGGAGCATTGATTCTAATGAGACTTCCGACCTCCCAAGAACGGTTTGAAAGCCTGGCTCCAAAGAGTTTGAACTTTTTCTCAAAAATGCTATGACCCACGTGACAACGCTGGGGTAGGGGAAATATTTTGAACCTCGCTGTTTTTTATTTATCAACCCGAAAAAGAGAACCCCTTTCCAGTGCATTGACTGGCTCCAGAGCCTGTCAATCACGCTCTGGAGCTCTGTGGAGGCTCCGCTCCAGGAGCGCAGGGTTTCCCGCCTTTTTGCCCTTTTAAGGAACAGGCTGCGTAGGAGGAGTCTGAGCGGCCGTAAGTTTCACAGAGGACTCGGGACCTTTTCTATGAATGGGGCTGAATAGGTATTAATCTATCTCTAATTATTATATCTATGGTTGCAACACAACTGGACCTTTCACTGAGGTCCATAAACCGCATTGATGTGAATAGGACAGTTTTGCTGGAACACATGAATTACAGCTATTCTTTGACAGTAGTGATGAAGGGAGTGCGTACCGCAGATGCCGTCGGTGGCGCTCCTCCAGTCGACGCACACTCCGGCCTGAGAGCACGAGAGGGCGTACATCTGTAAGCTCAGGCAGCCCTCGCTCGCCTTCCTGGAGCTACGCACGTCATGAACACAGGCGGTGTAGAAGGATTGGAAGCCCACTACACCGTGGCAGTCCTCGAACACACTGCAGACGACACGAGCAGACGGTCACAATATCCAATAAGGAGTGATATGATGATATAAAAGTGAATCACGACACATCCAATTGTGATCTTGTAATTGTATTATTCATTGCTTTTCTTTTAATGGTCTGCTCAATTACAACAAAGCGTAAACTAACCAAAGAAACAGCTGAAGTGTGGATACATTTTGATTCAACTTTGATTAAATGTCAAAAAATAAATGTACATTCCAGTGTTGTTTTATACCTGCTCTTCATTATGTCACAGATGGTGGTATCCCAAGCAGGAGGTAGTAGAGAGGGATTGGGAGGTGGGTGACAGTATTTGTCTTTGGTGTGCCACCCGTGGGCCATTTGCTGACAATGGTTTTTCTGAGTGTCGGGCACGATGCAGTCGTCTCCACGATTATTGTTGCACTTTCCTGGAAACATTGAGGCTTTAATATACTCATCTAAAGGGAATGAGTGTGTGAAGAGTGTAAAGAGGCGTACCACACTGGCCCTCGGTATGGCTGCCGAACAGACTAAACGGCAGAAGGATGCTGTAGGCGCGTGCGGAGAAGGTGATCTTGGCCATGATTTTGGGAATGAGCAGCACCGAGGTGATGCCTGTGGTGGTGATGCGGATCTCTGCATTTTGGAACGCACGGCTTACAGGCTTGTCGTTCACTAGGACCTGCAAACAGAGCTCATGTAAGTTTTTTGTGCTTACCACTATGTACAATAGGCCTCATTCATGAAACGGTCTTACGCACATATTTTACAGCAATTTAATAGAGAAAAGTCTGGAATAAAAGTTATTTCTATTTGAACTTTTAAGCTGACAGGAAGTGACATAGGTAGAGGTGAAGTTCCATAGCACCCATTGACATAACATGGTTGGCACGGCAACAGTTTAAAATTGTTTGTCTCCATCTATGTCCCTTTCTGTCAGTGTCCAATAAGGAAGTGAAACTATAAACATCTCATAAATTGACGCTAAAGAAACTGGGTACAATGTTTAGCAAAATCTTAGCAAAAATTGTGCCTAATTTGATTCTTGGCATTCACAAAATCTGTTCTTAAATTAAAGTGTTCTTTCCGAAAGAACAAATCCTAACAGTTCTAAGGACTCCTATGCACAAATGAACCCTAATATTCTAATTAATTTCGCATGGTGAACAACTTTGCACAATTTGTTTTCTTTTCTGCCTCCAGGTGCAGCCTTTGTAATCATAAGGAGGAAAAAGACATGACAGCTCCTGTAGATATTGGATTATTTGACAAACGGACATTTGATGAGGATTTCAGCTGCATCAGAGCAGGTTGGTCAGATGTTTGTCAGTTTACTATCTTTGGTAAACTTCTGTCATAATGCTAAACTCTGCGTTAGCCACTAACGCTTATCTTGTAGCTGCTAACTTTAGCAGCGTCTGCTGCTTCGATGCCTACACGTGGTGTGGCGTGTGTTGGGGGTGAGGCGAGGGGAGCTGTGGTGCTTGTCTTTAGAAAAGGTTAGCTCGCTGTTTCTAACGATGCAATGTGAGAATAAAGCTATTCCAGTCGGGCAAAATGGAGTAGCTGAGGGTGGCTTTAACATTGATTCTTTTATTTTTTACATCGATTCACATTTTACGCATATTAAATCAAGTTTAATTAATAATTTTAATTTTCGATGAATCCTTACATCCCTATTAATAAGTACTGAGTACTTCTGGCCTCTGATTATGCTCTTGTCATGCCCATAAATGGACATTGTGAGGGCATGCCTTCATATTTCGATGATCAATATGATGTTAATTTTTTTTATATATATATTGGTGTGTATTTGGCCTTTCGGTGTCCCAGCAGCTGTATGAGTGGTTAGTGGTTAGCATCTTTACTTTCCATCACAGTCACCTCTATAACTCTACAGGAACAATTGTGTTTTAGGGTTTCTGGTAGGTTCTCTGCTGATGGAACCATCTCCATGGTTACAAATACAGTACATTCTATCCAGAAAACCTACCAGAAATCCTACAACACCTGGAACATGTAGAGGCCCCTGTGATGGAAAGTAAAGGTGCTATGCACCCATACAGCCATTGGGACACAAAAAGGTCAATAAAAAGTTGCATAATGCACCTTTAGCCTGTTATATCTGCCAGATTAGGTTTAGAGTTAGAGAGTTTCAAAGTGTATTAACAGGAGAGCTTACAGCCTATGTGCCAGTGTGATTCCTCATTTGAAAGGCAAGACCTTCTAGTTTCTAAAAAGAAACTGTAAGAATTTACAAAACATTTGCCGTTCCTAACCCTAATCATAATCCTAACCCCGACCCTAAACCGAAGATAACCCTAACTCCCTAATTAAGGGGGGATGGTAAGTGACAGGTTAAGAAAGAGTGTATAAATGAGGCCCAATAAAATGATAATAAATAAAGAAAAATAACAATATGCACTTAAAAAAAAGACTTGCCACAGTGACCAAAGCACAAAAGGTTGACAACCTTTATGCAAAAATGATATGATCTAGACCAGCTCTTACCACATTGGTGGGGATGTTGTTGGCGTTGTGCTGGCTCATGTAGATCTTGTATTGGTTGTAGAACACTGTGATGGATTGAACGCAGGTGGAGTAGGACTCAGCGCACTCGCCGTTACTGACCATCACGCTGAAGCCATACCGAGGGAACACCTCCTTCACGAGCCAATACGAACAGCTGCCCTGGAAGCTGTAGTAGGTTCCATCGAACGTCAGATAGTGCGGGTCTCCCCAGCCGTAACAGAGACCTTCAGATGTAAATGCAGAGACGTTGTTAATAAATCAGCGCTAAAAGCTTTAATATGCAGTAGATTTGTCGTCGTGTAAATATCTACATTGACCATGGTGAGTAAGTGAACTGAGCAAGTGTTAAGTGTCTACCAAGGAGTTATCTCTTCTGTTCTGTATAATTCTCAACTTCCTCTGACAAATAAAGAAAAAGGTAACCAATGGATACCAGGTAAACTATACAGAAATCTAAATTGGGGTAATATGGCCAAATAATTACAATGCATTAAAAGAGTTTAGATTAAAAGTAATGGCGCAACCACGCAATCATCCACTATTACTGTTTCCCAAGACCCTACAGTGGCACCCATATCTTCTATATTTGTACCACAGTCCAGCCACACCAGGCAGAACTCAGGTGCAGGCTTTAGTGCCCTAGATAGAGAAATATTTGTTTTGTAGCTCAGACTTACATTGGCATTCATAATGGAAGCAGCAGCCATCCTTGGTATAGACTTTGGCTGGGGGGAGGTTATTAGCACACATGATGGGCTTAGGACTGGGACACACAACAGGCCTAATAGTGACTTGCCCATCTTTACAAGTCGCAATACGACAGGCACTCTTCTTCCAAGTCTCTCCATCCTGCAACAACACCAGATTGGATTAAACTTGGCCTGGATCCCAGTTGAAAAAATGTATAGAAGGAAGAATAGAGTTTAGGGATGTGCCGGAGCCGATACTGGAAAAAATAAGTTATCAGGTATCGGCTACAAATAGTTTATTCTGAACCGATACTTGTTTACTAGCAACATCATGCTAGCGCCAGGGCTTATGTCAACTAATCAAAGCTGGGACAGAAATAAAATAGCTACAGCTGGAGTGGCTAAGTGTTTAATTTTAGTTTATGAAATGCTATTAAAGAATAACTGATCTAACACGTTTGTAATGCACAAGTTATAATGATCAGATCACAACAACAAATGTGTTGCACAGACCAGAGATAGCTACAAGCTAATTTTCATCTGTAGTCCCTGGGCAGAGGAAGAGTGACGGCAGGTTTATACAGGTTTAAATATAACATACAGATAAAGCACCGGCAAAAGGATCAACAACAACAATTCAAATGCAATATTTATAGTGTTTAGTTAGCTATACTTGCTTAGTTATTTGCGCATTGTTTATAATAAAAAAAACATTTTTAAGAAATACCCTGACTAACCAGGTTTGTGCTAATAATTACAAATCTGACCGTCTTTCAACCACTTCTACAGGTTAAGTTTAAACTGTTGCAAGGTGCCACTCTCTCGAACGGTTAATGGTAAAGAGTTCCACATCCCTGCATCCTTCACAGAGAAGCAATTCTGTCCAAAAGTAAAGGACCTAAAGTTTATAGACATACCTTTCTGGGTGGTTTCAGATGTAAACAGTCTTTTCGTGGCGGGCTGGGGGTAATGCACTGGTAATGAGAGACCACAATGACACACTTTTCATTGCAATAGCCGACGTAACAGTAGCCCGAGGGGTCAGTGTAGTTGTAGACGATCGAACCTGGTAAAATACAATTGCATGTTTATTACAAAAAATCTGCATATTAAACAAAGCATGGCATCATTTTAGTAAAATAGTAATTATACAACAGTGAAAATCATACCTGGAGGAAAGACAACGCCATGGTGAAAGCAGTGACAATTGGAGGTAGGGGTGAGGCGAGTGGTTGTTGACTCAGTTGTGGGGTGGCAAGTGGTGGTGGAAGTTGTATGTCGTTCACAACACTTGACTCGAATCTCATAATCGAGACACATGCGTTTGAGACCTTGCTGATTATTTTGGCACACAAGACCATTGTCTGTGTCACAGGAAAGTACTTGTCCTAACTGAGCAAGGGACAGTCCTGGGTACAAAACTGCTCTGCACTCGATGGCTATGGGAGATGAACAAATGGGGAATCCAGCAGCGATGATGCCCGAAATGGACTCTACCTCTTGGCCAAATGGCCCAGGAGTAGGTTTCCCGAGGTTGAACCATTGTGACCACTCAGCGGGTCTGTTACCAGGACATTCGGTGGTAGAAGGTGGGGGGGTGAGGCAAGTGGTTGTTGACTCAATTGTGGGGTGGCAAGTGGTGGTGGCAGTTGTATGGTGTTCACAACACTTGACTCGAATCTCATAATCGAGACACATGCGTTTGAGACCTTGCTGATTATTTTGGCACACAAGACCATTGTCTGTGTCACAGGAAAGTACTTGTCCTAACTGAGCAAGGGACAGTCCTGGGTACAAAACTGCTCTGCACTCGATGGCTATGGGAGATGAACAAATGGGGAATCCAGCAGCGATGATGCCCGAAATGGACTCTACCTCTTGGCCAAATGGCCCAGGAGTAGGTTTCCCGAGGTTGAACCATTGTGACCACTCAGCGGGTCTGTTACCAGGACATTCGGTGGTAGAAGGTGGGGGGGTGAGGCAAGTGGTGGTGGCAGTTGTATGGCGTTCACAACACTTGACTCGAATTTCATAATCGAGACACATGCGTTTGAGACCTTGCTGATTATTTTTGCACACAAGACCAGTGTCTGTGTCACAGGTAAGTACTTGTCCTAACTGAGGAAGGGACAGTCCTGGGTACAAAACTGCTCTGCACTCGATGGCTATGGGAGATGAACAAATGGGGAATCCAGCAGCGATGATGCCCGAAATGGACTCTACCTCTTGGCCAAATGGCCCAGGAGTAGGTTTCCCGAGGTTGAACCATTGTGACCACTCAGCGGGTCTGTTACCAGGACATTCGGTGGTAGAAGGTGGGGGGGTGAGGCAAGTGGTGGTGGCAGTTGTATGGCGTTCACAACACTTGACTCGAATTTCATAATCGAGACACATGCGTTTGAGACCTTGCTGATTATTTTTGCACACAAGACCATTGTCTTTGTCACAGGAAAGTACTTGTCCTAACTGAGCAAGGGACAGTCCTGGGTACAAAACTGCTCTGCACTCGATGGCTATGGGAGATGAACAAATGGGGAATCCAGCAGCGATGATGCCCGAAATGGACTCTACCTCTTGGCCAAATGGCCCAGGAGTAGGTTTCCCGAGGTTAAACCATTGTGACCACTCAGCGGGTCTGTTACCAGGACATTCGGTGGTAGAAGGTGGGGGGGTGAGGCAAGTGGTTGTTGACTCAATTGTGGGGTGGCAAGTGGTGGTGGCAGTTGTATGGTGTTCACAACACTTGACTCGAATCTCATAATCGAGACACATGCGTTTGAGACCTTGCTGATTATTTTGGCACACAAGACCATTGTCTGTGTCACAGGAAAGTACTTGTCCTAACTGAGCAAGGGACAGTCCTGGGTACAAAACTGCTCTGCACTCGATGGCTATGGGAGATGAACAAATGGGGAATCCAGCAGCGATGATGCCCGAAATGGACTCTACCTCTTGGCCAAATGGCCCAGGAGTAGGTTTCCCGAGGTTGAACCATTGTGACCACTCAGCGGGTCTGTTACCAGGACATTCGGTGGTAGAAGGTGGGGGGGTGAGGCAAGTGGTTGTTGACTCAATTGTGGGGTGGCAAGTGGTGGTGGCAGTTGTATGGTGTTCACAACACTTGACTCGAATCTCATAATCGAGACACATGCGTTTGAGACCTTGCTGATTATTTTGGCACACAAGACCATTGTCTGTGTCACAGGAAAGTACTTGTCCTAACTGAGCAAGGGACAGTCCTGGGTACAAAACTGCTCTGCACTCGATGGCTATGGGAGATGAACAAATGGGGAATCCAGCAGCGATGATGCCCGAAATGGACTCTACCTCTTGGCCAAATGGCCCAGGAGTAGGTTTCCCGAGGTTGAACCATTGTGACCACTCAGCGGGTCTGTTACCAGGACATTCGGTGGTAGAAGGTGGGGGGGTGAGGCAAGTGGTTGTTGACTCAATTGTGGGGTGGCAAGTGGTGGTGGCAGTTGTATGGTGTTCACAACACTTGACTCGAATCTCATAATCGAGACACATGCGTTTGAGACCTTGCTGATTATTTTGGCACACAAGACCATTGTCTGTGTCACAGGAAAGTACTTGTCCTAACTGAGCAAGGGACAGTCCTGGGTACAAAACTGCTCTGCACTCGATGGCTATGGGAGATGAACAAATGGGGAATCCAGCAGCGATGATGCCCGAAATGGACTCTACCTCTTGGCCAAATGGCCCAGGAGTAGGTTTCCCGAGGTTGAACCATTGTGACCACTCAGCGGGTCCGTTACCAGGACATTCGGTGGTAGAAGGTGGGGGCGTGGGGTAAGAGATGGTTGACTCAGGTGTGGGCTGTTTGTAACATTTCATCCTTATTTCGTAGTCTAAGCACATGTCAGGAAACTGATCCTCGTTTCGGCACAGAACTCCAACAACAGTGTTACACGTGACAGATTGTCCCAGATCAGCAAGCGACTTGTCTGGGTACTGGGCAGCCCGACACTCCACCTCGACAGGATGCTCACAGATCCCATAGCCACGTTGCAAAAGCCGCGCAATGGTCTCATCATCTCCACCACTGGAGCCATATTTGGGGTGGTCCGAGTTGATCCAAGGGGTCCAGAAGTAGGTTTCTTCACTCGGATCTGTGGGGTCACACAAATGTAGAGTTAGATTTTGTTAGAGAGAAAATTATAAGTGAGTATTTCATCAACTATTTAGAAAAAGGCCTATGGGGCAGTAACCTACACAATCATTTTATTCTATGACATGACATAACCAAATTAGCCCAATAACCAGTTTAGTTTTGATTATTTGAGCAGTATACATTGTGCTCAAAAGGAGTGGGCTGAAGCAATAAGCTTATTAGCCCCCACCCCCAAGTGCAATAAATAAAAATAGAACATTTCAAAACATTTCCAGCAGCTACATTCGCACAGACTATATATTTTTTTGTAAGTTTGTAAGTTAAACTGTTTATATAATTAATTGAAACAAAGCACAACTACAACAACGATCTCGTTTCATGTACGATGTCTAGTACAAAGCAAGTAAAAATTTTTTATCCTTAATATATTTCTTTCAGATTTTTACCCATGATTACCGAGAGTTACTTTTATGTTATAAAGGTACATTAATAGATATTATACTCCGAGATCTTGATACTTCCCAGTTGTCATTACCATTCTCAGTATAATTTTAATTTGGGTTTAATTATTATTATTATATATTTATTTAATTGAGTTATATGTGAAGTATGATGTAGCCTTGAATAGTGTAGTACATTAAAAAGCCAGAGTGTAGAGCGGGCCAGTTGAAGAGGGCAGTAACTCCCCATCAACAAACCCCCACACAGCTGCCCTAACAGCTGATTTTGTAGATGATGTTCCTATGCTGAGTGGTGCATTAAAAGTCAAGGTTTAGAGCCCGTTGGGCGGATTCCTCTCAACAGATCCATAACCTGCCAACCCTAATTCTCCATTTGTAAATTTGAGCAATAGAATGACAACCGTTCCAAGCAGCAACACTCTTCCTTGATTATAGAGGAAAAAATACACATAATTGATCCCACTGCTCTCCCTAGTGGCAACACATTTCTTCTTGTCTGTATATTTCAAAAGTCTTTAGTTTGTATTTATATTTGAACAGGTTGATGTTTGGACATCGTTTCAATTCCATCTCCAGTTTATTCCACAATTGTACACCATTAACTGTTGGACTAAAACTTTTCAAAGTTGTGCTATGTTTCTGAATCCTAAAGTTTAATTCATCACTTAATAATTGATTTTGTATACATGATGTCACAGCATTTACGGGGAGCCTTGTTTCCTTTATTTTTTGCGTTAAACAAGCATGACTGTAGCAACTAGCATATAATTTTTTTTTAATATAAAGTACTTGCTAATGTCTGAAAAATATATTGTCAATTCAAATTTATTAAGAGTGCTACTAACCGTGCCAAGGTGTATAAAATATTGGGTAGGGGGTTGGAGGCGTGTCCGGACAGGGGTATGATTTGCGATGAATGGTGCCGTTGAGCCCGCACATGGCGCTGAAGCAGTTCCCGTGTCCGTCATTGGTGTCGTACAGGACACTTCCAAAGGGGCGCGAGACGCCATTATACATGCACACGCAGGCTGGGGAACATAAGAAGATCATAATAGGCACACAGGCACTTTAAATCATAAACCACGGATACTGAACTGCCTTTGGTTTACCTGAGGAGCTGTATTTACATAGTATGGTGGAGGACTCACATGTGCTAAAGGAAAGGATGTTGAAAGAATTAGAAAAATAACGATGTAAACATACAGTAAGTCTTGAGAAGTCCTTCATGACCTACCACACACGGCAGTTTTCGGATGTTGGGATGGGATCGCCGTTGTTGTAATGGTTCCCTTCATTGTCCTTGCAACCACACTGCTCCTTTGTGACACAGATCATGGCAACCTCATCAAAGTATGGGATGTGTGGTGGGCATTTCGGGTAGCAACCTGTTTGAAGAATGAGAAAATAGCAGATAAGAAGAAGGCAACATCTATCGCAAGGCAACAAGGTGCATTGAGTTGCCTTGTGTACAAAATGCGCGGTATAAATAAAGTTGCCTTGCCTATCATAGAGTTGAAAACATGGAATATTGAGGTTCAAGTTTATTAGAGGAGGTTCATGGATGTTGTTGGATCCCTGCCCTATTTTAACTCTTCTAAGTAAGATTTCTTTCTTAATTTCTTACTAAAGTGATTTCATATAACCTACCAGTGTTTCCAGATAATAAATAACTACAGAAACTGAGTATTATTTTATTGATAACAATTGTGAGGTTGATTTTTAAGAAAACAAAATGTTTATTTTTCAATCAGAAAGCAGAATGAGCTTTGGGATGCTAAAATAATTCTTACCTACAGTATGAAAAAAACTCTAACAATCTCCTCAATCAAATTAAAATGAGTGCTAATGTCGACCCACAATAGTTGAAGTTCAGTGACTGAATTGGCATGGCAAGCTTGTGAAAACTCGTTCACTTATCAGATTTGCGCCACCAAAAAAATAAAATCTAAATATCTAATGACAAATCAGGTGCAACACAATTCAAAATGCCACGTGCTAATTTTAAGTAGTACAGGCAATTTAGTAAATCAGGCCCATATTGTTGTCATGGACATTGTGTGGGGAAGTAAATCGAGGAATGACAAATTTATGGATAAAAGATGATTTGTGTCATCAAAATAGTTTTTGTGTTCAGGATGGACAGAGATGCATCAAACCAGGTTACCAGGTAACCAGATAATCGCTACATAGAAAAAAAACATGTTAATAGCTGACAGTGCTGGGCGAGTGACCCGGGCGCTTACCTTCCAGAGGAGGAATGTCGTTGGAGCAGAAGCCTGAAGGGTTCCGACAGGTCTTCATACAAGGATCACCACAGGGTTTATAATGCCACTTACTGGCTGCAGATGGGTTATTGCAGACGATGGCTGAACAAAGAAACCAAACACACATGTAGCAAATATTTACCAAAAATGACAGGTACATACATAGACTTTTAGTGTAGTGTCTAAGTCAACTTTGTTGCATTATAATCTAAATATATGAGGAGCACAGATACAG
Source organism: Proterorhinus semilunaris (assembly GCA_021464625.1). Classification (NCBI taxonomy): domain Eukaryota; kingdom Metazoa; phylum Chordata; class Actinopteri; order Gobiiformes; family Gobiidae; genus Proterorhinus; species Proterorhinus semilunaris. The sequence continues at coordinate 8,039,988 of CM038346.1, forward strand.
CTACATGGCAATGTATTGCATGTTTTAGAAGGATTTTGTCAACTGCTTTTTGTGTCAGTTTTTTTTCTAAATTTTGAAAAGGTTTAAATGGTTTCAGTTAAACATAATGAAAATATAGCGCATAAATTAACATTTTAATTAAAATTACATCAGGTTACGGGTTGAATGGAGGTGACAGCTTTTGAACTTGAGTTAAGGATTAAGCAAGTGTTCCACAAAATTATTAACATAATTCCCCCTCCTGAAATTAACTCTTAAATATGCCCCCCCCCCCCCCCCTGTATTCCCTGAGAACAGTATATATGCACCAGTCTGTGTATCTGTATCCATACTGTGATTTGGTTGGCGCATGTGAATGGTTTGTGAACATACGGCAGAATTTGGGGGTCCTCCAGTCCACGCAGATGCCGGCCTGGTTGCAGGCCTCGGCGTAGGCCGCCACAGCTGTACAAAGGATATCGCAGTCTCCCTCAGTTTCACATGAGCATGTGTCGAACACACAGGCATCATAGTATGGAAGTGGATCCACCTGCAGACACAGTAATGCATGTACAGCCATTTGAACCTCACCACGTTATGGACACATTTGCACAGGTATTTAAAGGGACTAGACGGAGTTTAAAATGTTAAAATTATGTATTTTAGGTGGCAGTAGTGAGTATATAAAAATGACAACTTGCATCTAGTCCCTTTAAAGTTTGCTTGGTTTCTTATAAATTATAAAAACATCATTTTATTTATTTTTTTAGCTCTGATGGCTCAGTAATAGATAAATATATACGTTTAGTGCCATCAAGTGACTGCAAATGGTTGTGCCTACATGGTTTTAGACACCTGACAGTTGTTAGGTGCGTACAGTGTACATACCGCTAAGTGGCAGGCAGAGAAGACCGAGCTGTGGATGAAGTTGCACTGCTTGTGGGACCAGGGGTGCCGGTAGGGGTTGGACACGCACGGGTTTGGGATATGGGGCACGTCGGGGCAGTCCGGAGAGTCCTTCCAGCTGTTTCCAAACACCAGCGGGTTGACCTCCATGGCTCCGCAGCAAGTGGTCTGGTCGTTGTTGGCGTTTCCGTCAAAGTTCCCACACAGACCACACACACAGCCCTGGACACAACAAGAACAATCGAAGTAACACCAAAAAAACGGACAAATGCAGAGCTCTATCAATTATTTCACCAGTAACTTTGTACTGACTGAGATCTATTCTTTCTTTCTTTGCAAGTTAAATCATCAGCATTTTGATCAGATGGGGCTGACAAATTAAGAAACAGTCGAAAACAACAGTGTGAAATCTGCCTATAAAAAACTGTCCTGAACTGACGGTACCTTGTAACTTTGGCGGATCTTGATGAACAGGATTTTCTTGAAGTTCCAGATGAGCACAACGCCGTTGTTGATCTCAATGACCAGGTACTGCCCAATGGTAGTGAAGCAGAACGGAGCTGCTGAGCCCTCCAGCTCATATCTCCCCTGGGTCAGGACCAGCTTTGAACCCTGCACAGCCAATCACAGCCATAAGGACAATTATGAAGACAAATGGTCTGTATATGTTGCAATTAGTCCAGACTAAGTTATTAAATACAGAACTTTACTATAGAATCACATTTGACAAGAGAGTACTGGTAGGAGTTTCAAATTTCACCACAGACCTGAAGGAAGATTTTGATGTTCTTGGAGCTTGTGGCGTCAGGGCTGCCACCTGGGACATTCTCGAGCACTACTTTGAAGGATCCCTTGTTTCTGTCGCAGTGGTCCTGGAAGACATACAACACAGACATTAGTGTTTGTTTGTTTGTAATGTTCTAGATTGAATGGTATGTCCTCGCCATTATGTCATGTATTTTTTTTTTGGGTGCAGCTTGTGTGTCCAAGACAAATTTCCTTTAGTACGAATACATGAATCTTGAAATATTAAGTGCTATGGGTATTGTCTGTGTGAGTACCTGAACTAAAATGTAATCGCAGCTGCCATCAAAGTTGAAGCGATGTTGGTCAAAGGTTTTGAAATGGCCAGATCCGTACACTGTGCATGTGCTGTCACACAGCATCTTAGTGCAAACCCACTTTCTGTCCATACACGTGCTGAAAACACAGGGCAAACAGGTTTGAAAGAAAATGTTTTGTACATCACATTTACAATCATATGATGATCTGTCCAAATGTGCTGTCTCGCTGTAAACCTGGATCTACTGCAGTTTGCTTGTACAGTCAGCCACTATACATACAGTACATCTGTCACACAGAACATGAAAACACCTACACTAGTATTCTATTAGAAATGGCTCTGTGTGCAAAACAATCCTGTCTAGTCAACAGGCTGCCATTGTGAACTATCATCCATCACAAATTGAGGTTCTCCTCAAGGCTTCGTCCTCAGCCCCCCACACTTTAACTTGCTCATGCATGACACTGAACTATAACTGCATTATTAAATATACTGATGATATTACAGCAAACAAACATCTATCATCATCAACGCTGTCACCAGGGCTTGACAGTGTTCCACAGGTCTGAGGCCTCACCACCTTTTATAGGGGAACTATGAGGGTGTTCTCCTGCCTCATGCTGGTTCCCAGGCAGCAGTTTAAATGAGAGGAAACAGCTAAAAAGGCTTAGAAAAACATTCAGTAAAATCTCCCTTTTTATAGAACAACTGTATGAAGGAGCGCCAGCTGTCGGATATCATGGATGCTGATCACTGAGTACCTGGATTTTATTACTTGAGATATAAATATAGATACACTACTCCTGGTCAAACATTACTCTTTTACAAGTTTTTGTGTGATGAACAATAAGCTGGGGGTTCCAAAACATGATGATCATGCCCAATGTCAACACCTGAATGTTTGTGGTACAGTGCACATTCATCATAACGTTGAAAATATGCTGCCAGTTTGACAATTTTTTACTTTGAAGCCCTGTTTATAAGAAAAAAGGCTACTCTAGTAAAGTAGAGATACTCCAGAACTGTACTTATATATACTGTGATCATGTACATTTACTTGAGTGCCCATCACTTCTGGGCACACGAGGTGTAGAGTGAGGACCTACCAGGTGTTGCAGTCCACTTTGATGCTTTGTCCAGGGGAGAACCTTTTCCCGTTATGAATACAGGGACATTCCTTTGGTTCAATGCAGCCTCCGTAATCGTCTGAGATCAACCCGGGTGGACACATGCAGCCAGACACACAGCCAGAGCTTAGCTGCACAACAGAGCAGAATAGACACTTCAGAGCCACACCAATCCCACCAACAACAACAAACAAGTCGTGATGTTTGGAACCTTTGTTTGGTGGATAAAGAGTCAATGTATCTTTTTACCAATCAAGAGTATGTGTCTGTCTGTTGCTTCTAGATATATATAGGTCTAGTGTAGAAGTACTCACACAGGCGGTGTCCAAGGTGCTGCAGCTCTTCTCACATTCTTTGCCTTTAGCAGAACTGCCGTGTTCTGAGCACTTGAAGTAGACCATGGGGGGAGTGCACTTCCCTGAAACTTAAAACAAGAAATGGTGCTTTAACCTTGATGCTTTTGTTCAGTTTGGTGTCCATATAGACAACATTTGGTGCAGAGAGGTGCCTTCATAGGTTTGAAGCCTCGGTTTAATGAGCTTTATAAATGAGGCCCCAGGTTGGAATATTTTCTGTTCCAACCTATCATCTGAATGGGTTAATATTTGAAATGTTGTGATATCAATCTGAAAGTGTTTTCTGTAGATTACTGGTAAAAATACAAAATTAAATTATTTTTTATTTATGTATATTTTTTTTATTTAAAGGTGCATTATGCAACTTCTTATGCCAAAAAAAAGCCTTGATATTTGTGCTTAATTTACCTTTTTGTAACCCAATGCCTATAATGGCGACTCATTGCTCATATTTTTGCCAAAAATCTGTTTAATGGATGGTGTAAATGTATGGGCTTGGAGTGCACATGGATTTTGTTAGTTTTTTACCCATGGGATTATTGACATCTTGGTTAGCTTTTGGATATTAGTTATTGAAAAAACTAAAACTTCCTAAATATATCTATGGAGAAACATTAAAATTAAATGAGTGCTATAATTAAACACCTTATTGTAAACATTTAATTATGTGTTTTTAGGTGAGAATATAAACGGCCCCAAATCTAAAATCTAACTAACTAACCAGTGTGAACAAAGGTTTGATAAAACGTACCTGGAGGCCCGTTGTACAGAGGAATTCCAACGCAACTGATGAGGCCATCTTCACAGGTGCTGGAGGAACATTGAAGGAACATTACCAAACGTGTACAAACACACACGATATGTATTAATTGGTTTTTAAGTTGACCGAAACCATAGAGAGCACGGCAGGATGATCAAAAGAAACAAACAATGTCTGATTCAAATGTAATTTAGACTTGAAAACATATAAACCTGAAAACTGTAAATATTTTATGTCACAGCAAAACGCAGCATTTTCTTACTCACGTATTGCTGAAATACTATATAACATTTTATTTTCCAGGTGCAGTCGTTAAGTAGCACCTCTTCATAATAATGTGCGCGATACAGCTCGGAACCGTTCCAATGTTGGATTATGGACTTTAAAACAGTTTTGTGTTTTATCTATGACACAATATAACCAACGAAATACGTGTTTTTTATGAGGAAATCTTATAACAAAGTAAATTTTGCATGATATATTTCCTTCAACACTTGAGAAAAGACTGAAATAAAATATGAGAGTCATGCATTTCAGATGACGTTTGAAGAGGCATCAGCTTGATAGAAAACTATTTACATGATGAATCCTAACAGAGAGAGACTATTCTAGTGCATTATATTACCTAAATTATTGTAAACTTTTCGATTTGCTAAAGCTGCCATCTCATATAACTTGACATCATTTAACAATATCTGTCTCTGAGGTTGAAGTATGATCCTACCAGAAGCCGTCCTTCATCTCTACCCTCTGCCCCGGTGGCACCACCCTGCCGTGGTGGTAGCAGGGGCAGCTCTTGGAAGGGACACACTTGTTGGAGTCGTCCAGGAAGGTGCCGGGGGCGCAGACGCAGCCGTCCAGGGGCTCGAAGGACACGTGGCAGCCGGGCTCAGAGGAGTACCTGGCACGGCACGTCCCGGGACCAGACGTGATGCTGTAGGAGTACACCATCCCACTGGGGCACGAGGTGACGTATTTCCCTACACCGGGCAGAACACAAGATTTTAGGTTTAGGCTTAGGTTTGGTGTCAGTGTTGGTAGGGACTCTACACTTGATGCTACACACACGAATTTTCTTGGAAAGCACTCGGCTTGATGTTTTTTTTCTTTTTTTTCTTCGCTTTTTAACTTTATTTTATATTAACAGTGACACTTTGTCTTGTAAAAACCCAAATAGGAAAAAGACTAACCACAATGGCCAATGAGCAAAAAGGTAAATGTGTGTTGAAATCCTTACCACAGAGAACATCTCTCCAGCCTGAGATCTGGACTCCTTCAGCTGAACAGGCGTGGACGTATGAGGACACGGCCGCGCACATGCAGTCCTCGCTATGCTCACAGTTACAGCTGTCGTACATGCACCTCTGTAACACCAGGCAGCAGGTAAGTCCGTGAACGTTCATTGTAAAGGTCGTGTGCGTGTGTGTGTGTGTATGTGTGTGTGTGTTATTCACCTGCTTGTATGCCTCTGGGGAGACCTGTGCGTGGCAAACGGCGAACACTCCATGTGGATTCGTCAGGTGGGAACACCAGCGCTGGGCAAACTCTTCTGGAAACCCACACAAGCAACACATCAGCGACACACTCTGCACACAACACTGACAAGCTCCACCCACAACACAAACAAGCTCCACCCACAACACTGACTTGGTCCATCCACTACATTGACAAGATGTCCACAACACTGACAGGATCCGTCTACAACAGGGGTTCCCAACCTGCCAACCATGTAATTTAGACCAGTAGTTGTTGAGCCCTAAAAGGGGATCGTGGAATTACTGATTATTTCTATTAATGTATTTTGCGTTTTAACTGTGTATTAAGCCCTAAAAAGTGTACAAGCACTAACAAAGATTTTGAACCTATATCATGATCTATATTTGTTTTCATGTAAATAGTTCCTCTCTTTTTTTTTCATAAATGGGTGAATAAATGATCCATGACTTAGCAAAAGTTAATCTTATTCATAATTTTAAACATTATACATTTGTGTGACAGTTTTTGGTCCAAGTGCTTAAAATTGTAGTTCTGCCCTCGCAATATCGCAATCGATATATATCGTCACTCCCCCAATCTCCAGTTGTTTCCATCTATATTTTTATGTTCCAAAGTCATTCTCGTGTTAGTTCAGTTATTCATATTTGCGTTTATCACGCACATTGTGAACTGATGTGGACTTACTCTGCCCACGACACAAACAAACTCTCCTCCCACACTCATCACATAGACTGGATCACGCGCAGTAGCTCCACCCTCTGGCACCCGCTCTCGTACCTTTTTCCTGGCTGAGGGAGCAGGGGTCCTGATACACTGGCCACACGTTGACGCAAGTTGCGGACGTCTTCCAGCTGTTGGCAAAACCTGCGCCGGTGGCATCCTCTACTCCGCTCAGCTTCAGGAAGTCATCCGCCTGGTTCCCGTTGAAGTTTCCACACAGACCTGCAGCAAACACAGTCAGTGGACTCTCTTTCTACTTTACAAAGCACCGAAACACAACTCTAACACCTAGATTAGTGCTAAATTTGGTATAACTGATATATAATAATGATGGCTTTATGTAGATCTCATTTAGGACCCAAATGATGGCGATGCTGTATTTTCCAGCTGTGTGTCAGTTGTCTGTACATACCGCACATGTGGCCTCTGTGCTGGCTCTGCACGGTCACATAGACTTGCATGACGGGCTGAAGCTGCACCACCAGCTCAACGCCCACAGTGGTCTGCACCAGGATGAAGAAGGACGAGGCCTGCAGGGCAATCACCCCCACTGCACGAAAACAACAACAGAACGTTAGGTGAGAATCATCGTCCTAACGCCACAGGAGGAAAAGGAAGTCTATTTGTAGAGAACAATTCGTACACAAGGCAAATCAGAGTGCTTCAAATGTGCATACAATTACAGGCAGAAAAAATTGAATGACCTGCGGAGAAGGGAAGCTGCGCGTAGATGCCGTTGACCAACACGTCCCCGCTGGATTTGATGGTGATGACGTTGGCCCCTCTTTTCAGAGCCAGGACCACCTCCTTCAGGCACGTCTGCGTCTCCGAGGGGCCGCACTGCCTCAGCTCCACCTGGATCACGTACCCATCTTCGACTAAATCCTTTAAATCCTTATTCAGAAGGGGAACATCAGTTGCATAATTATCATTCTATTTCAGTGAAGCAGCAATTATTTGGAAAAAATGTTGAGCAAAAACGTTTTTATTTTTATTTGAATGTTTAAGCTGCTGACAGGAAGTGACATAGATAAAGGTAAAGTACCAGAGATGTTTGACTCATTTTAAATGGACAAAACATGGTCGGCACGGCAACAGTGTGAAATTGTTTGCCTTCATCTATGTCACAAACAACACAAAAATGGCCAAACTAAAGAAGGCTGGGTAAAATGTTTAGCAAAATCTTAAATATGATTGTGTTAACAATGTTTTAGCAAAAATTTACATTTGACAGAGTTTTCTTCAGTGCAAGCGTGAAATATTAAACATAAAACAAAACTTGGTACAGATACACATATTTTTAAAAAGAACAATTTAAAACAGAGCAACAAGAACAGAGCATAAAGTATGAACAGCAGATACCACATACTGCAATACAGCCGTGCAAATGCTCCCCCATGTGTCTGATTCAAACTAGTATCATTTAGTGCTTCTTTAGTGTCAAGATTTCTCCAGATGTCGGCAATCCAATCAAGGATCAATTCAGCTTTATTATGATCAATATTCCAAATATAGAGAACAAACGTGCACTAATGAAACACTATAAATGACACCACTTTGGACGTAATTTTGTTGTTGTTTTTGTTTTTCAGCCCATGAAAATGTTAAATATTTGAACATTGTAATCATTGCTTTAGTCATTACTTTTAATTTAGTTTTAGTCTTTTGAAAAATATGACTTTCAGACAAAATTACGACACAATATTTAAGGTTGACTGAAAATTAACACTGGTGGGGAACCCAACAGGACCCATCCCCAAATCTGAAACCCGGATGCAGGTCAGGAGCAGTGAATGCACCAGTGGTAAATCCACATGTTGATCGTGACCGCTCTAAGTTGCAGATTCAAGTAGACTCAGGTAAGCGCTGTAGATCTAGCTGTGTAGTGAAGAGTTACCTTGGCCATAGTGTAGGTGCAGTTTCCGTGGAAGGTGTAGGTTTTCCCGTCAAACGTGCTGATGTGGGACCCTCCCTGCACTGAGCAGGTGCCGGGACAGTTGATCTCTGTACACGCCCACTGGCCGCTCTGGCACACACTGCACACAAAAGCCAGCAGTATGTTAGAGATCAATCGAAACATTTCTCCATTATTACCTCTGAGGAAAATAAGTCTACAAAGCCGAGTTACACATTTAAGACTCACCAATTGCTGCACTTGTTGGAGTATCCTTGCCCAGGGGCGTACAGGTTACCGTTGTGGCTACAGGAGCACTCGGTCACGGGGATGCAGCCCTTCTCCGTCAGGTCGTCCAGCACTGTGCCTGTGGACGTTCACACAAGAGCTGCTCAGACACCCACGTTACGTATGGGATCAGCAGAAGCTATTGTAGAAACAGGCCAGCCTTTCCAATAGCGATGAACAATATATTGGCAAATTATCATTACATTACGGGACATATTAACAATAAGCAAGAAGATACAACATATCACTAAATAACTGTGGTTTTCCAGCTGACTGACTTAGATCTACACTTTTTTATTATCACAAACAAACTAAACTAAACAATAAAGCTACATTTTGGTCTTAATTTTCCTAATTTAGCTCCATTTCACCCTTGTTTTGGTCCTGATTTAGTGTTTTCAAAAGTCTAGTTCTGACTCAATTTGCTGAGAACAAACTAAGTTATTAAACTAGTAATTAAATATTGCAATTTTCAAACAACATGCAACCATATTTCAGGGACTGTTACTTCAAAGTACAATGATGTAACTGTCACACTGCAATAGACGTCTCACCTTCGGGGCAGAAACATCCGTCCATGCACCGCTGGTCGCTGGTCCTGCTGGCCTCAGGGTTGGAGCAGGTGTCCGCCACTGGACTGGAGCATTCTCTAAACTCCATCTTCAGAGGACAGGACTTCCCTGAGCACACACCAGCAAAGGAATATGTTACCGCCAACAACAGGTCTTGCCTTGTTTTAGGTTTTTTAAAAGGGGCCAATACTTTTTTAAATTATGTACTTTTAGAACAAAGTTTTACTGTCATTTTTATGCCTGAGTGTTGACAGTATCTAGTATCTAGAGTATCTAGAGTTTATCGCGATACTGCCTCAATATATAAATATATAAATGTGTTATCGTGACAGGCCTCAACCTAAATAATTGATGCTTAAATGTGATGAATTAATTACAAAGGACATAATTAACTCACCCCAAGTGTTTATATTTCCGAATCAGGACAAACTTTATCACAGTTTGATACTTTAAGTAATATATACGCTATAATAAGGAATGTGGTGTGTGGTCTTGTGGTGTAGGAACATACAGCAGAGGTCTTTGGTTCTCCAGGGCCCAGGCTTCCCTCCTCTACGGACACACAGTCTGGAGAACTCCGACAGCGTGTCGCAGACGCACTTGGACAGTTCCTTTGGCGTGGAGCTCGCGGAACAGTGGTAGCTTTCCTCGCAACAGGCCACAATGAAGGGCTCCACACGCACGAGAGAGTGACACGTGCTGAAGGCGGGGGAGTACAGGAGGCTCTGACACAGTGGCCGCTAAAGCAAAGACAGGTGCGCGTCAGGTACATCAAATCACATCAAACTTTATTTATAAAGCGCTTTTCATACCGAAAGGTATCACAAAGTGCTTTACAGATAACAAACAGACAAACAGGTGCATACGCACACACGCACACACACACACACACACACAGACACAAAATATATCATCAGGACTAAATAAATAGATGTGAGTTAAAAGCTAAGCTGAAAAGGTGGGTCTTGAGCCTGCTCTTAAAAACATGAACGTTCTCTGCGGTCCTGAGCTCCTCCTCAGGTCGTTCCAGAGGCGAGGGCCATAATATTGGAAAGAGGCCTCGCCGTGAGTCTTTCTGTTGACTTTAGCAATAACTAGGAGACCCCTGCCGGAGGAGCGAAGGGACCGCGAAGGTTCATAAGGTAAAAGCAGTTCTGAAAGATAAGAAGGACCAAGACCATTAAGACATTTAAAAACCATTAAAAGAACTTTAAAATCGATCCTGAAACACACGGGGAGCCAATGCAGTGACTCTAAAACCGGTGTAATGTAGTCCCGCCTCCTGGTCTTCATCAGGACACGAGCTGCTGAATTTTGTAGAAGTTGTAAACCTGAGATACTCTTTTTGGGAAGACCAGAAAGCAGGGCATTACAATAGTCAATACGACTGGTGATAAAAGCATGCATTAGCGTCTCCGTGTTGGCCCGAGAGAGAATGGGGCGGACTCTGGCTATGTTCTTTAGATGGTAAAAACCTTTGTGATATTCTTAATGTGTGGAATTAAAGTCAGCTCAGAGTCAAAAATCACACCCAGGTTCTTCACCTGTGAGGAAGGATTAAAAGACAATGACTGTAGTTTGGGTAAAAGTTTCTCTCTCTGGGCCTCAGGACCGATGACTAAAACTTCAGTTTTGTCCTGGTTAAGCTGGAGAATGTTTTTTTGACATCCAGGATTTGATATCTAAAATGCAGTTAAAAAGTGCATCCATTGGCCTGGTGTCATCAGGAGACATGGAGATGTACAACTGTGTATCATCAGCGTAACTATGAAAGTTGTCTCCTGATGACATCACCAAGAGGGAGCATATACAGGTTAAAAAGCACTGGGCCTAAAATCGAACCCTGGGGCACACCACATGTAATGTTATGGACCTTAGAGGAGCAGGTATCCACACTTACCATGAATGTCCTGTCTGTGAGGTAGTGTGTAAACCATTTGTGGACAGCACCAGAGAGGCCGATGTGTTTTAAACGAGTTAAAAGAATAGTATGGTCGACTGTATCCAGTGACCTTCTGTGAGTCATAATTTAATCTAAGGTACATGGGTCCCACAAAGCATACATTCATTTTATAGATATCTAAAGTTTACCAGACTTACTACACTAGACATACTATTGGTCTTTTTTTGGCCGTTTTCAACCCCATTGTAAATTGCAATCAGAACCCATCCCTAACACTGACCATTTGTGTGCAGCCGGGAGGGCTGGGATCTGGGCTAATATCGCGGCAGTTGTCCTCAGGATTGTCCCTCTTCCACAGTCTCACAAACTGTTGCAGCGTCAATTTGCTCCCTGGAAAAGACAGTATATAAATGAGACAACAGCAAAGAATGAACAACGAAACAATAATAAATAAATGGAAACACTCTTTGCAATAAGTCAACTGTATAACAAATAATGAATAAATGTTTGCAAGTAAAGAGTTAATGTTATGCTTTAAATTACATGTCATTTGTAAATGTTCAGGCATTATTGTGAAGCTATTGATTTTCAAGATTTTGGAATATTTAAGAAAGTTTAAAACATTTAAATAAGTATGAGTAAGTAAGCAAGTCATTTTAAGTAAATCTAAGTCAATAGGTTTCAGTGAGTATTTCAAGGATGTATAAGTAAGTACTTAATCTAAGTATGCAATTTTGAGTATGTATGAGTAAGGAAGCACATTTAAGTAAGTATACGTGCATAAGTAATTTTAAATAAGTGTATAAGTAAGTACATTTGAGAAAGTTTAAGTACATAAGTATCCAAGTTTGAGTAAGGAAGTATGTATGCGTAAGGAAGCACATTGAATTAAGTATTCTAATGCTGCCTTCATGTGCCCTGTAAAGATGATCCTTTCCAGTTGTGAAGTGGACGTTACGAGTGCATTGTATTCAAGTGCTTTTGCCTTTAAGTGAAACATAAAAAAAAAACATTTTATTTTTATTTCACGTTTATTTAACCAGGAAAGTCCCACTGAGATTAAGAATCTCTTTTACAGGGGAGTCCTGGCCCCAGAGGGGAATCTATTGTTTGTTTTACCTATACACTATAACAAATAAATGATCATGAAGCCATCAACAAAGCACTGAACTACTGCTTTTTTGTATCTGCTTTTATCGAAAGAAAAAAAAAACAACATATAAACAATGGCTTTAATTTCCAAGACTGTTGGTGTGGAGAAAAAGACTACATTCAAATTGAGAAGCTAAAAATCTAAATGCATCGTGTCGGCTTCATAGCAATCAGTGAAAAGACATAAAAATGCATTATCGCAGCTCTCTTTGGTGTTGAAAGGTCAAAGGTTATCTCATCTCGGGAACTCGGGCATCAAAATTATCTCCCAGTTTCCCAGTGAAAAGTACAGGATGAGGTGGTTTTCATGTGAAACTTTCTACTCGGCAAGTGGTATTTATAATAATTACGAGACCACATGAAGGCAGCATAAGTAAGTACATGTACGTAAGTAATATTAAGTAAGTATAAGTAAGTACATTGAAGCAAGTTTAAGTACTTAAGTATGTAAGTTGAAATAAGTAAGTGTGTAAGTAAGAGTAAGGAAGTAAGTTTAAGTAAGTTTAAGTGAGTAAGTAAATAAATATATAAATGATTTAGGCGGAAATGCTGGTGATATTTGGAGGTAGGAATCAATTATTTATGGTAAAAAAGTTTATTTTATCTATTCATTGTGTTTTTGACATTTATTCATCTTCTAAAATAAAAACATTTGTCAAAGTAATTTTGATTTTTTTTTCCAGCGGATGTTCTGTTACAGTAAAAGCTAAAAATGTTTTGAAAAAATAAAGATTTCATAGAGACATAAGGATTTAGACCTTACAACTACAGCAGTTGTGCGGTTCTTGAACATCGATAACAAATATAGTATACTATTGTGTAAGTCATTCCGATCTCTAGTGTGATTTATTGAAGATTAAAAGAATTTTTGAGAGTATTTTTGGTATTTGAATGACGGTGAAACATAGCGTTGCATTCCTTCTCAGTGTACTGTATATGAACTGACCATCTTTAAAGAACTCGCTCCGAGGATTCCCATTGAAGTCTCCGCAGAGTCCACACGTCTGGCTCTGGTACTTGGAATCGAGTTCCACCTGAATGTGCAGAACAATAATGATGTGACGGTTGATAACTTAACGTGTATACGTTTCATTTCAAGAGTGTACTGTGCAGTTACAGTAGAAGTGAGACGGGAATGAAAAATAGGCCATTTGAAGAGTCAGAAATGGTTACATTAGACTATGTTATATAGTCTAATGTCCTCTTAAATCATGCACTGTTACAAATAATAAGAATATTGGTTAATCTATCTTTACCCGAAAGCAATGTGGACACCACAGGGCCGTCAGTCCCAGCTTGGCCTTGATTCTGATGTAGGCATGGCTCTTCTCCACACGCACTCCCGAAAAGCTCATTGGTAACTTGCATCTGCACACACACAAGTACAGCTACAATTATTGAACGAAACAAGAAATATCATAAATCATTTTCAGAGAAACACAGCACAATGTTAAATAGTCGGGTCGATATTGCTTTTATATTTTCATTGAACTATGCAACTTTTTATGTAAAAATAAAGTTGATATTAGTGCGTATTTGACCCTTCAGTGACTTTACTTCCCATCCCGGTGGCCCCTAAGACACTTGATCAATTGCTTTTAGGGTTGCTAGTAGGTTTTCGCAATTGATTGAACCGTGTCCATGGTGCCATGTACTACCAGAAACACTTTAGCTGAGCTAAAATTGATTCTGAAGCGCCTAGAGGCCACCGCAACAGAAAGTAAAGGCGCTAAGCTAACCACCCACACCTTAAAAATAATATATCTTTCAAATGAGATCCTTTCTCTTTTAAAGACAATACATTGGTGAAATCGGTCAACAATGGAAAAAAAAGTCTAAAAAAAAAGGGATTTTGAAAAGAAATGTGTATGTATTTTCTCATATATATTTAAGTACAACTTTAAAGAAGGGGTATTATGCTTTTTTCAGTCACATAGTACCAGTCTATAGCACACTACAATGATGATCCAAACTCATGTTTGTCTGTAAATGCAGTAAATTAAACTGCCTTGAATAAATTTGCTCTCGCAAAATGCCTGTAGCAAACGTCTTGAAATAGGCCTCTGTCTCTTTAAGAAGCCCTGACCCTTTCCGACACGCCCCCTTCAGCACGCTGTATTGTGCTATCATTACTGCTACATACATTCTCTCCTTCACATGTAGAAACTACGATCGTTTTTCGCTGCGTTTTAATTTTACTGTTGGAAAGGAGCTACGATTTATCACTTTGTGAACAATGGCCACCCAGGACATGATTTGATTCTGCGTCTGACTCAGAAAGTGACTTTGGAGACGAACCTTTGAGAGTTCATAGGCTCTGTGTCCACACCGAAGGAGCTCTTGCCTGAAAAATACCTGCTGTCACTCTTTGCTACTGCCATGCTCTATGGATCTTTAACGATACCCACATGGTCTACACCAGGATCTCTCCAGGGACATTATCTGTGCCGGTGGACAATTATTCGAGATTACCCCCGTTAGCATGTAGCAATCGCCTACAGCTCATTGTTGATGAAAAGTCTGCAATAAACCACAAATGTGTAAAGCCTTGCTCATTGTGTGATCATCATAAATGCTGCTTCTAGTAGTTGCCTGCTTTATTGACGTTGTTAGTGCATAATATGCTGCTTGTTTCTTTGAATCAGGTCCTCTCCGTCTGTGGAACAGTTCAAATCCAGACTGAAAACACACCTCTTCTCCCTGGCCTTCAATACGAGCTAGTTGAGTGTATCTTGGCATGTTATCTTTTACTTGTATTTTATTTCTATGTGACCTGCTATTACTGTGAAGCACTTTGGTCAACCGCAGTTGTTTTAAATGTGCTATATAAATAAATCTGAATTGAATTGAATTGAATCGTTCCGGGCTAGCTTGTTAGCTCCGGGAGAAAACCATTCGACTATGACTCATTGTAAATGAAATTTGTGCAATAAACTTAACAATCAACAAGCCAGGCTCAGTGTGTGATCCTCCCAAAGGCTGCTTCATGTAGTTACCAGTTTTATTAGTGCATAATAGGCTATTTGTTTTCAATAAATCGTTCCGAGCTAGCTGTTAGCGACTAACTGCTTAGAGCTTGTTAGCTCCGGGACCCACTGTAGATGAAATGTGAGCAATAAACTTCAAAATCAACAATCCCGTCTCAGTGTGTGATCATTGTTAAACGGTTCATTGTGTAGATGGTGGTTTTATTTACTTTATTTGTGCATATTTCTAGTTTCACGTGATGACCAGAGCATTAGCTTGTAATATTAGCTTTGTCCAGAGGGAATGCTATCTGGGCATCATCCAGGCTCAAACGCATTCCCAGCGCAGATCCCGTCATGGAAATAAGTTTTCTTGTCACAGGTTTTAATCCTGGGTGTTGAGGTAACAGAAACACTGATGTGTGTCTTTGTAAAAGTCTCAGAGCTGCTGTAGCTCCGGTTTACAACACATGAAGCTAATCCTCCATGATGACTGTTTACATCTGCGCTCGACATGCGGGGAGGGGGCTCTGCTGAGCTGAGGAGCAGTGGTTGGTAACTCGGCTGGTGACAAAAGGTCCCGAGGCGTCTCCAGGAGGTGGGGGCGTTCCTAGGAGGACTGAGGCATAGCTACACCTAAAATGGCTGCCGTTTAAGTTTTTAAAGATAACTCAAACATACGTGAATGAGCCCAGGCAACACTCCAGGCATGTGTTTAATGAGGGAATGACATAATAACATGATGTAAAGCTTGAAAAAGTCGATTTTACATAATATCCCCCTTTAAAACAGTTTGCGCTTTCAGTCGTTACTTATTGCTATTTTATACGTAATTCTAAGGTGTAAATGAATGACACCTTTCAGAGTAAATGATCATTATTGGGAGGGCCCGAGGGACTTTCTGACTCATAAGGGGCATGATGTCCCAGGCTTTGAGAATGGCTGCACTTGAGCAGTGGTTCCAAAGCGGGGCCGGGAACCCTCGGGGGGTTTTGAGTGTAAAACAACATATTATTTGGGAAATCCTTTCAAATATCCAACATAAACAGTTTAAATAAATATTAACTTGACTAAAGTAGCATAAGAGCCTTGTTTGTTTACGTGTCAATTCTTGGGGTCCCGAGCAGTGATGCCGGTAACTAATTATTTAGTAACGGATTACTTTTTTCAGTAACTAGTAATCTAAAACATTACTATTTCCAAACAAGTAATCAGATTTAAGTTACTTTTCCAAATCTCTGTGAGTTACTATTTTGTAATTTTCCTTTAGAAAGAATACATTTCTTTTTGCATCTTGGAAAGTGCCGTAACATAATGTGACACGTCATGTTTTCAGCCTAAAAACACAAACACATTGGTTGAGGAGAGAGATGGAAATGTTTCACTTCTCTGAGTCTGCGTCAGCTTTGTTGATGTTACTGTTAAAATGTGTGTTGTGACGGTGGAGATGCTGTCGGCTGCAGCGGAATGTAACTAATAATGTAACTTGTAATCTAACTTAGTTACTTTCAAAATCAAGTAATCAGTAAAGAGTAATTTATTATGTTTTCAAGTAATCTGTGGCAACACTGGTCCCGAGACCAAAAGGTTTGGTAACTGCTGCACTAGAGTATAGAATGTAACTCACGGTTTCCCGTTGACGAGCACACCGTTCTGCGTGATCTCCACTGTCACCCCGTCCAGAGTGAGGAGCACCCAGCTGACGATGGAGCGCCCCCCTTTCCCCTCGCCTCTGCGGATCTGCACGCTGAACTCCGGGTGCGGGCTGGAGCAGGACGAGGTCAGCAGGTAGGTACAGTCCGACTTCAGCTGGAACAGGTTTCCGTCAAACATCCTGTAGCGGTACATCCCCCATGTGCTGCAGGACGGACTGCTGCGCATCGTGTTAGACGCTGGAGGGAACCCGCAGGGATACAGGTTAGGTCCGGGTAATGTACCCTTTAAAGAAGCGTCGTTGGAAGTGCTAGGATTTTCACATCATCGCTTCTCATCATTTATGTCACTACTGAACAGAGGTGGGTAGCGGAGCCAAAATATCTACTCAAGTAAGAGTAACGTTGCTTTCAAATCATTTTACTCAAGTACAGGTGAAAAACAAAATGTTGGACAAAATGTTCCAAAAAGTACTTTTTTGCTCTACTATATTTCAGCTCCTCTACCCAGCTCAGCTTTCAACGTTACAAAAGCTCCACGTGGAAATTTAAATAAAGACACACAAGAAGAAAACTATATGTTTATATATGCACGTGCTGTCCGTGTACACAGGCATATATAAGTATGACAATGATGGTACTATATGGGGCAGTATCAGATGGCAGCAATAACCTATTACTACTGGATGTTTAAGAATACTCAATTTTGATAATTATGGCTCAGTTTGTAAAAGCCATAATCATCAAAATACAAACAAAGGCTTGACATTATGTCACTGTGCATGTAATGAGTCGATATTATATATTAGTTTCACATTTTAAGTTTAATTACAGAAATAAATGAACTTTTTCATGATATTCTAATATGACAAGCACCTGTATAGTCTGTAAATTCCAATCAAGAAGCTTTTAGATTTGGGTAAAGCTGAACTAGAGAAAATGTCCTCGGTTAAGGCGGGGGGAAGAAAGGTTGAAAATAAACATCTACAACAATTTATGTTTCAAGTAAAGTAAGATATACATTTTTTTAATCTAACTTTGCGTGCAATGAGATCCTTTTTTTATTTTAACTTTTTTTTAAGTGTAAAAAAACGTGCTTCGTGGACAGATTTTTTTTTAAATCAGTTCACTTATTTCTAGACGACTATTTGCAGTGTTTAAAACATGAGCCAGTGAGTGATGTACGCACCTTGGAACAGCCCCTCAGTGTCGGGGTAAAGCGACGCCCCTGTGGAAGAAATGCAACAAACAGAAGTATTAACAACACGTGAAGATAGGATTGATGTCCAAAGGCAGAGGTCCTTACCGGCGTAAGGACCAGTACAGCATATTTATTTTTCAAGTAAAGTAAGAATTATTTTTTTTATCTAACTTTGCGTGCAATGAGATCCTTTCTTGAAATGTTGAAGTGTAAAAAAAACGTGCTTCGTGGACAGATTTTTTAAAATCAGTTTTGCAAAATGCACTTATTTCTAGACGACTGTTTGCAGTGTTTAAAACATGAGCCAGTGAGCGATGTACGCACCTTCGAGCAGCCCCTCGGTGTTGGAGAAATGCGACGCCTCTGTGGAAGAAATGCAACAAACAAAGTATTAACAACACGTGAAGATAGGATTGATGTCCAAACGCAGAGGTCTTAAGGACCGGTACAGCATATTTATTTTTCAAGTAAAGTAAGAATAATTTTTTTATCTAACTTTGCGTGCAATGAGATCCTTTTTTTGAAATGTTGAAGTGTAAAAAAAACGTGCTTCGTGGACAGATTTTTTAAAATCAGTTTTGCAAAATGCACTTATTTCTAAACGACTGTTTGCAGTGTTTAAAACATTAGACAGTGAGCGATGTACGCACCTTGGAGCAGCCCCTCGGTGTTGGAGAAAAGGTATTTTGGAAGCGACGCCTCTGTGGAAGAAATGCAACAGAAGTATTAGCAACACGTGAAGATAGGATTGATGTCCAAACGCAGAGGTCCTTACCGGCGTAGAGCAGGGCGAGGGCGGCACACAGGAGCAGGCCCAGTCGTGGGTGTGCCATGGTGTGTTCGAGTGTGTGCCCCTGCTTGAGGCACGGCAGCTTTTATACTGTCGACAGCGGCGCTCACTCGCACTTATGTTTATGCAAACGAGTGGCGACACTTATCTGACCATGTCACAGTGACAGCTGATGACATTGGTGAAATCATCTACGCAGAGTTAAGATAACTTCTAAACATAAGCAGCATGGAGCCGTTTATGAGAGAATGCTTTCAGTACACAGGCATTATGTCTTTATCGGGCTTGGGTCTGTCTGTCCCAGCAGTTTGAAGTGAACTCTGGGCATGTTTAGAAAAATAAAGAATACAAGTTTCAAAACACAATTTCTGAAAGGAAATAAAAAAGGCCAATAACATTAACCTCTTCAAATCAAAGAGAGAAAAAGTCATAATATCACAAGGAAAATTATCCGTTTAGATGAGTTTAGTTGAGGTGGGGGTTAAGAGGTTAAAATCAGTGGTGCCTTCTCACACACCTTCGATATTGGTGGCTTCTGTAAATATTATATAAATTGTTCTCACATAAAATGTATCTCTCCGTTTTGTACTATGTTTGACAAGTAAAAATACAAACAAAACTTGTAGTATTTATTGTATTTATTGTATTGTCTACTTCAAAGTGACATCAAACACTACAAATCGCAAATGGCTCCAATTATTCATAATGTTCTCAGAAAACAACATTGGGAATTCTCATGCATGAATCTTGACCACAACAAAAGGCGTGTGGTTCTTGTATCAGTTCAAGCTGTTACCATATCAGTCTTCTCTCCAGAGTTAACGCTCCTGGACGTCAGATACGTATGTCCTCATTGTTTGGGTGTGAGACCAAGTCTGAGTCACTTTAGATCAAGTTTGATTCCAAGTCCACTTCGTCAAATTCCTCGTCCACGTTTTAAATGTGCAAGTCCGAGTCGAGTCGCTAAGATCGAATCAAAGTCAAAGTCACCACCGAGTACAGAGTGAATATGCATAATGACTGGATAACATCTGTTGTAAGTAATAATTAGCATTTCATTTCAGTGAAGAAGCAATTTTAATGAAGACATATAGAGCAGAAACATTGTTTTTACTTGAATTTTTAAGCTGATGACAGGACGTGACATAGATAGAGGTTAAAGTTCCATAGACACATGTGGGCTCTTGTGTTTTGACCAATTGGACCACATACAACATTTTCTAAAGTTTATCCCCATATTAATTTTTGGATGGATGGATGTTTATTTTATGATTAAAAGTGTCTAAAATGATTTCCCGCCTGAATTTTTCCCTTACAGAATTGATACAATCCTTTCAATTAGATGCATCTGAACCTAACAACTCCTACAAATATTACGGTATAACAAGTGATATATAATATTGAAATAATGGAAAAAATCTACAGTAAAGTGGAGAAATACGGGTGTGAATTATCCCAAAATATACACGAATGCCTGGGGGTTAAGAAGAGTTTTCTTAAATATTTGTTCAAGTCGATTCCACTCAATGGATCTTCCAACGAATTCTTCCAGCAGCATTTAGCGACATCTGAACGTATAGCTATCACTTAAAAGCTTGTTTAAGATAAGACAAAACGAATTCGCTTTCTCAGCAGCTCTTAATCACACAGAGGGTGGGAAATTGGAAATGTTAGACAAGTGCACTCAAAGAAGAACGAGGTAAATGTGCGGACAAGTTATATAAACAACGCACCCTAACCTCTTAACCCCCAGCGCCGACGTGGCAACAAAAATGAGACGAAAGCGACGATGAAAATGCAACAAAAGAGCGACAAAAATGTGTGAGAAAACACAACAAAGAAGCCACAAAAGAGCAACAGAGAAGTGACAAAAAAGCAATGAAAATGTGACCAAAATGGATTAAAAAAAAGCAATGATCTGTTTAGATGAGTGTTTTTGGGTAGAGCTGAACTGGAGAAAATGCACTTAAGTTATAATAGTAATAATAGAATAAAGGTATTTAATATGTTCAATGACTAAGACAAGTAGCAAAAATTTATTAAATTAGAAGAAAATGTATGAAAATATAAAAGCAGGCAGAGCAAAGAAACAGAATGCAGATGCTTATAAAAGTGCACATTCATAGGCCGGTAACGCCGAGGGCTTGAGAGGTAAATAAGTCAAGTCTGAGTCTATTTCTATCAATTGTTCATTTTAGTTTGTGGAGAACAGAGAGGCGCACCCGAGCTGCAGCCCCTCGCAGAAGGGACTGCCCCAAGGACGAGCCGGAGAGACTAAACAGAAGCCCAGCGCCACGGGCCACGAGCCGAGTCTGGAGCCAGGGGGAAGATACGAGCACAAGGTCCCGTACGCACGGTCGCAAAGACGCACGCTCCCGAGGCAACCTTTGAAATAGTCCGGAGTCATAAGTTACAGAGCAAAGAGCAGGGTCACTCAAAAAAAAGATTACACGCATCAAACGGAGTTTCTGAAAGGGTAGCGGCTCGTGACAGACTTGGGCTTCGGGCCAGGGCCGGGCGATGGGACGATAATGACGATCCTATGTTCAGCTCAGCTCTGTGCTCAAATGTTGATGCTTTTCCTGTATTCAATTTATTGTATTTATTTATTTATTTATTGGTTTATTTGGTCGGGACAGTGCATGTTAATGAACATACATGGGTCTCATGCATGTAAACAAGCCACACCGGATTGTAGCCTTGGGCTAATTTCCATCCGTCGCCCCCCATGCGCACTTTCAAACACACTCTCATTCATCCTTGCCTATTGTACATGTTTTTAGTGGTAGGGGAAACCGGAGTACCTGGAGGAAACCTACGCAGACACGGGGAGAACATGCAAACTCCACAGAGAAAGGCCCCGGCCAGGTGGGAATCGAACCCGGGACCTTCTAGCTGTGAAGCACAAGTGCTAACCGCTGTACTGCCGTGCCGCCCTGCGAGTCTGTCTCGTCAATATGAGAGCGAGTGACGGGGGATTTGGCCGATCGCAGTGAAGTGTGGACTTTCAGAAGAAGCAGATAACCCTCAAATGAAAATTGTGATTTAGGCCAAAAAACATGTTAGAGGCTGAGAAGAGGCTACAGCAGCAACAGAAGGCGGAGAGAAAGCGTTACAGAGAAGATCCCAGAGACTTAATTTAGTAAAAAAAGGTGCTTGTGTTTTCTGACAAGGCAAAGCGATCCCGCTAGAGTTGGCGGTTCCCCGGCAAAAATGGGGGATGGGGGAGGCCTTTGAGAGAAGCTGGAGCAAAGCACATGGAGCTGAGAGAGGAATGCTGAAGAGGAGCTGGAAAACTGAGAAACGTGAAGATGTTGGGGGGTAAGGAGGCTGCGGACAGAGCCATCAGAAACATTAAGCTGTAATCGCTCCTGTTCACACACAGGCCAGAATTTAGTTTAACAGTTAATCACAAATGTGCGTAAAAATAAAATAGATAGGCTAAAAATAAAATTAAAAATAAGATTATGGTGAGAATAAGGAAGCAATTTTATCTGCTGTTAACGAATCAGGATCAGATACAACTTTAAACATGATACTACTCCTACTACTACTAAGAAAATAATCACATAATTATAACCCTTGTTTATTTATTTCTAAACAAAACACTTGCAGCTTTGCTACTATCAATTTGAATGCTTGTATAGGGGTAATCCAACCAAGAGATTATCAGCAGTCTGGTCCCACGGTGCAACTGCTGCTTCACATCTTTAATCTCTTCTAGGACTGGGCAATTCATTTAAAAGAAATCTCAACGCTTGTCAATTTCAATAATCGTCTTGGGGCTTAATAATCGTCATTTTTACAACTAATTCTTGGACAGTAAAATCATAGTTTTGGAGTTTGAATGAGAACAATGGAAGATTTGTGTATAATAAGTGATACTGGGTCCGGGTTTACCAAAATCTAAAGCTTCTCGACTGGAGCTCACAGACCATAGGCCAATGTAACGCCTTATTTGAAAGCTAAGACCTACTAATTTTTGTTGCTATTTTGTCACTTTTTTGTTGCTCTTTTGTCACTTTTTTGTTGATTTTTTGTCACTTTTTTGTTGCATTTTTGTTGCTCTTTTGTCACTTTTTTGTTGCATATTCGTCACTTTTTTGTTGCTCTTTTGTCTCTTTTTTGTTGCATTTTTGTCACTTTTCTATTGTTTTTTTGTCATTTTTTTGTTGCTCTTTTGTCACTTTTTTGTTGCTCTTTTGTCACTTTTTTGTTGATTTTTTGTCACTTTTTTGTTGCTCTTTTGTCACTTTTTTGTTGATTTTTTGTCACTTTTTTGTTGCATTTTTGTTGCTCTTTTGTCACTTTTTTGTTGCATTTTTGTCACTTTTTTGTTGCATTTTTGTCACTTTTTTGTTGCTGTTTAGTCCCTTTTTTGTAGCATTTTCGTCACTTTTTTGTTGGTTTAATATATTTTTTTGGGGTCTTTTTTGTTTCATTTTCATTCTCGTTTGTTTTTTGACACTTTTTTTTCTAGAAGCTTCTTAGATGTGGGTAATGCCAAACTGCAGAAAATGCGCTCGGTTCAGGTGGTGGTTATTTTTACCTGACATGACGATAGTTCTGACCGCCCATTTGATGACCTAGTCGAGTCCATGGCTGCAGTTTGCGTCTGGTGTTTACCTACAGATGTCAAGGGTGTGACTGAGCACGGATTTTTCCTGTTGTAAAACTGCCACTGCTTTACAAACACTTACGGCACGCGTCCTGCTGGGGGCGCTGGCGCACATTTATCCAGCCGCGCTCCCTTGTGGTCTCCCAGCGAAGAAGGCGAACTTCCTTCCGTTGTGTGAAACGTGAATGAGGCGCTGAAACGACCCAGGCGCTGAGCTTTGTTTGTGGTTCGTAGCAGGACCGCGGGCTGTTCGCGGGGTGCACACATCATGGTGAAGCTTACGGCGGAGCTGATCGAGCAGGCGGCCCAGTTCACCAACCCCGTCCGGGACCGAGAGCTCGATCTACGAGGTATGGCCACGGGCACGGCGGGCTGCTAGCGCGGTTAGCACACGGGCTAATGCTAAAGCCGGGGCATGGATGTGCGCAACACTGTTTGCATCTATGGGCTTTTGCTGGGACAAAGTTGGGTTTAGGTTATTGTAAAATATTCGACCTGGAAATGCAGTTTCTCTGGTCTACTCCCAACGACATATTCATAATAATAAATGTGTGAGTGCACGACTGGAGTTGTGCTATTTAGCAACACACGTAGCGATGAAGTAAGTTACAGTCACAAACGTGCAACAATTTATCATCTTAAATCTTAACTAAACAATGAAACTAATGGAGTTATAATTAGAGATTCTGTTTTGTAGGTATTTGAGTGACTATGTGTTGAAGCAGTAGACTTGTCCCGGGTAAAATATTGGTCATCTTTCTCCCAACATTAGCCATTTTTAAAGCAATATAGTGATGTATATTCTGGTACGTGTTTGCATTAAATATACATGTTGTGTAAATCTGCATATTTCTGTCATAAGTTGAATAAAAAAGTGAAGAGTTTCTGACATTTCTAAGTTCCCTGTGGTTTTGAATGTGTTGCGTCTTAAGGTTATAAAATCCCAGTGCTGGAGAACCTGGGGGCCACTCTTGACCAGTTCGACACCATTGATTTTTCTGATAATGAAATCCGAAAAGTGGACGGCTTTCCTCTGCTCAGGCGCCTCAAGTCATTGCTACTAAACAACAATCGCATCTGGTGAGTGCTCTCTAGTCTATCCCACACACAGACGGTTTGGAATTTCACTTAAAAACTTACTGTACAACTTAATATTTCTAATGCAGACTCTAACTTCTGTGTTAGGTTTAATTTAGTCTTGGTTATTCCTTGTCTCAAAGGTCATTTCGACAAACTGCTTTTTTTTTTTCTCTGAAATGTAATTCCAAAGGTTTCTGAGCTGTGGTGTTTGTTTAGGCTCTAATGTTGTTCATGTCTTTAGCCGTTTAGGTGAGAATCTGGATCAGTCTCTGCCATGTCTGAGGGAGCTGGTTCTGACCAATAACAACATCCAGGAACTGGTGAGTCCAGGGCCCTCATGTCTCCACAGCCTCTGACGGCTGCATGTGTAGAGGAGGCGAACACTACTGTAGAGTCCCAGAGTCACGCATCTGCTATGCATCATACTCTCCACAAAGGTGTCTGATTTCTGGTCAAATCAACCCATAACAACACTCTTTCCTCCCGTCTGCACATCCATTTCACACTGCCCCCGGGCCCAAAACCAATTATTTCAGGGCAGAAAGTAAACAAGTGCATATAATTAATTCAGGTAAATCTATGAATAACTTTTCATTAGTACTAAAGAACCACTAAATCTGTACATCTTCACTCAATCATGTGGTTGTTCATATTCCGTCTGTTCTGATTTTTGTCTGTAATAGTTTTGTCCATTTCATTACAGGGTGACCTGGACCCACTGGCCACTGTGAAGACTCTCTCCCTCCTCAGGTAAATATAATAACGTGCACAAGCCTCAGCAGATATGTTCAGGAGAGTGAATGGACTTGACATGTTTTCACAGCTTGTTGAGAAACCCAGTAACGAACAAGAAGCACTACAGGCTTTATGTCATCAACAAGCTGCCACAGATCCGCGTGCTGGACTTCCAGAAGGTCAAGCTTAAGGTAATTCCTCCTGCACTGAGTGGCATTATTGCAATTCTTAAATACGTGATTGGTTATCGGTGATTCTACTCTCAAGGTAGGTTTAACTGTAGTAAATTACATGGATTGTAAACAGGGTAAAATGTGGCTATGACATTTAGTCCTTGACGGACACTACATGGAGCAGTTGTTCTCGCAAAATTTAAGTTTACATTGGATATTGATCAAATGGATTAATCAGAATAGGTTTTATTGCCATGGTTCAAGAACAGGTTCACAAACTAGGAATTTTTCTCATTGCAAACGTGCGACATAAAACATACAACACAGAGTTAAGATAAAAATAAGCTAAAAAACTTTAAACTATAAGGCTATAGGGGCATGCGTAAAATTATTAAATAAAATAAAAGTTGACACATAGTAAGACAACAACAATTTGACATTGAAAACAGGGGGATTGTATTTACAGGTGTGTAGGCGTATAAAGTGATCGCAGCGGGTCTAAGTGTGGACACACCACACAGTGCAAGTGCAGAAACATCCATGAGTCTAACTAAGCTAGTCTATTTTTCTGCTTGCAAACAAAAAACTAAAAGTAAGGACTGAACTAGAGACCTACTTCAGGGTATCCGCGGGATCTTAAGTCTTGAATCTAAAATACAAATTTAAGGCCTTTTTAAAAAGTTTTAAATTTGGTCTTAAATCCATGGTTAACGGGTCTTAAATATGAGCATGTGTTTGACTGAATTATTTGCTCACAATTTTGTTTAAAAAATAGACAAATGCACAGAAACGTACCGATGACGAGTAGCCGTGCCGCTCATTTACATGGTCCGCGAAGGTGAAGCGACGCCTCCTTTTTTCACACTGACTGGCCGCTGCCACAGACGGGGCGTAAACTCACCGATGGTTGAGTGAGGCAGAAAAGCTCCACAGCTTCAAGCGCCCAAAAATACGATCGAAGTCAGCAGTGTGGGACTACTTTAGGAATCCAAAAGATGAGCACGGTGTTGTCGCTGATGGACATGATCCGTCATGCGAATACTGTCGTGAGAAAGTTGCTGCAAAATGCGCTGCTATGTCCAATATGAAACAATGTGGAGATAATCCTTTGCTGTAAAGGTAATGAACTGCATAATTCCCAATAATGTTGGTCCAAATGTTCGGAAACACAAAGCTAACGCGCTCCTTTCTGCTGAGTGTAACAGAACGGAAAGTGAAAGCACAAACACAGTCCTTTACGTCCTCAGTCTGTTCATCAAAACACCTGACAAAGAATTAAGCCGGGCAGGATAACATGAGACCTGAACAATATTAATAACTTATTATAGTAAAGTGAGTAAAGTTGACAGTGTTTTGTGAATGTTTACGAGTGCAAGTATTAAAAAAACATTTTAAATACATAAACTAAATATCAGTTTTCTTTCATTCCGTCGATAATTGTTAAATCTCAATATTCTTATTTTGGATTAGGGTTGTCTAAACCTGAATGGCTGTTAAAATGCCTAATGAGGAAAAATTAAGTTTGTACATCCCACTGTGATATCAATTAACAACATTTTTGTGACTGGTATTATTTACAGTCCATTTATATATTGCGCATTCAAAAACAGGTCTTATTTTTGATATTTTGTGGTCTTTTAAAAAGGTCTTAAATTTGACTTGTCCAACCCTGCAGATACCCTGCTACTTGGGAAGGTCTACGGGCCTGATGTGAGCCGACTTAGTGCTCACTTCTGTACATATGTTAGATTTTCTGTTTGCTTGTGCTGTGGTTTTGGTCTCCTCTTTTATTTTTATTGTATTATTTCAGTTATTAATCCGCTGCAAATAACATTTATCAAAAGTCCATGAGTCGGGGTGAAAAATGTGTAAAGACATGAGAAGCAGGTTAGAAATGATGAATAAAATGTTGACTGATTAAAGAGGCGGTTTTTGGATGTAGTGCAGAAGGACATAAAGTCTCTTGGAGTGTAGAAAACGTGGAGGATGGGATTGGATGGAAGCGTCTGTTACTGTGGCGCCACCTGAAAGGGGAACCCTGATGGGGAAGGGTAATACTTGATTCATTTTAGAAGCATTTACTACTCAATCTCTTCACAGGAGCGGCAGGAGGCTGAGAAAATGTTCAAGGGCAAACGAGGGGCTCAGCTGGCGAAGGACATTGCGAAGAGGACCAAAACGT
Organism: Proterorhinus semilunaris; assembly: GCA_021464625.1. Lineage (NCBI taxonomy): Eukaryota > Metazoa > Chordata > Actinopteri > Gobiiformes > Gobiidae > Proterorhinus > Proterorhinus semilunaris. Next base: position 8,067,602 of record CM038346.1, read on the forward strand.
AAGTGCACATGGGGAGCAGAGACTATGCTAATGAGATGTTTGGTTAAAGTGTTTGGAATTTCACCGTTCTAGTCCTGTGGTTATCACGGCTATAATAGTTTCCAGTGACCTCTATTTTGGAATGTATTGTACAATATTTTATCTATGTTTGGAAAAAGTGAAGGTTTTTCTCCCTTAATCTGTTGGACAGGTTCACTCCAGGGGTGGGGGCTCAGCAGGATAAGAAACGTGCCGGACCTTCACAAGCCGATGTAGAGGCCATTAAGGTTTGTGTTATGTTTTTACCATGGTAGCTGTAACTCGGTATAAACATGGAGGAATGCGCTGCTGTGCGGGATTTGTCCGTGTTGTTGTGGCAGCCGCTTTCATAAACTAAAAAACAATGGATCAGATTTGCATAGCTTTATATTGTGATTTACTGTACACTTAAAATTGTATCTTAACATTTTTCAGAAAGCAATAGCCAATGCCTCGTCATTAGCCGAAGTGGAAAGGTTAAAGGGGATGCTTCAGGCCGGACAGATTCCTGGACGAGAGTTCCGACAAGGTAAATGGAGGCAAATTCATGAATGGGATTATAGTGATTTCATGTTTTTATTAAGTGATAGACATTGAGTGATGGACATATAAGGTGCGTAACTGCGTATTTACACAAGTGAGGAGGACTCGGAACACAATAGAAAAGACAAATGGAATACAATGGGAAAGGAGGATTGTGCGTGATTAAATGAAACGCAAGAATGGAACTAAATGACAGCATTTTTTTACGCCATCCCCGATAAGCTGATAAAAAAAAAATGTGGTTGATAATTAATTAGGCCCGATAATTATAAGCTCAAATTGCATTGAATCTGCTGCTCCAGCTCGCTGCCTTTCTCTCGGCGCTGCCAAACTGCTATTGCAGCCGGAGCTGCTTTACTTGTAAAATACGAAGAGTATTCCAGCAAATAAACACTGCAGGCACTCTCCGTGAAGGAAGTTTTTTTTTTACTTTTTATATCGAAGTAACTTCAACAAAATGAGAAAAAGACGAGGAATCGTAAACCGTGGACCCGCGCTGAAGTTAACACTCGAACAGAGCGAGTCCAAAACCGATGTATTACCTTTTGTGTTTCTGATCAAATAAAGACGATAGACTATGAATGAGAGTTTTACATTTTGTCAGACGACGCACAAATTAGCCCAATGCAGGAGTGAGTCTTATTTGGTGTCGTCGTCTGGTATTAGTCAAACTTGACTGTCACAGGTACGGGTTTGGCATCACCTCTATTGTCGGCAGCAACTTGCAACAGGAGGACACAGACTCAGTGAAATACTCTGTGAATATTCCAGTATTGTATCTAAGAAGCCATTACTATGACGTCAACAAAAAGAAGATACTACAAAGGAAGTTGTAATATCATTATTATTTTAATAAGCTGTGACACAGATGAGCAGAGACAGATCTGCTCAGATAATGGAACAGTAAAAACCCTGAGCTTAAAGGTGGAGACCCAAAGTAAAACTCATTATTTGATCTATAAACACTTGTATATATTTTTTGTAGAGTTTATACATTTTGGGCAGAAATGTAAAACTGTTACATTGGGTTCTTGTCACAAAATAAAGTGTGTGTAATATATATATATATATATATATATATATATATATATATATATATATTTACACACATACAATTATTGGATATCGAGTCAAATTGGCATTGTCATGCATCACTATAATTATCTACAGTGTAGTTGTTACTTGTAGCTGACCTTACACAGAAACAAGTACTGAATGTCATTTTTGCAGAATATTATCCTTTGATTGATGAAAAAACTGCGCCACTGTGTGGCGGTGGCTTACTTATCAAGATGTTGTATTTCATGTCCCCAATGGGGCAACTGGTTGTACAGCAAAAGAAGGGAAAATAAACACATCAGATACTCTGCAGACCCTCAGGGTGAGTCCAGTACAGACTTGAATCACAACAGTCAAAAACAAGGTTTACACAACTTGTAAAAAATCTATAAAATGATGCAGAAATCAGTAACTGATTATCAAAATGCTCGTGTCATTCTCAGAGAATCTCAAGATCTTAAGCTAAAGTACATTTTTATTGAACTAGTTGAAACCCCTTTAATGTGTGCTCTGTATTGTGTGCAGGAGGGGAAGAGGTGGTGGAGGAGGAAGAGGAGGAGGAAGAAGGACATGAGGAGATGCACCAGGACACAGAGGAGGACATGGAGCAAGAGTCTCACATGAACGGCTCATAGAGGACGGACTTTTCAGTTTATTTTTGTTTTTATGTTTGTTGTGACTTATTTTGTAAAATCAAATTGATTAAATTTTTTTACTTAGTGCTCCTACTGTGTCATTACATTTGGTGGCGATGTGATTAGTCAAATGCATTAACAAACTCAGACATGAGCTTTACATTACTCAGTAAATATGTTTCAGAACCTTATGCCACGTTTCCACCAGCCCTACCCTGCTCTACTTGGTTTGGTCCTACTCTCCTAAGCCTGGTTGTGTTTCCATTACTCTGTAGAATCTGATGCTGTATCCATGGTTACCAGGGCGTATCCATGGATATGGCTTTGCTTTTGGCTGTATCCATTGAAACAGTACCTGCTTGGCCAGGTCAGTACTAGGGCCAAGCAGATACTAAAATATACTGTAAATGGACTGGTGGAAACATTTAACATGCAGGTAGAGCAGGGTAGATGGAACTGAGCCATTAGTGTGGCCTACAAGAATGTATGGGGACCACAGTGCTGCCATGAGTTTGCCCATTATAGAGCTGTTCAAATCTCACTTGAGCACAGTCGCAGTTTCCTTGAATGACACTTCACCTTCTTCACAGTAATTGACGCAGAGCTGTGTGTAAAACTTTGGGTCGAACAAATGATTAGAGTAGGCGGAAGTTGCATGATGGGTAGGAGTCATTTTTGAGCCAATTTTTATACATAATTTTCAACTTCATTTTTTTACTGTAGGCCTTAAGTTGCATAGCGATAAATAATACGTAAGCGTTTAAAAGTAAACAAAACTATACAGTTCAATTGTTGAGAAATGCTGATGTCATTATTGACTAGTTGTGGTTGTGTGTTGCAGAACCATTTTGAATAGGCCAAAGCCTTTGCCCAAAATGCTGTTAATTTATTTGGATTACTCAATCAATGGTTTTGTAGAGCCCAATATCACAACAGGAGTTGCCTCATAGGCTGCACCGAACATTAAGGCAATAAAATAGAGCAGTAAATAAGACAATGTAAAGTTCAAGCGAATCAAGTGTTCAGGCAAACATAATGTCCAAATAAGTGTCAGCAGTGGGTGGCGACGAGCAGCTCGGGTGTCCCCTGTCCTTAGACTCTCCAGCCCGGCAAGGAAAAACTCAAAAACCCGGTGGGAGAAACGGGGAAACCTTGAGAACCACAGAAGGAGAGATCCACTCCCATGGACGGACAGGCTATAGAGACCCAGGGCCGAAGGAGTCACTCAGCAGACGGGCCAAGATCACAGACCGTCCAGTCCTTGTCAGTAGGCCGGGTTCCTCCGTTGGATCTAGACAGGCACTGCCGAGTGGGACAGGAGACACCATGTGAATAGTAATGAACAGACTACAGATAAAATAAATATTGTATCAAAATAAGACAAAGTTTGCAGTAAGAAGAAGAGGATAGCGCTCAGTGTACCGTACTTCCCGCCGCAGTTTTTCTTAGGGATGGGCGATACCAGTCATTTCGGATTCGATCCGATACCAAGTAATACCTGGGGCAAAAAAGTCGATATCGATCTGATACCGGAAGTAGTTTCTCCTTTTTTTTGTATGTTGCATCAACAGCTGAACAAAACAGTCTTTTATATTCTGGATTACATGAACAACAAAAAGAGCCATTTAACAAGACAGGTGTGCAAAAAGAAAAATGTGTGACTTATTTTGCACTTGAGCAAACACCTGGTAAATGACTCCCATAATCATGAATTAACGTTCTCTGCAGTCCCCGAGCTGATCAACGCTTCCATGTGTGTGTTTGCTTTGTATAACCAACAATGAAAGAGGAAGCCACAAAATTACAATGTTAGTTGCTGTCCAAACTAACTCCTAACTTTCCTAACATATTTGTAGCATCCCAATTGATCACAGGGACGGGTTTTTAAGCACTTTTCCCAACTTGCAGGGTCACTTCAGGGCCACTTTGGGAGGGGCATATTAAAAAATTATTGGTGTAATATTGTTTCTCCCCAGCTTTACATCCATGAGTGAAATAGACCAATGAGACTCTTGAACGAGTGATGGCGCACTTACCATCCAACAGACAGCGCACACGTCACCCGCAGTAAACAAACCAAAAAGTGTGTTCCTCCTGTGGGGCACTGCTGGATGATCATCGGAGGAACCTGGCTCGTAGACTGACTGACAGGGCCTCACACGGCGGACATGGATGACCAGAACGAGCTGCCGCCGGTGGAGCAGCAGCATCGGCCGCTACGGAACCAGGACCTGGGCAGCGTGTCCGCCGCGGGTAACGCCGACACGTCCGCGCGGCTAGCTTTAGCATTGTTAGCATGCTGATGTAAACAATTCCAAAAAGCCTGTCCCTATTTTAACTAGTTGGAGAATTGAGCGTTACTTACAAACCCATGGCATAGAGCTGTCATTAGCTGTAATGTCAAGTGAAAATAGAGCAATTACTCCCAAAATTCTCCCAGATAGTCCTTACTAGCTTCCTCATCATAGGCCTGCTAAAGTTAGTGACTGGCAGAGTCATGATATGCTTGTCATATTAACTATACCAACTTAGATTATGTTTGTTTAAAATGGTAATACTAGAGATGTTGATTGTGTTGTTTCTGAGTTTAATAGGATTTTTATTTCCTCATTTACATGTCGGTTTGAGAATGGGTGAATCTGCTGAATTTGGTCGGATGCCAGTTGTTCTCAAGTCTTTCACACCAAGTACCAGCTCGTGAAGTATTTGACATTCCAAGTACCATCTGACCTAGCCTGGTTTTACCATACCCTCTTACTCATTTCGTTTCGTACATGTAGGGAAAAGATAATTGAATTTTTGCTAAGTTAACACAATTATATCTAACACTTTTCTAAAGATTGTATCCAGCTTCTTTTAGTTTGGCAACTTTTCGTGATGTTTATAGTTTGGAAATGACATAGATGAAGGACAACAATTTTACACTGTTGCAGTGCAACCATGTTAAGTGGGAAATGAGTGCTTTGGAACTTTACCTTTATGTATGTCACTTCCTGTCAGTGGTATTAACATTTCTGCTTCACTGAAATAAAATTAAAATTATGCAACTTGATGAACTTGAAACTGTTATACTTATAAATAAGTCATATTTACCAAAGCATTACAACCTGTCATATGCACTTTTAACACAGTGAAAGTTTTTTTTTTTTTTTTTTTGCGTGATATGTTTTTAGGGCAGTAGTTAAATAAAGTGTAAAAAAACAACAACAACCCCTTAATTTATTTTTTGTATGCTTGAATTCCACTTGAAGAACGAATTCAAGCGTCTTTGTGTATTACTGGGTGGCACACAAATGCCTACCACAGATTCAATGATGATCAATGTTATGGGGGTTGTCTTTGTACAGTATACAGTCAAAATTGAGGAAGTCCAAAAGGGATGTGAAGGCTCATGTTTTGGCGATAACATGAGATGCCGATGCACAAGGGTTTGGGTTATTTATTTATTGGTTTATTTGGTCGGGACAGTGCATGTTAATGAACATACATGTGTCTCATGCATGTAAACAAGCCACACCGGATTGTAGCTTTAGGCTAATTTCCATGCGTCGTCCGCCATTCACACTCTCAAACACACTCATTCATCCTGGCCTATTGTACATGTTTTTTAGTGGTATGATGGACATCTTATTGATAGGCTATTGAGCTAAACAAACGTGGTATGGAGTCTCTTGTCTTCAATACATTTTAAAGTTTTAACAGATGCATAAAATGGAGAGGAAAGACGGAATACAAGCAAAGTAAACTAATTGTTTCGTGCTAAGAACAAAAAAATACAACCAACAAGATAATAAACAAAAACTCTGCACACAAGACCGCATTTTAATCCATCCACATTAGCGCATGATTAATATTTGTTCTCTTATTTCCCATTGCAGCTGGCGAACTCCTGTCCTTGTATGGATGGTACGTGTTGGCTTCCGCCGCACTGCTCTACCTGCTCATTCAGTACGTTGTCAAAAAGAACCGGTCAGAGGGAAGTACCCGGTCCACTGCCACGTTCAAGCACCAGGGTAGGTCGTGGGGCTGTGTGATCTTGGGGATAAAAATGTATTTGCATGTGAAGTATTGGTGTTTTTGAAAATGTTTCGAAGTGCACATAACTAGGGACATTAACACCCGCCTGCTGAAACTGGATTTTGCTTACTTTTATTGTATTTTATCTTTTCTTGTTTTGCCCATGTAATGCATCTTTGAGTGTAAAAACAAAAAAGCGCTATGCAAGTTTGATTTATTGTTATTTATATGTTGTCAGATGCGTCGCTCGTGGCCCAGCGGCAGGAGGCTTTGGAGGCGGCTCGGATGAGGATGCAGGAGGAGCTTGACGCCAAAGCAGCCCTGTTCAAAGAGAAGCAGAAACAGGTTTGAAAATGACAGCTTGTATTATTGAGCAACCTAAAATTGACCAGGACATTTCAGTTTACAGTTTGATCCCCACTATTAGCGATGCACGCTGTCGTCGTGTTCTTCCTTGGGCACTTCACAGATCTTTTTTTTAATCTAAGCCCTTGTTATTATACAGCATTGCTTGTCATTTCTTGGACTATGTAAACTTAATGATGGCTTTTGTCAGACTACTGTTGTATGTTGACAAAATGTTGTTGTGCGAGTAGCAGGAGGAGGACAAAAGGAGGCAGAAGATCAAAAACTGGGACAGCATGGTGCAGGGCAAGAGCTCCAAAGGAAACGCCTCTCAGGTTACATCCCCACGCTTTTGTTTACCTTATAGAACTCGGGATCGAATGTAATAATGGGTAAAATCTCCTGTGCTTCATGGTAGTGACCAGCAAAGTCCAAATATTTATGTTAGTCAAAACTATATAAAAAGGTAAATGTGAGCCACGGAGCAACTTGGTAGTGTGGAAATGCTTTCGTATAAACAATAACTCCAGTATTTTACATTTTAAAATCTCCATTGGCTTGTTATTGTGAAATCTCCGTAAGCAATGCAATAATGGCGACACAATCCCGAGTTCTATTGGGCTTTTCAGTTTACTTAACTTGAATTAATGTACCTAACCAAATTTAGTACAATGTAATCTGCTTTGTAACAATCTAATAATGTGTACTTTGGTGGTACATATACAATGGAATAATGTGTATTAGTAGTTTGGAGGTACATAAGGTAATGAGACATCCTTAGGGTTCTGGCTTAAGATTAGGGTTAAAAGAGGGATCTTATGTCTTTTTACTTAGTGTACCTCCAAACTACTGATATAGATTCAGGTAGTCACAATTGGTTGTTGGATATAGTAAAAGCATCAGATGCTCTTTAACGACGAGGACAGCAAGATACTGAAAATAATAATATTTAACCCGTAAGCAATTATATTGTGGGCAAAACAGTCCGAGGCTTTTTTTAATCCTTTTATTTGAGAGGGACGCCTACGTGTTTCGATCCTACTGGACCTTCATCAGGGCATGGAGAATAATACAGTACATATTATTCCATTGTGTATGAACCCATCGGTACAAGTTATTACAGATTGTTACTGAGCACATTACATTGTGCTAAATTTGGTAGGTAATTGTAACTGGCTTGTCTTTGCAAGTGAACTAATAACTATGTGTTTTACGTTATAGAGTACAGAGGGTGAATTGGCCACCACTGTTCAGAGAAATTCTGACAAAAAACCTCTTCGTGGCCCAGGTAAGTTGAAGTGAAGAAAAGTGATTGGTGTAAATGTTTCCAATATGCTGAGAGCTGTGTAAAGAGACACTTTTTGCTTGGGTTGGTTTTGGAAGAGAAAACAAATAGAAAACGTATCTATTTGCATATGTTTTAGGTTGTTAAAGTTGTTAAAGAGTGGTTTACTTTACTTGGCTCTCCTCTATGAGGTACCATCGTTAAATATTGTAGGGTAAATTTAGATTTTGTGTGCAGATTATAACCCTCTGAATGGAGATGGAGGTGGAGCGTGTGCCTGGAGGCCCGGTCGCAGGGGCCCCTCATCCGGAGGATGAAACTAAAGTCTGTCAGACGCTCCACATAGGTGCTCTGACATTCACCAAGCTCTTCACACTGACTGAGGCCGCTGTGAGCATCAACAACTGGACTTTCTATGTGCTTCTCTATGGATTTGTCCTCACTCACACCTGCTTAAATACTCTGCGATACCCACGTTGTTGTGTAGTGGCACATTCGCCTCTATATGAAGCCAGGCCTGTAAATGGAGCTCTCCGCTGGGCCTGGGTGATGACTTCAGTGTGGATTGGCATAACCGTACACCAGATTAACGTTACTGTTGTAGGCCTACCAAAGTTACTTTAGGAAATTATTATTTTATGTGAGGTGAAGAATGCAGTCAATAATTCATGATTCTTTATGAGATTTGAGAAAGACATATTGTGCTTATGTAGTGGTTAACTTTAGAAACAGAAATGATAATCATAGCCAAGGCTGATTCTACAATTCTTTAATGTAATTTCATAATATTAAGTTACATTTTTAGCTAAAAATTGGCGCTTTTGGCAGAAGTGGATATTATGAGATATTGTACATTTATTTTTAAATAAAATGGTGTGTATCTTTACAACAAAGTGTTTTTTTTCTGCATACCATTTTGTTTTTTAGATGATTAAATCAATTGAGATGGCATAAAAAAAAACAGAATCTAAAAATGAAATAACTAAATATTTGTTAATCATTGATACCAATAATTCCATGCGTAATAACTATGGTAATAACGAAACCAGGTCCGTCTATCACACAAGTATTCTCGGAATGTCGAAATACCACCAGTTGGGAAGGCACGTGTATCAACTTCAGAGGCTTTTTATTTTTCTTTAATAGGGTTCCTGAAGAGGAGGCGTGCGTGTGCATAATCGGTAGTGGAGTTAGTTGCTGGTGCTTTGCAAAAAAAAGCCTTTTATGTGCTGTGGTTGAAAACCAACAACGAAGTATGATTGAAACTGAAGTTTCCGTCCACGCCTGAACACACCACACGACCAGCTGCTAGCGCGTCACTGCTACGGGAAACGCTTGGGATCAAACTACGTTAAAAGCTTTGCCACGGCGAACTCGCGTCGGACAGCAGACATTCTTCAACACTTAAGGAAGGGAGACATTGCTAAGATCCGTTCGGAACAACAGCGCTACTGAAGAAGTGTTTCGGTATTTAATGTTCGGCTCAGAGTCAACGGTCCCCGAGTTAACCGCGGCTGCGAAGTGTTCGGCCGGAGTCCGAGTAGAGCCTGTGATGCTACGTGGGCAACAGGGGGAAAGGCACTTCAGAAAGGCTGCTAGCGGTGCCTGAGTGCCCTGCTGGAAAGCTGCGTTGGACCGGACTTCTTGACTTTGTGGTCAGGACCGAATTGTCTTTGTCATGATGGCGGGCCGAGGCCGGAGAGCGTGGTTCAGTGTTCTGTTGGGACTGGTTGTGGGCTTCACGCTGGCCTCCAGACTCATCCTACCCCGGGCCACTGAACTCAAAAAGGCCGGACACAAGCGGAGAGCCGCCACCGCCGGCTGTGAACTCAACCGCGGCTCGAGGGAGAGCTACGGGGGGATGCTGTGGCCCACCGAGGAGAACAGCTCAGCGGCTACAGAGAAGCCGGCTGCCCGTTCCAACAGCTTCCTGTTCGTGGGTGTAATGACGGCTCAGAAATACCTTCACACCAGGGCTGTGGCAGCGCACAGGTACGCACTGCCTTTGTCCGAGCATGTTGGTGCAAATGCAGTAAACAGTAAGAATTATGAAATCATAGGCCTACATATCGTATTAGATCTCATCCGTGAGAACAGGTCAGATCCCCTGAAAAATATATTAACCAAAGTGTTCCAAATAAATGAAGGGTTTGTTTTGATACCTTGTCCGTGGGAGTCGGGGTTTGAGCTGAAAATGCAGTGCGCTCCGAGTCCAAGTAGAACATCTGGTCACCCCCCAGACACAGTAGTTTCACAAGAAAGAACAAAAGCCTATTATCTCATCCGACTTATCTGTGGTTCCCAAAGTTTTCCCTCCACTTTGACGGCAACGCATGGGCCTATTTTAAACAATTTTACATTTTCACTTCTCTGTCAAAACCCGAATCCAACTTTTACTCTCAAACAGTTGCCCATGGTGTATTTTCAGTAAACGTTATTTTTTGTTTTACTGTGACTCGGGTCAGTACCATTTAGCTACTGAGAAAGGCAAGACACTGATTGCAGACTTAAATTCAAGAAGACCTGGTTTGTTCATTTAAAGGTGCATTGTGGAACTTTTCATGTGAAAAATAAAACTTGGTATAATTTATTTAATCATTCGAATAAACCAACAGGCCCGGTTAGAACCATGAGGCCGTCCTTCTGTGGACCCACCACCTGCAGGAGGAGCCATAGGGGCTGGTGCAATGTGATTTGGGCAACTCCAACAGCCCCCACGACCCGGCAACGGACAAGTGGAAGAAAATGGATGGATGGATCATTTGTGCATTTAGATGAAGGTTCTTGAGACAACTGCTGTGCGACGGAGAGCTTACACAGACGCCATTTGTGCGTAATTGACCTCATTGTGACGGTTGGCATGATGCTCTTGAATCAACTGTTTTCCAAGTATGTTTTCTGGTGAGAGGGTCCGTCAGCAGTGAAAACCTACCAGAAACTCGAAAAAAAAACTATTGATCCTGGAGCATCATACAGGCCACTGTGATGGAAAGTAAAGGCGCCATGCTATTCAGTCATCACTTAAAGTTCATGAGGGCTTTTATGCGTGTATAAGGTTTATATTTATGCGTTTATTTTGTTGACATATTAGATGCAAAACAATATTTTCGGATGGAATTTTGGATATCTTATTTATTTAGTTTTTATTTTATTTATATATTTGCAAGTCCGTTATTCCCCAACAATTCTGTAAAATTGAAATATTGGGTTTGTTTTTAAAAAGACTGGAACGGAGTCTGTCATTACCACAATGTAAGAACAGAACAGTGCATTTTGATAATCCGTTTAATCTGTACAACTTGTTTCCCTTTAAGTTATTTTAAAATAACAGTGCTCCTACTTGGATTTAATATTTTAACTAACGACTACCTCCGCCACATGTATCATGAGCCCCACGCTCCCGCCTCACCCTCTGCTTGTGTCTTATGTGTTCAGGACTTGGGCTCAGACCATCCCGGGTCGAGTGGAGTTCTTCTCCAGCGAGGGCTCGGACACCTCCATCCCCATCCCCATCATCGCCCTGAAGAATGTGGACGACTCGTACCCGCCGCAGAAGAAGTCCTTCATGATGCTCAAGTACATGCACGACCACTACTTGGACCAGTACGAGTGGTTCATGCGCGCGGACGATGACGTGTACATCAAGAGCGAGCGCCTGGAGAGCTTCTTGCGGAGCCTGAACAGCAGCGAGGCCATCTTCCTCGGCCAGACCGGCATGGGCGCCCGCGACGAGCTGGGCAAGCTGGCCCTGGAGCCCGGGGAGAACTTCTGCATGGGCGGCCCCGGGGTGATCATGAGCCGGGAGGTGCTGCGCAGGATGGTGCCGCACATCAAGGAGTGTCTGCGGGAGATGTACACCACGCACGAGGACGTGGAGGTGGGGCGGTGCGTGCGGCGCTTCGCAGGCGTCCAGTGCGTCTGGTCCTATGAGGTCAGTGTCAGACGTGTGGAGTATTTTTACTATACATTAACAAACTTGTACTTTATTTGTTGCCCTTGGTATACATCTGGCAGCAGGGCAACAATTTGATTTATTAATTCTTTTTTAATGTTTTTTATTTAAGCCTTGAGCTATTATTGCCTTTTCATATTCTGTAACTGGGCTTGAAAACAAACAATGAAACCCTAACTTTTGTTCTTATAGATGAGGTATCGATCAAGACACCCATGACACATTTGAAGTTAGATTTATTCAGTTTTGTTATCTTTGTTTTTACCAAAGTGACAACTTCAGCTTTTAACTTTAATATGGTTCCATTGTTTAATTCATCTCTCTCTGTACTTTGCCTTCTTCCTTGTGTCGTCATGTGTGTTGATGAACAGTTGTTTCCACTGGTTCTGTTCCAGGCCTCTTGTTTGTACTTGTGCGTTCCCCTCTGACTCAGGAACTATTGGGAAAGGCTGTTGCCATGTTTGCCCGATCCTGTCAGACCTTGGAAGCTAAGCAGGGAAGGGCCTGGTCGGTACTTGGATGGGAGACCGTTTGGGAACACCAGGAAGCCTGACGAATGTAGTGAGTGAGTGAGTGGTTGGTGGTGGTCGGAGGGGCCGATGGCACAGATTGGCTGCCTCGCTTCAATCAGTCTACCCCAGGGCAGCTGTGGCTTACCACCACCGAGTATGGAGTGAATGAATAGTGCAATGTAAAGCGTCTTTGAGTGTCCAGAAAAGAGCTATTTAAAACTAATGCATTATTATTATGTACAGAACACTGTCCTGTCCTCTGTCCTGGCTTGTGTTCCGGCTCCAGCAATTGGCCGAATGTCTCTTCCTTCTCTTCAACCTCTTTCGCCCTGAGCTGTCCTGTCAAATAAAACCTACGGGACAAAAATCTATTGAACATTTTCCTCTACACAATTATGGCTCCGGACCCTTTTACTCCTGACACAGCACTTTGAAGTGGTTGACTTCCCTCCCAGTGAGCGAGGGAGCGAGTGCTCAGGGAGCTGCTATTTTCCGCTCTGTGGCCACAGCCTCAGAGCCGCACCCAGGAGTGTACTCTCCAAAAAAGACAACAAGGCAACATCATCAAACAAATACTATACTGCTGTTAGGGCTGCACAATATGGGCATAATGGAACTCAATTATTAACATGGTGCTTTTTAATCGTCAGCTTATAACTCCCCCCTCCTGGAACCGCCACCTTAACGTGGTGGAGGGGTTTGAGCACCTGAATGATCCTGGAGCTCTGTTGTCGGGGGCTTCGTGCCCCTGGTAGGGTCTCCCATGGCAAACAGGTCCTATAAGTGACGGGTCAGACAAAGAGCGGTTCAGAAGCCTCTTATGAGAGACCAACAGGCCCGGTTAGAACCATGAGGCCGTCCTTCTGTGGACCCACCACCTGCAGGGGGCGCCATAGGGGCTGGTGCAATGTGATTTGGGCAGCTCCAACAGCTGCCCCCAAGACCCGGCAACGAACAAATGATTGAAAATGGATGGAAGGTTATAACTTCTGTGTCGGTAACTGCTCATTGTATGGACAAGAATAAAATACCTGACTGTAACTTTACTGCACAACAAAAGGCCCAACGCAGCCATGATCGAACCTGGGGCCCTCTTGCTGCTGCTCAGTGTTATTCCAACATTTATAGACTCGTGATATACTGTAGGTTTTGTTTCATCTGATCTTGCCTGAAGTGTTTGTATGTTTAGTAAATAAGGTGACTTGACTTTACGGTAAAGTCACATTAATTCCTTAGAATAACACGCCTTACTGTAAACGTTGTTGTTTACTTTGTTGAACCCCCGGTGTTGGAGCCAGGGGCCTCTCAGAGCTGTGGTGCCGACAGACTTGAGTGTGTTGTGTGTGTGTGTGCCTAAGCTGGCTCTATCCCGTTAGAGCAGATTAGAGCCTAAGCTTTCAGATGTTTCTGTTCAGAGCAGTGGCATTCTTCACTCTGGCCTGACTTCGTGTGTCCAGTGTTACATACATTTGTTTCATTCACGTGGTAGGAAGTAAAGAAGTTTAAAGTACACTTTTACCGTCCAGCAGTTTGTACTTTCTACTCCTCTCATTTCTTTTAAACTTAATTAAAAGTTACCTGACAGAAAGCTGAGGCACTCAAAGTAAATGAGTGGTTAAAATACCTTTACTGTATCATGCCCAGTTGGGTAAAACATTGCCTACGCCTTTGGGCCCTTGTTTACTTTGACTCCTTATTTGGATTGGTAATCAGCGCAACGTAAAAGCTCCCTTTGTGTGTGTGTTACCTGGCATGACCCTTGGGCTTCAGGCGTCTGTGCACTGGTGTAACTGCAGTGTAATGTAAACAGTACAGAGAGGACACAGGCCCGAGGAGTCGGTGAGAACTCGCATTCATCGACACGGTTCCTCGAACGGCTGATCCACAGCGAATCACTTTTTCTGTGCTTCACAAATCAGAGCCAACATTAGAGGCTCGTCAAGGAACGCTCTCCAGAGTTTCCCGCTCAGCCTGGCTAACAATAGGACTGTAGTTGTACATGTGTCTAAATGTGTCTAAAAGTCAAATGATAATTTTACATATCGAGCCTGGAATTCTGGACGAGTGGGGGGATTTCTTAGAAGTTTGTATTAATAGCTGCTTCAGTAGGTACTGGGAAAACTGTAGTAACACAGGTAGTGCGTGTTCTCATGTGGTTCTGGTTGTACTGTATGAATTTGCTTAATTTATTTCGTGCAGATGCAGCAGCTGTTCTACGAGAACTATGAACCCAACAAGAAGGGCTATATCCGCGACCTCCACAACAGTAAGATCCACCGGGCCATCACGCTGCACCCCAACAAGAACCCGCCCTACCAGTATCGGCTGCACAGCTACATGCTCAGCCGCAAGATCGCCGAGCTGCGCCACCGCACCATCCAGCTGCACCGCGAGATCGTGCAGATGGGGCGCTACGGTGCCGGGGAGGCCAGCCGCGAGGACCTGCAGCTGGGCATGCCCCCCTCCTTCATGCGCTTCCACCCGAAGCAGCGCGACGAGGTGCTGGAGTGGGACTTCCTGACGGGAAAATACCTGTTCTCCTCGACCAACGGCCTGCCCCCTCGCCGCGGCATGGACTCCGCGCAGAGACAGGCGCTGGACGATATTATCATGCAGGTGATGAGTGCAATAATGTGGCTTCAGCTTATAGCTACATTACATCAATAACGGGGGCTATCAGCTAAAACTCTTTGTCAGAAATAAAAGTATTAGAGGTCGACTGATATGGGTTTTTCTAAGACCGATGCCGATGTTGGGATTTTTATTGGCCGATGCCGATATTCTCGGCTGATATTTGTTACAGATTTTTCCAAATTTCTGGTCTATAATCCTGTACAAACATAGATACTTGGCCACTCCAGTAGAGGCCAATTGTATTTTATTACTTTAGATGATCATATAGAATCATAGTTTCTGTCCCAGCTTCTGTCCCATAGTTGCCGTTAGCATTTAGCATACTGTTGCTAGCCGCAGAATTTTGCGTGATGAGCTATTGAATTCTCCATTCTGCGCTTCAGAATGACATGCAGCATGTCCATATTGGAGGAGGTGAATCTTGTATGTCACAAACTTGTAGCTAACCAAATTTCATTGTGATGTTTCTCTGTTCCCCTGAGGCCTAGAGAGTTGTGGGAGCTCTGGTTTTAAAGCCCTGACGCTCTCTCCAATGCAAAGAATGGGAAGTCTCTATCCAGAGATATTGGAAGAGCTATCCGGAGATATCAGCTTTTTCCCGCCGATAGCCAATATTGTAAAATCCCCAAATACCTCTAAAATGTATTTAGAGGACAAGTCACATTTGTCAACAGAAGGTTTGGACTACGTAATGGCCCCTGACCTCTCAAAACCAAAAAGCTGCTGCCTGATTCTTGATGAGAACCAGGAAATAGGACCATATTAGTCCAGTGCTCAGGTCTCTCAGAGAATAGACTTGTGTAAAAGTCCCTCCATGGCTCAGGGAAGTATATCTATGACACACATGCTGAGGCTGCGTTTTAGTTAGTCTTCCTGAAGATGCAAGACAGGCCTCAACACTGGCTGGTTTACTCCAGGCTGAAAATAGTTACATTTTGCTGTGCATACAAGAGATGAAAGTACTTAATATGCCTGCTTTGCGTGTAATATAATTTCATAATAATTAATATATAGGTTTTATTGATCCATTGTCTCTTATGCTGCGTTTACACATAAGCACGATGCGTTACGAATGTCATTTTTCCGTCATTCGTGACGTTCGTGACGTGACTTAACGCATCTCAATGGGATTCTTAACAGAACGCATCAGCTCGTGACATTCGTGACGTTCGTGGAGAAAGTTTTTGTCTGTCAAAAAATCTTCCACGAATGTCACGAATCACCCGCTGTTCGTGGAGTTCGCAACGGAGCGCGTCCTTTCGTGAGGAGTAGTGGCGCTTCGTAATTCAGCGTGAGAGCATTCGTAGAGCATTCGTGGAGCAGAATCACTGTTTTCACGCTCAAAATTGACAGAAACACACGCTACTCCGAAAAGTAAATGTTGGTACCTGCAGTAGCTATGCCAAGGAAAAGTGTCACAAACTCGGCCAATCCGCGCTCCAAGCCACGGACAGCACCTGGCGCTGCCGCTCCGCGGGGTGCTGAAAGTGTTCCTCCGACCTCTCTTCCTCCTGCGGTCGTACCTGAGTTGGAGGCAGAAGAGCCCAATGACTCAGGGGAGAGCACGGCCTCTGCTCCGCCTCCAACCCGGCGGCAGAAGATCACTCCACATTCGCCCAATTCTTGACAGATTTCGGACAGAACGTGAATATTCCTAGTGACCCGTAACAGCGCGTGGCAGCGCGCAACACCACGCAGCAGCGCGCAACACCACGCAGCAGCGCGGGACGCATATTCGTGACCGTGCGTAATAATTCGTGCCATTAATCGTAACGCGTAGTAACAGGTCGCAACAGTTAGTGGCGGCGCGTGAAACCTCTAACCCGAATCATCAAATTCGTGATCCTTGGCCACGAATGTGCATTTGTGGCATTCGTAACGCATCGTGCTTATGTGTAAACGCAGCATAAGGAGACTGGACCTGAAAGCCACTCCTCATTCCCTGTGCGTGTGATTGACTGGCATACACAGGAAAGCTCATCTCATTGGTCAAAGTTACCGGGATACTGATTAGTTGCTGAGATCAGCAACTAATGCAGCAAAATGCAGGCTGATGTGACCAATTACACGCAATCTATTAAACATTTGAACTTACAGACTATCACTTTAAGTGTCTCTTTCAGCGCAACCTTCTTGCTGTGTAAACCGCATTGAATGTCTTATCAACTTGCTTTACTTTACCAGGTGATGGAGATGATTAACGCCAATGCCAAAGCGCGGGGCAGAGTGATCGACTTCAAAGAGATCCAGTACGGGTACCGGCGCATCAGCCCTCTCTACGGAGCGGAGTACGTGCTGGATCTGCTGCTGCTCTACAAGAAACACAAAGGGAAGACCATGACGGTGCCGGTGCGCAGACACGCCTACCTGCAGCAGACCTTCAGTCAGATCCAGTTCCGAGAAGACCAGGAGATGGACGCGCACGCCCTCTCCAGCCACATCAACCAGGAGTCCGACTCGCTGTCCTTCCTGTCCAACTCGCTCAAGATGCTGGTGCCTTTCAAGCTCGGCAGCTCGAGTCCGGACCAGCGGGAGCCCAAGGAGAAGAAGGTCAACATCCTGGTGCCTCTGTCGGGTCGATACGATATCTTCGTGCGCTTCATGGCCAACTTTGAGCACGTGTGCCTCATCCCTAAGCAGAACGTCAAGCTGGTGGTGCTGCTCTTCAACACGGATAACCCCGAGCGGGTCAAGCAGGTGGAGCTGATGCGGGAGTACCACATGAAGTACCCGCGCGCCGACATGGAGGTGCGCCCGGTGGATGGGGCCTTCTCCCGGGCGCTGGCTTTAGAGGCGGGCTCCTCGCACTTCTCCAACGATTCGCTGCTGTTCTACTGCGACGTGGACCTGCTCTTCAACGGCAACTTCCTGAAGCGCTGCCGGGACAACACGGCGCCGGGGGAGCAGACGTACTTCCCCATCATCTTCAGCCAGTACGACCCCAAAGTGGTCTACATCGGGAAGGTGCCCAGCGACAACCACTACGTCTTCACCGCCAAGACCGGCCTGTGGAGGACCTACGGCTTCGGCATCGTGTGCGTGTACAAGGGGGACCTGGTGAAGGCGGGGGGCTTCGACACCTCCATCCAGGGCTGGGGGATGGAGGACGTGGACCTGTTCAATAAGTTCATCCAGTCGGGCGTGCGGCTGTTCCGCAGCGCAGACACGGGCATCGTGCACGTGCACCACCCGGTCGTGTGTGACCCCAACCTGGAGCCCAAGCAGTACAAGATGTGCCTGGGCTCGCGGGCCTCGTCGCACGGCTCCACGCAGCAACTGGCCGAGCTGTGGCTGGAGAAGAACCAGCAGAGCTACAGCAACAACGGCTCCGTCAGAGCGCAGGAGCACAAGCTGTGAGGCCGCCGCGCTCGGGCTGCGCGGGACATAAACAAGTGAAACTTTTTTATTTCAGAAAATATCCCAAATGAATTGACCTCAGTGCAATGTGTCGTGTGTAAAGCAGTTATAGACACTGAAAAATCCACATTCCTTACTGTGCTAAGAAGTTAATTTGTAAAACATATCTACCAATGGAATAAGAGGTTTATTTTTCAAGTAAAATACCCAAAGTCCTTAATACTACATTTCCTCCATTTTTTTAAAAGCACTAATATTTTCATTGTTATTTTAGATGTTTTTTCCCAATCTTATTTTAAGTTACTTATTCCATTGGCAGATTATTTTACATACCTACTATGTACGTCAAGAAAATTGTTCTTCTTTTTAGACTAGTTTTTGCAATGTTAAAGCGATTTCACCGGGACACAGTCTGTTTCATGTCACCGGTTTAGCTTCTCACAGGTCAAAATGAACTCCTGGACATGATCCCGCACCGGCCTGAGCTGTGGTTCATTGCTTACCTATTTATTTGAATTTTCTTTTTTTTTTTATTATACCAGTGTCTGCGTACATTGGTGTATGAATGGGTGAATGGATTCTTGCTGTAAAGAGCTTTGAGTGCCTAATGTAGGTGGGAAAGCGCTATGCAAGTGAAGACCATTTACCATTATTATTATTTAAGAACCAAACACTATGTTGACTCACTAGCCTTAACTATTCAAACCGGGACCATGTAACAGAAGTAGGACCAGCTGGGGTCATCTGATTTCAGCAGCAGACCAAATAGACATAGATGAATGTGCTACAGTGGAATGCAAACTTTTGGGCACCTCTGGTCATAACATCCATCCATCCATTTTCTCCCACTTGTCCGTTGCCGGGTCGTGGGGGCAGCTGTTGGAGCTGCCCAAGTCACATAGCACCAGTCCCCTATGGCTCCTCCTGTAGGTGGTGGGTCCACGGGAGGACCCACCACCTACATCTGGTCATAACAATGAAGCTGAAATGATCTTTTACATTTTCAGAACAGAAAAAGTCTAAAGGTTTTAGTCAAGATTTAGTGAAATTTATATTCAATTTTAGTCGACTAAATCCAAGGTTATTTTAGTCAACTTATTAAAATCATATTTAACCTTTTAACTGCCGTCTCCCCTGATCAGGGAGTTTGGGTTAGTTAACCATTGTGTTTCACTCACACAGATCTCGCACATATTTTTAGAAACTAGAAGGTCTTGGCTTTCAAATTGGGTATCACACTGGCATAAAGACTCTAAGCTCTCCAGTCAATACACTTTGAGACTTGGATGTAAATAATTGTTAACCCTAATCCTTAACCCTAACCCTAGGGTGGCAGTAAAGTGGTTAATACTATAAATTCTTTCAGAATTTCCAAACAGAACACCCAGTTAGGGCTAAATATAGCAGATTCGGCTTTTTATATAATGAAGAAAATGGACCTTCCATCAAACAAACTTGCTTTAAATTGAAGGTTTTTATGATTTTAGCCTCTTTTAATTTTTATTTTGTCATATTTTAGTTGAGAAAAATATCTGGACATTTCAGTCATAGTTATAGTCTCATAAACAACTTCATTTAGTTTCACGATAATCTAAGTCAGCAAAAATATCACTTAAAATTATCGACAAAATGAGCACTGCTGTATTGGTAACACCTTTAGCAAGTATCCAAGTTTGATCGATTTTGGCCCATTCTTCCTGACAAAACTCTTCCTGTTCTGAGAGATTTCCAAACTGTCTGTCACGCCCATCCACAGATCTTTAATGATGTTTAGGAAAAATCTCCCGACCGCGCCTCCATGAGGTCGTGCATCGTGGATTTTGAGCTGTGTTTACCATCATTACCCATTTGTAAAAGCCATCTTCTTTTTATCTTTTGCTTCCAGAATTTGTTGGAATTCAGTTGAAAACCATTACACACCTCGGCTTTACAGTCTTTGGACAGATGTTCCAACTTATCTTCCACTTGTTTCCAGCTTGTTAAAATGTTCTTTTGCGAAATGTAGAGGATTTTTTATGGTGAGACAGAAGAGGTTTTCTTTTAACGACCAGCAGGCGCCTAAAGTTCTGCGTACCACTTTAAGTAGGGCTGGAGGTTTTTTTGGGGGTAAACAATTATTGTGATTTCTCTGATGAATATGGCCATTGCAATTTTTTCTTTAAGGTAGAACTCGTCCAGGAGCATTAACAGGAATATGAGCTGCTAAAGTATGAATCCGATGCATTTGTCGAGGTCTAAACTACAGTGTTAGCAGATGTTTTCGTAGGGGGCACTCGGGAGGACGTTTTGAAAGGTCTGCGCCCTCGTCTGTGTGGTCCATTTACTGTATGTGACTTCGATATTGAAATGAGAAATATCAAGGTTTGGTTCTTTACATTTAATTGTCGCCAACAAGTGCCAACCTAAAACCCTCATGAACTTTATCCATTCCTCATCTCCATCTCTCCTTTTTTTTTTTTCTTTTTTTTTAATAGATTTTCAAATACCTTTTAATTTTGCCATTTTATTTAGTTATTTCCTTTGTTCACAATGTTTTGGTTTTTATTCGTAACTTATTTCAGTAGGATTGTCCCGTTTGGAAGATAACTTTGGGACGAGAGTTTAGTCTGCGAGAGATTAATGTTGCTGTGCACATTATCACGTTTTAATAAAAGCTTTATTCTGAAAGCTGCGTCTTTATTCCTGTAGAAAGTATTTTCAGAGATGTTTCTATGTTAGAGATCGACATGAAGTTATAACAATATTCTTTGGAGCCAGCCTATAGAGTTTGGGATGGGATGTTAGGAATTCACAGATACTATGGAAAACTGCCATGTTTGTGGATGCTAGCAAACATTTTCAGTAGTATTACCATTAACTGAAAACAGTATGAAAAGCAGCTGTGGAACAACTCTGTAACTACTGGTAAATACTGAGTAACTACTGGTAAATATATATCAGTAAGTGTTTTCATTTAGTTTATTATATGACATCACAATCCTGAACTCTAGTTTAAATCAGTGTTTCTAAGTAACTAAATATTTCACCTTCCAAGTACCTCCAGACCTAGATCAAGATCAGATCGGGACTAAACCTGGTCTAAAATAGAGCTAATTTAACCATCGACAATGCTCACATGAATTGATGTCAGGAGCCAAAACATTTTTATTAAGCAGCTGGTCAGAAAGATTGATGCGATTGGTCAACATTTAATCCAAGATTTATCAATAGACTACGATTTAAATAATCTTGATAATTCATCAAAATTGTCATATTGAAAATATTCGATACACGGGCAGGAAAATATAAAAGCTGAATCCTGATATTTGGAGAGATGTCATGATCCAGTGTAGCTCTATGCACAAATACACAATCCTTCCCCACATTCTTCTCCTATAGGTCGGTCTCCTCATACTCCCGGCTTTCAGATGACCTTAGTTACCCCTGAAAAACGCGGTTAAGTTCTTAACTTCATTCCCACGCCCCACCCTTTACATCCAATAGCACCTTTAGAACGTTCTTCTGAAAATTCAATAAAAAAAATTACCCATTTCAAAAGTATTTTTTTTTTGTCCGTCACACAGCATAGATTGAATCATACACAGTTTTGAAAATATCTTTTATATGTCAGTCTCCATTGGCAATGCACGATTTTGAAAGTTTTGGTCCACCCTTTCAAGCACGTTGACCGGTATTTTGGTAATTTGGGTTCGGATGTTATTCTGTAGGTGTTACGACCCACAGGGAATAATCACAAGGGCTAAATCAGGCGAGCACGCGGGCCAGTTTACGTCCCCTCTCAGGGAAATCAGTCGCTCAGGGATTTCAAGGTTACAGTGCGCAAGGCCAAGCGTGCTGCAGCTCGTGTGGTCAAAGAGGCAAAAACTCGGGTCTGGGAGGAGTTTGGAGAAGCCATGGAGGAGGACTATCGGTCGGCCTCGAAGAGATTCTGGCACACCATCCGGCGCCTCAGGAGGGGGAAGCAGTGCTTCACCAACACTGTTTACAGTGTGGGTGGGGGGCTGCTGACCTCGACTGGGGATGTGGTCGGGCGGTGGAAGGAGTACTTCGAGGATCTCCTCAATCCCACCGTCACGTCTCCCGATGAGGAGGCAGAGGCTGGGGACCCGGAGGGGGGCTCGTCCATCACCCAGGCTGAAGTCACCGAGGTGGTTAGAAAGCTCCTCGGTGGCAAGGCCCCGGGGGTGGATGAGATTCGTCCCGGGTACCTTAAGTCTCTGGATGTTGTAGGGCTGTCTTGGCTGACACGTCTCTGCAAAATTGCGTGGCGGTCGGGGACAGTGCCTCTGGATTGGCAGACCGGGGTGGTGGTCCCCCTCTTCAAGAAGGGGGATCGGAGAGTGTGCTCCAATTACAGAGGGATCACACTTCTCAGCCTCCCTGGTAAGGTCTATTCCAGGGTGCTGGAGAGGAGGATCCGGCCAATAGTCGAACCTCGGATTCAGGAGGAACAATGCGGTTTTCGTCCTGGTCGTGGAACACTGGACCAGCTCTATACCCTTCATCGGGTGCTCGAGGGTTTGTGGGAGTTCGCCCAACCAGTCCACATGTGCTTTGTGGACCTGGAGAAAGCGTTCGACCGTGTCCCTCGTGGTGCCCTGTGGGGGGTGCTCCGGGAGTATGGGGTACGGGGCCCTTTACTAAGGGCTGTCCGTTCCCTGTATGACCGTAGCAGGAGCTTGGTTCGCATTGCCGGCAGTAAGTCAGACCTGTTCCCGGTGCGTGTTGGGCTCCGCCAGGGCTGCCCTTTGTCACCGGTTCTGTTCATTACTTTTATGGACAGAATTTCTAGGCGCAGCCAGGGGCCGGAGGGTGTCCGGTTTGGGAACCTCAGAATCTCATCTCTGCTGTTTGCAGATGATGTTGTTCTGTTGGCTCCCTCAAATCAGGACCTCCAGCGCGCACTGGGGCGGTTTGCAGCCGAGTGTGAAGCGGCCGGGATGAGGATCAGCACCTCCAAATCTGAGGCCATGGTTCTCCACCGGAAAAAGGTGGCTTCCCCGCTTCAGGTCGGTGGGGTGTCCTTGCCTCAAGTGGAGGAGTTCAAGTATCTCGGGGTCGTGTTCACGAGTGAGGGACGGATGGAGCGGGAGATCGATAGACGGATCGGTGCGGCGTCAGCAGTGATGCGGTCGCTGTATCGGACCGTTGTGGTGAAGAGGGAGCTGAGTCAGGGGGCAAAGCTCTCGATTTACCGATCGATCTACGTTCCCACCCTCACCTATGGTCATGAGATTTGGGTAATGACCGAAAGGACAAGATCGCGAATACAAGCGGCCGAAATGAGTTTCCTTCGCAGGGTGGCTGGGCGCACCCTTCGAGATCGGGTGAGGAGCTCAGTTACCCGGGAGGAGCTCGGACTCGAGCCGCTACTCCTCCACGTCGAAAGGAGCCAGCTGAGGTGGCTAGGGCATCTGTACCGGATGCCTCCTGGTCGCCTCCCTCGGGAGGTGTTCCAGGCATGTCCTATTGGGAGGAGGCCTCGTGGAAGGCCCAGGACACGCTGGTGGGACTATGTCTCCGTGCTGGCCTGGTGTCGCCTCGGGGTCCCCCCAGAACAGCTGGAAGAGGTGTGCGTGGATCGGGAAGTCTGGGCATCTCTGCTGAGACTGCTGCCCCCGCGACCCGGCCCCGGATAAAGCGGAAGAAAATGGATGGATGGACAGTGCGCAACCATTTCTTTGAAAGAACGTAAGGACCGATGATCCCTGAAGGCACCCACACGCGACACAATCATCGGGCGATCAGGAGCACAGCACAGCGGCGGAACGTGGAAGTGTTGACGAAAGGCACGTGTCAAGGCGATGGCAGAGTGGCCTCGAGCGCAGCATGTTTGGTTTGCGACAGAAACGAGCGATTGGACACAAAACGTCCCACTCACTCACTTGAAATAAAGCTGGATTTGCCCATTTTATTTAGAGTCAACACAAACCACCACCACAAGACTTTAAAGATTTATTTAACAAAAAAAAAATGTGTTACAATATTAACATACACTCATTAATCATATCAAAAAGAGCATATTCCAGGACAAGTCGTACACAAAAAGGGACCTTGTTGCATTCATGTGTCCAACTGGATGCAGGAAATAGCTTTTGGTGCCCTTTGTTCTTATGAAAACCTCTGACAAACGATTTTAAGAGTAAACAGAGACGTTTTGGCTGAATGAGGTCCACAGCAGCAGAGTTGTCGTGCGTTATTCCTTTGGATTCTAATACAACACATTTCCAAATACCAAAAACGCTTCACTTTGCAATGTCTTTCGTTCTCTTCTCAGACACTCCGGGTGGTGATACAGCAACAGACGGTATGATCCGCCAACTGTTTTGTTCTAGGAAAGGAAAGCCACCCTACAAATGAGTCACCGTTCCAAGTAGTGAATAAAATGCTCCTTCCTGAAAATGGTTGGGTTTTGTTTCTTTCAGGCATGTTTGAGTAACAGCTTAAGCCAAAAAAATTGTTTACATTTAGTATGATGCCCTCTGGTTCCTACACTTTCAGAAAAGCCCGATAACCACCGAAAAATTCACTATGGCAAACGTTTAAATTTCATGGCCGTGTTTTTTGCCAATATCAAATGCACAGAGAGGATGTATTTATTCATGAAATTCTACATTGATCTTAATTTTTTGAAACACAGACATTATGAAGTTGATGGTATGGTTTGTGCTCAGGCCTGTTGCTCACTGCAAATGGATTTCCTCATGAGAACAATACATTCATTACATACAAAAGGAGCTGTGCAAGATATGAAACAAAAAAGGACATAAATAAAAATAATTGTTACATGAAAAGAAACAAAAATATCACCATTAGGGTCAAGGCCTTTTTACAGTACGTGTCCTTGAATCTTGTGGGCGGCTAACTGGCTTTTCTGAAACACAAGAGCTACTACACTACTACTACTTCTAAAAGCGTTCATAATGGACTCCCATCTGGGGCCAGGACTCCACGGAAAGAGCGATCATGAATCTCAGTCGGCTTTCATGGTTAAATAAAAATATCCTTTTGGGGCTTCATTCTGCATCTGTTACACCAGAAGATGAATTCAAGGGTATACGATCACTAGATTAAAAAACACAGTCGGATAAATCAGGAACGCTGGACTTCTGGATTTCTTGAGCCGACGTTTGGAAATGAACCAACTCACTTCTTCCTTTTAAACCGTTATGTGTCACTGCCCAGTTTGACATGAACGAAGGCTATAATCTGAGCTGCGTTACCCTGAGCGGAGTGTGAGCATGTAAACATAGTTCCTTCTACTCTCAGCGCTCCCTGGTCCTTCTCAGCCTGCTTTCCTGTTGGGTCAGGGTCTCCCAGCCGCTGTAGAAGAGCTGGAGCTGCTCACCGCCCCAGGCCCTCCACACACACACTGTCCACTGGGAGGCGCTGTCCCGGTGAGCACACACCACAGAGTCCCTGTGCAGCACTGACGCCATCTCCAGAGAGCTGCGGACAGAGTACTTCCATTACTCTCTTCAATAAACACGTCCTTATACTCATGTACTTTACTTGTTCAGTGTTTTCGTTGAGAACCTTTCACAGATAAATATACTACTTTCTGCTCCACTCTAAAGGCTCCAAAGTGGGCAAAATAGGCTGTTATTTTGTTCTTTCTACTTTATAAGGCTGATGAGGCTGTGCAGATGTACTGTCAAAGCCACTGATTTGCCACAAGGACAAAGATTTGTCTCCCTTGTGTTGAAAAATTCAGCTGTGATCTTTATGTTTTTGAAACCGCTGAATTATTATTTCTCTTTTGAAAGAAATGACTTTGTCCACCATTGAATATCACGTGGTTTTCTGGAAATTGGAAATTGACGAAGGAACTGACCTGGTCATGTGATGTGTGTGTTCTGTGAAGAGGATGCCCTAAGGACCCAATGTACAGGTGCAGTAGGCTCTGTCCTGTCATTAGGGGTCGTTCTGGGGCCCTTTATGGAGATACTGACACAGGTCAGGGGTCACATGAAAGCACACAGCCTTCTTTGGCCGAGCACAGCTGTGGCTGCTGTAAAACAGTAGTGACTGTGCTCTCTGCTCTGTCATCAGTGCAGTAATAACCTCTACACGGCATAATGTTGGTTTTAGTGTCGAATTACTTCCACTTCTTGAAGAGCTTCAACAGGTTCAGTTAACTGTCCGGAAAAGGATCACAGCCTGTGTCTATTATCCTTACCCTAGTTTCGCTCCCTCAGGTGGAAGCAGCACAGCAGTGACACGGCCACACAGCTGTTGGGGCCCTTGCTGTGGCCCTGGTTCTTGGGGGCACGGCTGCAGTTCCAGTACCAGCACATCCCCTCCACACCTGCACATACAAGGACACACAGATGTCCCTTAGCAAACACCAACGGTTGTGTCCATCACATACCAATAAAAAAAGTATCCTATAGTAAACAGTTCTGTCTGTCTTTCATGAAGCCAGGATGGGGGCTGATCGCTGTGGCCTGTATGCGAGTGCATGTGTCACCTTGGGATCCACAGAGCTTCTCCGACACAGAGGACAGTGACGGCTCGTAGTTCGGTCAGGTCAGCTTCCACAGGCGACTCGTCCCCCCGCCCCCGGTCGGACCCCTGCAGACTGAGCTCCGTGCTGGAGGTCGTGGAGAGGCTGGGCTCCGTGCTGCTGGAGGTCGTGGAGAGGCGGGGCTCCGTGCTGCTGGAGGTCGTGGAGAGGCGGGGCTCCGAGCTGCTGGAGGTCGTGGAGAGGCGGGGCTCCGTGCTGCTGGAGGTCGTGGAGAGGCGGGGCTCCGTGCTGCTGGAGGTCGTGGAGAGGCGGGGCTCCGAGCTGCTGGCGGACTCGTCCTGGTTGGAGAGTTCTGATGAGACAGAGTCCTGAGGTTGGATGAACTGAGCTCCGGCGTTTGCACTGCACATGTACATGATCTCCATGGGCTGCTCCCTCTTGGCTCTGGTGTGGCTTGGGTCTTCGGGGGCCGTGGAGAGAGGGCAGGTGGGATGTTGGACCGGGAAGACATCTCGGAGAGGATTGCTATCTCCACAGCTGAAGAAAACACACACAAAGTACAAACAAACAAAAGAAAAGACTAGATTCATTATAGCAGACCGTGGCTCCAACCGCTTTGAACTTTAAAGGATTGGCAATGTCCACATTTAGTGAGATTTAAGTTGGTAGGGACCAGTGTTAATTTTGACACATATTTTAATTTAGTTTTAGTCTTAGTCTTTTGACGAAAATGTAATTCAATTTTAGTCGAGTTTTAGTCAAAAAAATATCGTAAATTTTAGTCGAGATTTAGTCGACTAAAATTGCAAGTCAATTTAGTCGACTAAATTTAAGACACATTTAGTCGACTTTGTATTAATAATATTCATTATAATCATATTTAATCGAGGTCCTGCTTCATGGAGCTGCTCCCTCATGAACAAAGCTCAGAGCTGTTCCTTTGGCAGTGAAGTTACATGATATGAGGCTCTTTCAGACGGTCAATAGAAGTTTGGATGATTTTAGTCTCTCCTTTCCATTTTTATTTAGTCTTATTTTAGTCGACTCAAATATCTGGACATTTTAGTCATAGTTTTAGTCGCATGAAAAACTTTTAATTTAGTTTTAGTCCAATTTTAGTCGTCAGAAAAATCACTTTGACTAAAATTAAGACTAAATATTTTAGTCGACGAAATTAACACTGGTAGGGACATGTCATGCAAAATCATATTATAACGTTCCCCACTTAAAGACATAGACAGAGTAGAATTTCACAACATTTGAGTTAATCCTCAGGTTAATCCTGTTTAATAGAGCAGTTTCTTCTTCTAAGGCGTCAGCAAAACTGAACTGAAAAATCCAACATTATACTGTTTTTTTAATGAAACTTTTGGCCTGTACTGTATATGCCATAAAAACTCGTATAAAGTGCATTATGATGTGCACACTGTATTTTTGATCAATTCCTTCCAAAATATGTCAAATTGAGGTGAGCTGCAGATGCGCAAACACAGGGAAGATTCCGGAAGTTGGGACAATAACATCAGTGTAAACGTGCCAGAACTGTATAAATTATGTGTTATATGTGTATTTGTGGGACACGGGAATCACATTCTGAAAGCATTATAAACCGCTGAGCTTGAGCAAAAGCAAAGCGGCCACTGTCAGCTGTGGCCGTTATCGTGTGTGGCTGGGAACACACCTGGGGGGCACTCTCACCAATACAGCATTTCCTCTGAACGACCTGCTCAGCTTTATTACCGCCTAACTGCAGGAAATAGAGGGGCGCTCATGTCCAAGTAGTGCAGTTGTAAAGTGAGTGTTATAAAAAGAATCTAAAAAAAAACAAACATCTATTCATGCATCAATCGGCCCCTTCAACTCACTCACCACATATTCATATAGACAAGATTTTGACGCGTGTACTTGTACTCACCAGTACTTGGCACAGAGCTGGTAGGAGGCGGCGTCATACAGCAGCACTGCATTGGTGAGGTCGTCCAGGACCCACACGGCCTCCTGCCCCCACAGGCAGAAGCTGGTTGTCATGGATACGATGGTGGAGGGCGGCGCGTAGGGCTCCAGTCTGCGGATGGGCTGCAGTCTCTGGAGGTCGATCACCAGGACGCCCGGCCCGTTGGAGTACCACAGCTGAGGAGACAGGGCAGTGTGACGAAAGCGCTGGCTGTGGGATTACTTTGTTGTTACAGAGTGACTTGTTGAACCAGGAAGAAAGGCCAAGGGAAATTTTCAATAAACCGTTTTAGATCTATACACAATTTTCAAAGCAACAAAGTATAAGATAGAAAAGTGTTTGGGAGCTGTAATCCAAGTATGATAATTTCACTTCTGGGCCACAGCTGCAGCTAAAGACAGGAGAAATATACAGGCGCATGCACAGACATTACAAAGTTTCTTTACACTCTGGCAACAGCTCCACTTAAATAGCTCCCGTAGACGAGGCAAAGAAAGAAAAAAAAATCAAGGCAACATTTTTACTTATAAATAGTTTATTCAAAAACTAACCAGGAAAGTCTGAGATTAGGAATCTAATTTTCAGGGGAGTCCTGGCCCCAGAGGGGAACCTATTGTACCCTACCCTCTGAAAACATCTAGTATTTTAACAAATTAAAAACATGAATTTAAACCTGGCTCTATCCATTATTTAGATTTCGTCGCTGAAACTATATTTTAAATCTAAATATTAATTTTGAGTTTTTTTTTCATATGAAAAATCAGGAGATCTTTTTAAGTTTATTTCCAATTTGCCTGATGAAGGTCTCGGGACCGAAACATTGACCTAATCCTAGTAAACTATTTTCACAAGGTTGGCAGTGTGCAGGAAGTATTATTTTTTACTTAAGTTTATTTCCAACAAAATCGATTTAAAATCGTAATTGTGCTGTCTCCCAAGAACTTTTAAAGTTATTTCACAGTGTTGCACTACCCTCTTGTGGTGAGTCTGTTCATGACATGTTGTGTGAAAGGAAGTTGTTCGGCCGCCATCTTTGTTGTTTAAAAAGTGAACACAAGCAGTAGTTGCTGTAGGGCTGCTCTCGTGCAAATAGCTTCAACGGAGCTTTTGGGAGCATATGCCTGTAAGTTGTTAATTTAAGGTGTGGTGTACGAACAGGTCTAATGTTATTGTTATGCAAAACGGTTTCGATTGTTATGCTAATTAGCCGCGGCTAAGCTAGCGGACTTTCTCCTTTATTTTTGCATGTGATATTAGTTTCAGCTACAAGCGTTTTATTAGCCATATTTGTGACATACTGTCAGCTGTTTTTTATGCAAATACTGACGGCATTTTTATGTTTGTTTATTTGCAGTTTTACAAAACTTTTGATTGGAGCAATAAACGAAGTCATTCAGCATTGTCTTCATGTCAAATCTGTTCGCTATCTGCCAAACTACACACCAACGACGTCTAGGGAGGGCAGAATAGTAAAAAGGCATCCATCCATAAAGCTCCACCACGAAGATATCACGCCGAAGACCGCAGCCGCCATGGCTACTTCACAAGATAAAGCTTGCGAGCTAGAGGAAACGCTGGAGACCAGATCGAGATGGGCCAGGTCCAGCCAACTCACCACGTCATCTGTTGCCGCAACCAGGGCACGGGCGAAGGCAGAAGCCGCCATCGCTCAACTCTCGTATGCTCAAAAAGAAGCTGAGTTATTAAAGGAGCAAGCTGAACAGCTCAAGAAGAAGGCTGAACTGGATGCGGATCTGCACCTACTCAAATCAAGAAAAGAGGTAGCAGCAGCGCTAGCTGAGGCTCAAGCTTGGGAATCGTCCATGCAGGAAAATGGAGACCCACAACAGTCCAGACTAGACATTTTGCCACCTATTGATCCTGATAAAAGGACACACGAGTATGTGCAGCAACAAGCAGAGCTACTAAACGGGATACAGACGCTCCGCATAGCAAATACTGAGCCGACACAGCTGCCACCCGTCGCAAACAACAAAATAACAATCGAAGGAGAGATAAGTGAACACCAGTTTAGTCAAGAGTTCCAACCGCTACCACAAGCACAGGCACATACCAACGCCGTACAACAGCCCCACGTTCTCTACAATCCTGATAACGTGCAGTACAGCAGGTATTACACCCCCTATGCAGCAAAACAGAACAGTGGTAACGAAACTCGCTATCCTCAGTACACTATGCCTACACCCAGACCTACAGACAGTAGCCCCGCAGATACATCAGGTCTAGCTAAGTATCTCATGAGAAGAGAAATGGTCAGTTCAGGATTACTAAAATTTGATGACCAACCAGAAAATTACTGGGCTTGGAAAGCCTCTTTTCAGAGTACAGTACAAGAACTGAACTTGTTACCACAAGAGGAGCTAGACCTGCTTTCCAAATGGCTTGGACCTCAGTCTGCTGCACAGGCCAAACGTATCAGAGCTGCTTATGTAGGCAACCCCATGGTAGGTCTGCACATGGTATGGCAAAGATTAGAGGACTGTTTTGGGGCACCCGAAATCATAGAACATGCCCTGCTAAAGAAAATTGAAGACTTCCCAAAGATATCAAACAGGGAAAACCATCGTCTGAGAGAACTAGGGGACATTTTGACAGAGCTCCAAGCAGCCAAATTAAACGGCTTCCTCCCAGGACTCTCCCATCTGGACACGGCACATGGTGTTAACCCTATTCTAGCCAAACTGCCTTACAATCTTCAAGAAAGGTGGGTGACAAATGCCTCTAGATTCAAAAGAGAGAAAAGAGTGTCGTATCCCCCATTCTCATTCTTCGTAGACTTTATAAACGATGAAGCCAAAACGCGCAACGACCCCAGCTTTGCTTGCGTCACAGGAGCATTTGCAATGGGCAACAAAACAGAAAAGACATTCAAACCAAAATATCAAACACCTGTCTCAGTTAGAAAGACCGAGGTGTCACAGGCAACAGGGACAAACCAAAAGACAAATGAAAGAGACAACGCAGATCCAGAAAAGGACTGTCCACTTCACCACAAGCCTCATCCACTGAAAAAATGTAGGCTGTTCAGAAGTAAGAGTCTAGCAGAAAGGAAAAACATTCTTAAAGAGAAAAATATCTGCTTCAGATGCTGCTCCTCTGCACGTCACATGGCCAAAGATTGTACCAAGCCGATAAAATGTGCAGAGTGTAATAGTGAGAACCATGCCACAGCTTTACACCCTGAGCCCCTTTCATTCAAAACAGAGAGCCCTGCTGCCACTGAAGATCATGGCGGGGAGCAAAAAGAGACCCGTACTATTGACGTGACATCTAAATGCACTGAGGTATGTGGAAATTCATTAGGTCCAAGGTCATGCTCTAAAATAATCTTAGCTAAAGTGTTCCCTGCTGGCCAGCCAAACAGAGCAGTCAAACTGTATGCTGTCCTTGATGAGCAAAGCAATCGCTCATTAGCAAAAACAGACTTTTTTGATATATTTGGCATCAACGGAGTGTTGGAGCCATACACACTAAAAACGTGTGCAGGTGTCATGGATGTCACAGGCAGGCTTGCAAACAACTTTGTAATCGAATCGCTAGACAGCTCAGTACAAATCCCACTTCCTGCCCTCTTAGAGTGTGACATGCTACCTGATGACAGGTTAGAGATTCCATCTCCAGAAGTAACTAGACTCTACCCTCACTTAAAACCAGTTGCGGACAAAATACCCGCTGTTGATTCAAACGCAGACATCCTCCTACTACTTGGCAGAGACATACTCCAGGTGCACAAAGTTCGAGAACAGCACAATGGGCCCCGCAATGAACCATATGCACAGCGTCTTGACCTTGGATGGGTCATTGTAGGAGAGGTTTGTCTAGACAAAAAACACAAGCCAAAAAACATCAATGTTTACAGAACAAACATTCTTCAAGATGGACGTGCTACTCTTCTCAGTGCATGCGAAAACGTCATCCTGGTCAAAGAGAGGCTAAGCAAAACAGCTCCTGACCCAAAACCTAACATGTCAATGCTCTCCCTGGGGTTAGAAACAGACAACATCGGAAGTCAGGTTTTCCAAAGAACAAAGCACGATGACAAACCTGCACTCTCAATTGATGACAAAAGTTTCTTGGAGACATTAGACCAACAAGTATACAAGGACAGTTCCAACACATGGGTTGCCCCTCTACCATTCCGGATGCCACGTAGTCGCCTCCCGAATAACAAACCACAAGCTATGAAAAGACTAAAATCACTACAATACACACTGAACAAAAAACCTCTCATGAAAAAACATTTTATTGACTTTATGCAAAAGATGTTTGTTGCAGGTCAAGCAGAGCCGGCCCAACCTCTGAGAGAAGACCAGGAGTGCTGGTATTTGCCCATGTTTGGTGTGTATCACCCACAAAAGTTGGATCAGATAAGAGTAGTGTTCGACTCCAGTGCCAAACACGAAGGTGTCTCGCTAAATGACATGCTT
This sequence comes from Proterorhinus semilunaris, assembly GCA_021464625.1. NCBI lineage: Eukaryota > Metazoa > Chordata > Actinopteri > Gobiiformes > Gobiidae > Proterorhinus > Proterorhinus semilunaris. The sequence goes on from CM038346.1 coordinate 8,100,828, forward strand.
CTAAGCGGACCTGACATGAACAATACTCTGCTCGGAGTCCTGATCCGCTTCCGCAAAGAGCCAATTGCTGTCACAACTGACGTGCAGCAGATGTTTTACTGTTTTGCAGTTGACGAGAAACATCGTGACTACTTAAGATTTTTGTGGTTTGAGGACAACGACCCGCAGAAACCCATCAGAGAGTTTAGGATGACAGTGCATGTGTTTGGCAACAGTCCATCACCAGCTATAGCCATATACTGTCTCCGTCGTGCAGCTCTCGAAGCAGTAAACGCCACATCAGAAGCAACAGAGTTCATCACACGCAACTTTTACGTCGATGATGGCCTTGCGTCTTTCCCCAGCGCAGAAACAGCTATTGAGATCCTGCAGACTTCACAAGAAATGTTTGCAGAGTCAAATGTCCGGCTGCACAAGGTAGCATCGAACAGTAATGATGTCATGCATGCTTTCCCACCATCGGACAGAGCCAAAGACTTAAAGGACTTGGATCTCAGTGCTGACCCATTACCAGTGCAAAGGAGTTTGGGTCTCGCTTGGAACCTCGAAACAGACTGTTTCACCTTTCGTGTATCCCAAGAAGAGAAACCTGTGTCAAAAAGAGGAATACTTTCGACGGTTAACAGCCTTTTTGACCCCCTCGGGTTCGTCGCACCAGTTACACTAGGGGGAAGGATGATAATGCGAGACCTGTCCAATGAGCAGTATGAGTGGGATACCCAGCTCCCAGCTTTAAAACAGGAGCAATGGAAACTGTGGAGGGACTTCATAAAAGAACTAGATAACTTGCAAATCCCACGACCATACATTCCTGTTTCTCTCTCTACACAAACACAATACAGAGAACTGTGCGTCTTTTCAGATGCGTCAAACACTGCTATCGCCGCAGTAGCCTACTTAAAGACTGTATCCATCTCTGGTGACTTTCATGTTGGCTTCATTATGGGTAAATCCAAACTTGCTCCACGCCCAGCACATACCATTCCACGTCTTGAGCTGTGCGCTGCAGTCTTAGCAGTTAACATGGCAGACTATATCAAAGATGAAATGGACATTAACTTTAACAAAGTGACATTCTATACTGATAGCAAAATTGTATTAGGCTATATTCATAATGCTTCACGTCGGTTTTATGTCTATGTGTCTAACAGAGTTACAAGAATCCGAACGTCTTCCCTTCCCAACCAGTGGAACTACATCAACACTGAGCAAAACCCTGCAGACCACGGAACGCGTCCGCTCACTGCTGCTGCTCTCAAGACCACCAACTGGTTCTCGGGGCCTTCGCTACTGGTAAAACCACAGCGGGATGACACTGCTCAGACGAGCTTTGAGTTAGTGCAACCAGACACAGACCAGGAGATCCGTCCTGTAGTCACAACATTAAGTACAAACGTCTCAAAGACCACGCTCGGAGCTAACAGATTTGAAAGATTTTCCACTTGGAAATCATTAGTCCGAGGAGTTTCAAGTCTAATCAAAAAAGCAAAGCGCTTGTCAAACAATTGGGAAACTGAAACAAACACAAGTAATGGCAGTGTACAAGCAACTACAGTAATCATAAAAGCTGTACAACAAGACTGTTTCACAAAAGAGCTGAAATGCATCTCAAAAGGTGAACAACTCCCAAAACAAAGTCCACTCAAAATGTTGACTCCATTCCTTGACAAAGATGGATTAATAAGAGTACGTGGACGTACATCCTCAGCGGAACTGTGTTTTGAGGAAAAACACCCTCTTATCATCCCAAAGAGTCATGTTGCCACACTGTTAGTACGGCATTATCACGAACAAGTTGCCCACCAGGGGCGCCACTTCTCTGAAGGAGCTGTAAGGTCAGCGGGACTATGGCTGATTGGAGGAAAGAGACTTGTGTCAAACATCATTCACAAATGTATCATCTGTAAAAAACTAAGAGGCAAACAAGAAACACAACAAATGTCGGATTTGCCCTCAGACAGACTAACTCCTGAGCCACCTTTCACAAGAGTAGGGCTAGATGCTTTTGGCCCATGGACTGTGATCTCACGCAAAACCAGAGGAGGTCATGCTGAAAGTAAAAGGTGGGCCATCATCTTCTCTTGTCTCAGCACCAGAGCAGTGCATATTGAAGTAATAGAATCTATGACAACTTCAAGCTTCATAAACGCATTAAGACGTTTCACTGCACTGAGAGGACCTATCAAAATGCTCAGGTCAGACAGAGGAACAAACTTCATAGGAGCATGTAAAGAGCTCAACTTCAACTCGGATGATCCTGACATACAAACCTACCTGCAGGACAACAAATGCACATGGACGTTCAACCCTCCCCATTCCTCCCATATGGGTGGAGTTTGGGAGAGAATGATTGGCATTGCAAGGCGAATCTTGGAGGCTCTCCTTCTCAAAACAAACATGCCATCGTTATCCCATGAAATGCTTATCACTCTAATGGCAGAGGTCACTGCTATTATGAACTCAAGACCCTTGGTTCCGATATCCTCTGACCCAGAATCACCAGCAGTCCTCACCCCATCAATGCTGTTAACTCAAAAGATGGACTCACTTTCCGCACCCGCAGGAGACATGCAGGACCTTTCAAACAAACAATGGAAAAGAGTACAAGGACTAGCAGACACATTCTGGAAGCGATGGAGGATGGACTATCTAACGACTCTACAACCCAGAAGGAAATGGAATTCTGAAAAAGTCAATCTGCAAGTTGGAGATGTTGTACTACTCAAGGATGCACAGGCTAAAAGAATGGACTGGCCTCTTGGACTTGTGGTTAAAACGTTGCCTAGTCAGGATAATATAGTACGTAAGGTTGAAGTTAAGGTGTCTAAGCAAGGTGTACCTAAAGTCTACTTAAGACCAATATCAGATGTAATTTTATTGTTTCATAAAGTAAATGTTTAATGGTTTGGTATTAGTGGTATAATACATTATACCAGGCGGGGAGTGTGCTGTCTCCCAAGAACTTTTAAAGTTATTTCACAGTGTTGCACTACCCTCTTGTGGTGAGTCTGTTCATGACATGTTGTGTGAAAGGAAGTTGTTCGGCCGCCATCTTTGTTGTTTAAAAAGTGAACACAAGCAGTAGTTGCTGTAGGGCTGCTCTCGTGCAAATAGCTTCAACGGAGCTTTTGGGAGCATATGCCTGTAAGTTGTTAATTTAAAGTGTGGTGTACGAACAGGTCTAATGTTATTGTTATGCAAAACGGTTTCGATTGTTATGCTAATTAGCCGCGGCTAAGCTAGCGGACTTTCTCCTTTATTTTTGCATGTGATATTAGTTTCAGCTACAAGCGTTTTATAAGCCATATTTGTGACATACTGTCAGCTGTTTTTTATGCAAATACTGACGGCATTTTTATGTTTGTTTATTTGCAGTTTTACAAAACTTTTGATTGGAGCAATAAACGAAGTCATTCAGCATTGTCTTCATGTCAAATCTGTTCGCTATCTGCCAAACTACACACCAACGACGTCTAGGGAGGGCAGAATAGTAATCGTCCGAACTGAGTAAAAAAACTAAATTGAGATTTTATTTTTTATCGCCCGCCCTACCTTCAGGTAAACGTGGCCTGGTTGATGGTTTTTACAGGTCATTCATTGAAAATGTGGCCAAATGTCTCACCTCCTTGTCTGACCCCAGCCGCACCATGGCGTTCACAGGGTTTGCTTTCTGCCGCGGGTCGGCCTCGTGCACGCCCAGCGCCTTGTTGATGGAGTGAGAGCAGACGTAGGTCTCTCCCTCCAGCGGTTGGTCGTTGAGCAGGCTGTAGACCGCGATCAGGCCGTCAGACATGCCGGCGAATACACGGCCCAGGCTCTGCAGGGCACACAGACAACACAAACCACTCATTTCACTTTTAAAAAAAAGTAGTTTTAGATGTAAGTTAGTCAAACCTGTTGGGTAGGCAGCACCAGGAGGAAGCAGGTGACAATGGACGGACAGGAGAAGTGTTTCTGGGGCTGGCTCAGTGGACACATGTCCTTCAGGCTGTAGATCAACACCTCCTGCTCCTGTTCAAACAACCACCAACAATGAAAGAGATTCAAATGTATAAAGTGGGACGCATGCACATTCCTTCTCATGGAAGAATATCTGAGGAAGTCTGTCTGTTTCTGTTTGAGTTTGCATGTTTTCCCTTTGACAGAGAGCGTTTCCTTCTTCTTTCATCAGCCTCAAACATACACTGTAGGGCAGGGTGTGGAGGATCTATTTGTGGTGTGGAGGATCTATTTTCTTCACCTCCAAAACATCAAGGGCCAAACCTCCCAAGTGTAGCACAAAGAAAAGCACAGTGTTCTACATATTTTCTACATAGTTTTTCTATAAATAATCTTGGGGGCTAGAGGTTGTATGCTGGAGGGCCAACGTCAGGCCCCCCGGCCCTGCTTGGCTAATCCCTCAGCTAGGTCTGATGTAGGGTTTTGACCTGAAGCAGAAAGAGCTAAAAAATAAATAAATCACACAGAAGCGTGAGAAACAGGGCCATCTTCTGCCAAATCAACAGGAGGAGGACCACTAAATTATTTTGATTAATGGTGAGAGAAGTGATAAAGTTTGCTCTGACTGATATAGAAGGAAGGAGTCTCGTGCATTTGAGTAACGCTATAAATGTGCTTCTGTGATGGAATCGATGACCGATACCAAATCCAGAGTAGCTGTGTTAAAGTTTTGAGTCTATTTGCAGAGACGCCCCGCGAGCGTGTTGGCTGCCCGACAGCGCAGACACATTATACTAATCCAGTGTAGCTGTGCACCTGAGTGGCCATCCACAGGGAGTTGCCCACTTTGAGCTGGCAGCTGATGGCGTCTCCTGGGCACGTCAGGCTCTTCACCTCCATCAGGCCAGTTTCCACGTTCACCATACTGTAGTTCCTAAAGAGAACATCACATTCAGGCTCGCAGTGGTTAATTGTTCAGGGAGTGATGATATCAAGGCAACACGTGTTTTTGGAAACTGCTCAGTGTTATGGGGTTATCGTTGTTTAGTCTCGAAGTGGACCAGATAATACTGTTTATTTATTTACTTTGTTTGTCTCGCACCACCAGGCCTGGCCTACGTCTGAATTGAGAATTGAACACTTACATTTCAGGATTCTAGTCAAGTTGTATGTATTATGATGCTTACATATAGCTTTGGGATATATTAAAATTAAGACGAGACACAAAACTTGATTTTTCATGCAGTGGTCAATGTTGAGATTTTGATCTAGTTTTCTCACTTAAAGCCACACCACATGGAATTTTACCCAATAAATAAAATAAAACATAAGCATCTGCTCTCCTAAGACATGACAGTAACTTTACCGGGAGTGGGTATGTCTCCAGCTAGTCTCCATGGAGATGTGATTAAAGTCAGCAGATTTTGAGTTTTAATGGGTCAGGTCTTTATCCAAATCCATTCTTTGATTACCCACTGCAGTAATAGCATTTTCTGTGTTGAGCTGGTCATTATGAGCGTGTTTTGTACTGACTGCAACAGTATAGTCCAAAATGTAACTATATGTCCACTTTAAGTAGCTCCTACAGCCTCTAAACTTTGCAGTCTTGGACTTAACACCATTTTAAAGTTTTTATCAGAGGGATGTTTGAATACCGTATACACTGAACTTCCAACCTAGGGCCTTTCTACCTGCTTTAGGCACTCAAAGTGCTTTACATCAAGGAACCCATTAAAAACCCCATTCATACACCAATGTACGCAAACACTGGAGGCACGGAGGGTGAAGTGTCTCGCCCAAGGACATGACAGTGTACACCTGCGGGATTTGAACCTCCGATTTACAAGACAACCTGCTCTATCTGTCGCCCCCGACACAAATGTTAACACATTTTATTTAAAAACTTAAACACGCTATCCAAAAAACCCTCTGAAAAAAATCTTTGAAACATATTTCAACACAAGAAAACCCTTAATTTAAATCTGGTTCTATCTATTATTTACAGGTGCTCATATAATAATAATAATGCGTCATATAATAATAATGCGTATCATGAAAAAGTTAATTTATTTCTGATATCGACTCATGACGTGCACAGTGACATTATGTCAAGCCTTTGTTATAATTATGATTATGGCTTACAGTCCATTTTCAAAATATTGTGAGATGAGATTTTTTATTTGGGGTTTTTACAGGCTGAGCCATAATCATCAAAATTATACCAAATAAAGGCTAGACATATCTCACTTTGCATGTAATGAGTCTATATCATATATTAGTTTCACAGTTTAAGTTGAATAACAGAAGTGAATGCACTTTTTCATGATATTCTAATTATATGACGAGCACCTGTAGATTTCCTTGCTAAAAATATTGAATCTAAAGTTTCAAGTTGATATCTCCAAAAAACTCACCTGCCTTAATTTAAATGAGATTCCAGGGATGGCCTGGGCTACCCCTGGCCACCCCCCATGGGTTCATGTGGTTTAATAGAGAATAAAACCCAGTGAGACCGGAACAAACCTTTGAGCCTTGGCCCCGTCCCAGAAGACGACTGAGGGCCCCTGCAGTGAGGACAGGAAGAGCTGAGCGTGGGCCCCACAGGACAGCACATACTTCAGACAGGGAAACGAAGGCTCCCGCATCTCCTGCACGCAGTGAGCAGCCACTGGCCTCTGCAAACACAAGAGCACTTTTGAGTTCATCTGCAGGTTGATTCATCACGGGATTCTTTTAGTTTTTCTTTTAAAGACTGATCTGCCGGGGGAGCAGTTTATATTATACACAGAACCACGGAGAACTTGAGTGCACCTTCTCTGGCTTAGTGTCCCAGCAGTGTGTGAGGAGGTTGTGCAGACGGACAAACTGCACTTCCTCGGGACGTCCCAAAGCAGGTCGGATGCCTTTGGACAGTGTCTTTGAGATCTGATGCTGGTGGTTCCCCAGAGTTGGCCGCTGTCCCGAGAGAAGCTCATACAGCACCATGCCGTAGGAGAACATGTCCACCTCAGGACAGAAATAAGAGAGTCAAATTATTTTCCTTAATATCTATAAATCCTGACTGTAAAACCGGCGCTTACCTTCTCGTCATAGACAATGCCGGGGCGGATCTCGGGGGCCTGGTATCCCGGGGTCCCTTCCACACCCAGGGCCCCCTCACGGAACGACTGACGCGAGATGCCGTAGTCAGACAGCTTTATGTTCACGGCCTCCTGCACCTGAGAGGAATGTTGATTTATACTATCAATAAAATGTTTTAGAGTTTTATTCTATTAAGGAAAGTCTTATAGTGTCAAAAAAAAACAAAAGCAGTGCATACAGTAACAGTAAGAATTGGCTTGAAAAGAGATTTTATCAGCAAATGTAATAATAATAATGCATTGGTTTTATATTTATATTTTATATTTTTCTGGACACTCAAAGACGCTTCACATTGCATTATTTGTTCGCTCCATACTTGGTGCTGGTAAGCTACTATTGTGGCCACAGCTGCCCTGGGGTAGACTGACGGAAGTGAGGCACCCAGTTTGCGCATCGGCCCCTCCGACCACCACCAACCACTCACTCTCTACATTCACCCCAGGCTTCCTGTTACCAAACGGTCTCCCATCCAAGTACCGACCAGGCCCTTCCTGCTTAGCTTCTAAGGTCTGACGGGATCGGGCAGAGCAAAGGCCACAAATGTAGAACTTTTGAGCAATTATGTTATTAACCTCTTAACCCCCACCTGAACCAAGTTCGGCTTTACCCAAATCTGTCACCTTGTCGTCACTTTTGTGTCATTTTTGTGGCTTTTTTGTAATTTTTTGTTACGTCTGTTGCTTACGGGGGCACCAGAAGGTACGTGAGCACTTAGCAGAAATAGAAATATTTCAGATCTAAAAAGAAGGTGAAACTGAACAATATTTCCGCATGATAATTTGCAGTAAAAAGTTTGTATTTCAGAGGGTTTTTGCTTTATTTTTAACACTATTACACAACTAAATACCAACAAATCTGAGGTTATTGGTTGATTTTCTAAATAAATGGCTGAACCTTAGCGTTAAAGGGTATTTTGAGTAGATAAAAAAATATATCAACAAATCAGCAAAGGATTTGACAAAACACGAGGAAAGTTGTCCATAACTGTCACCAAGCAACCATAAAATCTGTCGAATGCACTTTGATCCTAAAGTGCAGGAAAGACCTCACCTCCAGGGACCACACCAGGATGTTGTCGGACTTCAGGTCACAGAAGATGATGTTCTTGCGGTGTAAGTAGGCCAGTCCCGCGGCGATCTGATAGGACATTTTAAAGGTCAACATGTGGCCAAGCGGCATGTACTTCACACCTAGAACGATAAAAAGAAAATGTATATAGTCACTCAACTTGTCTTAGGTGTCAATAGGGTAACACAACAATCTGTGCACGTGATCATGTCTTTTTATGCAATGAAAAGCAACTTTAGATGTTTAGGCAGGACATTGGACACAACCAGCTAGGCCATTGTTACACAAGATTTAAATCGATTAATAGAAACTTTGTGTAATTTAAAGTTTCCATAGCATCCGTGGAATCAGGGCTTGGCATGAACACTAGCTAAGTATCCAAATGCTGATTTCCATTTTGATGTGTTATGTCCCTAGACTTAAACATACAAATAAATCATCAAAAAGCATGTGAACCCTATAATTCTTAGAAAGATCAGATATAAGAGAAAAAGTTAACTAAGTCCAAGTAAAATTAGAAATGATGCACAGACTCCCCCCACCTGGAACCGCCACCTTAACGTGGTGGAGGGGTTTGAGCGCTCGAATGATCCTGGGAGCTAAGTTGTCGGGGGCTTAGTGCCCCTGGTAGGGTCTCCCATTGCAAACAGGTCCTAGGTGACGGGTCAGACAAAGAGTGGTTCAGAAGCCCCTTATGAGAGACCAACAGGCCCGGTTAGAATCGTGAGGCCATCCTCCCGTGGACCCACCACCTGCAGGAGGAGCCATAGGGGCTGGTGCAATGTGTTTTGGCTGCCCCCACGACCCGGCATCGGACAAGTGGAAGAAGATGGATGGATGGCACAGACAGAGCAAACTTAAAAGGGCAAAACAACCTTTTCTGCTGATAAACTGCATATCTGATGATTTTAGAGTATTATCTGTTGTTCCCATTATATTTCTAGTGTAAACAAGTATATTTTGCACGTATAGAGGCTAAAACCATCTGAAACCATGTGTGTACTGCCCCCTCATGGCTAAAAAGTATATGGAAATTAGATTTTGTGAACCTCCACTTTTTTGTAAAAGCAGATCCTTCCCTGACCACGCCCAGCGAAGGAGGAAGCGGAAGTGTAGATTTTCCGTATTACATCCACAAAGCTATTTATACTATTATAGGTCCAGGCCACAAAGCACTGCGGAGAAGCCAGTACTCGGCGTGAGAATTTTCTGTTTTGTGGAGGTTTCTCGTGGCCCCCTAATGGCCCCTCTTGCCTCCCCCCACAGTCCACCGGGCCGACCCACATCAGCATCTGCAAATGTGGCCGGCGTTTGGTCTTCAGGTGCTCTTTAAGATAGCTGTAAATAGCCGTTTAGCCCGTAAAGTGATAGTCTGAAAGTTTAAATGTTTTACAAATTTGATATATATTGCATATATTTGACGACCTGCATCTGAAATGTGATATAATGCAAGTGATATTAAATAATAAAAAATAACATATTTTTCTAATGCCCCATCCCCGGGCAATCGCTTTGACCAATAAGACGAACTGTCCTGTAAACTGGCCTGTCTCCAGTACGTTGTTGAAACCTCGGCTAGTGAAAGTACATTACAGTCTCACCTGACCGCTTGTTGCTCTCCTCCAGGACCGTGTTGAGGCTCCCCAGAGGCGCCAGCTGCAGAGCGAAGCACAGAGGGTGAATGCTGATGCCCAGCAGGGACACGATGCAGGGGTGGTGCAGCGTGCGCAGCATGGTGGCCTCCTGACGGAACTCCGAGAAGCTGCGGCAGGCGTCGGCCGACTGCAGGTGCCTCAGCATGGTGTCTGTGCGTGGAGGAGAACCACCAGAGAACAAGAGCACTATTTAGGAAGATTTGTGTAGAAAACTAATTCCATCAGAGATAAAAAATAGATTAATACAAATGGTGTTAGATACTGGGAAGTATAAAAAGATAGAAGAAAGACTGAATAAAATATAGTTCTTATTTAATATTTTTCTGCAGAGCACTGCTGCTCCCTTGTGGTGAGGAAAGGTACTGTAATCTTCAAACAAGTTTCATTGTGGGGATTTCTGATTGGTGAAAAAGTTGACACAAGAATGACATGTTATTCTTTCTTAGATATGACTGAATCTGTGGGGCTGCATTCGTCATATGAAGTCTGATTTTTAGTGATGAAGTTTGAACTGAAGATCTAATTTAGGTCATGTACAAACAATAAAGCATCAAAGTTGTACCCGAGGACGAGCTGCGGCGCTCCTGACTGAACTTCCGGAAGGAGAACATCTTGAGGGCCACGGGCTGCGTGCGGTACACGGCGCGGTAGATGGTGGTCCCGCTGCCGCCCTGCCCCAGGATGCTGCTCTCCTCCTCGGAGAAGTCCAGCTCCGACGGTTCCAGGAACAAGCTGAGAAGCACACAAGGCACAGAGACATTTCCATACATTATTCAGGCTCACTTTACCCTTAATAAATCATGTTTTTGAAACAGTACAGTAGGTCCCCCTCTGAAAAAAGATTTCTGAAATGTCAGTGGGACTTTTCTCGCTGAATGCAGTTTTTGCTCATGTATGACTCATGTTCAAAAACCATCCTGGAATGTGTTTCGAGCCGTTCACACATGTTTGCGTAATCTTTCAATCTTCCACGGTGGCTGTTTGAAGTGTCCTGGCAGCTGCTTTTTTTATTTCAACACTATTTACATTGTAGTTTCTCACTGAAGTAATTTATTTATGAATGAACCCATATGGAATTATTTTGAGACCAACATTTAATAAAGGACTTTTAACCAGAGTGCCTCGGATTTTTCTCTTTTTTTGTACATATGGAATTGTGTTTTAAACAAAAACAAGTTTAAATAGATTCTTAAAACATTTCTCAATGGGCTTCATAAAGTAGTCACCAGAAATGGTTTTGACTTCACAGACTGTTTAAAACCATTTCATGTGATTTCCTTATGAAGCTCATTTAAAAAATGACAAGAATAAACGGAGGCCATTTTCAAGAATTTTAAATATCAAACACATTTCTGTTTTGTTCCCTATATAATCCCAAGTGTCCATTCATAGTTTAATTTCTTTAATGAGAATCACACAATGTAAATAGTGTTGAAAATAAAGGAAAGTCAATACATTAAAAATGTCACCAAGCTTTTGACCGATACTGTACATTCTTCATCTTTGATTACCGAGAGGGGAAGTCCGTCATGAAGAATTCGGGGACCAGCTCTTGCAGGAGCACCGGCCGCTCTGGGTGCTGTGGACAGACGATGCATTCACCGTTCACCGCCGCCAACACACAGTCCTCCATACTGAAGTAATGTCCCTGTTGCTCCGGCCCAGGAGCGCACAGCGGGCAGGGGGCGTACTGCTCCATCAGGAGGCTCCCGTCGCTCTCGGTGCCGGTCAGAGCTGAGGACACAGAACACACTGTCAGTATAGACTCTTTTGTAAAGAATGACTGTGTTCTCAAGGCTGGTGCCCGATGGAGCAAGTAGCCTGTGTTTGCAGTGAATGTGCAACAAAAAGAAGCACATTATGGACCAGGATGAGGAGTGGGTTATCGGATCTGAAACCAACAAATTCTACAGCTGGATAAAAGAAGCCTTCGAAATCAGGAAAAGGAGCAGCGACATCATCAATCCTAAGGAGCGTTTCTCCTGCCCAACCCCCTTCCCCAGAGATCACGCCCCCTGTCGCCCTGAGATCATAGGGCAACAGGGGAGTGCAGTATTAGCGTATTGGCAGAGGGACTGACCCGGAAACCACTGCTCGATCAGGGAGTTGACATGATCGGTGACAAAGGCCATGACGGAAAAGTCCCTGGCGTCCGACTGGCAGGTGATCCGGATGCCTCCGCTCTTCTTCCTCTTCCAGTCCACCTCAGCTGACTCCACACTGCAACAAAGTCAGGCAGTGTCATTAGGCATGCAGGAGTAAACAGACAGATCCTGATATCCTGGATGTCTCCGGCTCGCTCGTGGACAAAACGTCTTAAAATAAGCATAATAAAGGCTGTTTAACACATGTTGGAACGCCTTGTGGGCCTCCGTGAGACCGCCCTAGTTTCATCTTCATTTACTTCAAAGTTAGTTCAGTCCGTGTTAACAACGATCAGCTGTTTGCTGAAAGTATTATAAAGCGGATTATCCAAACATCCTGTATTCATTCGGCTGGAGCTCAGCCGCCTCCGCCCCAGAGTGCTCCGAGACCCCCTGTTTCAGCCGGTCTTGGAGCGGCTGTTTAGACTGGTCTAGAGGGCAGCGGCTCGATTCGCATTGACCCAGGAAGCGCCTCTCTTGGGTCGAGAGCCCCTTTAGGTCGACCTAACTGGAGCCTGTGTGAAAATGACCTAAAATGTTTGGGGACAAAACGAGCTAAAAAATGTCAACATTGATCACTTCATGAATAATCAAAGTTTTCACCTGTCGTGTCTCAGATCAGATAGTAGATCAATAAAGTTTGTTTCTAAAGATTCCTTCAGTGACATAGTGCACCTGAGATATCCTCCGTGGAAGGCGACCATCAGCCCCTCTCTCCAGTAGATGGTCTGTCGTCGCCGCACTCTGAAGGTGCTGCAGCGGCTCCTCTGTAAAGCCCCGGCGAAGCTGTACATCACTGAGGGCCTGGTGCTGGCTCTGTGGGCCTTCCTGTGGGGCTCGAAGGACTGCGCACACACAAAGTCACATTCAATTAACTTGTTTATACTGCTTTGGCGCACTCTGAAGACTATACATTACTGAAACCCCTTTTGTTGCTGTATTTACTGTGATTTTGTAGGTTTATGTTGATAATAATACAATAAAAAAGACTTGGTATGAATCAAAACGAGTCTATTAAGGACAGCTCAGTACCTGCAGGTCCATCTCCGTCAGACTGATCAACATGCGGGCGATGAATCTCTCCCAGAATCCCGCAGGAACGAAGCTCATCTTGAAGAGGCGCTGCAGGGAGTTGGTGGAGGGCTGCTGGAGGGAGTGCATGTCCATGGCCGGCCTGGGCGGCAGCAGGTGAGGCAGCAGGTAGCTGTGCACGGAGAAGAGTCAAACATACACAGAAAAGGATTAAAGCCTCATTGCAGAACATTCCAGACTGTACATTGATGCACAAGAGTAACTCGGAAGTTGTTAAAAATCCAGAAAGGAACAAACATGCTCTTAAATAAAGTCGTTACCCGTTGTTGGCGACAGGAAGTGCTATCTCAAATTTGGCCAGAAATTGAAAATACTGCTCCTCTGTCTGCTGAGTGAAGCCCGTCCCCACCATCAGATCCTGCAAAATGTGCAAATATTACAAAGGCTGAGAATAGATGGGTGACATTCAGGTCCCACAGTTGTGCTTTCCCAGGCCTAAAGGCTTTGACTGGGCCGCTGTTCGAGAGATACATTAAAAAGTAAATTAAACACAAGCATTTTTTTTTTTGTCTTGTAGATCTATCAAATAATGACGATGGATCAAAATCAGAGGGAACGCATCGCACTTTTCATTCATTGTGGCAAAATGATGGATAAATAAGATGTTTTTCATCTGCATAGCTTGGTACTGACTGTGGAGCTGAGCTTGGACTATTGTGGGCAGTGGCCCGCGTTAAAAGAAAAAGTTTTATTTGATTTGATTTATAAAGCCAACGCCCTACGAGTTGAGCCAAAACTCCGTGGGCATGCGGGCCAGTATAAGTGGAAAATAAGGTCCCAGCTCGCCCCAGTTCAAAGCTCAAATAATACACACACAGAGATAGTACATTACAGTACATTCAATGATTATAGCATATTAGCAAAGTCCAATAAAGTCCTTTAGAATCATCTTATTGTGCTTTTTCCAAAATAAAATTCTGCAGCACCCAGCCCCAGGAAGTACAGACTGGAGTGCTTCAGCAGTAGAAGAAGAAAAGACCAAGGGGAATGGGATTTCTCAAACCTGCGTGAATTACCTGGTGTATATGTTTACTTAACACAGTGATATTAGCGGCTCATACCCGCAGGTTCCCCGTACTGATGACTCCATTCCTGACCACGAAGCAGGACGATTTCAGATCCAGAATGCGCTCCAGGCACTCGGACAGCCACAGCGGACACAGGAAGTACAGGGTGCACAGGCCGTGGCTGGTGTCCGGGAAGTGCAGCAGCGTCCCGGTGTCAATCAGGAAACCAATGGCTGCGGAAGCAAAAAGCGCTCACTATCTATTATTCCATGCACAGTGAATTAAGCATTTAGGTAAGTCAAGAGATTAGCATGTTGTACACTCAAGATTCTCAATACCAGCTGGGCAATAACAACAGTGCCACTCAGACATGACGGCAGCATCTCACCCGTCTGGAGGTCCTGGTAGTCCTTGATGTCACTGTCAGGGCTCTCCTGCACCAGGCTCTCCAGCTCAGTGTCAGAGAGGTACTGGACCTGCTCAGATGAACTTCTCCTCAGCTTCTCTGCGATCACAGCCTCCTGCACGCTCAGGTAGCTCCGGGGGATCTGAGAAACAGCACACACAATATAAAACCATACGTTTACTGACTCACACACAATAGTGCCGGCAAATACTGCTGTGAGGAGGAGTTTCAGGGATATACATTTGGACAGTTGATTGTGAAGTCATGCAGTGCCTCGCCTCCAGCTTTGTCAGACTTTTATTTTAGTTTTGTTTTAAAACTTGACCAAGAAGACAATGCATAACTTAAAAGTTACGGTTTTAATAGTGCAGTTCGAGCACTGCAGCAGTCACAGCCGAGTGGGTCGAGTAATCAAAATACATACTTAAGTACAAGCAATGTTACTTAAAAATAATGTAATAATAAATAGAAGTACAAAGTAGTCACTAAAATAATTATACATATATACTGCTTAAGTGTATAATAATAAGAGTATAATAATATGATTTATGTTTAAGTCAACATGAAACGTTTGTCACTTAGCCACTTTGGGAAAGTGGAAAGAATAACATTTTAATAGAGTTAAACTATTGATTCTTGTTTATTTATTTACATGATCGAATCTACAACATTCCACAGCTCTAAAGAATAAGAATGAGAGCAGTTCATACATTATTCATGAAGTAGATGCCTGAAGGTTTGAGTGAATTATACTTAGGTAATAAAAAGTATTTTTTAGTTTAAAATGTATATATTAAGAAATTAGTTAATTAAGTCTGTGTAAAGCAATGCATTAGCTCATTTCCATCCATTGTCCCGCCTTCACACTCTCAAACTTACTCTCTCTCATCCTGGAACATTGTACATGTTTTTAGTGGAAAGGGAAACCAAAGCACCTGGAGGAAGAACATGCAAACTCTACACAGAAAAGCACCATGTGGCCGGAGATTGAACCAAGCACCTTCTAGATGTGAAGCATGAACACGGCCAATTCTTCAAAATAACATTACTCTAGTCTCGAAGGATTATAAAGTGCTGTTGGAATAGAGTGACTTTAAGAAATATAGTATAATAAAGTGGATCTCATGCATAAGATGAAAACATAGTATACTACTACGATAATACTTTCACCAAATAACAGAATGGTGACTTTACATGTGTCAAACTATTGATTAAAAAGTAAGCGTGTAAATCAATACATCAAACTATATTATATACAGTATAGGGGACATTAACTCGCTGAGCTCACCAGCCGTCCAATCAGCTTGGAGCCCCTACAGGAGTTGTCCTTCATAGAAACGGCCACGTGGAACAGCAGCTTCTTCAGGTCATCCACTCCCTCCAAAGTCGTACAGGACACTTCACTGTCAGCCACAATCCAACAATCAATTACTAACCAATTACTAACACCGGGGAGCAATCCAACTCGGTCGAAAGGGATTTGGCTCCGAGAGACTTTGAAAGCATTTACAGTTCTCTCAATGACCCAAAGGAGTTTGCTCTTACTGGATGTTTTTGCAGGTGATGTCTGGGAAGCCCGTGGCCCTGGACCCGGATGGAGACCTGCACAGAGCCAGCACGTAGGCTCTGAGCGTGGCCATCCTCTCTATGCGGAACCGGGCGTCTATCAGGTCCAGGTGCGTCCCGACCACCACCACCGTCGAATTGGGCGCGCGAGCCTGTAAAGGGCACGGACACACCACATACAGCAGGTCAGCGTGGAACATCAGGGACCAGTCCATCATTCTGGCTTTTGGACGCAAATCAAGAAGTGAAACTGCTATGTTTTGATTCAGCTGTTTTAGATCAATACTTTTTTAGCGTTAGCATTTTTTTAGCATTAGCATTTTCTAACCAACAAAGTGTACGGTAGTGATAAAGAAATGTTTTGAGATTAGAGAAAGGACTCTCTTAGCGTCTCATTTAAATGAAAATACAACAACAAAATATAAGCCACCATTTTTAGGTACAGGCAATGTGACAAATCGATGGCATCGTAATAAGTTTGAGGGCAGAGCTGTTCAGGGCTTTGCAAACGAGAGAGCGCTCTCGGCTTCTTCTTATTGCGCACAAAATGCAGGAATTGCAGATCACCCCAAGTCAACAGAATTGCTCAAACATACGGAAAATATGTAATATATAATGTAAAGTACAGTTTTTGTGAAGGAACAGCGTTAAAACATTAAAAGCTCTAAACGGTTGCATGATAAGTTAGTTTTAAGTACTGTTTTGTGAGTATGTGCTGTAGGTGCGAGTCTGTACCTCTATGCTGAGCAGCCATGTTTGCAGGTTGGCCACAGCCTCCTCCCCCAGAGCCAGGTTCCACACCACCAGGTACAGGGCCTTGTTAGTGAAGAAGCAGTGGTTCACTGTGGACATGCTGGTCCTCCCTCCTATGTCCCACACATTAAACTCCACATAGTCCTTCTGCAAACAACAGGACAGCCCAGAGTTCAAAATGGCCGCGCACAAAAAAGGTTATTACAGGAAATTAAAAAAACAACGGATTATGTGGGCAGACTGAAAATAACTTTATCAACTAATTTATATGCATAAGGTTTAAGAGTGTGTTTATGGGATATTTTGAGTATTCGTCCAGAGGTGGATTTATCAGGTCACAGGATGATGTTGGAGGAGAAGACCTGGCTCTCAGTCTATGCTCTAATTCATCCCAAAGGTGTTCTCTGTTGGGTTGAGGTCAGGACCAGGCCAATCAAGGTCATTGACACCAAACTCTCTCATCCTTTTCTTTATGGACCTGGCTGGTGCACAGTCATGTAGAAACAGCAAGGGGCCATCCACAAACTGTTCCCACCGTTTCCCAACGTTTCCTCTTGAAACCTTACAAGATAAACTCCCCTCCACCAAACTTTACACTTGACACAATGCAGTCAGATAGGTTTTGTTCTCCTTGCAATCACCGAACCTAGACTTTTCCATTAAATTGTCAGATGGAGCGCCGCTACTGGTCTAGAGACCCGTGGCTTTGAATCCACTGAATTTGATGCTTTGCTTTGCACTTGGATGCAGCTAATCAGCAATGGAAACGAATTCCATGTAACTCTCTCTATGCTCTGTAACTCTCTCTATGCTCTGTACTTCAACTCTGAAGGCCACAAAAGCATGGAGGTCTGTAGCAATTAACTGTGAAAAGGTTACCGACCTCTGCACATGATCAGTGACCAAACACTTTTACCAATATAGTACAAAGGAGAGGATCCAAGTCCTTTTTTAATGCAAGGACACGCCAACACGTTTCCACCAAAGTTGGTCTTCTTCAGGGCATTCAATCTTTTGCATAACCTGGAATGTTCTGCAGTGTGGTTTTAAGGTTCAAAATAAGATTTGGGCCAATTTAATCTATGAAAATGATTAAAAACAGGAACAATATTAACCAATTAAAGCATACAAATTACTTCATTACTTTACCAGAAAGCTGTCTGTGTAAGTTCTCAGTCGTACAGGAGTTGTCCATCTTCAATGAAGGTACTTGATTCATCTTCTGTAGTAGTTCAGTAGTTGAAGTCTTCGAAGACTTCAACTACTGAACTACTACAGAAGATGAATCAAGTACCTTCATTGAAGATTTACCAGAAAGCGTTAACGTCTTCTATCACCCTTTAAGTGTTTTTTGTGTAATTTAACTGGCAACACAACTGTAGCACAATCCTGCTTTTTGTCTGAACCGCCTGTGAGTGTTAGTTTTGTCCTGTTTGCCGTGTGCACTGACATTGCCCTTGCCTGCGCTGGGTCTGTCCAGCTGCCACGCCCAAGTGTTGATGCCACAGTGGGGGGAGCTGGGCTGAGCAGGGCGTCCCGTCTGCAGCACCTCCAGCAGCGTGGACTTTCCCTGGCGCGGCGGTCCAACCACAACCATCTTCAGTATGCGACAGGGGACGGCCTTACGGAGGTGGGCTCGCAAGAACGCCAGCAGAGATAAAGTACCTGACAGGGTGTGTTATAGAGAGATTGTTTCGCTTTGTGTTAGAGTAGCAGGAAGCAACAAAACCACCAACGTCTTCCATTTGCAAGGACAAAGCTGTACCTTCTCTCTGAACGTTCAGAGGGACATTGGTGATGTTGAGGTTTTCCATGTCCAGCTGCCACAGGTTGGACAGCTGACCGAGTTCTTCTGGCAGCTCTCGGATTCCTGGGTTACTGAAAAACACATGCACAATGGTCCACCGATCAGCTAAACTCTTTGCTCGTGTATGAGGCACAGTTTGATCAATATGATGCATCATTTTGACAAACACCTAAATGATAATAAATTGTTAGAAAAACAAACTTTTACATTTTTCAAATCTTAAACTATATCGTCTGAAATCGAGCTTTAACCCAATTTAAACCAGGCTCAAATCCAGACCAGTCGCAGACAATAAAGCAGAAAGTATCGGGTCGTCCAGTAAATGCGAGGTTGACTGTTTGAATCCTGGCTCCAGTTGGTGCAGATTGTCTTTTTGTGCAAGACACTTCACCCACCGCCTGAATAAAGGTGCTGTGTAAGTGAGTGGTTGGTGGTGGTTGAAGTCTGCAAGTCTACATCACAGCAGCTGTGGCTACAATAGCTTACAACCACAGAGTTTGGAGTGAAGGAATAATAACTACAGTGAAGCGCTTTGAGAAACGTGTGATACAGGCTTATAAAGCATAATACAAGTGTGGTTTATTATTGTTATCATTTTCCATTTTAATTTACGATACAACCTCTTGTCTGGTGGTTTGTTGTTTAGATACGCTTTGAAATTAGGTGCTCTTAATCAACACCAAAAAAACTATAAACATGGACATGGGAGTTTCAGGTCCTTACGTCCTTGGGCAAGATGTCTGTGTAGGCTCTCGGTCGTACAGGAGTTTTCCATCTTCAATGGAGGTTCTTGAGTCATCTTCTGTACTCTGTATTTGAAGTGCAGGACGTTTTGGCTCTCATCAAAAAAGCTTCGTCAGCAACACTAAAGTGACACTAAAGTGACCCAAGAACCTTCATTGAAGTCCTTGGGCAAGGCACTTTACTCACCTCGCCCATGTCATATACTGTATTGTTGTTGGTGATGATTGAAGAGGTGCAAAGTGGCAGCCTACAGTACAGACATGGTAATACAAGTAGCTTACTACCACCTGTGACTTTCTTGCTTTAAGAGAAAAATGCTAACGGCTTCCACCACACTCAAAGACGTCTCACAATGCGTTTTTAATTGTTGTAGAAAAAAGATGCCACTCGGTGCCTTTCTAATGTGAGATTTTTCCCATGGTTTCATATACAGTAGTTTATTGTAAACCGGGCCAGACTCTCCAAAAGTGATATTTGCGTTTCTTTAAAAAAAAAAAAAATTTTAATGACTTTTTATCTCAACCCATTCCAAGTCTTTTTGGTCCCAGAAAACATCTTGGTCATTTTTCGGACTCTCCTAAAGAGTCTTATAAACAGCCAAATTGTGTCGAACAGCATTGCTCTGCAGCTGGCCCTGGTTTAGTGATGTTTGTGAAGCCGTGACTCACTTGGACAGGTAGAGCTCGGAGAGGCTGTGCAGACCACAGACAGACGGTGGAACTGCCTCCAGCTGGTTATCGTTCAAGAGCAGCACCTCCAGACTGTCCTTCAGCACGGCAGGGAACGTCACAGAAGGGGCTGCAACACACACACACCAAACAAGTTATATTGAACACCAGCAGAACATTCCTATTTGAATATGGCGGATGGAAGTCATACCCGTGTCAGTGTCTCTCTTTGTCCATGTGTAGAAGAAGGCCAGTCTTTTAGATTTGGGTGAATCCTCACTTCTGAATCAAAAAGATCAAGTAAAAGCGATATTAACTCCACAGCCGATGCCCTATATCCCCGTTTTTACTTAAGCAGAATGTGCGGTGCGCGTACTTTCCGAGCAGGTTGTGGGACAGGTCAAGGACTCGGAGCTGGGAGCACCTCCACTCGTCAGGGGGAGGCAGTGAGGTCAGCTGGTTCCCTCCCAGACGCAGGGACCGGAGGGCCTGGCTCACGGAAAGAAAAGACGACATTATCCATCAGAATAATATGAACTGGACAGGGAGACTTTATTCTGGGCATTTTCTCAATGAGCTTCATAATAAGGCTTGTTTCCTATCTGCTGTTCTAAATGTGAGATTGTTGTTCTGTCTACGTCCGACTGTTCCAACGAGCCCATTTTACTTCATAAAGCACTGGTCAATCAAGAAGCCAAGTCCACGTTTGCTCCTATTGTCAAAAATGATTTTTAAATATGTATATTCTATAGTTGAATTGCATCAAGTAGAAGTTTAAGGAAGTATACATTATTTTTCCACGTTTTTATTTTAAATATCACAGCAGAAGGGCCCTGGGCTGGTTGTTTGCAGCCCATTTTTAAATAGACTATGTAGAGACAATCTTAAGTTTGACAGTTTGTGGCAGGATAAAGCATTGGGAGAAAGTTGGAACAAAGATTTTGCTCTTGTGTCCGTCTTACCTCCAGTTCAAACAGATAAACCGGCAGCTCCGTGAGTTTGTTGTTGCAGAAGTCCAGCTTCTGTAGATGTTTTTTCCACTGGACTGAGATGGTTTCAGGGAGATTCTCGATCATGTTACCCGAAGCTCTGCACTGCTCCTGCAAAAAAAAAAAACACAGATGTATGTATACAGTATATATATATATATATATATATATATATATACATATATATATATATAGTTTTCTAGAAGCACGTGAATGCACCATTACCAGAGGGCAGCCCCACGACTCAGTCAGCTGCGTCAGCTTGTTCTTGCTGGCGTTGAGGATCCTTAAAGCTTTAAGACGGTGCATTATGTTCGGAGGCAGACGGCTCAGATAGTTCTCCGACACGTCCAGCTCCTTGAGTCGCCGAAGGCCGATCCAGTTTGTGTCTGATGAAAGAGAAGATACTGTTTTGCCCTTGAATACGGAAACCACGGAGAGGAGCCAGCCAAGGCAGCTTAGGATATTTGATTAGAAATCTTCCTGAACACGTCCCTAAGGAGGTGCACACAAGGCAAGTCCCACTGGGAGGACGAGGCCCCGGGAACAACTCGGCATCTCCCAGAGGAGCTGGAAGGGCTTTGGTTATGGCCGCAACTAATGACTATTTAACAAGTCAGAAATACTTTTTTAATAAGTCGACTAGTCAAGCTATTAAATGCAATGTGCTTTTAAGGTCACAGTTTTTTGTTGTTCACTGTATTATGTCTGGGTCGTAGTAATTTAGGGTGTTCCTTGGTGTTGTTGGAAAGTGCTATATAAATAAACGTTGATTGACTGATTGATTGAAATACTGAACAAATATAATTCTGAGAATGATATTTCCAGTTCCAATTGGGTTTATATTAGACTCTAAAGCTGCCCTCAGCTATTCTTTTAATACCGTGCTCTGCCCACCCCTCTCCTGGCTTTCCTCCCTCTGCTCATGCTGCTCTGATGATGGAGTCAAGGAGACAAGGAAATCTGTGAAATCTGTGATTTGGGCAGCTGTTGGAGCTTCCCAAATCACTTTGCACCAGCCCCTATGGCTCCTCCTGCAGGTGGTGGGTCCATAGAAGGACGGCCTCACGGTTCCAACCGGGCCTGTTGGTCTCTCATAAGGGGCTTCTGAACCTCTCTTTATCTGACCCGTCACCTAGGACCTGTTTGTCATGGGAGACCCTACCAGGGGCACGAAGCCCCCGACAACAGAGCCCCCAGGATCATTCGGGAGCTCAAACCCCTCCACCACGTTATGGTGGCGGTTCCAGGAGGATGAAAGAACAACAAGCTCTAAAAAGTTGATTTTGTAAAATACCTTTAACAGTTATTAAATTAGCTGTAAATAATTTAATAAGTGGTTTGCCGTGATTAATATGATTTGAAATGATTTGAAATGAAGATACCAGTGTGCAGTTGGAAGAGGTCAGAAAGCTGGTTCTTGGAGGCGCACAGTGTCTGCAGGTGAGTGAGATGGAGCAGTCCACAGGGAAGAGAGGTCAGCCGGTTCTGAGAGACGTTCAACTCTCTCAAACTGCAACAAAGCAACAAGGTTTACTCCATGGGGAGGTAAAGCGAAGGAAGCCTTGTTAACTATACGTAGCGTCGGTACCTTGTGCAGAGGACCTCATTAGAACTGCCCACCAGCGGCAGCTTGCTCAAGAGATTATCCTGGAGGTCGAGGCTCTGCAGGTGCACCAGGCCCCAAGGCACCACAGAGGGTAAGAAGGTCAGGCGATTGGTCGACAAGTCCAGATGTGTGATCCGTGCTGAGAGGTCCATGAACCAGGTGAGTTCTAACCAGGGCAGCTGCAGCCCGCTCCAGCTTACGTCGACACTCTGCAAACACACAACAACAGGACTGCCTTAAAACCTCTTTCTTATTGGCTCTTTCTCCCTAGATTTTTGTTGAATGGCACCTGCCGCTTAAAGGCCGGAGAAGGTCGACCTAATATAGTGTGTCTCACTGAAGCATCTGTACTTCTAGAACAAGTTTTATCACATCACCATTGCTTCTATTTGAGTCATATGGTTTTGACATAAAAGTACCTTTACGTGTTTTTGTTTGGTTTTTTGTTGCTTTATTTGTCGTTATACATGAACTGTGCAATGACATTTGTCCTCTGCATTTAACCCATCCCTCGACGCCACCGGACGACCTGTAGGGAGCAGTGGGCAGTGGCAGTGCTGCGCCCGGGGACCCATCTCCATGATGTGGAGCCAGGCTGGTGGTCAGAAACACCGGGCTGGAGGATTCACCTATTGTACATGTCTTTAGTGGAAGGAAACCTACGCGGACACGAGGAGAACGTGCAAACTCCATACAGAAAGACCCCATCCAGGTGGGAATCAAACCCTGGACCTTCTAGCTGTGAAGCACGAGCACTAACCGCTGTGCTACCGGTAGTGAGTTCATGTTTAAGTGACAAAAGCTTCACGTTGACTTATTCAAAACTATCCTAATTATATTTTGTCTTATTTCTCGAAGTTTTCTTAGGAAATGTCAAGATTTTTGCATGATTTTAAAAAGGTACATCATGGAACTTTTTATGTGAAAAAATAATAATAATCGCATTGCATTACAAAGACTCCAAAGCCTGAAGAGGAGATTTAACAGAGACATTTCATTCAAAGCTCAATACATTGATTTCCTCAACATGTTAGAGCAAGGATATGCAGAAAAGGTTCCCACAAATGAGCCCACTCCAAAACAGGGAAAAGTGTGGTACATTCCCCACCATGGTGTACATCACCCAACCAAAGGAAAGTTGCGTGTTGTGTTCGATTGCGGCTGTTCTTACAAAGGCACATCACCCACACAGCCAGCTCCTGCAGGGCCCAGACTTCACTAACACACTTATTGGTGTCCTCATCCGGTTTAGAGAAGAGCCCATCGCTGTTATGGCTGACATCAACGCCATGTTCCATCCGGTCTGGGTCCCACACAAGCACGTCAACTTCTTGCGCTTTCTATGGTGGCCCAATGGAGATGCAAAGGAGCCAGAGGAATACAGGATGTGTGTGCATTTGTTTGGAGCTGTATCCTCTCCAAGCTGCTCAAACTATGCACTGAGAAGAACTGCTGAAGATAATGCACTGCAATACTCACCTGACGTCCTCGGCACAGTCAAAATAAATTTCTATGTTGATGACTGTCTCAAGTCTACTGTGACAGAAGAAGATGCAGTGAAGCTCCAAAAGTGGGTCACAAACAGCCCAAATGTGTTTTCACTGATTCCCAGCAACATCAGAGCAGTGGGTTTGGAGAACATGGATTTGGACAGGGACCAACTCCCTGTGGAAAGAGCTCTGGGGATGCAATGGTGTGTTCAAGGAGACACGTTCAGCTTCAGGACTACAGTGCAGGAACGTCCACACACCAGGAGGGGCATCCTTTCTGTGGTGAGCTCTCTCTATGACCCACTGGGCTTTCTGTCTCCTTTCATAATCCCTGCCAAGTTACAGGAGCTGTGCAGAATGAACTTCAAATGGGATGAGCCAGTCCCTAGTGCAAGTGGAACGGTGCATCAAACGCCAGAACTTTGGAGTGAAAGCAGAACTGCATCATTTTTCAGATGCCAGTCAAACAGGATATGGCACGGTTTCATACTTGACATTGGAGAGCACTGACGGTGTGCATGTTTCATTCATCACAGGCAAGGCTCTTGTTGCTCCTCTAGGGCAACTAACCATCCCACGCCTTGAGCTTGCTGCAGCTGTGCTTGCTGTTCAAGTGAACACAATGCTGTTGAAGGAGCTACAGTTGCCATTGCAAAGGTCATTTTTCTGGACCGTTCTCAAGTACATCTTCAATGAAACAAAGCGCTTTCACACATATGTTGCCAACCGTGTCAACACCATAAGAGAAGCCACAGACAAAGATCAGTGGAGATATGTAAACGCCAAAGATAATCCTGCAGATGAAGCATCTCGAGGACTAAGAGCTCAGGAGTTTGGAAAAGGAAAATGGCTAAAATGGACCAGACTTTTTGCACTTGCCTCCCACCAAATGACCAAAAATTCGATGATCCAGAGGTGAAAAAAGAACTTAAAGTGAATGCTATTACAACCCACAATGACAATCCCATCAGTCAGCTCATTCACTATTTCTCATCCTGCAGTAAACTTAAAACATCAGTGGCCTGGTTGTTGGAGCTGAAAGAAAGACTTTTACTTTTGAGCCGAAAGAGAAAAGAATATGTGGTCAAGCAGAATGAAAATATAGAAAAAGAGCTTAAAAAAATCAAAGCCACACTTGGAAAATCCAGCTTGACACCAGAGCGCTTGGAGGAAGCCGAAAAGGCAATAATTCAGTTTATACAAAACCAAAGATTCAGCACTGAAATGTCCTCACTAAAACATGACCCAAAGACTGTTTCCAAAGACAGCCCTCAGTATCGCCTCGACCCCTTCATCGAAGATGGCATCCTCAGAGTTGGTGGGCGCTTGTCTAAATCTGCCCAGCCGGTGGAGGTAAAACATCCTGTGATTCTGTCAAAGGATCTGCATGTTTCCCAGCTCATATTACGTTACATCCATCACCAACTTGGACATGCTGGACGCAATCACATGCTGCACAGATTGAGATAGACGTATTGGATCATCTGCGGCCAGGAAGATTCTCTCACAATGTACAGTGTGCAGAAGGTACAGAGGAAAACTTGGAGAACAGAAAATGTCAAACTTACCAGAGGAAAGAGTTGTGCCTGATAACGCACCCTTTACAAATGTGGGAGTGGTCTGTTTTGGACCACTGGATGTGAGGAGAGGGAGAACTGTGCTGAAGCGATATGGAGTGATATTTACCTGTCTCAGCAGCCGCACAATGCACCTGGAGGTGGCGCACTCCCTTGACAAAGAGGTCAGATAACGGCACAAATTTTGTTGGTGCGAAGAAGGAGCTGAGGCAGGCTCTGGCTGCTTTAAATCACTCTAAAATTGAAAGGACTTTTGTGCAGGAAGGAGTGACATGGAGTTTTAACACCCCAGCTGCATCCCACCAAGGTGGCGTTTGGGAGCGTCTGATTCGCTCCATGCGCAGTGTACTTACCTCTGTTGTTGGACATCAACTGCTGGACGAGGAAGGCCTGCAGACACTGTTTTGTGAGGTAGAGTCATTTATGTTAAAGGGGGAAATACACAGAACAGGGCTTTGTAAACTTTCAGGGTCATTTTGATATTTTCTTTTTTCATTATCATTTAAAAAGAAAAAAACACACAACCACTAACTATGAGTTAAAAAAACATTTGAGCATAAGTGCATAAAATGTTCCATAATGCACCTTTAAAGTGTGTTTGTCAGAATACAACCACACTGAAAAATAAAGTCGTTTTATATACTCAAATTATATCCGCAAGTTAAACCTACACAGTTTGATTATTATTCAGCTAGTCAGTACTAGTCAGGACGAAAGTGCAGAAGAAAACAGTGTTTCGGCCGCCATCTTTAATGTTTTGGGAGAGTGCGTGGTGGTGACAGGTGACGGCATCCGGCTCTTGGTGCGTGATTGGACCGATGTGGGCAAAATCGTGAAATGATTGGCTGCGAGCGGCCGCCCAGACGGTTCTGCTTTTGAACAGAAAAGAGGAGCGTCTGGCAGGCCAGGCAATACTGAAGTAATTATTTAGGTCACTACTTTTTTTTCTTTTTTTACTCTGCTCATGGAGTAACGTACTCTTTTTACTTCAATTGCATCTCAAGACTGATCCTCCATCTGATCTGCGTAATTTATTTGTACAACCTGTGCAATAAAAAACAAGAACAAGTTTCCCTTCCACCAGATGCCCAATCTGGCAAAACTTATTTATTTTTCTTTCAGTTGTCATGAGATGTAAACTCCTTTTTAACAAAAAACTGAAGCATGTAATGTTGGTGCTACTTTTTACCCGGATAACTGCAACAAAAGCAGAACTTCTCGTACGAGGCAGGGAAGTAAAATTTGCCATCGAAATGTAACAACATTCTGCCCGAGAGAGTAGTTCGGATACAAACAACAGAAAGACTCACGGCGAGGCATCTTTCCAATATTACGGCCCTCGCCTCGGGAACGACCTGAGGAGGAGCTCAGGACCGCAGAGAACGTTCATATATATATATATATATATATATATAAGATGCGGGGCGTATTGTTTTTAATGTTAAGTTTGATTGATCAAATTACACTGTGGCTGCTGCTCTTGTTTCATCCCGGGATGTTTTGACAAACCTTTTCCCCGTCTGTGTGGTCGCTCTCCGAGACCTTCTGTTCGAGCAGCTGTTTGCAGAAGTTTGGATGGTCGATCAGCGTGTAAGACGAGAAACCTGCTCCGTTTTGCAGTAGGAAGCCGGCGATCTCCATGTTACCTGCGATAAATATAACACGCATTAAAAAGAGGAAGTGACAGCTATACCGTGCCCACAGCGAGCTGCTCAGCTGCGTGGAATCCTGTCTTTCCTGTCTAGGAATATTTAGAATTTTATTGATGGAAAACCCCTCAAAGTGGAAGATCTTGTTTCACTGAGGACCGTGGTATTCCGGGTAATGGCTTAGATCAGTGGTTCCCAAACTGTGGATGCCCCAGGGGATATGCAAAGACATTTGAGGAAAAAAATATGTTCACACAATCTAATAGAAATTGGATGTAGTAGTTCTCGAGAGATGAGCAGTGGACCACGAAGTGCGTAAAACTCTCACATCAACAGCAGCGCCTTTAAAGCAGTACAAAGTAACTTGTTTACCTTAATAAATCCTTTTCATAGCTCCTATGGAAATGTTACTTTCCTGCCTCCGGGTCGGAGTCACCAATACACACTAATGGAATCTCGAAGAAGCTAACTGCGGGCTAGTGCCACTTAAACAGTATTTACAGCCAAGTTTGAGTGAAAAAACTTATCTCCATTGTGTAATTGGATGAACAATATCCCTCCCTCCCTTTGTCTTTTCTGTCAGCATAGCATTTACTCTCACGGACAATTAATGAAAAAAAAAAATGCAACATGCTACGACACCTGCAATGGTGCTTATGTTAGTTCTGCTTTAAAGCCACACCACGTAGAATTTAACCCAATAAATTAACATTTAAATACAAGCATTTATTTTATGAGAGATATTTTCATCATTGAAAAATACCTCATAAATGTACAAACAAACATTTATGAGGCTCACCTCTCCTAAGATATGACTCTAAACTTTACCAGGAGTGGGTATGTGTCCAGCTCGTCTCCATAGAGATGTGACTAAAGGCAGCAACAGGTTAGTTTCTCATCCAAATCCATTCTTTGATTACCCACTGCAGTAATAGCATTTTCTGTGTTGAGCTAGTTATTAGGAGCATGTTTTGTTTTGCCGGCAACAGTATAGTCCAAAATGTTAGGCAGTACCTTTAACATGATCAGTGTGAACGTTTGAAATGTCTTTACAATCTGGCACAAAAAAAAGAGAGCCGTTCAACAAATGGAGACTAGGGTTGAAAGAGAAGCGTCTGCAGCCGAGTCATTCCCCTCCTCTACCACTCAACCTGTGCCTTTGTATCCGTTTAATTTAATTTACTAGCTGATGCGCAGCGGCCCACGTACTAAGCTTGCAGCGTCCAGCGTATGAATTATCTTTGCATCAATGAGAACTTGAATAATAATAATAATGCATCGGTTTTATAGAGCGCTTTTCTGGACACTCAAAGACGCTTCACATTGCACTATTCATTCACTCCATACTTGGTGGTGGTAAGCTACTGTTGTAGCCACAGCAGCACTGGGGTAGACTGACGGAATCGAGGCAACCAGTCTGCGTTATCAGCTCCTCCGACCACCACCAACCACTGACTCTCTCACTACATTCCTTAGCTTCCCAGGTCTGACGGGATGGGGCAGAGCAAAGGCGGTGTGGCCACATACCAGTGCATTCTGATCTGTAGCTAGCGAGGGTTTGACAGTGAGGGAGACGCTCACGTAAAGCAGAGGAGGCGCCAAGTCCAGCTTCAAACCGGTGTCTGATGTTCAGAACGAGTGACAACAGCAGCAGAGTCTTGGTTCAAAGCTTACAATATTTTTGTGGACTATTTAATTAGGTTAACATATTATAGCCTATCACCGAGACAAGCTGAAATTCTTTAAATGTGGAAAACTTGAATTCACTGTAATAAATGATGACATAGATTTGTTGTTTACAGTGTTTTCAATAAAAGGCAGAGTAGCTTCAGGGGGTACACGGGAAGTTTGGGAACCACTGGCTTAGATGTTAAAAAGAGCCTCATACCGGCCTTAGCAGCAGCATACAGGGGCAGCTCTGTGATGTGGGTGAACTCCTGGCTGTAGTGACCGCAGTCCTTGACGTCCACGTTGTACATGTCCACCAACGTCCTCACCAGCTCCGAGTGTCCCCGCTGACAGGCCGTGGTCAGCAGAGAGTGCAGAAGCTCCTCTCCAGCGGCACAACCTCCATGTGACAGAGCCAGAGTAAGATAACAAGATTTGTGTCTATGCAGGAAGACCATCACGTCTCACCATTGGGCAGAGCGTCGAGCAGCTGCCTGACGAGCCCCACGTGTCCACGGTGCGCAGCGAGCAGAGCCGGGTGGTCGTCTGTGGGCTCCCGAGGCACTGAGACCCGGGCCTCCTTCAGCAGGTACCGCACACCGTCATGGTCGTCGTGCTGCACGGCCACGAGCAGGAGATCCGCCTGCACCACACATTAGAACCACGAATCGATCAAAAGCCTGGCTCCTCAACATTGATACGTTTTAATGCTTTTGACTTATTATTGAATTTTTAAAGCTACTGACAGGAAGTGACATAGATATCAGTTTGACTCACCTCTATCTATGTCACTTCCTGTCCGATAAGGAAGTGAAACTATAAACATTAAAAAAAAGAAAACTGTGTAAAATCTAATATATGCACTTTAACCCTTTTATATTGTTAATAATGCTAATGTTGACGATCTAGTTTTACAGTTCAGTGCTAATCGATGAATCATGTGGATTTCAAAGGTTCAGGTAACTTTATTTACACTCATACTAATGATTGGCTAGAATTATGGAGAAATTTGGTGTTTTTGTGACAAATGTATATTATAGAGAATAATGTAAGTGGGGAATTGTTGTATTTCAGAAAGAAAATCATTCATGAATTGTGTTTTTTTTTTTTAAGCGATTGTTCAATGTAAGTTTATTTACACCTGTAGGTTGACTTGGTTTGCAGTTGAGAGTTGGTGATTAATTACATTTCATAAACCAAACCAGAAATACAGGTGGAAATCAGTGTATAGCTAAATCCGGTGCAGAGAATGTTATGTATTTGGAGAATAATGTTATCTGTGCACTGCCCTTGTTTTAAATTTAAGTCAATAAAACAAATTCACATAATGTAAAAGTTGTTAATGGCTGTGTCCGAATGTCCACACTATTCCCTATAGTGCACTGAATATCGGTCACGCTATTTTGTAGGGGTGTCCAAATGTCCAAGCGAATTAAACATTTCAAACATTGCATTCTGAAAAGTAGTGATGGTCACTAGATGGGTCATTATAGACCACAATGCACTGCGACGAGAATAAATGAAAACAGCGTTTTAATATCGTGATAAGTTTAACCCAAGTTTAACCACTTGAGCTGTTAACCGATCTATAGCTCCCCCTCTCAGACAAAAAAAGGCAACAATCCAAGCGGTTTTCTTAACATGGATTTAAAATGAATTAAGTAGAACTGATCTGATCTTTATCCATAAATAGGGAGAGGGAGAGTGCGTCTAAAAGTCACAGATCGAATTTCTCTGATGAGTGAACCTCTGAAGGTGCCCTCACTGAGGCCTGAGTGGAAGGGTGTAGGGGAAGGGAGGAGGGAACGGTTTCGGTAAGGGGGTTAGGCACAGTCTATGTCCATCCATCCATTTTCTTCCACTTTTCCGTTGCCGGGTCGTAGGGGCAGCTGTTGCAGCTGCCCAAATCACATTGCACCAGCCCCTATGGCTCCTCCTGCAGGTGGTGGGTCCACATAAGGACGGCCTCATGGTTCTAACTGGGCCTGATGGTCTCTCGTAAGGGGCTTCTGAACCGCTCTTTGTCTGACCCGTTTGCCATGGGAGACCCGACCAGGGGCACGAAGCCCCCGACAACAGAGCTCCAGGATCATTCGGGTGCTCAAACCCCTCCACCACGTTAAGGTGGCAGTTCTAGGAGGGGACCGTTTATGTTAAGATGATTATGTTGGGGTCTCAAGCTGATTATCTGATCAGGATAAGGAGAGGATCAGTGTGAGACCCACAGTTTAACCAGTGCACTGTATGCTTTATAAATCCCCTGTAAACAGCCCTGTTTAACAGTGTGACCGTCCTTACTCCATCGATTCGAGATTGTCGGGTGCTGCACTCGCTACACAAGGCCTCTTGGATCAGCTCCCGCGCCGCTTCCTGATCTCCAGACTCATATGTGGACTGGATCTTCTCCAAAGTGGGGGTGGAGCCCACAGCTGAGCCCTGGTCCCGCTCTGAAGACAGGGGAGGTCCCACGATCTCACCGGGACCTGTGATACACAGAACATCTGAACCATTGTCTCTGTCCGTAAGTCAGTTAACAACTGTATCCCAGCCCGAAGATAAAAAGCAGGAACCTACTGTTCTGCTGCATCTCCACTTTGGAGGGCCCCGGGTCTGGGCCCTCTTTAACCGACCAATAGGACATTCTGAGTCAGGCGCTTTGACAGTGAAGCACATCCATCCTCCAAACCAGTCTCACAGACCTGCAAACAGAGCTACAGTGGGAAAAAGGACCATGAAATTACTTCAAAATCGCTTTATTTAAAGGAATATTTCAGGATTTTTGACATAGGGCCTCATTTCCTAGTTATCCAGAGTGTTGTTGATTTCTGAAGATTTTTTCTTTTTTAATTCATGCAGTCTAGGGTTGAAAGATATATCGTTATCATATCGATATCGAGATATAAACGTTCAAAACATAAAAATCGAAAAAGCAAGATGTAAACAATATCGATTTTCATGAATAAAACTGCACTGTTTTGTATCATGTTTTTATTTTTCTGAAAAATGCTTGGTTTTCACCTAACCCATAGTTATATCGTATTGATATCAAGATATCTGGCATGAATAGCGAGATATGAAATTTTGTCCGTATCGTTCAGCCCTATTGCAGTCCTTATATTTGAAGAGTCTAGTGGCGCTAGGTGCTAAAGAACCTGGAGATGTGCAAAATCTCCCTAGCAACAACATGCTGTGACCAAGAAGGCTCGACCTGTGACCTTGTGCCCTGCTCGGTGACAAACAAGATCGGGCTCACATAGCAGCACATTGTTATGATCGAAAGATGTAGGTAAAAATCGCTGATATTTACTTAATATCTTAAGTGAACAAAGTGAACAAAACATGAAACTTAAGTGAACAAAACATGAAACCAAAGGCTGCTCGCAGTCAAAGGCTGAACATGGTCCAATGCACAGGTGGCGCATGTATGTATGTTGATTTTTATGTAGCAATTGTAAACCTCGCTCCGTCTCCGGCAGATCTCACTCAGAGGTGTCTACCACCTTGAGATCATTTCTTCTTGTCAGTCAATTGCTGACACTGAGCTTGGGCTTGTGTATCCGCTGTAATTGATTAAAATTCTATCCTATTGCTGATCAAGTCTTCATAGTGATCAGACTCCCCTCGCTTATGGAACATCAGTGCTGGACTTAAGATAACTATTCTTTGCCAAGAGCAACTCATCCGGGTTTAGCTGATGAACTAGCATTTAGTTTACCTGTAAAAATCTTTAAAAAGCTGATTTCTTCAGGACCATTTTAGACTCTCAAAGTGAACAAATCCACCAAACCTCCACAAAAACACGGCAAAGACGTACAAAAGTATCCAGAAAAACAATGTGGAACACAGAAACCACAAATGCATATCGCAGAGAAAGGCAAAAAACTCAGGTGCACAAGGAGAGAGGTCGCTTACTGTTTTCACGTCACCATGACAACACAAGAAAAAAATTAACATTTATTTCATAAAATAAAACCCTAATCAGGATATAATTAGGGTTAAGAACGGAAAATGTAATGCAAGTTGTGCTTCACTCAGATCTCTCACATATTTTTAGAATCCAGAAGGTCTAGGCTTTTAAATGAGGCGTCACACTGGCATAAAGGCTGAAGCTCTCCAGTCAATACACTTTGAGATTTGGATGTAAATAATTGTTAACACTAACACTAAGGTGGCAGCTAACTGGTTAAGGTATTTTATGTTGAGTTTGAGTCAGTTTGGACTAATCTAAGATAAGATAAAAATTCTAATGGAACAAGCCTACGTCCCACTTGCAATCAGACAAATTCACTTTTACATTTAAACACATGCCTCTTACAAAATAACCTCAATGAAGAAAAAATGTGCTCATTCCATTGGCAACAAGAAGTTTTATCTCATATAAGGCAAGAACAAACCTACTCGAACTTTCGATTTTAATCTCTTACTTCAAGCACATCATTTCTTCCTCAAGATGATAATTATTTTTTCCAGTGTACGGAATTTCAATTTGTTTCATCTTTATTTATTTTCAGTTAAAGCCTTTTAGGAGTTAAACCTTTTGTATTTTGCAGATTATAAATGGACTCTCTTGGCCTAATCTACTAATCATCGTGCGTTGCCAAACAGGTTTTTGTTGACTGATGATACCCAGCAGTGATTCTTCCTGCCCCTGCGCGTCACAGGAGGGTCCGAGTCCGCGCGCTCGTCTTCACCACATGGCAAAAGTAAATGCCAATATTTACATTCAAGGCGTTTATTCTAAAAGTCACAGACATTTCTATTCAAACATTTCCTCAAACTGGCTCCACCTGAGTGCGCTCCTGTTCGATTGTGTGCGCGCGCGCGGAGCCCACACGCCAGGCGGAATCGTGTTATTAGCTGCACACATTAGTTAAATGTCACATATTAGGGATTTTTCCAGTTACCAGGCTGAAACGCGAGCCAACTTCTCGAGGCATGCGCAGAAACGTGCGCCGCGGTAATAGGTCCCACTGCCCGCTTTTCAAACTCTCGCAAAACAAACAACACTGTGCGCAAAGTCAGCCTGTTCACGCCCCAGCAGTTGTTGAGTCGCAGATACGTTTCCCTGACAGACCTACAGCAGAATAATCTCCATAGCCTATAGTCCAGAACGCGCGTTCACGTAGTTTACTTACAGCGCCGCGAGTCCGCCGCATCCTTCTGCGTCAAAACAAAACCGACACGTAAACTTCCTGATTCCACAAAAGGCGTCGCTCCCTCGGCGCGCGCGCGGAGAACTGGGTCAATCCCAGGAAACGGAGCGAGTCTGTGAACCGGGGCGCGTGGCTGTCGGAGATTTAGGGAAAGCAGTGTGAGCTGTTCGAGGCTGATCTCACGCGCAGCGGCGGCGGCGCAGTGTCAAACCGCCCCTCGGCCACACGCTGGACGGGAGCAGCTACGGCCTGGGCCTGGAAACTGGGGGCGGAGAAACGCATCGGCCGTGGAGTGGGCCGAGGTATCGGGTTCAGTTCGTGTCAAGCAGTGTTACTTCAAAATGGTCATATATTCTGTATTAGTGATTACAGCTCTGAAAATGAAATGCGTGTGTAGTCCAGTGTTAATTTCGTCGACTAAAATATTTAGTCTTAATTTTAGTCAAAGTGATTTTTTTGACGACTAAAATTGGACTAAAACTAAATTAAAAGTTTTTCATGCGACTAAAACTATGACTAAAATGTCCAGATATTTTAGTCGACTAAAATGAGACTAAATAAAAATGGAAAGGAGAGACTAAAATCATCCAAACTTCTATTGACCGTCTGAAAGAGCCTCATCATGTACATTCACTGCCAAAGGAACAGCTCTGAGCTTTGTTCATGAGGGAGCAGCTCCATGAAGCAGGACCTCGATTAAATATTATTATAATGAATATTATTAATACAAAGTCGACTAAATGTGTCTTAAATTTAGTCGACTAAATTGACTTGTAATTTTAGTCGACTAAAACTCGACTAAAATTGAATTACATTTTCGTCAAAAGACTAAGACTAAAACTAAATTAAAATATTTTGTCAAAATTAACACTGGTGTACATAATACTGTTTCAAAAATGCTTAGGTTTAATTATACACAGCTTTATATGTGGTCCAATATCAGGATTGACCTGGTCCAATATAGGTCACTGTCGGCCCAAATTGAACCACTTCAATAAAAAAATAATATTTTGTGACTTTACTGCAATAATATAATATTTGACAAACTCCTATCTTGTATGCATAGAGCACTTATAATAACGTATGCACTGACACACAAATGCTTTTGATGGACTTAATTAGAAAGGGGATATACGAACATAGGGGGTCCAATATCCAATATAGGTACACCTCCCCTACTTTGAGATACTTTTGGCAAAATACAAACTGAATTTAGTAATAATGCCACCGAGCAGTGAGTGCGGTCAAAGATTTCCTTTTCCTTCACTTTCCCCGTTCTGTTGTGTTCTGCTTTGAGGACATTAACATCACACAACTGCAGATCTTATACACCTGTGAAGCATACCCAAACAGAACTGCTTTTGCACAATCAGCTTTGTCATATAAAGCAATACAGAAATGGAACAAGCTCACAACGGACCTGAAAAGTCAAACTGGCTATTTTCAGTTCACAGTAGAACTTAACCAGTGGCTGTGGAGCACTCAAAGCTGTTCACACGGAGGTGAACACTATGTTTGACAATTTATGTGTATATATTCTTGTACGACAACATTTTACTATGAAATTTGAATGTATTACTAAATTTGTGCTTATAAATGTGAATGTGACGCAGGAAATGAGAGGCTGCATTATACAGGTGTGATGCTGTGTGTGCGTGAGGGTCAGTGTCAGCGAGAGGGCTTGTTCTGATTGCTTATTCATTGCATGCTATTGTATATATATATATTGTTTTACCTGTACCTGTCCTGTACTTTGTTACTGTATATTATCTATATAACCAGGGACTGCAGATGGAAACTAGCTATTTGTATATGCTCTTTTTACCCGATCTGCACTCTTGCCTTTTACTGTAATTAATTATTTTTTATGTTGATGTGTTATTGATTGATTTGATCTGTTTTCTTGTAACTTTATGCAACTGTGAAAGCACTTTGAATTGCCTTGTGTATGAATTGTGCTCTACAAATAAACTTGCCTTGCCTATTTAGCTATAATCTGGTGCAGAACATATCTGTCTTTGAGCTTAATGTCTCTGTGCACTGTCCCTTCAATAAAGATTAAACTAACTAAACTAAATGTAATGACTAATATATTCCCGTAATATGTTATATTTCTAAGTTACTGAAAAAAGTAATATTTCTGTAACTCTTTACTTTTGTAATACGTTACCCCAACACTGGTGTCAAGTATGGCCAATGTTGGGAGAAATTGTTAAAAAGTTGCGCCGACATTTAGTCATCATTTTAGTCAAAGTAATATATTTGCAGATTACAATTGGACTAAAACTAAATGAAAAAGTTGTTTATGAGACTGAAACTAGGAATAAAAGAAGAGACTAAAATCATCCAAACTTCCAATGACAGTTTTTCAATTTGAGGTTTTGATGATTTTCGTCAGCAAAAAACTTTAGGTTTGGACTAAAATTATAACAAAAACTGCTATAGAGATTGAAATTGCACATGAAACATAAATATTATTGTACTACTTCGTCCTGATGGGCAGGGAGGGTGAGGTGTCTTGCTCATGAACACATTTAAGGATCCACTTAGTTTAGTTTAGTTTATTAATTTATTTCAACAGGGACTTATAACATAGCATAACATAACAAAACATAACCTCACGAGTCCACAGCTGTATCGCGGCTAGAGAACAGTTACTTAACGATAGATTATGCAAACCAAGGACAAGCAGACCACTGTAACATCCTGTGTGTGGTTTGTAAGGCTGTGGCTCCCTCTAGTGGTTACACCATGGCTCTGCAACACAAAGAGTTACTTGTCCGAATAAGCTAGGGCTGCAACTAACGATTATTTTTGTAATTGGTTCATCTAAGGATTATTTGTACAATTAATCGATTAATCTCTTGGCTGTGAATGGTGTATCAAAGTTGTATTTTCTCGTGTGTTTTTTTTATTACGTAAAGCGGAAGTTGCGCTGCTTGAGGACATGTTGATGGAGTACACTTAAAGTGATTGTTTTTGGAGGCTCCTTGTACCAATTCTGCTTTCTTATCGGATGAGCCACAGAGAGATATTTAGGAAATGTTGAAAGTACAAAACACTACAGACCCTAACTTGAAAAACAAAGTATAGGTTTCCATCAAAAATTAAAATAATATATATAATTTTTGAGTCTGTGTTTACTAGAAAACGATGAATGGATTACTAAAATAGTTGTCATCTACTTCAATAATCGATTAGTTGTCGATTCATCAATTAGGTGTTTCAGGCCTACTCTATTACTTTAGGACACGTTGGACTTTGATATTTGATAGCATTTTTTTAGATTATATATCACCCTTATCTATGGCTCATGTTTCCGCACTTCTGCCCTTAAAGGAACAGGCCACCGTTTTTCCAGACTGAGATATGTTCTTACCTGAGCAAGGACGAGTTGATAATATGCTGGGAGAGGCCAAATACATTTGAAAAATAAAGTCATTTACTCTAGATTAAAAGGCCTGTACCTGATTTTTTATTTATTTATTTTTTATTACAAACAGTGAAAGAGGAAGCCACTAAATTACAATGTTAGTTGTGGCCCAAACTCTTTCCTAACGTTCCTAACATATCTGTAGCATCCCAATTCGTAGAAATGAGAAAACTACCCTGCGAGTTCATGACACTGATACTTAATCAAAGCTTATGGACTGTCACGATAATTACTATATCGACTTATCTTCCAGTAAATGACAGATATTTATCGTCTGTAATGTTTCTAATGTAATACTTTATTTTTTACCCAAAGTAAGTTGTGTCTCGTTGTATTTCATGTTCATTGTGGGACATTTTAAGATTAAATTATTTTGGAACAGAGCTTGACTGTCATTTTTAAGCTTTAGATTCAGTTTCTGTTGCATTATGAGGTCTTTAATAATATAGTTTATCTCAATGGTTTCTGCCTCAGTAGTTTATCGAACTTTAGATGTTATCGCGACAGGCTTACACAGGCTTTATATTTAGATGCATAGTAGTTTCCCCACAACTGTCTGAGTTTAGAATATACTTTTCTTTTATTAATTGTTTTTTGTAGCAATTTAAGCTGTAAACCCCCACCTGAACTGAGCACATTTTCTCCAGTGTGGCATTACCCTTTAAAAAAGCTTAAAAAAATGTAATAAAAACAAACACATACATTGAAAATCATTCAAAAGGAGAATGAAAACGCAACAAAGCGACAAAAAAGTTACGAAAACATGACAAAAAAGTTACGAAAACATGACCAAAATGCAAAAAGAAAAAAACGACAAAAAATACGACAAAAACACGACAAAAAATGACAAAAAGCAACAAAAAGTTACGAAAACACCACAAAAACGCGACAATTTTTTTTTATAAAACACAAAAAAAACGATCAAAACTCGACAAAAAAGTTACGAAAACACTACAAAAATGCAACAAAAACATGACAAAACACGACATAAAAACGACAAAAACACATCAAAAAAACAAAAGGCAACAAAAAGTGACAAAAACACAACAAAAAAGCGACAAAAACGTAACAAAAAATGACAAAAAAGCAACAAAAATAGAGCAAAAAATGACAAAAAAGCAAAAAAAAGTTACAAAAACACTACAAAAATGCAACAAAAACATGACTAAACACGACAAAAACACAACAAAAAAACAAAAGGCGACATAAACATGACAAAAAAAGCAATGAAGAAGCAACAAAAACACAGCAAAAATGCTTCAAAAAATGTGACAAAAACGCTGCGACAACGTGACAAAACAGTCATGATCAGTTTTCAAGGTCTTAGCTTTCAAATGAGGTGTTGAAGCTTTCAGATTTGGGTGAAGCCAAAGTGTAGTGCGTTAAGAGGTCGGGCACCGAGTTGAAATGCAGCATAGCGAGGATAAATGGGCAGCGTGGATATCGTTCAATAATTCTTCCACTCATGTTGCACAAAAACAGTCGTCCCTAAATACTGGCTGCTACGGTCGCTCCGACACGGGTTACTGTTTCGGTGTTTGTCTCTAAAGCCATCTGGACCATTATGCACAACTGGCTCAGCAGGTGGCTCCTCTGCCTCGCACAATGGAATACATTAGCGGACAGAATATTATGCACATTTTAATAAAAAAAACACCGCTGCCATTTCCACAACAAGGGGCCTGTGCGTTACAGAGAGGAACAAGAAAGCTCCAGGGAGACTGTTTTCTTTTCTACAATTGCTCGGGCAAATTGCCACTTCTGCTACAAAGTGAAACAATACAACACAGATACATTCATAGATAAATAAAGTTTTTTTTTACATTTTTGCCTTGTTTGGGCACCAATACCATTAGTATTTAAACCAGTTTCTCCCATTTTAATTGATAAAATGCACAGCTTGGTCAGACAGTGGAGTAGCCCGGACTCCTGTGATACTGCTTGATAAAAATGTGCTATATTTATAGACTAAAAGTGCCCATAATGGGTAAATTGCTGCCTTTACAAGACATGGCAAAATACATTTTCTCTTACAAAGAATAAATCGGTTTGCCTACCCCTGCTTTAATGGACAACAGCTCAAGGTGATTCAGCCCTATTCTATGTAAAATGAAATTGTTGCCGGCAAATGAGGGCATGAACTGGAGTGAATCGGAGCAGGAAAGAAATGCTTTAGGCCAGGGGTTTTCAAACTGTGAGTTGTTCTGGGTTTTCTTCAGGTGATACTCAGGGCCATCTGCAGTTTTCGATTGTATTCATTTTGACTGGAGATAGTACTGCTTTAACTGGAGAAAACCAAGTAACTCATGCCCCTAGAGGCCACAAGCGCCACTACAGGTGTCGTAGCATGTTGCGCTTTTTTACTCAATAATTGTCCGCTGACAGAAAAGACAAAGGGAGAGAGGGACATCCAATTACACAATGGAGATCATTTTTTTTCACTCAAACCTGGCTATAGACACTGTTTAAGTGGCGCTAGCCCGCAATTAGCTTTGCCCGTTAGCCTGTTAGCTTCTTTTTCGCGATTCCATTAGTTCCATTGCTGCTCCGACTCAAGTTGCAATTGTGGTTTTCTGGCCAAAGACACCAGGGGGAGATGAAAGACCCTCCAATCGTCCCATTAACACTTGTATTACCCCCAGAGGGACTACGGAAAGGATTTATTAAGGTAAACAAGTTACTTAGTACTACTGTCCAGATTAGGTTTTGTTTTAGACCTTTTTGGTCCAGGTTGAGTCCTGATTTGATCTTGATCTGGGCCAGATGGTACTTGGAAGCTCAAATACAGTATTTTATGAGGTGAAAAGTATGGGGAAAAAAACAATCTGATTAAGATGATTTGGCGACAGCGGCTCAGATGGTAGAGCAGGGTGTAAGTCAAATGTTATGATATAGTTAATATTCTTCAGGTTTTGAATAAAGCTAATAAAAAGATATTGCCAATGCACAGCCAAGAAAGGTTTGAAAAAGGAGAGAGTCACTATAATTCTAAAGGAACAGGCATCTTAAAAAAACGGGGGAGGGGAAGGGGGGGCTAATTCCAGAGCGACAGAAACGCACCGTCACAGAGACAGAAATTAGTTTATGGAATGCACTTCAGAAAGAAATAAAGGAGTCAGGAACTCTCCTGGCATTCAAGAAACGCATAAAAGCTAAAGAAGTATGAACATTAGATTTGGACACAAATAACGTGAGTTATTGGTATTGAACAAACATGGACATGATGGTTTTGAGTTTGTATATTGTAAATACTGTGCATAAAATACACCAAAAATATCTGTCAAATTGTAAATAAATAGAGAGTTGGATATAAATGATGATAAATTGTCTGGAACTCACTTGATGTAAATGGTAAATTTTGTTAAAAAGACTTAATAACTAAACTATGTAAAGTTGTGAAGTAGGGGTGAAGTAGGGGTGGGCGATATGACAAAAATAGAATTATATTGAATTATAAACTCCCGATTTCTAGTAGTAGACTAGAAAATAGTAACTAAAATAACTTAAATTACCCACTGAAGAAGATTTTGTTTTAAATGAATATACTAATTTATTCAACTTTGTGATAATCAACACAGCAAAAATAGACTTAGAACTTAGACTAGACTTAGAACTACAGCAAACCAACTCTATACATTAAAAAACACAATAAAACTCCAGACAATAAAAGTATAATAATAACACTAAGTTTGGTAAAGGCTTGTTGTTCGTGTCTGTTGCTGTTTGGCATCTTTTCTGAGACGTCTCTCTCATGACGTCGAGCTGCTGTGATACAGCGCTCTGTTGCTGTCTGACCCTTTCACAATAAGAGTCTTACTAAAGCGATAACATACTGTGTCTTTTATTGTGTAAAAGGCTATCCGGAAGCAGATAGTTACCATAAGTTTTTACTTGACCAAGTAATTCACCAAAGTTGGACAAGTCTTATATTTTCAAAGACACGGATAAACAGTGCATTTGTGAACACGGCCCAGGATTTAAATTAAACAAATGAGAAGATGCGCCTACAGAACAGTAAGGACGAAGGACACACTCGCTTCTTCGCACATGTGTCGCGAGGTAAATTAATAAACACACGCTGTGATCTACATAGAGCAGCGGCGTTACGGGGAAAGACACTGACATAAACACCGCTGCATACCCATGTTCCCCGGGTGCGATTTGTTTTTTCCGTAGGTGAGTTGGTACTTCAACCAATCACAAGTCATGAGAGTGAAATGTCATACATATATCAAGCAGCTTAACCCTGACCCTGCCCGAGCCACTAACCTCAAGGATAGTGGCTGGGGCCAAATCTTAATCAATAGAAGTGGGGGAACATAGGTACCGGGGAACATAGGGCTGACCCCGCTGATATAGAGACAGAACGCTGTCTGGATTGGCAGCCTCGCGTGAGTCAGTCTACCCAGGGCAGCTGTGGCTACACGTACGAGTGAATGAATACGGAGTACCTACACCGTAGCTTAGTTTTTGCAATTTGAGAGGCTTGAGAGGCTCGTGAAACGCAACATAAGTACATTTAAAATTCTTATAATCCTCTTATTGTACAATGTGAATTCTCAGTGACCAAAATGTTTAATTCTCTCCAGAGTGGAAAGTGAAACGTTGTCAACCAACTAGCTCAAACTTTTTCTTTTTTTTTCCAGAAAGTAAAAGTTTGGTTTAACGACGGCCCCATAGCCCATAAGTCACCGTCCAGTCTGCCTGAACAC
Organism: Proterorhinus semilunaris; assembly: GCA_021464625.1. Lineage (NCBI taxonomy): Eukaryota > Metazoa > Chordata > Actinopteri > Gobiiformes > Gobiidae > Proterorhinus > Proterorhinus semilunaris. Next base: position 8,143,098 of record CM038346.1, read on the forward strand.
GTATAAACTCTGCGTACGAGTGTGCAGATGTGACCGTGCCCGGGCTTACGCATGTGTGTCCCGACAGCATTGATGAAATTACACAGTGAACACATCCTGTTTGCTACATCCTCCAGCAGAGACGCACTATCTCCTCCGGTTAAAGACAAGTAAAGCCGGATTAGCATATTTCAGGCAAATGGGGAATGGGCTTTGTGGAGTGGGCTTAGCGCTAAAGCTTCATCGACGCGCGCCCACAATGCCCTTCCCCGGGGGGAGCGCGGAGCGGGTGGAGGTCGGAGGCCGTCTGCGTCCGTTCGCTGTGATTGTCCGCGGCGGTCGAGGGGATTTGCAGATCATTCACACAAAGGGCCTTCGTTACCGGCGACGGCGCATTGATTGGCTGCGGCTAATGCATTACGCACCTTCACACATGGCCACATCTGGGGCGGCGACTAAGCTCATTACTCATTGGATTGGGTTTACTACCTGACCACATTGTTTACTTTGTTACACGACGGTGATCGAATCAAGAGGCTCCAGATAAAAGAATGTGTTTGACCCCGCAGCCCTGACGAAGACACCGAGATCAAAACGCGTACAGGTGTTATTAATGTATATTCAATCTCTTAAAGTGATAGTCTGTAAGTTTATTGGCCTGATCTTACGCCTGGTGCAACATCAGCATTGCTCAAGGCGAAGGCGGAATCTCGCGTACAAACCCGCGTACCAAAGTTGGAATCTCGCTGCTTGCCCTTTGCTTTCCTCTTCTTCGCATGAACCTTTTGTTGCCGTTCCCCGATCAAGGGGTGAGGGTTATGTATATGGTTAGGGACGGCAAATGTGATGTAAGTTGTCTCTCACACCTAGATCTTACACATAGTTTTAGAAACTAGAAGTTCTTGGCCCTCAAATGAGATATCACACTGGCGTAATTACGCTTTGAGATTCGGCATGATTGCTAAACCAAACTCTAACCCCTTTTTTCTAAAATCCTCCCAAGGGCTGGGTACCATTACAAATAAAATATTTAAAAAACAGAACTAAACGTCGAGTCATGCGTGTTTCCTTTTTTCTCTTTTCAGATTGTGAAGCTATTTCAACATTTGTTAGCGTCAAATTCACATTAGCCTTCAGCCTTATCCTGAGTAAAAGTGCAAGTAATCCTCCAACAGCTGCTTGCTTTCTGCTATGGACTGTTTAAATATGTATTTGTTTCAAGAATAAGAGACACGGCTAACTCCCGACAGGAATAAACCACAGACAAGAAACTTAACTCCTGTAAGTTCCTTCTTGAGAGCTGTTGAAACAAGTGGATTTCTTCATTCATCTTTCATCAATAAAGTTCTATCTTATCTTATCTGACCCAGGACACCAACATCATGTTTCAACTGCGTGGTTTATTCTCCAAACAAACTTACCTGGTGCTTGCTTTGTAATCCTTCACGCTGAGGTCGTCCTTCAGAAAAGATCCAAAACCTTCGTCTCTTGGTTTCAAAAGTCCAAACATCTTCACCCAACTTTTGTTTTCACAGCTCTGAATTTCCTGCCAGCAATACTGATGCTTAGAGTTTGCGGCCCTATTTTTGGCCACATTAAAACCGCTTCACACACCCATCTGTTGCTAGCAGATAGCGCAGTTCCTGTTTTTGTTCTTTTAACCAATTTTACATGCACTGTAATCACAGTTCAGCTATAATTTTTCTTTGAGTGCAGATGTTGGCCGACTGCTCTCAAGAGTGATATCACAAGTTACATTGTAAGCTGTGAAATACGGTGTGCAAAATGTGTCACTTTTAATGAAGCAGGGGTGTCGCTACAAAGCAAGCATTAATGCCATGTAAAAAGTATAACACTTGATGTCATAGTAAAAAGTCTAAATCCATGTAAATAAGTGGCAGCTTCAAAAATACAAGAATACAGCATAGTGTCCGAATTCACCCCCTGTGAGGCAACACGACGGCAACAGAGCTTCGTGCATGTTGTGAGTCAGTGGCATTGAAAGAACATCTGCCCTGAGGACACAAGTCACACAAAGCGCTTCACATGGCTCTGTTTGCAGTGGTGGTAACCTACAATGGCCATGTAGCCACTGTTGCCCTGGGGTAGAGTGACGGAAGTGCCAATCTGCACTAAGCTCCTTCTATTCTTCACTCTTTTCTGACATTGACGTCCCATCACAAAAAATACTGACCACATTTACAGCAGTGTTGTTAAACTAATTAGTTTACTCTTCAGTCTGCGCTGATAGAGCTATGGTCTGAGGGACTATCTCAGCACAGTTTACCTTACATACATGTCTGTGTAAGTTCTCAGTCGTACAGGAGTTGTCCATCTTCAATGAAGGTACTTGATTCATCTTCTGTACTCAGTAGTTGAAGTCTTCGTACGTTTCGCCTCTCATCCAAAAGGCTTCGTCGGTGACAAGAGTCCCGCTCAGGCTCTAACGATCTGCTCACCCCAGTATCGGTCAGTCCTGTCCTATTCATGGCTGATCACTGCTAATTACTTGCCTGTTGTTCTTTTGTTGGCTGAGGTGCCGTCTCCTTGGACTGGCCGTGCCCTTTCGGTTTCCCCTGAAGGAGATTGGAGTAAAGTGATGGAAGATTAAATCTGAGGCCACCATTCCGGTTCATGGAGGGATTTTCTTTCCTTTCTTTAACTCCTCTTTCAAACCAACGTTCTTCTTTAGCAAAAATGTTGACCTCCCTGTCCTCAAAGGAGTGGTTGGAGGCTTTGAGATGGAGGTCGGCGCACCTCCATCTCAAAGCCTCCAGCCACTCCTTGGAGTGCCTTCATTGAACTAATACTTAATTACTTTTTATAATGAAACTGACTGAAACTAGACTAAAACGATCACATTTCGAAATGACTACAATGTGACTAAAACTAAAAGGATTTTCGTTCCAAAAGACTAAGACTAAGAGGGTTGCCAGACACAACGCTGATTCACAGTGTGACGAAGGTACGTAGCTTGACCGTGTCCGTTCATAATCTCTCATTGTGTGTCCACATTGTTGCATAGAGACTGTAGACGGTAGCTCACGCATGACCACGCACTTTTGCTCCCATGACTACAATTACCTCTGCTAATCTATCACCCACGCACGCCGCCCGCATACATCGCCTCCTCCCTCCCTCCCCTAACGAATCCAACCTGGACATCCCACGCACGACGCGCCTAATCCAACTCGAGCATTTACATTTAGAACGCTTTCCGCTTTATCAAATCATGCCGACATTGTGGTAAATTCACTTTCCCTAAATCCGCCCCCCCCCCCCCTTGGAAGTGGAGATTAAAAATGGCGGCAGGTCAGGGAAAAAATAAAAGCAAATTGAAAGGTGCTCTTTTGTCTGTTCGGACGCTTTCACGGAAACCGCATTGTGTCCGAAATGTAATTAGCGTTCCCCCGGCACAAAAAAAAAAAAAGGGAAAGAGTGCGGCGTGAATTCTGCGGGGCATTCACGGGCGCAGTGTCAGACTCTAATGCTTTTCTGCTGTACGCCCTATTGACTGTCCGCCGCAAACCCAATCATCCAGATATAATTATGGACATCCAATATTGAAAATGGGGCGGCGCGGGGGCTTTTTTAAAAGAGGTGGCGCTGACTTATGATCTCGTTCATTTTCCGAGGGCCCTTCGCGGGGCTAATGGACGAGCTAAGTAAAACGGCACGTGCCACTGTAAACACTCGGAGGGAGGCGGAGGGGGCAAGTGCCGCAGACAAGAGAGACAAAGGCAAAAGCTAAATGGTGCCATGAACAGGAAGTCCCACAAGAGTCAGACCTGCAAAAAATTAAAGCTTGAACCCGTGACTTGAAGAAGACCTCGCTCTCTTCTTTCTATCATATTGAGATAAATAGTTATTACTAAGTACTGTTGTTGTTTTTTGTCCCACCACGTATACAGCATGGGACAAATAACCCCAAGTGTCCACTTTGCCAACAATGTAAGCTAGCTAACAAACGGCTTTAGCATGTTAGCTCTAAAACGGCTCAAATCAATGCTAACTTCTCGTCTTTCAGAGCAGTGTCTTTTGTTTATGGCACTAACAAAACACACTGCTCTGTGTGTAACTCAGACATTAAAGTTTGTGAAAAGGCAGAAAAAACTATTCAAATGTGTCCTCTCCTGGTGTCTTCAGTCCAATTAAGAACATTATTATGGGAAGAGAAGAAGACTACCAATACACATATTATATATCAGTACCAGTGAATCTAGTGTGGCTATAAAAAGCAATATTTTCTGTGGGTTAATATGTTTAATTGAAGCATCCTTTTTTTTTATTTTAATTTTTTATATACATATATAGAGTGGGGCAAAAAAGTATTTGGTCAGTTCCCCATAGACTTCCTACTGGATTTCGGCCAAATACGTTTTTGCCCCACTGTACATGGGGCCACAGTACACACAAGTCCAGCGTCCCACATATTGTACATACCATTACAACATACTTTTTACATATATGTCTATGTGTATATCCGCTTGCTCTCCTCCAGACTGCGCACAATGGCCCTATAAAGTTTTGCTGTCAAAGCAGTTTACAAACGGGAGCCATACGTTTTTGAATTCCTCGAGCTTATCGTTTGGGGTATAACATATTCACTCCAGGTGTAGTGTCTCCGAAACATCTTGTGTCCATAACTATAAAGGTGGGGCTTCTTTATTCTTCCAAAATCTTAAGATTTGCTTTTTTTAATTGGGCAGGATGAGAATACTAATTGATTTGTGGGGGCTTTAATTTACTAATTTTATCTGAAGTAATTGCCTCCGGATCAGGGTCCACTGTGCAGTGAAAAACTTTAGATAGGATTTATCATTTGATAATCTATGAATGACTTTGAATTGAATTAAACAATGTCTGGAATTTACTGAGGTTTCGTGGTACTTGCAAGGATTTATTACAGTTACTTTCAGAAATGTTAATGTCTAAATCTGATTCCCATGAGCGTTTGTAGACTTCAGATGAAGGAACCTTAACATTTTGAATTGTATCATAGATAAAGAATAAACAAATTCTGAGCACCGCAACACGCCAAAGCAGGCGATTTTGATATCTTTTGTTTCTTGTATCATCTACAATAATGGAAACATTCCATCTCTTTCATCAATCAGAGTTTGTTCTGATACAGAAGTCGGCTATTCTTGTGACATACTGAAGCAGTCAGAGGTGACACGGCCGGTCTAGTGATTGGCCGTGATTTTTCTTGATGCAAAGCCAGCTGATTGGAGTGGTCCTGGTTCTGTGAAGCATTTTGGAATATGTAAAAAGGTCAAACAAGTCGCATAGTTATTCTTTTTTAGGACTTTGTAGCAACCGTTATGACTAAAACACCAAATGATATGATGCTAACTTGGCGAATGTTGAATCATTCTTGTTTTTTTGTTTGTTTCATCAGGCCAGCACAGCAGCCGCAGTTCCACTCCTGTGCAGCTGGAATCCAACACCCGCAGAACTAAACACCATGAGAGACATGACAGACTGTGACAGGGAGAGGACTGACATATTAATTAGGATAGACCGCTATTCCTCCTCATTTCCATTAGTAACAGGGAGTCGAGAGAGCAGGAAACTCTAACTTTAGAAACAATAATATTCTTTGGAACTTTAAAGCAACCGGCCACTGTTTTTCCATACTGTGATATGTTCTTACCTGAGTTGATGCGTACCTGTCTGGTCTTTGTGCGCGTGGAAGAGCGTGGTAGCTTCCAACTTCACCCTCGTTTGGAGCTATAGGAATATGCTGGGAGAGGCCACGTGCTAACAACATCTTTGGTTGGTTTGCGCGACTGAGGGCACACACAAAGACCAGAAAGGTATGTATCAACTCGTCTAAGCTCAGGTAAGAACATATCTCAGTATGGAAAAACGGTGGCCTGTTCCTTTAAAGTTTTTGTTTTTTTGTTTTTTTTCATGTAAAGTCCCCATAGGATTCCATGTTATGCTGCTCTTTCTGGAGTTGTGCTTCACCACTAGGGGGTAGTAACGCAGCGATGTCCACGTACAGACAGACCCAAGCAACTCAATGCATAATGGAAACAGATACGCTGCTATGTTATGTCAGACTCCTTTAATAATGGTTCTGTTATCTGGTCTGCATATAGTACGTATGAAGATTTCCAGTGAGTTAACGTTCGTTTGATGGCATCTTGGTTATGAACTGATTCACACGGTAGATTGCGTTTATTACAAGTGTTATTTATCATGGTCAGGAGACATAAGTTGAACCTGATCATTTATGTTGGTGTCATGGTCCAAACATATCATTGACTGAAATCTAACGCGTTATTTATGTGGTCTCTGAGGTTTCCACGTAAATCAGTCGACTTCCAAAAGTGTGGCTGTTCATACGATCTGCTGCTGCAATGTGTGTCACCAACATTAACATTCACTGAAGAATTCGGATCTCTATTTTGTTTCATTGGGAAGTCGTTCAGAAATTCTTCGAGAAATGAGGAACGAGGCAGAGTTATGAGGGATGTTTTGCTTCCTTCTTCAGTCATTTACTTTTAAATGTGAGAGGTTTTTGAACAGCTGCAGCACATACGCAACACAATCTGGGTTTGTATTTTCTTGAAAAGTGGTCTGCTTTAAATGTGAATTGACGTCACTAATGATGATGATTAACGATACGATACCGGTACCAGTCACTTCATGTGGGTGAATGCATTTATAAAACTGGTTATTTTACATTATTACTTTGTAGGCTACATTAAAATGTTGATTTCATTTGTTAGTTAAACAAACACATTTCTTGAGGATTTCAGCTGCATCAGAACAGGTTGGTCAGAATTAACAACAATAAATATATTTCTAGTTGAGCTCATGTGTCTATTTATCAATTCAATAATTTAGTTGCAAAAAGTGGTTTTGAATTGAACATTTTGTTTTTAATTATGATACATTAATTACAGACCCTGTAAAAGTGTTTCACTGAGTCCTTCAACTACTCGCAGCTCCTGTCATATAATATGGATGGATCGGTCCAATACCCTGCTGTGGGGAGGTAAGCCATCCTTTACGTCTACAATTGCTTCCACACCTTTTATTTTCCATATGCTGATACTCGTTACCTGGTATCAATACTTGAAAAGTAGCCATTTTTGTGCTGATATATCAATACTATGAAATTGATCCGTCCATACTCATTACACATCAGATTAAAACAAAGGAGGCCATTTCTCAAGGCAGGTGCTAAATAGCGTGTCCAAAATGCTATTTTGTGGTTATGTTGCACTTAATTTACCATTTGATGTTTCCTATATTACAGTATCGGGCCCCATATCTGATATGTGAGTAGGACAATACTGTGTGAGTAAAAAATGCATAAATTAGTCTGCTGCGGATCCACTTTTGCAGGTGCTATACTTGCTTTGCACATGAGCAAACGCTTGGTAAATGACCCCCACAGTGTATTTCTAATGGTGCCTGTGCCTCCAGATTCCTCCTCTCATTAGGACGGTATAGTTTGACATAGGCTGCCCCGGTGTTGTTTCACTGCGGGGTACATTAGACAGTATAGGTCTGTGGGTGTGTGCCAGTCCTCTGCTCTGGCGGCTTCCATGACACTGGCTTTGACGGCAGCACTCCAGCCGCCCACACAAAGGCTACACTCTGCACTGCCGCTGCTCCTGCTGCTGGTTTCACAAATAGAGTACATTAAAGTGTAGCTATTCCTTAATTAGTTTGCATTCATGTTCTTCACACGTGTCAAGCGAGTTGTCAGCGATGCAAGGCCAGTAATTGTAAGAATAGGCCTAAGCTGTAAATGGAAAATCTATTAACTCTACGTATATTTGGAGGAAAATCTTTCCCACTGTCTTACTCTCAAACACACTCTCATTCATCCTGGCCTATTGTACATGTTTTTAGTGGGATGGCAAACTAGAGTACCCGGAGGAAACCGACAAGGGGAGAACATGCCAACTCCACACAGAAAGGTCCAGACCAGCCCAGTTTTTATTTTTAACCTCCGCTCAAAATGCCGCAGCTCGCAGCAGTATGCCCATACTGGTGGCAACGTGTCAAGGCTGGGACAGGAACTATGATTGGATCGCCAAAGTAAAAAAAAAGACACTGCTGGAGTGGCCAAGTGTTTGTATTTTAGTTTATGAAATGCTGTTAAAGAATACATGATATTACATGTAACGATCAGATCAATTTACGTAAGTTGTTAATGTTAATGCAACCTAAAAGCCTGTCATGTACCCAAGGATAGATTGTGAACAAAATCCCCGTGATCTATGTTTAATGTTTTTAGTTACATTAGTTTATTAACTGACTGATAATGTAACATCTCAATTGCAAGAACATTTAAGACTTTCTTGATCTCACACTGGGGAAACTTTGTGGCCATACCGCCTTTGCTTTGGCCAATCCCGTCAGTCCTCGGAAGCTAAGCAGGGAAGGGCCTAGTACTTGGATGGGAGACCGTTTGAGAACACCAGGAAGCCTGGCGAATGTAGTGAGTGATTGGTGCACTGATGGTGCAGACTGGTTGCCTCGCTTATCATCACCGAGTATGGAGTGAATGAAAAATGCACGAAATTGTAAAGTGACTTTGAGTGTCTGGAAAAGCTCTATATTAGACTAATGCATTATTATTATTATCATTAACTGTGATTAGTTCAAATATCTCCCATTTATCCATTGTAAACTGTCTTCAAGCAACTGAAAACTGAAAACTTCGGTCCTTATGGTATGGCAGCCCAAAAAGTGATTGTATATTTTGAGAGTCCATGTCTAAATTTGTAACAGACTCTGCCATCAGTTTGTTTGTATGACGCTGACAGAGGCTGCCAGTCGTCTTATGTACGTTAGCATAAATTGACGATTGCAATGTTTTACCAACAATTTTGTACCTTTGTTTGAACGTATTGGATATTGGTTCCCTGCCATTTTTGTCTGATGTTCAGAGACAAAAAAAAACAACCCGCAAAACCAGGGTGATGAACGCGGGAAGAGGCAAGCCGGATATGTTGAGGCAAGGCAATCTCTCCCGATAATTGTCAAGAACTGTTTGTGGTTTCCAAGTGTTTAATATTGTTTACAAAGAGAGGAGATCGCCAGATGCATTCAGACATGCAAATGTGGCTGAGGTCTAATGAACCCTGCGTTGTGTGCATTTATGGTCACAAATGCTGTGGACTCAGATTAAAGTTGGAGGGAACAACGCTCCCGCTCCTTTTATTATTTGACAGACAAATAAAACAGCGTTAGCCCATCAGCAGACCTGCCCCAATATACAGTCTATGGTAGTATGGACAAAAGAAGGAACATCCACACAAAACAATACAACAACTTAGAAGACATGTTAAAATCACGACAATGTGGATTTTAACAGGCTGATGTCAATAGATGCCAATAAATCCTCACCTCTTCCCATGGAAGACACGATGAAAGGGAAGAGGAACGGGAGGAGCCAACATATATATATGACCCATAGACCGGACATGACACACAAGGGGCAGACAACCAAAACCATTTACACGGGGCTAACAATACAAAAATACTGCCAGGCAAAACAAATTACAATAAACAAAATAATAACTGGGACAAAATGACATTGTTCCCAACCAACCATCACTTTGCATGCAACTCCCCGCTACACCAGACGATGGCGCCTTGACCCATTTCGCCAGGATTAACTAGGCTATAATAACACCGTTACACCTATACATACTAGACCCAGGGCCACTGAGGTCCCTCAGCAGACGGGCCAAGGCCGCAGAACGTCCAGTCCTTGTTGGAGCTTCAGTTCTTCTTGGAGGAAACCCACCTACATGGATTGGACCATGTAGGTGAGTTTCCTCCATTTCATTTGGAAAGTGATCAACCAAAAACTCATATTTATTTTTAAAAACATATGTTTGTGACAAATCGATTGTGTCCAAAAGCTAGTTTCTTTTTAGTTTCAGTTTAGTGGCCATACCGCCTTTGCTATGCCCGATCCCATCAGACCTCGGAAGCTAAGCAGGGAAGGGCCTGGCAGGACTTGGATGGGAGACCAGGAAGCCTGGTAAACGTAGTGTGTGTGTGAGTGGTTGGTGGTGATGGCTGATGTGCGCAGACTGGTTGCCTCGCTTATCATCACTGAGTATGGAGTGAATTAATAATGCACCAAATTGTAAAAGTGACTTTGAGCGTCTGGAAAAGCGCTATATAATTATTAGTCTAATTTAAAAATAATTTCAAGTGTCCCCTGCTTTTGCCCAAGGTTGGAAAACGCTGATATTGTATATTGTAATACAGAGATATCTGATACCCCCCTTCTGGAACCTCCACCTTAACGTGGTGGAGGGGTTTGAGCGCCCGAATGATCCTGGAGCTCTGTTTTCGGGGGCTTCGTGCCCCTGGTAAGGTCTCCCATGGCAAACAGGTCCTAGGTGACGGGTCAGACAAAGAGCGGTTCAGAAGCCCCTTATGAGAGACCAACAGGCCCGGTTAGAACCATGAGGCCGTCCTTCTGTGGACCCACCACCTGCAGGAGGAGCCATAGGGGCTGGTGCAATGTGATTAGACCCGGCAACGGAAAAGTGGAAGAAAATGGATGGATGGTGATATCTGATAATCTAAGGTCATTCTATGTGTTTTGGGTCTAAAGTCAGAGACTCACTTGTGCGTTACTCTTCAAACACCTTTTAATTCCATGACATCATCTCATGTTCCCGAGGCTGATGGGAGATGTAGTCACCGTGAGTCAACAAATATGACATCAGCAGCAGATTACAGCAGTGAGCTGTAATCCACAGTGGTAAATCCCCGGGCCGAAAAGACGCCACCCCTGACACGGAGTGCTCTATTAAAGCTCACACCACTGAACAAAATCATGCTGTTATAAAATATGCGTCAACAACTAAAACAGGCAAGTTTGAAATGTCATAATTAATCATTTAATTAAATAACTTTATGTTAAATACTCTTGTTCACCTCAACCAAGTGCATTTCCTCCAGTTCAACTTTACCAAAATTTAAAAAACTCATCTAAACAGATAATTTTCCTTGCATTATTGCCACGCTGTCATCCCTTTTTTTCCCTTTTCATTGCTGTTCAAAGGCGTTTTCATCTCATGTTTGCCACATTTTTCGTGATGTTTTAGTCGCTTTTCTGTTGCTCTTTTTTTGGCTTTTTCGTCACACATTTTTTCCACATTTTTGTCGCGCTTTTGTTGCATTTTCTCCCTTGTTTTCGTCTCATTTGCGACGCTATTTTGACGCTTTTTTGTTTTCCGAGAAGCTTGAAAATGCGCTTGGTTCAGGTTAAGAGGTTTTTAACAGAGGATTGTATTTTTTCACTGGAGTTAAAAAAAAGAGTGGAAAAGCGACGTCTAGAGATTGTTGTTGGAATAGATAACTCAATAATGTTCATGGGAGTTATTTCTGTTGGTTACATGGCGCCCGCGGCTCACTGCATGGACTCCGATCTCTGCTCTGTCTGTGTCCGAGCTAGAAGCCTTACAGCACATCAACATCCACTGTGTAACTGTAAACCAACTACTAACCTTCAGCAAGTGAAGAAGATCCTTTTTGTCATGTGCAATCGTTTTATTTTCTATCCACATTCAGTAACTCCAAGAAATACAAAGTCTAAAGTGTTCAAAAGGACCTAAATGATCTCAAATGCCAAATACTTGCAGCATCATTATCCTCCTCTTGTCGCGTCACGTTACTTGTTGAGATTATCTTTCTGCTGTGTTCCAGTTCTGAGTAGGCCGACTATAATCTTGGCCCGCTCAATGTCAAGAGTAAAACACCAGTGCGGCATGAGTCATGTGGGCGCGTTCACGGGGGATCGCGCTGAAGAGGAGCCGCAGAAACAACACAAACACGCAGTTAGTTTTCGCCTGACCTTAGCTGCTTCTACGCAGAAAAGTTTGGAAACATGGTGTGGTGTTTTCTGTCATGTTCTGTCAGGTTTGAAATGTGGACAGTGGGTAAAACAAGTACTGGTTGTGTCTATTTTTACCCCAGTAAATATATTTGTAAAAAACAAACAGAAAACATAAGCCTATACATGCTCCTGGGTGTCTACTGGGAGTGTCAGCAGAGAACACGAGGTGGAGTACTGGAGTGTGGTGGATAGTTTTGTTTTAGTGGTGTGGACTAAACACCTACAACTAAATGTCAAAAAGACCAAGGAGGAGGTAGAGGTGGATTTCTGACCCAGCCCAGTCGGACTTGGACATTGTGGACCCATTTCAATATCCAGGAGTCCACATAGACCACAACCTGGTCTAAAAACACAGATGCTCCGAGCACTTGGAGTAGAGCCGCTGTCGGTAGAAGCCAGCTGAGGTGACTCGGGCAACTGTTTCGGATGCCGCCTGGTCGCCTCGTTCCAGGCGTGTCTGATTAGGAAGAGGCCTCGTGGAGGACCCAGGACACACTGGAGGGACTATGTCTCTGAGCTGCCCTGGTGTCGCCCCAGGGTTTCCCCAGAACAGCTGAAGGAGGTGTGCATGGACAGGGAAGTCTGGACATCTCTGCTGAGACTGCTGCTTCTGCGACCCGGCCCCGGATAAAACGGAAGAAAATGAATGGATGGATTTACCTCGCAGCAGATGATTTACCACTCCATAGTCACCAGTGCCATCCAGAGTGGTGTGCTGGGGAGGTAGACTCAAGCAGACACTAATATCTTCTTCTTCTTCGGGTAATTTCTGGCAGACTAGCGCAGTGGTTTGCACCTGCGCTTCACAGCTAGAAGGTCCGGGTTCGATTCCTACCAGGACGGGGCCTTTGTGTGTGGAGTTTGCATGTTCTCCCCGTGTCTGCGTAGGCAATAGGTGAATCCTCCAGCCAGGTGATTCTGACCATCAGCCTGGCTCCACATAATGGAGATGGGTGCCTGGGCACGGCCCTGCTGTCGACCACTGCTCCTTACGGGTTGTCCCAGTGGCATCGAAGGATGGGTTAAATGCAGAGGACAAATTTCCCTATGGTGGCAATAAAGTATACAAACAAACATTGCTGCCTCACGAGGGGAAATCCGACAACGCAATAATATTACATTCACAACAGCCCGATGGCTACAAGGAAGTCCAGGAGCGCTCTTATGGCAAAATCCTTGCCCTGGGAAGGACTTAGTGATTGAAGACTGACACAATTATTCTGAGATGAAGGCGCAACAGTTCGAAACAGTTAAGTTCTATACACTGCACAGTCAATAAGAACGTGTTTAACAGTTTGATCTTGTTTGCAATGTTGACATAAACCATCAGGGTGCTTCCCAATTTTAACAAGATCCCACCCAAGGCCACAATGTCCCAATCTAACCCTGGTCAGGATTACAGCAGCTTTCCTGTCTTTCCTAGTGTAGACTGATATTGGTTTTACAGATGGATTTAAAGAATAGCAAACACTCAGGCGCTCCCAGAACTACCATGAAGGCTCAATAAAAAGGTTAAAAAGGCTGGTTCAGTCCTGGGTCTATTGGGGGAAATGGCGGAGAGGCGGACGCTCAGCTTAATCGATCAAATGAAACCACCCGATTACTGAAAGTCACCATTGCATCAATCGTGTGTGACGCCACAATTTTTTCCCTGATCTAATTTTTCTATTAGCTAAAATATCTAAATGAAACATGGTAGACCTGCTTTTATTTGTGTTTTTAGTATTTTACTGAATAATCTACAATAACCATCAATAGACTTAAAACAATTAGCCACATTGTCTAGTCAATACATTAAGTGGCCATAAACATTTAAAAAAAGTCACAGAGCCAAAAAGCTAACGTCAAGCCCTGGCAACAACTCTAGTAACGCATGCATACAAAGGTATTCAAAGTATATGTCCACAAATGCTGTTGTGAAGAAAAGGCTTTCATTTGTGAAACCTAACCCTGCTCTGGCTTTGTCTGCTCATTTATTTGAAACTGCTTATAATGGGGATGGAGAAAATAAAAGTTTTTCCACAAATAAACTAGATTGAGTTATTTATGTTACGATGCCGTTCAAAACATCCAATATGGGCATGCTCACTCTGCTGTGGGCATATTAGTCTGCGCTGTGTTATCCATCTGACCTTGTTTAACCTGGACCCAATCGGCTTTCAGTGTGTGCGCCTGTGCGTGTGTGTGATGGCTGCCGGCCCGTCAGTCGTGTCAGATCCCGCTTCACACAAACTCCGAGCCAGATGTTCGCTGCAGCTGCCCCGCACTGTTTTAACCCTCCTCCCGTACACTTACTCGCAGCCCCTGCTCGGGAAGGGAAAGTTTGTTGCCAAGTTTATTGAACTGATGAAAATTCAAACTTACCATACATAACGTGCAAGTCCTGTTTATCACAGTGTAGCATGTTACAAGCTGAACACAAGGCTCATGTATGTGTCCATGACATCTTCAAAAGCAATTGATAATCAATATTTCTTTTGATAAGACAATAGATATGTAGAACGTCAAGAAGTACTGTGACAGTGTACAGCTTCTTGTCTTCACAGTTGAAGACAAGAAGACACTTCTATTCAGACAAGCTTAGCCACTGACATGACTGTGCGACTGCTGTTTTTATGCACATTTGTGTTTTATTGTTGAATATTGATGCTTTGGGATTCTTGTTTTTAGACTGAAAAGCGCCTCTGACTGCTGATTGACTGATTTGGTTTAGCTTTTGTGTTTCAAAGGGTTTTAGAGGAAACGGGGCCCAGATTTCTGAGGGAGAGACCAACAGCAAAAAACTAAAGTCAAACTACTAGTGTAGTGAAACTACTGTTCATCATTAATATTTTTGTAAGCATGTGACCTCTCAGCACCACTGTGTTGCATTTTAATAATAAAGCAATTCAATGGATTTAATTAATGTAAGATTCTTTCTAAATGCTTTCTAAGCACGAAAGACATCGTTTTAAACTCTTGAAAGGAGAAACAGAAACAGCTGTTGCTCTTTGTTTTGCTTTGCATTTTAGTTCAACCATAACTTACCATTTAACAGAATATGCCAGCTACTCACCAACACAGGCACTTTGTTAAATATGATTTACCTATTTATTTAGCTAAGAGAAAAGGGGGGAGCAGCACAATTTCCATCTGCAGACTGCCTGACAGGTTGATGTCAAGCAAAGAACAGACTATTCACTGTTGAACTACACAGGCGAACGCAGACAGGTACAGTACAGAGACAACCGAGTACAGAAAAACATGTGAACCGGAAAAAACGTATGATGAATTTATGTCTATTTCTGCTTTTTGCTCGAATGTGCTGTCTCCCTCAACAGATCAATCCATGCAGACTTCCTGGCTCTACTTTAATGAAACTGGTTACAAAAGCAAACCACTGCAGAGGTTGCCCCAGCAGGAAGCAGATTGGTTCATTTCCGTCTACCTCTGTCATTTTGTTGAATTATTTCCACAAACTGTTCTGCAGACAAATCCTCCCCCGTCCCACCAAGCTTACAGCACCCGGTATTCCCAACATACACCACAGTCTGACGTCTGGACAGCATACTGTAAACGCATTGATAATACCCGGCGACTCTTTCAATGCACACATCCGTTGACGTTGTAAATGGGAGCGTAACAATGGAAGCGTGACAGGGAAGCAAATAAATTATGATTGGCTAACAGGGTTAAGCTCCCCAGGCAGCAGTTGAAATGAAGACATTACATTTGCAGCATTCCTTCTGTGCTATTTTGTTTCATTCCTGTCTGGAAGTGGCACAGATAAAATGGCTGCTCTGCTTGAATTGTTCATTGTGCTGGTGTCTCTGTACGTTAGCCAATGCTGTGTGATGTTCCAGACTGCACAAGGCCACACAGAACAGGGGAAAATATATTCTGTGCTCTGCCTGATACTGATACTCTAGCTGTAAGCAATCAAAGGGATAACGTTCTCTCCTTCAGAAAGTATCCCTGCGTGTAACCGTCTCATATGTATTTCATTCCTGTCATTTCAGCGCTTAAATTTGTAGAATAATTCCACTTATTAAAAGTCAAAAACATAAATACAATAGCAAAAATACTTAACAATTTATTTGTAAATGGTGACTCACATTGTGTACAGTTTTGCGCGGGGTACGGTGAGTTCACGGGTTTTCATGCGATAATATAGAAATATTAGTAAACAGCGCATTTGTGAGTAAAAAAAAAAAAAGACAGAAGTTCAGTTAATTCACTCCATGCCGCTCCTTTCTGCTGCCACTCTCGGAAATCCACATGATCCAATTCCAGCGATAGTTTTCCTCTTTCAGGGTGAAACGTATACCCTCCATAATCCTCTGACAGCCGCTCCATGGCCGCGCGTCTCTGTTTGTAGCTGATTGTATTAAAAAAATTCAGATTTTCCACCCTGACCCTGGCTGTCACCTGATTTCCTGTTTGGGTTGCGTAATTTCCTGGGCTTGATCAGGGAGTGCTCCGGCGTTCGTCAAAAATAGACTCCCCCTTTGTCGGAGTGCTGAGAAGTTTGATCAAATATGGCACCCTTTGACATTTTTTTTTACTCACCTTGAAACAAAGGACTCCTGCGTTAGAATGCTGTTTTTAGACTTTAGCTCAGCATTCAACACTATAATCCCACAGCAGCTAATACACAAACTGCTCCACCTGGGGATCAACACATCACTGTGCAACTGGCTGCTGGACTTTCTGACGGGGAGACCATAGGCTGTACGTGTCGGCGGAAAGTCCTCCAGAACCATCACACTGAACACGGGGGCTCCCCAAGGCTGTGTGCTGAGCCCCCTCCTGTTCACTCTGCTGACCCATGACTGCGCTCCAAAGTACGACTTAAACCTCTTCATCAAGTTTTTCAGACAACACAACAGTGGAGGGTCTCATCAACAACAGAGACGAGTCAAACTACAGGAGTGAGGTGAGCAGTCTGGCCCACAGAACAAACTGTGAACATGTGGTACATTTTGACAGCAATGCAACCTCGCGACATCTGCTCAAGCTTCTGCAGGTCGCATTTCTCCTGAGGCTAGTGACAGAGTTCAGTTTGGAGGGGCAGAGGAGTGTTTTGTTTTGTAATAATTCGGGACGTTCCCGGGATAAAACTAGTACGGGAGGACGAAAGGAAAGAGTTGCGAAAATACGGTAGTTTCCCGGCCAAAACAGGACACTTGGAAATCTTTCTGCTATGATATAAATCTCTTGTATGTCTGATACAAACGAATTAAAAAAGTCTTATACCATGGTCTGGGTGAATACTCAATTCTGATTGGCAAACTGGCGTGCGTTAAAACCATGGATAGTAGATGCAAAATATACATTGCACCAGCCCCTATGGCTCCTCCAGCAGGTGGTGGGTCCACAGAAGGACGGCCTCATGGTTCTAACCGGGCCTGTTGGTCTCTCATAAGGGGCTTCTGAACCGCTCTTTGTCTGACCCGTCACCTAGGACCTGTTTGCCATGGGAGACCCTACCAGGGGCACGAAGCCCCCGACAACAGAGCTCCCAGGATCATTCGAGCGTTCAAACCCCTCCACCACGTTAAGGTGGCGATTCCAGGAGGGGAAAATCAGTTGGAACTAGTTTCAGGTAAAACGGCTTAAAACATAAAAGAAAACCTCCTGACCATGGTATAAGCGGATTAAACAACTCTGAGCCGTGCATTATACAGTTATAAATGCACGTGGAGGAACACGTCGTGTTCTTCTTCTGAGACACTGAAGAGGCACCAAGAGCCCCCACAGCTGCAGCACAGAGGAGGCGTCACAAGAGGAGCTACAGGAAACCAAAAAGGACAAACGAGAGATGGTGAAAGACTGTTGTGAAGCGGAAGAAGGCAGAGGAAGGAGGAGGTGGAGCTGACCAGTGCAGGACACCACGCTCTGAAACAGGGACAAACCCAGGAGGCGCGGCACCATTTCAGACGATCAGAGGAGACAGACAGAGGGCAGCCAGGTTTCTTCCGAGTGCTACAGTTTCCCCGACCTCCAAGGTCATGCGGGTCAGGTTGACACACAGTGGCAGTGCGGCTCAGCCACAGCAGCTCAGGACTAACACCTGAAAACTATTTCGTTGTACGCTTGTACAATGACAATAAAGCACTTACTTACTTAAAACGGTATAATCATTTAATCCTTACTGGAACAAACAAATGAAAAAGTTGTTACTACCCTCCTCTCTTTGTGATTCATTTTTGGATATGTTTTGCCACAGAATCCTTGCACAATACATTTCCGGGGATATTTAGGTGGACATCTTGCGTCTTATGTAAATCCATCCTTGATTTTTTTTGCGTGTTCAGATTAACTCGACCTGTGTCTGACGTGACATCTGGCCCCAGACGTATAATCATCTCCAGTTATTATCTCCCGAGAATTTTGTGTAACTCTTCAAGACATCCACTTTTTAATTTCTGTTTTAGCCCCCTGTGCAATTATTTCAGTATGTCTTCGGATTTCTCTGAAAGTAACTTGAGTGACATTGTGTGGGGTGGTACAAGTCCTCTATTTATTGCACGTCATCGTCAAGGCTTGAGGTAGATTTGAGATTTTGGCACAAAAGTTTTGACACTATATGGGTTTTCTACCTTACACAACATAATGTAATCCAGGCGTAAAACATTCATCATTTTTGCCTGGAGCTTTTTCTGAAGGCAGCAGTGTGAATAACAAAGTGATAGAACAGTGAAAACAAGCTTTCTCTTTCTGCTAATGGCATTGTTCTGCCTCATGGCATGTTTTACGTACATTTTTTACATAGACTTTTATTTTGAAACTGCTCTTATTTTGGCAGGTCACACCCAGAACTTTAAATAGCTCCCCTAGCGACCACAGATTGTTGCTGAGATGTCTGACACGCAAAAGCCTTTGAACCTTTTATTTTGCTCCCGCTAAGGCAACGCCTGTGAGTATTTTGTTGAGTAAGAGGACATTCTTTGAGTTATTCAGTATAAATATTTATCTTAAATAATATTGTAATATCAGCAAGGCTGAATATTAAAGCGCCAATTTCCAGAAGGTCACGTCTGGTCTTTGAGTCAAAGTTTAACTTGCTGCCTAGGCACGGTTGGGTCATGATGAACACTCTTTGAGCGGCTCAGAACACGTCTGGAGATGGATTAATTAAAATGTGGAAGACATCTATTATGCAAGCATATCCAGGGATACAACTCTTTAGCAGTACTTGTGCCTTTGTGCTCTGCTTCGGAGGCGTTCATCCGGAAAAATCTAAATCTTATCAACATTTGGAAAGAGTTGAAAACACCTATTCTAAATCTTTGGCCTTTCTTTATCAATTCTCATGGTGTTTAAGGTTATACTCAAAGTCTCAGCTAACCTTTGCCTGTTGTAAGAACCTCTCTTGTGTAAGGAGGCTTTTTTTTGGGGGGGAGGGAGTTGTGAAAAGGTCAAGGAATAGATGAAAAAGCAGGAAACTAGGCACACAAATGCACCCAGAAGAATCACTGTCAGTGTTTTGTTTATACTCGATGATTTTCCTAAGTCTTAGTTCAGCAATTTGAAAAGTTCAGAACTACTCTATATTCTATATTCACATGGTATTCCAGATCAACCCAAAGTAATACAAATCCTCCAACTAGGTCCTCCTCCTGATACAGCATGAAATAAAGGATGAGCTGTCAGGACTATCTGCACTTACTATAAGATTTGTTAGTTAATTGAACATAGTGGATTCTTTCCTCGGACAAAAGAATAGTGAAGCCAGTCCCTATGAAACAGTGGCACATAGTTAATGTGGTTTCTCCTTAATTTTTATGTTTTATTTTATTCCCCATGTTAAGCGTCTTTTCCAGACCCATAAGTCCAGCCACTTGAACGGTTTTTCTCCTCCAATGGACAAGGGAAACACAGGGGTATAAATACACGAGGAAACGGGGCACAGGTGAAACACATCAGGGCGGGGCAGGAAAATAACACAAGGGAAGCAAAGCAAAATCACAAGGACAGAACACACAAGTCAAAATAAAACACAGGACTAAACCAAAGACAACATACAAAAACAGGGGAACAAAAGATGAATCAGGACAGAAAAGGGATGAACTGTGAAGGGAACAACCCGCTCTGGAGAACTGAACTAATGCTGAGACCAAGAAAAAAGCTAATTCATTGAGAGAGGAGGTTTGAAGCAGCTGGACCTCTTATCTCTCCTATGCTGTCAACACTTCCCTTCAAGGCCAAGCCACGGAGCTAAACCTGATAAGGACTGAGCTCTCTGGGTCATATTTTGCATAACACTGACTTTCAGACTGTAAACAACCGCACACACATACCTCCTCCTCCCTGACCACGCCCCCATCGTTCTGCGTCTGCCTCAACACATTTCTTGTATCCCCGCAGTAATGATTTTCAAGCAGGATATGACATCACTTAAATGCGGGTAATAGGTTAACAACAGCCAAGAAAATATAGCACTCACTCAAAGATCTAATGCGTAAGAACTGAACTAGCACTGTCTTGATGTACAAATAACCACCAGTCTCACTACGTTTCACTATGTCATCCAAATCCTGTCCATCTCTACTGTTCTGTATTACCATCACTTACACTGCAGCAGGCCTGTGCTGCTTGTATCTGTCCACTGCCGCAGTTCCACACACTGGTCAAGGCCGACTGGACAGCTTGGTCCCAGCCTCCCTCGGGACCTGGTCGGAGCTCGTGTGAAGGTGGGTACTGCCAATGAGTTTGAATTTTCTCTTCTTCCGATAGTCAGGGTTTGGGTTAAGTCTGTCTGACCGTGTGGAATCAGGCAGACACAACTCTTGGGTGGCAGATTATGAGAACCTTATTCCTATTTATAACCCTTTATTTATAATAACACATTTTCTTTCCACTTTATCTGCCCATAAATCCGGTGTCCTCATCTCTGGCCATTCCAATCTGTATTCTGGCGCTCTATTGCTTTTAGACCTACTCAGCTCCCAAAATAAAAAGAAGCAGGAGCCTGACTTTTAAGGAACGCTTGGACAAAAGAGATGGAGGCCGGCGCCAGATTTCCCCATTCTGAGGTCAACAAAGCCATTACTTTAGGCGCGTCACTGAAGCGTTGCGGTGCGGACCCGCTGCTCTGTGCCTAAGGTGCTTTGCAGAGTGCTTGCTTGTGCATAATGAAGCCGCAGCCTCCCCGGGACTGCCAGTGTAATGGCCTCTCAAGCACGGCCGGGGACTCGCCGTGTTCCTCAACTGTGACGCTCAGGAAAGTCTCCAGAACCACTCGATGTACTGAACTCATCACTTTCCCGGGATGGTCAAATTGAAGTATCCAGGGCACTGCGGGTGAAGAGGGGCGAAAGTTAGCTCGGGATTGTTGTGTCTGCTCTTCAAACTCTGCTGCATCTTTAGGTGTCATTGAATTGGGCCCCAAAAATCTTCTGTCTAGGTCATTTTTGATAACGGTGAGGAAGGGTTTTTTTGCTCTGGTGAAAGTATTATGATGGCACCAACCACTGTGCAAGAAGGATAATTACAAGCTTCTTATTACAAACAGTGCTTGACATGAACTCTTTTACTCTGCTTTGAACGGATTTGTTGTATAATGCAAATAATATAAATGAATCTATATATAGTCTACATGTAAATGTATTGAGCAAAAACGTCTTATTAAATTGTGCTCTGGTAATAAAGAATTGCAAGTTATTGAGAATGGTAGTGAGAGGGTGTATTACTTCGACCTGCGTTTGGCCTCTGACCCCTTGTTCTTCCGTCTGTCTGGCTGGTGTGGAGGTGGTTTAGTCCTGGGCTCGCATGAGCAGGTAAAAAGGTTTCTGTAGTTTAACCTATTCATTTAAATTATTATCCCTAATCCGAGCCCTGGTGCAGCTATGGGCCCGTTGGCAGTACTGTAGATGTGAGGTACCGTCAGATGTGAGGTCTGGTTCCCCATGGGCCAGTAAGCGGTATGTGCTCTTAATGGGAGTGTGCACTCAAGACGGCGTAGGTTTAGAGGCTAACATTTGCATTATGCATTTTTACGAAGCTGCACCTGCCTGAGGGGCGGAATCCTGCGCCAACAACCATCGCTGCTTTGTCTATACACTGAAGCTGATGCCGCTTAAGTGTCTGTACGAACCTGTGAAGGAAGACTTGGGGCCCGATCTTGTGACTCAAAGCTCAGACTATAGCGTAACATTTTGCGCTGAGTAGGAGCGCACTTTGTGATCTTGCCACTGCAGACTCCAGACACTCGCATTTAAATGGGAAGTACTGGGGTGGAGACACCTTTTTCCTCCAACCAGATGATGTTTCACGTTCACGCCAAGCGCGGGCCGATCCGCGCCACAGCGGACGGATGTAGCTCTTTCTCGCTCGAGACATGAACATTGTTTAGCTCACGATGGGGTTAATAACGTTTTTAGTATGACCTGTGAGAGCCTAAGGCTTATGGAAGAACACCATCCAGCGTAATGTAAACGAGGAATTGAATGTCCGCTCCTCCCATCAGAGCAGTCACCTCTTCTAATGACGCCCTCTCGCCAGTGGCGGAGACAAATAGTGCATATCCACCACTTGGAACATCTCAGTTCGCTAGAGAACTGCACACCTTCTGATCTGGCCCTTGGTGTTTATAAATAGCATTTAAGGAAATGTGGTTATCAGTCACTGAAAGTGGACTAGCAATTCTTAATCTAATGCATTGTTTCCCGATACACGCTGTGATTTGTGCATGTTTTAGACAACCTAAAAAGAAGGTAGTCTAAAACCAGTTGTAAAATTGCCAATTTACCAATTTTACAGGTTGTAAAATTGGTAATAAATTATATAACCACTGGAACGGCTTGCCCATCTCTTCAACGAACGAGCCTGTAGTCCTTTTATAAAATGTTGATAAAACCTGTTTGTGCCAAAGTAAAAATATCCATCCGGTTGCATCATTATCTACTCAGGCATAATTCATTGTGCACATGTCTGCACAAATGTGAAGGTTGATTTGAGACGGATTTAATATTGGCTCTTTTTATTGACATTAAAAGGAACATTTGTCTTTGCAGACTCCTGCATTTGAACCACCTTAACTCCACCACACCCAGGGAGAACCCGGAAATGTATGCTGCAAGCCGTGGTTATTATATATTTAAGACGTAGTTTGGCAGATGGCTAAGTCCAAGTTTACTACAGCAAATAAGTCTGGACCACTTGTGCAGGGGCTGAAAAAGCAAAGATAAACCTGTCCAAGTCCAAGCTGTGCGGATCACACTGCACCAGCTCCTTATGATTCCACAGGAGGACGGCCCCACGATGCTTCCTCAGGCCCAGCCATGAGGCCCGGTCACGAGGCACTGCCAATCTAATCCGGGCGTGTTGGTCTTGCCTTATAAACTAGGACCCGTTTGCAATGGGAGACTCCAGGAGCATGAAGCCCGAGAACATACTACATACTAGGATCATTCGGGCGCTCAAACCCCGAAACTAAAACAAATTTGTATAAAATTCATTTTTCTTCATGTGTGACTACAAATCACTTCACATTTTATAATATACTGTTATAAAATATACACAGTATATTATATTGTCTGTGTGTTTATCATTCAGACCTGCTAAAAAATCCACACAAGTTTTTCCCTTTTAACATTTTATTAAACTCTCCAGAGACCAAAACACCAAACTAAGGAACTTGGCCAGAGGCAGCTGCATAAATATGAGCATTTGTCAGTGATTGAAAGTATAACAATTTGTAATACAAATTGTAGCAATTCAAGTTCGGCTTCCGATGAATTTGAATACTGCATTCAGAGTCATCTGACTGCAGCGAGAGGTCAGGTCACTTGGATTGGCAACACTTTGCATTTTCCTAGTTTGGATGCCGGTTTCCCGGCATAACTGTATATTTTTAAGTCAACTTCTTTTTCCATTTGTCTTTTACATCCAGTGTGACTGCATGTTGCTGATAAATTCGAACTTTTTAATGTGACCTTGTTAGTTTAGGAATGTGACCTGTTGGAGCCATTTATGCCTTTATCAATGTTTAGCCTCCTGCCACTGTGTGGCGCTGTGTGTGTTTATTCTGTGATTACCTGCCCTTTAAAAGGGCAGAGTCAAATGCACACAGGTGTTGCAGTGTAGAGGAAAACAGTCTTTAGACCGTGTTCTATCGTGTCTATTGTCTATGGAGAAGCTGTGTATTGTGGTTTGTGGCTGTAAGGTAATGGCAATAAAACCTTTTTGGAACACAGTATTTTGGCCGCTACATCACCATTTGCATAAAATGGGATGAGATCTGAAACGCATTCCTCCATTGAGCCTAAATGGCCAGAACAGCGGTTAGCGCACGATAAGATGGTCCCAGGTTTGATCCCCGGCCGGACGAGGCCTCTCATGTTCTCCCCGTGTCTGCGTAGGTTTCCTCCGGGTACTCTGGTTTCCCCTCCCACTAAAAATATGTACGATAGGTTCGCCTCGGGGGCCAGCACTCCCCTCGAAATGAGAATCCTAATCTCAGTGGAACTTTCCTTGTGAAATAACAGTGAAACAAATGAAAATAAATTAAAGCGGGCTGCACCAAAGTGGACTAAACTGTTGAGATGAACCAGGAGAACTGAGCCTCACACAAGCCCAGACCTTCTTACTTTGATGTAAAAGTGCTCACCACTAGGTTGGTAGGAATGGCCGTCTTGAAGCACGGGATTGGACACCGTGTCGAAGTCTCATGGCGCATGCATTTTTAAAACACTGCTTCAAAACACGGTTCAAAAGGCGCATGTCACGTGACTCGGACTGAAGTGTTTCATGAAACGCAACAGTTTCAAAACACTTCACCAGAGGGCGTCTGTGTCGAACCTTTCTCCATGTTTGTGTAGTGTTTTAGTGCCACACGTGAGTCTGCTCAGATGGCATAGTTGGTAAAGTTGCTGAGCTGGTGAGTACAGCTCATCTGGTGGCATGAGTACGAATCCCAGCTCTGACAGATTGCTCGATGTCAATCTCAGGCAATCTAAATTACAGACCTCTACGCTTTTATGTTAAAATAATTGTTAATGCTACCATGTCTTTTATAAAAATCGATTGGCAAAAAGAAGCATTATGTTGGAGGAAAAATGTGGAACATTAATGACAGTTGCTTCATTGATTTATTTTTTCTAGTACCACTGTGAACACATTCAGGAAGAGTCCACGTTTTAATGGAAAATAAAATCAAACAATGTGGTTTTATTTCACTCACAGACGAATCAATAACATATGGTTGAATCCTGAAACACTGTGAATGCGGTTGTAATGACACTTTGCCACTAGATGTCACTGTGGAGTGATTGATTCGAACTGTGATTCGAGGCGCCGGCACAATCGCTTCAACTGTTTTAGAGTTTCATGAAGCTTCACTTTGCTCATCCCTACCACTAGGCAATCACTTTATTATTTTAGGCTACTAGATAATACCCTCATGTCCTTCATAATCTCTAATGGACTTTAGCTCCAAGTCCAAAAATTGCGGTCCTCTCTACATATCTTTGTTCAGTCTTATGGCCACTCACTGGCACAAAGGTAGCCTCGCAGGGCGATTCTGGTGCCCACTTTACAACCCCACAATGGGCAAATCTAATCTCCATTATTACTTGAGTAGGAGCACAATTTAAAACCCCCTTTGAATTACAAACGCGCAGATCGTCATTTTCCTTGTTGGATTTTGTGATAGCTTAGTGTTAGTTCTGATGTGGATTTAGTCCTGGGGGTTGAAAGATCTGAGCTCTGTGGAGTAGAGCGCACATGAAAGCCCTGTCGTCTGGGGCGGATAATTGTCTTCATCAAAGAGCCATAATTTAGTCCCCACATCAAACCTTACATTTAAATCCCTTTGTACCAAAAGACACCTTCCTGAACAGCACCGCATGACGCTAGTGTTTACCCAAAGAGCTAATCTAATGAGGATTACCGTAAGTCTGTGAACGCTGGAGCTCCCCGCTTTGTTACAGGCGACATATTGTGTTTATGAGTTGACTTTATTTGGGTGCTTTTAACCCCAGTTTCTTTTATAAACCAGCACTTTCTCGACTGAGATGTTGGATGGTTTTTCCTTTGGATATTTTGCTGCCACTCCTGCAGTTTGGAGGTTACGGCTCCGAGTTCTCCAACGACGGGCCCCATTGATGTCTTCACCCGCCTTTTCCAGCTCTTCTTTTGGGGTTTCAGCCTCCTTCGCAATGCTATGTTATACAAATATGGTAATTTCCATTGTGGAAGATACCAAATGAGTCTGGTATCTTCCACACAATAACAATATTGTGTGAAGTGTTTTTTATTTGTTCTTATATTTTTCAATATCTAATTCGTAGCTTTGAACCCACTATAAAAAGGATAACCGGCTTGTTATGGTCCAGTCCAGCTCCTCCTCCTTTCTCCACGACATTACTAAAATCTAAACCAGGAAAAATGCCCTCTAAAAGGAATCTTTTGAACTAATTTTGTCAACTAAATAAAACCATAAACTTGAATTCAATTTACTCAACAAAAATATACTCAACTTTGGCATTTAAAAAAAAAATACAAATACATGAAATATTTTTTTTTTAAATGATGATGCATTTTCCCCCCGTCATATGTATGTCAGTAATCCAGTGGTTCCCAACCTTTTTTGTCCCACATACCCCTTATAACCTCTTAACCCCCACCTAAACCAGGCACACTTTCTCCAGTTTGGCATTACCCAAATCTAGAAGCTTCTTGAACAAAGTGTCAAAACAGCAACGACAACGAGGATGAAAATGGAACAAAAAAGTGACCTGAAACGTGAGGGAAACACAATGAAAAAGCAATAAACAAAATTGCAACGACAATGTGGCAAAAAGTTACGATCACTTTTGTAGGTCTTAGCTTTTAACTAAGGCATCATTGTTGCGTTCCAGTTGTGAAAGTTTGAGATTTGGGTAAAGCCAAACTGGAGAAAGTGGTTCAGGCTGGGGTTAAGAGGTTAAAGTATAGACATGTCATGCAAAAGCTGTTCAATTTAGCGGTTTCTTCTTCTACGGCGTCAGCGCCTCGTTCTGTACTTCCTGATTACAAAAACACTGTCCTCCACATTTTTTTTAAAGCCCATAATCCAACATTATTGATGTGTTTATCAATAATGGAGCTGCTGGAGCTGCTCACACGCCGTACCCTACCTGGAAGTTATTTTTTAAGAAAATTATTCCCACCGCTGCCAATAGGAGGAGCCCCAGTCCAGATTTTCACCAGCTCTTTCGTTGCTACTTCATTCTGACAGACATATTTTCAAATGAGAAAACTTAACATATCAGATATCAAAATAAGGTTTTTAAATCTGTTTTAGCTCCATATGCATGATGTGTCCACTTTAAGGCATTTGTTTATTCACCCCCTAACTTGAGGATCCTGTAAAAATTTTAACAAAGTGAACAATTTAACATCGATAATTCAGTATTTAGTGGAGTGTTGTGTTCATAATACTGTTTTACTGAAAAACATGACTCTTTGAAAGTAATATTGAAATTGTACTGCGTTTTTTTAATCTGAGGCAATTCCTAGTACACCCTGCCAAGTGCTCAAGTACCCCCTGGCTGGGAAACACTGCATATCCATAAATTTAGCCTTAAATTTACTTTATATGAACGCAGAGGAGCTCAGTTATAAAGCTCAGGACCACTTTGAATTACTTCATGACACATCACTGCAAATGTACCCAGAGCTGTGGGAAGACATTTTAGTTAGGCAAAAAATTTACCCCAAAAAACGCTTTTTCTCTGCATATTTCCTTTGTATTAATATTGCCTGCAGTTTGCAAACTATCCACCGGGGGGTGCTGCAGCGCCCTCAGCACCCTGGGTTCCCACGGCCTTGAAAGTACCCAAAAGTATTATAAAAAAGTATCGAATAAAGACACTGACGCACCCGTGACACCTTTTCAAGTCTACCTTTTATTACAAAAACAATAAACCTTCATCTGAACCGCGGCGGGCGAGATACCAATAAATCTATTTGTCTTGAGTAGAAATGAAATGTCTTCACTTTGATCACCATCGATTTAATAAAAATAAACATCATTGGAGGTGATGAACAACAACAATGGTCAGGTGTGCCTTATCGTAATCAAAATAGATCAGCTTATTACTCAGTGTTTACATGATGGAAACACAGCCATGGGACAAACGTGTTGGCTCCGTGGAGTGGACAGCAGACAGTGGGACAATCGCGGACTCTCACCTCATTCCTAAATAGAAAAAAACGTTTTTTAAAAAGAGGAGAATTCTCAGAGCAACATTGTGCAACTTCGCTTGTGTCAAAATAAATCAAAGAAATGCACGCAAGACATTTTCTGAATTGCGCACCTCGCGTTACATAATGCAGTTTCTCAGTGGCAATTGTTATTATATTATTTAAATTATTATTATTTTTTTTACATCAAAGAACCATGCAAGTGATTTTGAGGCTATATATGTTCTCAAATCAAAAGTTAAACAATGTTGCACTGGGTAAATCGATATTCTTTGCGGCGCACGAGTAAAACTTGACGAGACATTTTCTCAAAGATCACGGAGGCACAAGACGTCACAAATCAAAGCGCTATATAGTTTTGTCCCTGATGTGTTGTTGACCTTCTTTGACGAACCCATTGATCACTTTCGTTTAATTATAATTTTTTTGGTTCAAGGTGTTTGTAAATTTCAGCCCTCACTGTCTTGACGAGTTGCCCTTTTAAAGGCTCCTCCTGTTCTTGACATTTTTAGTCACAGAGTGAAATCCTTTGTGCCCCAAAAGGTACATTGTAAAAGCAGTCATTTGTGGATGAAAGGAGAGGCCGCTGCATGCCGTCTGCATCGTGATATGATTATGAACCAGCCGGGACGGTTTTGTCTGAGGTCAAACCAACTCAGCAGTTTGCGACAACAAGGGGTCTAACTTTTTAGGCTTTTGACGCCAAAGGACAAACCTCACGGTAACAGCTGATTAAAGGCAGCAGCAAATCAAATCCAGTTTAATGCTTTTAAATACCCAAATATTATATATTTAATACGTCCAAAATCTGGGCATATTTAATTTTGTAGAAATGAGGGGTGCTCTATTGCACTATGTGGTATGTCCACACTCATATTTGCTGCTAACTCTCAATGCACCTGTACATCTGGAAATACTTTCATTATAGTCTTTATCATTGTTTAAATGTAATCTTCTTACACATGCCCTAATAGTTAGTTATAGTTTAAAGTCTTTATAGTTTTTTATTAATCTTAAATTATATGATATATGTTTTATGTTTCATTTTGCGCGATCGACCAAAAAATATTCCTACTTGTGAACCTGTCCATAACCATGGCAATAAAACCATTTCTGATTCTGATATTGCAAATCAAAATGAATACAACTGGACAACTTTAGGCTAAAACAATCATGTGCCATTTCAGCCCAAACGTAAATGGACCACATTGTTTGATATTTTTGATAGACTTTTCTGGACTAGAAAAAATAGTTGAGCATTGTCATTATTTTCCAAGAAATGTTTTATAATAACAATTAAGGCCTTCATTTTGTCAGATGTCAGACAAAAAAGGTTAATGTAATTTTTTTAAGTTTTTGGACTGAATCTGAATCGAGTACTGAGAAGCTTTTTACTTTTGTACTCCCCATATTTGTCCTAACTAATATATTTTTTTATTATGTTAAATATAAGTGAATAACACGTGTTACTGACCCCCGATCTGCTGCCTTTGGCCGTCTTGCACATTCATTTATTCATTCACTGTTATCTCATGAAAGCAATAGACCCCAATACTGACACTACCCGTTGTTGTGTATAAAAATCAAATCTTTCCTTTTTTTTTTCATCTCCACAACTAAAACCACATCACCCATATGTCCAATCACCAATAGCGTCCAGTGTTAAACGTAGCTAATTAAACCTCACGTCTTCCAGTACCGACCTTTATTCTTTTCCCCAAGCCTCCTCTCTTCGCGCCTTCCCACACACAGCCCACTATTCTCCCACTGTCTGCTTTCATCTGCTAGAGTGGACAAAAAGTACATTAGACCAACACAGTCTGAATAATTTCATCTCCCGCATCGTGTTCCGAAAACCCTCTCCTCTTTTCCCTGTTAAAAGCAAAAACGTAACACTGAGATCACACGATTTTTTTTTTTCATTTTTTGTTTGTTTGTTTTGTTTTGTTTTTTTTCACTTTCATAAAACAGATGTCTCGAACCAACAGAACGGCTCACACATTATTAAAGTGACTGTGTGTTGGTTAAAAGCAGGATTTCACAGTGGAGATGCTTTCGAAAAATGAAAACAAACAAAAAAATGAAAAGAAAAAATAAAGGAACGAAACCATAAAAGCAAAGATGGGACGTATAGTAATAATGAGGAGGGCCATGCGTGAAGCGGGTGCTATGCAAGAGTAGAGGCAGCGCTTCGCCTGGCCGATGTGCATCCCGTAAAATCCAGCTTCTTTTTTTATTCATTTATTTATTTTTTTCTCTCTTCCTCGCTCCCCGAAAACATCCACACCGGCTCGATTAGAGTCCGAATAGTCAGTGTTCGCTCTTTTAAGTCCATTCCGTTTATATATATATTTATATGTACCCCCAACCCCCCCACTTGAAGTCCTCGCTTGCTGTCACTCCCTGCAGTGATGAGTGGCGAAGAGTATAGGAGAAAGTGAACACCCCTGCCTTGACCCCACCGGCTGCTCGTTTGGTATTTTGGTTGTTTATTTTTTCTTTCTTTTTTTTTTTTTGGAGAGAGTGAGAAGAGAGTAGTCGTGGTCGGTCGGTCTGGCAGGCGGGCGGGCGGGAGTAGTTGGATTTTGGTCAAAATGTCTTCAGTGGGCCAGCAGGAACGGGAGGAGGTTATGCAGGAAGAGGAGGGTGATGCAGAGCAGGGGGTCCACCGAGCTCAGGAGGCTGCAGCCTGGGGGAGACACAGAAGAGAGACGGGGTCAAGTAACGCACGGTTAGCCTTAGTGTTCCACGTAAAACACACTCTGAGATCCAAGATGGTCTTACTCTCAAATCTTTAGAGCAAAAAAACAGTGGTTACCGTAAAGTTCATGTTTTTCTAATTATAACTTAGTTCAATGGGATTGTGCCTGTGTTAAGTATTGATCATGGTTTTATACCAGAAAAGCAGCAATTTTATGAAGAAAAGTAAAACATTTAGCATCATGCTTTGGGGGTGTTTTTCTGCACATGGGACAGGACGACTGCACTGTATTAAAGAGAGGATGACCGGGGCCATGTATTGCGAGATTTTGGGGAACAACCTCCTTCCCTCAGTTTAGAGCATTGAAGATGGGTCGAGGCTGGGTCTTCCAACATGACAATGACCCGAAGCACACAGCCAGGATAACCAAGGAGTGGCTCTGTAAGAAGCATATCAAGGTTCTGGCGTGGCCTAGCCAGTCTCCAGACCTAAACCCAATAGAGAATCTTTGGAGGGAGCTCAAACTCCGTGTTTCTCAGCGACAGCCCAGAAACCTGACTGATCTAGAGAAGATCTGTGTGGAACGTTTGACCTCTGTAATTGCAAACAAAAGCTACTGTACCAAATATTAACATTGATTTTCTCAGGTGTTCAAATACTTATTTGCAGCTGTATCATACAAATAAATAGTTACAAAATAATACATTGTGATTTCTGGATTTTTTTTTTTTAGATTATGTCTCTCACAGTGGACATGCACCTACGATGACAATGTCAGACCCCTCCATGATTTCTAAGTGGGAGAACTTATTTTCCTCACTGTATATGATTTCACTCTCATGATTTATGATTGGTTAAAGTACCAACTCATCTACGGTAAAAAAAAAAAAAATCTCACCCGGGGAACATAGGACCCGGGGAACATAGGTATGCACCTCCTCGAACATGAACACACTCTCCTGAGAAGCAGCTCAGGCACAGCTTCAATCTCACTGAAGTCACCTGTAATAGTTTCCTTCATACATTTCCAGTGCAATGATGGTGCACATTTTTGGCTGGTCATCCTCATTTTTATCGGACAATCCGCTACAGCCGACAAAACGTAATCCCAGGTCCCATCAACGTTGTTTTTTCCCCCTTCCTTCCTTACACTCCTATTACACAGTTTGTGCAGTGTATTGCAGAGCTGTCACATAATGGATGGTAAATCATAGAAATGGGAGCACTTTACACCGCATTAATCACATGATAATAGGATGAGACCTAGGGATAATGAGGGATATTATATTTAGGTTCCATATTATTACCATGAAAATACTCTTAATTAATTAATATGTAATTTACATCCTTTAAACCAACAAAATGCTATAATTAATCAAATTATTACACTTTTAGGTACCGTGCTCTTACTATACTACCATGCCATTACTGTGCTTTAAAAATAGAGTGCAACTAATAGTTTATCGTTGAAAATTAAGCAATATAAAAACTAGGGCCGGGACTCGATTAAAAAAATTTATCTAATTAATTAGAGGCTTTGTAATTAATTAATCGAAATTAATCGCATATAAATATTTGACCTGAGAACAGTGAGAAGTAAGTTTTTTCATAAGGATTTTTAGTATACCATTGAATAATGACTGAACACATAAGCTAAAGCAACAAAATATTGTTTATTTTTGTTCAACCGAGTCCAACAGACCAGTGCAATATTGCCATTAATTGTGCGTCTGCAGGAAAAAAGGAAACTGAAGTGTGGGAAGCAAAGTGTGATTAATTTCGATTAATATTTGTAATCGCACTAAACCTCATGTAATTAATTAATCGCAATTAATCGAAAAAAGTCCCGGCCCTAATAAAAACCTTTCACTATAGTTTATATTGTCTACCTTGGAATTGTAGAAAGAAAATAGTCACAGTCACACAAGAATTCCTTTCAATTTCTTTGTAATACCAAAAAGGGACAACATGTACTTTTCTAATCACATTGAAATCACTATAACAACGGCTTTCACAAACGCTACGCAATTTTCAAATGTCAAAGCTTTCCTAAATCTCTACTAAAATGTGCTTTTTCCTCGTTCCTCCCAGGGCATTTTTCGCAGCCCGGCAATATCCGACCCCGAAATACCGTAGTCCAACTGCACAAAGGATGAACCTGGCTATGCCTCAGCTATGTGACACGAGGCGCTGCATTTGGCTTTTCCGGTATTTGCCACTCGCTGAATAAAGTCCGGGGCTCGAGTGCAGCCGGCCTTGTAAATTGGACAAACCCGCTCACATCTGGTTACCTCTGCACAGCTGCTCCTCTCCCTGCGCACAAAATCCTCTCTGCGGCGTCAGGGGGTGGGGGGGGGGATAAATAAGCCCGAGTCGGTAACACACTTTCTTATTAGAATCTCCCCTGGCTCTGAATTTACACAAAATCACGCACGACTCCAAACAAACAACAGCGCCGTGAGAGTGAGGGCAAATAAGTGGACAACACCCGCACATGGATCTATCGGGTTTTGACCGGCACGCCAGGCTTTGTTTGGTTTCATGTCGAGCGCCCTATTAATTTCCTATGGAGATTTGCTTTGACTCATTATTACGTTTTCTACAGATTACGTGGTGAACAGTGAGTTCTAGTGAGTTCCTGGTAGATGATCACGTGCACTATTGTAAGTGGGATGTGAATACTTCATCAAGGTTGAAGCTGTAGGTAAACATGCAATGAATAATGAACAAAAAATATTTTAAAGAAGTATAAGAATTCAAACTATGGAGAAGACAGTTGTTTTTGATTTAGATTTGTTCATGTTCGCGGCACTATTTGAATTCTATATCTCTATATCTAAATTAACGTGAGCTTTAGGTTTAGCTTCCGATCAGTGTATATACGGGTGCTCATCATATAATTAGAATATCATGATGTTATTCAACTTGAACTGTGAAACTAATATATGATACACTCATTACATGCAAAGTGAGATATGTATAGCCTACATTTGTTATAATTTGGATTATTGTGGCTCAGCTTGTAAAAACCCCACATTAAAAATCTCATAAAATGAGAATATTTTGAAAATGACTGCCATAATAATTATAATAAGCCATAATCATTAAAATTATAACAAACAAAAGCTTGACATGTGTAACTGTGCATGTAATGAGTCTATATCATATATTAGTTTCACATTTTAAGTTGAATAACAGAAGTGAATGCACTTTTTCATGATATTCTAATTATATGACGAGCACCTGTAAATAGGCCGCACTGGTCTATAAGCCCCAGCTGTTCTCGCTGTTACGAGGGCATTTGAAGCGATGGAAATACTGGACTTTTCTCTTTGAAAGCGGTCAAATTTGCCAAGAGACCGACAGGTACATTTACTTGTATTTTAATACAAGTAAATGTCTGAGTGTTAAGAAGTAAAAATGTATAAATGTGCGTATGTGAACACGGCCTCGGGCGATTCCAGGGAGCTGGGTCCGTGGTGAATCGCTTGAGGCTGGCTTTTGATGAGTTTAGCTCGCGTTTCGCTTTATCCCTCCATAATATTTCAGCAGTGAGAGAATTAATTGCATTTACTTTGCACCCGAAGCCACGTTACAGGCGTGGGAGGGCATCCTGCTGCTGCCGACCCAGTGTGCAGCAAACACCACTGAGAGAGCTGCAGGAAGACGATAGCGATAGGGTTTGCCACCTGTCCGAGTTATTGAGCAGATGAGTGGGGTACGTCAATATTCAGCATGGTCATATTGTCAATAACAATGCACCTGGGTCCAAAAACACTCGGCTATTTCTAATGAAAGAACTCAGGTGGTCAGAAAGACGCAATATCAGCCCCAAATCCAAAAGGTGGAGACGATGGAGAGCTCACGCGGTTCAAGTTGGACATAACTATTATGAAATCTATAAATTAGGAGCACAGCTGTATAAGCCGCAAAGTGGTTTATTGTTCGGTTTATTACAGTATTTGCATCAAGCTCTTAACCCGCATTGAGTGATCCTTCAACTCGCTGACCACCACAGAGTTTTAAGAGCAGGGGTCTCCAACCCTTTTTATTCAGTGAGCTACTTGCAGAAATGTGGAAAACCTTTCGAAAAATGATCGCTGCCGCGGGTCCCACAGGTACTCATCCAAAAAGCCAGCAATACATAAAAACAGAAAAATGACTGGTGGTGAGTGTAAAATGCAGTCAAAAAAGAAAGTTGAGGAGGCACTCATCACCAGTCATTTTTCTGTTTTTAAATAATAATCTATATCTAGCCTTTTTTTACAAAGAGAACAGTATGGACCACACAAGCTTTTTTGAATCAATTATTAGCAACCGAGCTCACAACTTCAGGTCCGACAAACTAGCCACATCGTGCAACAGGCCAACAGGACAATCAGACAATTGCAATTTGAACAGTAGCATTTCGCGAAACTGACCAACACGTTGTGACAAATGAAGCTTAAGCTCAAATTCAACCTGGAAGACCTACCTGCAGCACTCTGTTCATCGCCTCCTCTCCGAGTATACCTCGCCAATCATCGAATCATCGCTTCATCTCAAGCCGCACCTCCGTGACAGCCTATCACCGCAGCAGCACGTTCCTTTTTCAACCAACCATTGCCCAGGATTCCCCTCTTAAGCCCCTCGTTCACTGCCTCGCCCTTTTCCCCAGCGTGCTGTGACCCTCCTCCGCCCCTCCTCCACCTGGCCTTGTCTCTACTCGGCTCTTAGACCTCATTTATTTATTTACTTGTTTATTTGTTTGTTTATTTGAGCAACAAACACTCTGCTCAAAAGGAGTGGGCCGAAGCAAGAGCTTATAAGCGCCCACCCCCAAAATCAATACCATTAAAATCATTTCACAAGAACATAGTGGAACAACAAAAGGAACAAAATAGCAACAAGGAAACAACAGCAAAACAAAATAGACCCTACACACCCGCAGCATCCGACCATACCCCAAAACGGAGCAATACTGATACGTAACAACTAATTATGAAACAACTCTGATAATGCTACATACCTACAAACTATTTACAAAGAACTATAACTTACAAATCACTGTTTGAAGTGTTCGTACATCAACAGAAAGAAGCACAATTACAACAACGGTCTCGTTTCAAGTACATGAACATCATAGTTCATTACATTTCTTTCAGACGGCTACCATGCCTAACATTCTTAGTATTACCAAAAGTCACTAGTTTTATGTTAAAAAGACAGATTAATATACATATTATACTCCGTGAGTATTATTATGTACATTTATTATGTAAGCCCTACACAGTGTAGTACATTAAAAAGCCAGGTGTAGAGAGGGCCGGTTGTAGAGGGCAGTAGCTCCTCATCAACAAACCCCTACTTAGCTGCCCTAACTAGCTGATTTTGTAGATGATGTTCCTATGCTGTGTGGTGCGTTAAAAGACGCGGATTACGAGCCCGTTGGGAGGATCCCTCTCAACAGATCCATAGCTCGCCTACCCTAATTCTCTATTTGTAATTTTGAGCAATAGAATGACAACCGTTGAGAGCAAAAACATTATTCCTTGATTAATAAAAAGCTATTTGATCCTCCCACATTCATTCATCAGGCCCATATATTTCATACCGTCGATTCACCGTCTTCCGTCGGGTTCTGAGCGCCAAACCTGATTCATGTCCAATAAAACTCTTCTAATTGCTGCTTTGTTTCTGTGAGACGTTTCGGGTTGAAGTAGTTTTGTTGATAAGTTCGATTTCAGTCCTTTTTCAACATGTTGCTCATGTTGTGTGGCTTTAATTGCTGCTGTGCCTCTTATGTCACATTTTCTGATTAGTATGGATACTGGATATCAATTCTAATCGGCATAAATCAACTCAAAAGGCACTGATTTGGTATCGATATATAGATTTTTTTTTTGTCCAGTCAAACGGGTCATTCTTTTCAGCAACATTTTCAAAACTGAATTGTCTTCACCTCAGAAGCCAGTCCAGATGACCATTTTTCAAAAAGACTATTGACATCGACTGTATCAGTGAGGGAGAGCACTGTTACAGGGATTTTTCCAGCAGTTTGTGAATGTGCGGTACCATGTGTAAGACCATCTCCAATAATTATAAGCTACTTTATTTGCATGTACTGTGAATAGGAAACTCAAGGACGGACACATTGCATAATACCTCACAAATCCCATTTCTACGGGGTCACTGAATTAGTCAAAAGCCTGAATTCTTTATAGGAATTTTTCCACGATCAGACCTTGGGCATTTTTTCAGTTCACTGCCGGCCGACGGTAAAAGAATACAAAAACACATCCACAGTATTCGCATGTTTTCAATTGACTTCATGCATCTGGAAAACAATGCCTGGTGATGATGAGTCGCATATAATGGTACATCAACCGAGTTTGCACCTCGAAACATGCCCGGAAGAGTGTTATTTTTTTGTTTCATTACATAAGTCACCCAGTTCAGTGAAATGGTCCTCTATTTGTTCAACGTCCTCTATTGGGCTTTTCTAACTATTTTTGATGCAGGAAAAAACAAATATTAGTGCGTATTTCACCTTTCAGTGACCCAGCAGCTGGGTGGTGCCTTTACTTTCCATCTGAATGGCCTCTAAAACGCTCCAGGGTCAATTGTTTTTTTTAGGTTTTCTCTGCTGATGTAATTGTCTCCATGGTTATGTATATGTTACATCCAGGAAACCTAAAATACCTGATATAAAATTGACACTGGGGCATCATAGAGGTGAGGAGCGTCACTGAGAAGGAAAGCAAAGGCGCCAAGCTAACCACAAAATACAGCCGCTGAGTCACTAAAAGGTCAAATACGCACCGATATGAACTTTTCTTCCGCATAAAAAGTGTATTTTTACATTTACTTTGTTACAGACCTCCTCTGGTCTCTGCATACTGTTCAAACATGCTTTACTCACTCACTTGCACATTTTCATTGAAAGAGCAAGTGCTGGAGCAGGACTGTCCAAACCTTTTTTTCATCAAATGAAGTAATGATGAAATTGAAGTGTATGTAGGGTCACAGATCAGTGGTCTGTGCAGTCAAACATTCAATGAGGTGCATTTAAGAGAGGTTGAAATCGTTCCCCACACCTTTATTTAGGCCTGGGACCTTGATGCCAACTCTGTCTCACCATAGGCTGCGTTCATGTGACGTGACAACATTCTAAAGAGCCTATTGCTGGGTTTCAGGCGACATCACAGTGTTCTAAAGGCCTATAGAGGTAACATTATTTTGTTTTTGAGGACATTTTTGGTCTTGTACAGAGAGATCATGGACCCAGTGACTGATATTAATGATAATTTTTGTAATTCATACATTCTCCTACCCCCACTGGGTCCTGTGACATCAGCAATAGTTTATTTTGAGGGCAGCTGAAAATTCCATGTTAACTATGGTAACTGTCAAGCTGCAAATGTTTTTGTCTTACTTTTTTTGGCTAAAACATGTCTCAAAGTTTATTGTCTTCTCTGCGTGTATAAACTAATCAATTATTTTGTTTCAAAGGTGATGTTGGTCAGTAGAAAGGACTTTCTGCTATAATCGCAACCAAATACTGCACAATAGGCACAATATTCATCAATTTTCCATTAGGAGATTTCTTACAAAAACTGTTTCTCTCCCATAGAGTTGTATTAGCCCCTGCCCTCCATCCGAGATTATGACATCATCATGTGATGAACGCAACCAAGAAAATGTCTTTGAGATAAAAAAGTTTTTGAGATAAAAAAAAATAATAATAAGTTGCAGTAAAAAGTATACTTTCTGGCAATGTGTGCAAATCCAACAAGTAGCCTGAGGGCAACCAAGACTTGAGATCCCGGGCTGCACTTTGGACACCCCTGCACTAGAGGATTACATTTTTTTTTTGCCAGAACTATATGTTATTTTATGTAATGCAATATTAATAGCCTTTGTTTGTCCAAATAAAAAAAAAAAACAGAATAAGCACCCATCCATCCATCCATTTTCTTCCGCTTTATCCGGGGCCGGGTCGCGGGGGCAGCAGTCTCAGCAGAGATGCCCAGACTTCCCGATCCACGCACACCTCCTCCAGCTGTTCTGGGGGGACCCCGAGGCGACACCAGGCCAGCTCGGAGACATAGTCCCACCAGCGTGTCCTGGGCCTTCCACGAGGCCTCCTCCCAATAGGACATGCCTGGAACACCTCACGAGGGAGGCGACCAGGAGGCATCCGGAACAGATGCCCTAGCCACCTCAGCTGGCTCCTTTCGACGTGGAGGAGTAGCGGCTCGAGTCCGAGCTCCTCCCGGGTAACTGAGCTCCTCACCCGATCTCGGAGGGTGCGCCCAGCCACCCTGCGAAGGAAACTCATTTATAGAATAAGCACAACATGTCCATTTTATCTAGCACAAACCCAATATTTCCATCCATAGTTTTTTGTCATTTTGGATTTAAATCTGGCGGAAAAAACAAACTGGATTCAACTTGCCATCCCCGCCCAATGACGCATATGCTAATGGCCAAGTCGGAACTGGAGAAGATGGAACCCCAACAGTACATGTTCTTGAAGATTTACACGCCTCCCCTGCGCACTCCTCCTCTGATGAACCGAAAGCCGCGGAGATCCAACATGTGAGCGACGAACACTCACTGGCGGGCCTTGTTTATGGAAATGCGCGCTCACTCTCTCTCATATCCACTGAAACGACCCCAGTCATTACTTTATGACACCCGCCGCATCCCTAAGCAGTCTAGATGCCCCGGCTTTCTCACTCGCCGACTCTGCCTGCTCATGCCTCTTTTGTATGCTTGGATGTGCACAAGTCAAGTATATTTCACGCTTCAGAGACATAAATTGTTTGGGCAAAAATAGACCTCAGCATATATAACATGAGAGGAGCGGGGAATGGAGAGCGGCGAAGTAAACAATATTCAGGCGGCGGCGAACGGCATCATGGGAATGAAAACGTCTTGGGCCTTGATTGGGTTATTTGGAAGCCTCTGTTATCGCTGACATTAGGGGAGGACAATAAAGGAATCGGTCTATTGACAGAGGTATGAGGGGGCCGTGCGGTTTGGCACTGCCTGACGTTACAGATAAAATGGGCCTATTCAGAAATGCGCTGCTTTGATGCACCAACACATTGGCTTCTATTTCTATAAACAATCGGATAAGGTGAAGGTGCTTAGCCGAGATAGATGTACAAAAACAAAAGGTAAATCATTATGTCAAATTTTTTTTTGCATTTGGCTCCTTTTTTTTCATGAACTGAAGGAATATTTGCACTTTTTAGGCTATCAGATCTGTAGGTCTTTAAACTTTAAACTTGTTCCAGGCTGGAGTTTGACTTCTTGAATGCTTTGCGATTCACGGTACTGATGTATTATTTGGGTTGGAAATTGCCAATGTGGCCGCTGGCTTCATAATTGGCATTCAAAATGTGGCTACAAAAAGCAAACATGAATCAATCTCACTCTAAAGGTAATTTAGATATGCATGTAATATATCAGTCTGTGGTTAAAATGTCAGTGGCATTATAACGTTGAGTTTAATACATCCATCCATCCATTTTCTCCCACTTGTCCGTTGCCGGGTCGTGGGGGCAGCTGTTGGAGCTGCCCAAGTCACATAGCACCAGTCCCCTATGGCTCCTCCTGCAGGTGGTGGGTCCACAGAAGGAAGTTTAATACATGTCATTCCCAATTTTAGCATAATATTCTCAATTGGAAATAGGTAGATAGCCCTCCCTACTTGCTTCAAGTAGTTCAAGTATCGTAAGGATGGATCGGTGCAGCGTCTGCAGTGCTGCAGTCTTTATACTATCAGACTGTGGTGAAGAACTGTCGATTTACTGGTCAATCTACGTTTCTTCTGTGGTCATGAGCTTTGGGTTGTGACCGAATGGACAAGATCGTGGATACAATCAGTCGAAGTGCGTTTCCTCTGCAGGGTGGCAGAATGCTCCTGTAGGGTTTGTAGCTCAGTCACCCGGGACCGACTCAGGGTAGAAGTTGCTTCTCCCTGTTTCCATGTGCAAGTTTTTGCAACAAAGACTATCCAGAATCAATAGATACAGCCAGCCTCTTAGAACGCCCACAAATGAACACAGTTGAGAGGGAGAACCACTTATTTAACAAATGTTGAATTATGGATTTTCTACTAAATGAAGTTTCAGAGACATGGAGAGAAGCAAAGGGGTTCAACAGCCCATAAATACATAAATTCTGTAACTAATAATCAAGTAAAGTATATCAGTTTTCTTTCCTGCAACTGTTTTTAAAGCAACTTAAGAGGTTTAGTTTGGAAACTCGGAGAAAACTAAGGAGCAACACGTAGAGAAGAAACTATTATTCAAACAGTAAACTTTTTATTACACAAACATGACATGCTTTGTTAACCGAGAGCTGTCAGACATCCAGTCAACCAGATGTTGCACCCGTATTTCAATTATCTTTGTTTATTGTCTCTTGTCTTGTCCACCATTTGCTTTTATGATAAGATGGCCACAATATTTTATCTGCCAATGCTTGCTATTATGATTTGTGCTCACCAGACTTTGAAGGTTGATTCACAGGTTCTGCATGAAAGATCAATGATGTGCTTTTAGTGGCAAACATTACAAGTGTCTGGGACAATACTCGATGGGTTCATTGTTTTCTGTGGATGCCGTGGATAAAAGCAACTTTATATCAGATAGTTTTCAAGAGAAAGATTAACTGTGGGGCTAAACACTAAACTGACTTTTGTGGTTTAAAATAGTGTCTTTAAAGCCCCTCCGTGTTTGAACAGTAAACTGCAATTTGGATTGGAATATTATTGTTTCTAAAGATAGTTAGAGGGGGTATCATATTTTAATTATACTTGCTTTGTAGAGTTTTGAGCTTTGGCCTGTGGAGACTTGTTTACACAGAGGCCTCTTTGCCCCCATAACGTGCTGCATCTTCATTTCACATACGACACTGGACATTTGACATGAATTACCAATGCCGGTCTATCATTATATTATGTCAATACGCTTATCGCAGCGCAGGGTTGCTACAACGCTGAAAACATTCAATGTTTAACGGTCAGCCGATCAGAAACCACGGCGCCGTCTCACCTCTCGCGTGCACTTAAAGTCCTCCATGCAATGCCCACTTTACCGATTCTTTTTAGATGAGAAAATGGGCGGCGTTTAGTGTTAAGCAACACTTTTAGATAGCGTTTGAGGCGGGCTCATATGGTTTACAGGAAATTATGACACAACTATACCGTCTTTGCCCTGCCCGATCCCGTCAGACCTTGGAAGCTAAGCCGGGAAGGGCCTGGTCGGTACTTGGATGGGAGACCGTTTGGTAACACCAGGAAGCCTAGCGAATGTAGTGAGGGAGTGAGTGGTTGGTGGTGGTCGGAGGGGCCCATGGCGCAGACTGGCAGCCTCACTTGCGTCAGTCTACCCGAGGGCAGAAAAGAGCTATATAAAACTAATGCATTATTATTATTACTACTGCCATGTTGACAAACGCCATCCCAGGAGAAGAGCATAACTGCAGGGTGATTGTTACAGTTAAAGTACTGTACGTAACCATGGTTCTCTGAGTGAAATTGGTATCATTATGATGTAAATTGTGGCTTGTGCCCACAGAGCCATTGTCTGAATTGAATGGCAATTATTGATCCCATATTAAAGGAATAGGCCACCGTTTTTACATACTGACATATGTTCTTACCTTACCTTAGACTAGTTGATATGTACCTGTCTGGTCTTTGTCCGTGCGCTCTGTCATGCAAACGGAGCACAAACGCAGCCTCTTCCACATACTGTGTAGTTCCAAATCAGCTCCCGTTAGAAGCTACCAAACTCTTCCACGTTGTCCCTATTTAAATACAGTTACGTGACGTGTTACACTACAAAGTATAGTAACACAGAAATGTAACATGTCGATTTTCTCAGCGGATAAAAAGGGGTACTATATTGTGAGGCGTAATAATACGAGGAGCACTACGTCCGCGCACTAACTCCTAAAGACTTTTCTCCCGCTCACTACAAGTCACGCTGCTTCTATTGACGGAAGTGAGCGGGGGAGAAGTCTTTAGGTGTTAGTGCGCGGACGTAGTGCTCCTCGTATTATTACGCCTCACAATATAGTACCCCTTTTTATCCGCTGAGAAAATCGACATGTTACATTTCTGTGTTACTATACTTTGTAGTGTAACACGTCACGTAACTGTATTTAAATAGGGACAACGTGGAAGAGTTTGGTAGCTTCTAACGGGAGCTGATTTGGAACTATACAGTATGTGGAGGAGGCTGCGTTTGTGCTCCGTTTGCATGACAGAGCGCACGGACAAAGACCAGACAGGTACATATCAACTAGTCTAAGGTAAGGTAAGAACATATGTCAGTATGTAAAAACGGTGGCCTATTCCTTTAACATTTTGTCCATGTTGTTGTAGGAGTGAAAAATACAGCTCAGCCTGTTTATCTGCTTCTTTTGTCGGCTTGTATGAAAAGAAAGCACGTAGCAGACGGACAGGCTGCTCCAGGCCTGTCTGTATCTCATTGTAATCTAATACTAGCATCACCCAGAGTAACCTGGCACTAAGAGCACCCAAGGACAACTTCATCCGCCATTACACAAACATGTTTTTAAAGTTATATTTCTAACTGATGCAGCGGAGGCTTACATACATCGTGCTTACTCGGTGAAAGGTATAATCCTGGCATTCAACGCAGTGGCTCCTTCCTTTTCAAAAAAGACTGCATTTCCTTTTGATGAATGCATCCATTTTCCTCCAGCACAGACAAACAATCGAGACAGCTCCAACATCAGAGTCGGGATAAATAAGTATTTAACCAAATCCAAGAGAAATGATCTGCGTGCACTGCCATGTCAGACAGCTTCAAATGGGCTCATTTACTGTATTTCCTCTCCTGTGTCCCGTGTAATGAGTTTAATTTCCCCCGGGAAGCCTTGAATGAAAAATGCAATCTCATTTACCATTAGCACATTAGCACGAAGGGGCTTTAAAACCTCTCCCAGTGAGCAGTACATAACACCAGGGCAACTGTTCAGAAAAAAGCAGGTTGTCGAACGTAGTTAAAATTTAATACGCTTAGACACTTGTTAAAGCAATAATGAAAAGCTGCTGGAAAGTGACTCCAAAATGGAGGTAATTGAGATGTGGACATCAAAACTAAGCTAATAGTTCCAGAAAAATAAAATATTCAGGCTTGTTTGTTTGATCTCTCGACAAAAATCGTCTTGCATCTCTGTTAAGAAATGACCGCGTCTGACTCAAAGACCATGGTT
Organism: Proterorhinus semilunaris; assembly: GCA_021464625.1. Classification (NCBI taxonomy): domain Eukaryota; kingdom Metazoa; phylum Chordata; class Actinopteri; order Gobiiformes; family Gobiidae; genus Proterorhinus; species Proterorhinus semilunaris. The sequence continues at coordinate 8,187,083 of CM038346.1, forward strand.
TTAAATAAGAGTCTAGTAGGTAGACACACTATGAGCATTGAACAATGGTATAATGATGCTTTACACCTTAAAAAGAAGACTCCGAGTAGTGTTTTGTTTCATTTATGTTTAATTTCTCTCATTTTAGAACGAATTAATGCTTGTTCCATTGGTATTTCAGCACGGTCCAAACCTACTCAAAATCAGCATAAATTGTCTAAATTCAAGCACTTTTCAAGCAAATAATCTAATATGAGATGTCATTTTAGTAAGCATACCCATAATAGCAAAAAGAAAACAACAAAACATTATTATTAGTGGCGGCACTCAATTAAAATGTTCAATCAAGTTAATTATGGCCTCTATAATGCATGAATTAATTGCAATTAATCACATCATTTATTTAGGGGTTGTATTTTCAGAGGTATATTTTAGATGCTTTCTTTGTATTTTCCTACATTTTAACCTATTTTAAGTGTGAGGCCTGTGCGATCGTTCCAAACACTTCAAAGACAATAGCAGTTTGATTTATTTTGTCCTGCCCCAAGACATCGGAGATACAGTATGTCGCGCTTAACTGTGTGAATAAACAAGTTTGGCGGTGAAATAGTTTTTGGCTTTGTTCGTCCCGGAGCAACGGAAAACAGAAAAAGTGTCTATGCCGCTAAAGTAAAGTGTGATTAATGTAGTTTTATATTTTTCATTGCACTAAACCCTATGTAATTAATTAATCGTGATTAATCGGAAAAAACAAGTCCCGGCTCTAATTATTTTGACAAAAAATATTGAATTAATTATTGATCAATATGAGGGCTTTTTTCTTGTCCAGCCCTTGAACAACAACTGGGGCAATGAAGCCAAATCGAGGGAAAAGGTTTCCAATCCCGTCGGGAAATCCACCCGTGCTTCAACGTGTGCGGGCGGGGGCTTCGTCTTATCCACCCATTAAATAGACACGTCCAACATCCTCCTTCATAGCCCTGTCCCACCTATAGCTGCACGACTGCGGTCGGCTTTAAACTCAGTTCCCATGGTAACCTCACATGTGATGGAGCACTGTTTACTCATCGACGCAATGGTGAAAACAATCAAGCCGTCTTTCCCTCCGAGGCTTCGCGTGATGGAGGGGACACCAGCGACGGAGAGAGAGAGAGAGAGAAGAGCGGAGCCAGTTGGACGTTACATTTATTTTATCCGCGGCCGATCTTAAAAGTCACCCATGCGAACATCTTGTCAGGTCAGGATTATTGTAATTCTCTGCGCTCGAGGTTCAGCCAAAATGCCACAGCCTGCCTACAGCTCCTTTTGATGCTTTCCAGACTTTGAACCAGAAACATAGCTCTCTCTCCCGTTTCAGGGCACACATTTTGTATTTTTTTTTTTTTTTTAAATCAGTATCAACCTGCCTACAAATAAATTACACGTTTATAGGTCTGTCCACTATAATTAAGTCATATAAACCTCCCCTTCTATAAAACAGCGGATTTACACTGATTGTCTCGGCTGCCACAGTCTGTTGCGGCGAAAGGAAGCTTTAAAGGCTTTTATTGGAAACACGGGAGCACAGCTAGTTCGCTGAGAGGTAAGTGAAAGTTTGGGCGAAGTTGGGCGCTTGATGTAGTGCTTCAAATAAACAACTATGTAGCTTTGGAAAAAGTATCTCGAAAAGGTTTTTGCGTGTGTGGGTTTAAAATTGGTTCTCAGTTCCAATGCGGAACACTTTGTAATTTTGAAGGGTCAGATAGTAGAATAAACTCACATTTACTATTCCTAAAATCTACCAGAATGCTTTGTGAAAGTAGTCACGGATCGTTCCTAGATGGGTTTTTTTTTTGTAAAAAGATAAATATATTCGCTTTCAGCCGAATGATGTGCTGAATTGAAATTGCTAGCTCAACTTAGGTCAATCTGAATTTTTGTCACATCATTTCAAGAATGTTCTTCATGAAAACGGTTTATTATTATGAGTTTGCACATGGATCCACCCACCTGAATACGTTGAAAGCATGTGCCTGGCCGGTGTGTGGTGCTGTGACGCTACCACAGAAAGCCTTCCAAAATACATAGCCTGACCAAGGAAAAGTTGCCACCAAAAGAAAAAGGTCATACGCTCTAAAATCTGGTTTGATTGCCTTTAGCTTTGATTACAGCACACATTTGCTGTGAGATTGTTTCAATGAGCTTCTGCAAAGTCAAAAGATCCAGTGTTGCGTTCACTTTTCACGAAGAGCTTGTGTTGATGACGGGTGAGTGTGACCACAGGGCAAAGCCTTCTCCAGCACATCCCAAAGATTCTCATAGGGTTTAACCTGTTGCCTGCCGTTCCCCCGACCAGGGGGCTAGGGTTAGTTCGCCCCAATTAGGGTATGATTAGGGTTAGGAATGGCAAATGTGATGTAAGTTGTGTTTCACTCACATAGATCTCACACATATTTTTAGAAACTAGACGGTCTTGGCTTTCAAATGACGTATCACACTTGGCATATAGGCTGTAAGATCTCCAGTCTCCAGCTTTGAGATTTGGATATAAATAATTGTTAACCCTAACCCTAAGGTGGCAGTTAACAGGTTAAGATCTGCACTCTTTCACAATGTGAGCCCGATGCAATGATTGTCATCTTTGAATATGCCCGTGTCGTCAGGGAAGAAGAAATCAGTTGATGGAATAACCTGGTCACTCAGGATGTTCAGGTCGTCGGCTGATCTCATTCTTTGGGCGCATAGTGTTGCTAAACCTTGACCTGAGCATCTGCAGCAAACCCAGATTATAACAGTTACTTACATTTACAGTACATAGCGACTTTTGTTTCTGGTCGGGCAGTGTAGAATAAGATAGTATAGCCCATGCTCAGTAAACGTATGGGACGTATGGGAACCATGATCCTGCTCCATGACTGTATAATCCACAGAAGAGGGGAGAAAATGGGTGCTGTACTTCTAGTCTCACTGGACTGTAGCCGCTCTGCTGTCAGTGAACAAACTGCTTCCGTCTGCCCAAACACACATATGTGAGTTGAAGGTTATCGCAGCGGTGGGTTTTCTTTTCTCACTTTTTGCACTCGGCGGAGCAGAGGAGCGCAGGATTTTGCCGTAAAAGCCGTAATAAGGTCAGTGGATTATTCATTACATAGCACTGTTGCTGTGATGTCCTTGTTGAAGCGCTGCGGAGAAGCTGTAACAATGGAGCCATGTAAACAGCGTTTTGAAATCATTCCACTCGGGGACTTAGTTTCCATTTTGTATGTTTGACAAAATCCTTTTTTTGCGTTTAGCCCTGAGCTTGTTTTTTTGTGGACGGGGCCTGTGTTGTCAGGTTTACAGCTAATCGCGAGGCAGCAACGTGGTTTGGAATTTGGAAGTAAAATGGAAGTCTTTTGTGTCAGTGGAAGCATTCATTAAAAGCTCTATCATGAGATCAGATCCGTCCAAAAATCCCAGCCCCATTCCACATCAGTTCATAGACGACTGAATTGCATCTGTGTTCGCACCCACTAACACACTCTCATTCAAACACTGGTGTACACGGATACCAGGGGTGTCCAAACGTATAAGTGTGTGCGGTGTGGAGGGCCATAGATCGGTGGTCAATGCAGTGAAAATTTCCATTCGTGTTCAGCAGAGTGTAAATCCTTGTCTCATACCTTTATTTAGGCTAGGAACCTTAAAAACAGCTAATTCCCATTGTGGTTATAATTGTGTAGAATTATGAAACTTGCAGTAAAAAGTACAATCTCTGGCGATGTGGCCAATTCATCAAGAAGCCTGACGGCCACCAAAACATGGTCTAAACATGATCCAAAACACGGACCGCACCACTGATCTACACAAAGTGGGTGAAGTGTCTGGCCAATGACACGACATTATCTTCCGGTTGAAGCTAAGCTGGACATTGTGATCCGTGGATGAAAGCAATCAACTCAATAACACTGGGACACTGACCTTAATACTTTGAGGCAGAAATGTGTGTGAATTGTGTGGGGGTTTTTTTGCAGGCGAACTGCCAAATACGCAAATGCGCCATTTAATATATGGTTGCACACAATTTAATATGCACACATAAGCCCCGTGCAAACAAACTAATAATGAGATACGGATAAGTGGAGTCAAAAAGTTCACGATGTATTCATACAGGGGAAAATAAAGAGGAAAATATTGGTAATGAGTCACGTTAATGTTGGTTTGGATGAATGGAAACGCTTATTTCTAATTAATTATGTTGTTAAAAGTAAGTCTTTTAACAATAATGAATTAGAAATAATTAAACAGCGAAGGTTTTAGCCACTGAATTGGAACTCAGTTTATTTATTTAAATACATCCTCCATCCTTTCAAATATTTGTTTGCAAAAATAAAAGCAATAGAAAATAGGTGATGCATCAATACAATTAGTGATATTTTTTAACAAAAAATGAAAGAAATTAGTTTGAAACGAGGCTAAAATTGAAGTAATTTACTAAAACTGATCTTCAGTGCATTTTATGTTTAAATCTGTGATTTGCGATATATTGTTGCTTCTTGCAATAGGTTTATTGTCGTTGTGCTTCCCTCGTTCAGGATGAAACTAATTCTAGCAGCCATTCTACTATATGAACAAACTTGAACTGCTTCTTAAAAACATGATGCTATACGGCACATCCAGGATGTACGGTATGTTGCTGAGCACAAAGAGAAAAGTGTGTTAATGTTCTTTACCGATGGCTGCCCCAGTTTGCTCTGCAAATATTTCCGTTTCAGTTCAAAGACAATAATTAAAAGGACGTGTGGGTTTGTGCTCAGTGGAAGAAGTAAACAGAAAGTGCGTGTTGACACTGATTTAACCTGGCATGAAACCCGCACAGCGGCCAGATGGTCACACTCTCATTCTCTCACAGACTTGGACTCTCATGCACCCCGGTTTATAAAGATACATTATCTGTATATTCCTGCTTCAAAACTCTTTCTAAACCTTTACATTTACCAAGAATAGACGCAAAACAATAAAAAAAAATGCAGCATGAGAGAAGTTAAAGAAATAGTGGAGGTTTTTGGTGCTGCTTTGTAATTTAAAAAAGGAAAGATTTCGAGTGAACAATCCTTTAAATGCAGCAGAATGGTGTTAGCGCTCCTCCTCCACAGCAAGAAGGTTTAGGGTTAGATTCCAGGACAATGTGGGGCCTGTTTTCATACATGCTATCGGCTAATCCACCAGATAGGTACTCCTGACCATGATCCTAGCACAACATTTGGTGATAGGTCCCCAGGTGGTTTTTTGCGGCCGGCCACTCCTTCCTGACAGTTTTCCCAGTGGAACTGAAGGATAGGTCAAATACAGGATCATTTACCAAGGGGGGCATTAAAGTGTACCTTAACCTTGAGGCGAGCGGCTCAAGTTTTCAGTCAGGTCCCAGAAAAATCAATCTGTCTTGAAATAAAACCGCATAAGGCTTTAGTAATCTTCAGTTCTAGAATGAATTTCAGATTTTTCGGATGCACGTCAAAAAAATACAACCCGCTCACGTCTTTAAAGTCAATTGAAGAATAGTGAATCATGGATAAGGAATAGCAGAGTGTCGCTCCATATTGCAGTGACTTGAATGAGAGCAAAATGGTTACCCGAGCGGCAAATTCATTTGGGACTAGTCTTGACTTATTGTGATAAAACTCTTTGAGTAGTGTCTGGTTTTCCTTCCAAAGCAGCTCTGTGACCGAGCATACAAACAAGCAAATAAAAAAGAAATAAATTAGGTGATGCCAAAGCCACAATAAGCCACATTATGTTGCAAAGTCACTGAAGCCTTCCATCTGACTGAGAACGACACATTGTTTGCTCACGACCTGAAAATAAAACAAAAGTTTAGTTTTAGTTATGACTTTCATGTTTCATTTCAGCCTGGGATTCTTTATTATTATTTGCCGATAATTAGTCTTGTTTTGAAATACTTTGACATAAAAACATTATTGCGTAAATATATCAAATATTGACATTTTTTGTGATCAGGGATTGAACAAAAACAAATCAGTTAGATATTGCTTAAGCATTTAGATTTAAAATGTTTTATGTAATAGACGTACAAGTCAGCATTTTAAACACTGAAGTAAGTAAGTGCTCTGTTTGTCATTGAACAACTGTACAGCCACACAGCGTTCAGGTGTTGGATTAGTGCTGAGCCGCTGCGACTGAGCGCACCGCCATTGTCGGCACCGCCATTGTCGGCCAACCCGACCAGCATGTTTTTGGACGTAGGGGAAACCGGATTACTGCCTCCTCTGATCCTCTGAAACGGTGCGCTGGCTCCTGGGTTTGTCCCTGTTTCAGAGCGTGGTGTCCTGCACTGGTCAGCTCCACCTCCTCCTTCCTCTTCCTCCTGCGCAGCTCCCTCCGCTCCACAACAGTCTTTCACCATCTTCTCCTCGTTGGGCCCTTCCTTGTTTCCTGTAGCGCCTCTTGTAGCTGCAGGATTGTGGGGGGCTCTTGGTGCCTCTTCAGTGGGTCAGAAGAAGAACATTTGTAGGTCTTAAATGCTTTAGCTCATACGCTAACTACTTGTTTTCACAAAGGGCAGTACACGCGTCTTTGGTGAGAACACAATCGGACGGATTTAATGTTTTTGGTCGATCACGTTTGTAGAGTCACAGAAGAAAAGCTTCGATTGGCCACGCGTGATCAAAATCCCACACTCCTCTCGTCTATAATAATTCCTTACAGATGAAAAGAAAACCTCCCTCTTTAGCAAACATGTGATAAAGCAGTCTGTTTCATCCATTGTTGAGATTGTATTTGTAGTTCGTTTCTTCTTCCATTATGCTAGTCTCCAGTCTCCAGTGCGTAGAAGTGTTTATACTGTCGACAGGAAAACAACACAAGAAACAAGAAGGGACAGACGACAGCCCTGGCCCCCTAGACGGCAAAAGGGTGTTTGGTTGGTTTTCGTATTTTTCGTATTACCACGCATTCAATTTTGATTCGGAAAGAGTCGCCCTTCATAGCTTCCCTTTCATGCGCAAAGGACAAAAAGAGTACATCTCGCCCCTTTTTATTCAACTTGAGTACGCCTTATGAGTTGGGACCCTTCGAAACGCACATCAGTGTGGACACGGCGGCGCAGCAGCTGTCAGGACTCGTTCCCACAGGAGCGGGGTTTTCTCATGCACAGGCCGGCGTCAGTCAGTCTCACTGTCTCACTTTGTCTCAGTAGATTTCGTCTTCCTCGTGCCCTTTCCATAAGCCTCCTCTGCAACTCTCCGAACGCCGGAGCCTTGGCCAATCGTGGGGAAATAAACGCGAGTTTTCCAAAAATACACACACTCGCAAAATGTGGCCGTTTCCATAAGAGGAGGAGGAGGACTGTGAGGGTTAGTCTGCGCGGAGCTAATATGAATAAATGCGGTTTAATACACTGGCTATGAATTGTGCATAGTATTTCCTTTGTGATGCAGTAGCCTGATGCAGTAATCCAATGTCCAATGGAAAAAGAAAAGTTCAGACCTGTTTTAGAGCCTTTTTAAAGCCACTTTATTCCTGATTTCATCCAGATCTAGGGCTGGTGGTGCTGAAAATATCAATTCATGAGGTGAGAACCACTGTCTGATGCACTCATAGCAACAAAAGAATCCGAAACGTATCAATCGATCAATGGACGATTGTTTCAAGAGCCCTTTACACACTCATGATGACCAAAGTAAAAGACACTTGGAGCCAATGCAAAGAAAAAAGGACCGGGGCGGTGTGCTGTCGTCTTTGCTGCGACGTTTTTGCACCAATTGGAGACGACAGAGAGACTGGGGAACACAAAAGTAAAGGTTATTACAACATAGAGCTGACGCGACAATAAAGTGCGAAGAATTAGCTTCGCGCATGCGCTGTCGGGGATTTTGGCGATGATCGTGCAGCCGCTGGAGAAAGGTCAGTGACGTGCAGCTCAGAATATACTGTAGTAAGTAACTACGGTAACGGTCACAATGTTAATTTTTTGACTCTGAAATGACTAGCCCCACCCACGTGAAACAAACACTGTCACAAAGTTCAACACCTTCTCTCTCAGCACATATGAACAGACTCATAAAGGCGTCCAAAAGTGGAGGCGATATTCAAAATGATGTGCTTGATGTCGGTCAGATGAAAGGACTTTCAGCCATAAGATGTAATGATCGGGGGAAAACATTTGGAGATTTTCTATTCTGATATTTTTTTCCAAAACTCTCCTATTGCTGGGTTGCAGGTGACATCACAGCGTTCCAAAGGCCAATACTATTATATGGAGGAACAATTATTTTGTTTTTGAGGACATTTTCGGTCTTGTACAGAGAGATCATGGACCCAGTGACTGATATTAATGATAATTTTTGTAATTCATACTGTTTCTTTTGAGCTACGACTTGTGAAAGTGTAATGTTGTTAATAGGAAAAACTGGGTCCTGCCCCCCGCTGGGTCCGGTGACATCATCACATTCTAGAACCTGCAACCCAGCAATTCACCTTATTCCGGAATGGTCGCCGCCATGAATTGGGCCCGCCCCTTCACTCCTATTAGTTTACATAGGACGGGAGAAGTCCAGATAAAATCAAGCTACTACACGAATACAACGCCAAGGCCGCGCAGAGAAACGGTGCAGTGTTGACCTGTTGGTGCAAATGAACAATGGACATTTTACACAAATCAATCTACTAAACATTTAGCGGGGAACATTTTCCCTCGTTCTCCGCTTAATGAACGGACCTCGCACTCTACCGTAAGTGTCAATACAATGGAAGTGCAGAGCCGCGGGCAAAAAGAGGCACAAGTGGGCAGCGCGCCCATTAATAATAAACTAATGGAGATTTTAAAAGCTAAATACCAGAGTCGTTGTTCACATTAAAACACTTGGACACAGTGAGTTAGATACAGTATTTACCAGTTCCACGGCTTTTTTCTCCACTTTTCATATTGTTTTTAGCTAATGTTAGTCTATGGGAAATGTATAACAGCCACAAACATTGCTGATCTCCATGGTGACAGTGGATTTTCCCAAACTCTATAATGACATAATAGACGTTCCAGAGTGCTGTGTCATAATGTCATAGTGTCAGAATGTCTATTATAGATACAGACGGCCTCTCGTCATAGAAGGGGGCGTGGCCTCGCCGAGGGGAAAACAGAATATTTTCTGTTTTTATATAAACACAATTTTTCACTCTTTTTAGCCATTTTCTGGTGGAATATGAACTTATTTATCACATACAAAATAAAGTAAAGTCTAAATCGGGTCCACATGGATGTTTATTTACAGCAGATTGTTCAGTAGATGTGAAAAACCGTCTGTTGTAGCTAGCGCTAGCACGATGCTAACATGACGCATCATGTTAGCATTCGCCGTTATTTATGTATTTATGGGCTGTTGAACCACTTTGCTCCTCTCCATGTCTTTGTATCTTTATTTAGTAGAAAACTATATTCATAATTCAGCATTTGTTCAAGTAGTTTTTTAATAATTAGAGAAAGTTTATATTTTTCCCTGCTTTGTTTTCCCCTTAACTGTTTTCAAACATGACCATATATCGGCGATTCCAGAGATGCCGTCTGTATCTATCCGTTGTTTCGACAACAGATTAATTATGTCAAAATGTCAGGAGGCGGGCAGGGACAAATAAATCCATGATAGAAAAAAACGTTTTTTAAAGACATTTCCACCCCAAAAAAATTGATAAATGTTGAGATTGACCATTATTTGGAAGTAGTGTTGCCACCTGTCCCGGTTTTGCCTGATTGTCCTTCTTTTTAATGGTCTGTCCCGGGGAAGAAAATTAATTCTCCCGGGACACTACTACAGCGCAGTCCCACACGCACTTTTTTAATTATTATAATTTTTTTCTTCGAGCGTTTCGGCTCTCTTCCTCCGGCCTCTCTCTCTCCTCCGCTGATCGCACCAACACAACAGCAGCTGCAGCTCACTCCCTGCTCTGATTGGCCAGAGCTTAAAGAGAGCGAGGCTGTCATTGGCTCCTCGGGCGCATGTCCCGCCTCTTTGGCTGTGCCCACACGTGTGTCTGCTTCTACGGCTCAGCGTGGCTCTGTTTGTTTTTACCGCGGGGGATACAGAGGTTGTACCATCGACAGCGCGAGGAGACAGTCTTATAAACACCAGGACAAATATGTGTCAGTAATCAGGCACAAAACATACATTTAGTGCTGAATAGATCGCTATAGAGAAGGGATGAGTTTGGAGGAGTTTACAGGAGCTAGCTCTCCCCACGTGCGTAACATTAGCATCTCAATAACGCTACAAACGTTTTCACCTCTGTCACCTCTTACAGATGAATATTTTGTCAGGTCAGGTCCTAGAAAAAACAAAGATTCAGTGCAGACTGTCCACATCAGTGCACTTAAGACTTGTGCTGAAACTGGGACTGGGCCTCATGTAACAAAAGGCTCACTTTTGTTGTATGATATTTTATGTATTTTTTCATGAATCTGTGCAAAGATCATTCTTGTTAGAGATAAACGATTTAGACCAGTTCACTATGAAGAGTTAAGTTACTAATACTTTTCTCTTGTACTTGCAATTGTAATTGAGTCATATTTCAGCCATGTAACTGTACTTTTACTTGAGTACACATTTTCTGTCCTCTTTCCATCACTGGACATTAACCACTAAGTAACTAACTACTTAAAGCAAAACCAATACAGCTCCATCACACGGTCATGTCCAATTTCGCTGTAGAAAGTTATTTTTTGTCTTGGGTTAGATGTGAAGGGCGCCACTGCTTGTAAGCTAACGGGCGGATTGGGTTGCCGAAATGAAAGGACAAAAAAAAAAAAAAAATGTCATTTTGACCGTTACCATAGTTACTATCATGGAATTCTTACTTGGCCACGCCTCAATTATAAACTAGAATGTTGTGATGTCACATGAACCCAACCTATTACTGGGGTCCTGATCATAAAATCACGTTTAATAAATCCAGTGAATTCATCCAAGCGCCTTTGAACTGAAAGGCACAAAGTCGTTTTGTTGTCGTCGTTGCGAGTTGTATAAAAGCAGAAGTAGCAATAATAGTGGTGAATATAACAAAACAAATATCTTAACATGTTAGTGCAAATGAATACTTAATTCTTTTAATAATGCAGGATTTTTTGATTCAATTGTAGCAAATGCTATGTCTCCATTTTGTCCATTTCGTTCTATTACTATGCCCGCTGAAGTGCTTGTGCAAGACAGTCATTTATAATACTCAAAACGAACCCAATCAGCCGCACAGTTGTTGCCGTCTAACCACGCACCACACCACTACAATCAGCAATCTAGAACGAACCGGTCCAATCTCCCGACAGCGCGGCAGCAACGCCTCCGGCTCAGCTCAGCAGAGGCACACACACACATGACAGGCCAAAAAAAGGGGAAAAAAAGACTTAATTTGACACGCCAGCTCCTGTCTGCGTCAGTCTGCCCCATGCTAATTATGTAATTAAGTTCCATTTTACTCTCCTTATGCTCCTGGATATATGATTAATAGCCATTTACCGTGTATTCAGTATGACCATATAAATATATAAATTAGACGCACCGTTGTATAAGCCGCAAGGTTCGAAGGGTGGGGAAAAAATAGAGGCTTATAGTCCGGAAATTACGGTACTTAAGATTAATAAATGAGTATTTATCACAGATCATTTTAATTAGATTAAAAAAAAAAACAGTGTCAGACCTTAAGAAGAAGGAAATCGATGACATCTGGGTTCTTACCGCCACCTTCAGAAACACAAACTATTCAATAAGCGAGCTGCGACAAGAAAATGCTTCTGCCACAGTTCCTCGAATAACTCACCGAGGTGGAGTTCAGAAATACTGAATGTCACAGCATTATAAGTGTTTATTTTATTTATTTATTAGGATCCCCGTTGCCTTGACAATGTCAGGTATTCCTGGGCCCTGATCATAAGACATTTAATACAGACAGTGAATTCCAAAACATGTGCAGTTTGCAAAGTATGTTCTCTAAATTCACAAGAGAGAATAGAAAAAGTCTTTTTTTTTTTTAAACGGTAATGTTTTCCATGTTTGAAATGAGTATTTTAATGATACTTGGTTTACGATACTTTAACAATGCTTTTTTGATACCTATTAAAATATGTGGCATCTAGTACATAATTTATTCCATAAAAGACTATTTATTTTAAATTTGTATAATTTATTTGAGCTGAAACAACCAAGTGACTTTCTTTAGTGCTGTCCCAGGACACAACCGGCTTCAAAACTTTTCCCCCCCCAATACCACAGTGGTATCATTTAAAGGTCCTGGTCTTACTGCCACGTGCTGGAAGAGAAAAAATGCCATTTACTGCAAGTCCTGTGTAAATAACTAATCATACAAAAACCTAGACCATTTAAACTTAAAGAATATATAAAGAATATCTTCTAAAGAAGCAAAGACAGACAAAATGTACTTTACTCTTTACCGATGTCCAACACAAGTTACATGCCTGCTTTGAACATGTGTATATTTTGAGCGCGCTCCACTGCGTTTATCTGGGCCGGTAACTCCGAGTAACACTGTCCTAGAGCCGAGTCGCTCCAGGACAGTGACGGTGTTCAGATTAGCTCAAGTTTGGAGCCGGCAGTGTGAAACTTTCAGCTGACACAGCTCCAGATGAAGCTCTTGTTTAATGATCCTCGTCTTGTTCATGATGGCTGTTTACAGTAATTTAATGTGGAACATAAGGCCGGGCTTTACACTTGTTGGCATTAATCAAAATGACAGTTGGCTAATGTGCTTTAATCTGTGTAATTACAACAAACATATGCAATCACGAGCGTTTGTGACGTGGACTCAATGCTTAAGCTAAATATCCTCCAACACGCCAAGCCTCAGACGGACTATTTCCTGAACAGCGCACTCACCCAAATCGTCTCCTATTGTGTAATCTTAAAAGCAATTTAATTATACTTAATCTAAACCAGAAAATTTCACTTTAACAGCTGTCATATAAATCTCAGCGGCTAGTGTCCCAACAGCAGTGGGCAGTTCAGTTAGGGACATAAGATTTAATGCCCAAAGGTAAAAATAGCAATTTACCCAAATTACATCATCTCATAAAATCAGCTTTTATGCCATACTCCAGTGCTTCCTGTCCTACGATAAGGGCATTTAAAATCTATTTGCAAACGGCGATATTACCTTTTATTATGTTTTCAGATATGGTGAAAAGGTCTTTATCGCTGCATCACTGACGATGAATGAAAATGTAATTCCATCTACAGAAAGGCATAAACAAGACTTTATATGCTGGGTATGGCTGTCTGAGTCACTGGTGTATGAAGCTCCATAGTTCCTTTATCTACAGGGCACAGCTGTCCCGGGCATTACGGGCCGCCATTCAGACGTCACAATGTTATCCTGCTGACCTTAAACTTTAATGCCAGTGTAATGAAAGTGGGCTGGAATATATTCACTTTTTGCTCAATGTACATTCAACCTAAGAGAAGGGGTTGCTGAATTGGGCTGGGAATGTAAGTAAAATTGTATTACTAGAAAATCTATTAAAGTTATTACTTACCTCGTGATTTGCCACATTTTTACGGCAGATGCCCTTACTAGGGATGCCCGGCCTAACCCGACCCAATGTAAACCAACCCTGACCCGACCCGAAAACAATGTGTCTCAATTTGTCGACTTGACCCGAACCCGCACACATTAAAAAGCCGCCGCATGAGCCGCTCTGCAGCTGCCATGTCATGTGACCGCGAGTTTACTGCTTGATGCTTTGTTTTGCTACTGCACCGCTGAGGAACCTTTGAAATCGCTTATGGACTTATCCGAAAACGAGGAGCAGAAACTATGTCAGCCTTTACCTGACGACGTAATGAGAATCTGCTGTCTTTAAGTTAGTAAGAAGTTGTTGCCTTGTTATTTCAGCTCTGCCTTGCTTCTTGCTGCTGCATTATTTTAATCACATGTGCGTGTCGCGCGTGTGCTTGGGCGCTGCTGCTGTGCCGTTTTTGAAGCAGAGATCAAAGTCATATAAGAGCTATAGGCGACATCTAAACAAAACATGCTAATGAGACGTTTACCCCAGACATTCAGCTAAACACAGCTGTCTTTGTGGGGCGGTTATTTATAAGAATGCACTGTGCTTTCACTTGTTCTGTAATGTTTCTGACTCGATTCAATAAATGTTGTCTTTATTTCAGGTTGATTTATCCTCCAATGGGGTTGAACTTGTCCCACTGGCGGTTTTACTTTCTTATTTCAAGCAAGATTTTCTTAGAAACCAGTGTGAAATGTCCTCAAACAAGGTTCTAACAGTGTGACACTTCGTTTTCCAAACCAAAAATCTGGTACTTTAACCTTTCAGTTTTTCACAACTGCTAACAGATTATCAATGAACCTGTGCTGTTTGCTCTGTGATGCTAATGTTGCTAACGCCCACCACGGGCTAATGACAACAAGAGCTCACTTTGCTCTCTGATAACCACATGGTCCAGAATAATAAAATAATTAATGATGTCATGTCCATATTCTCTCTGACTTCGACCATCATAGCTGTAATAATTTTTGTATGTGTGTGTGTGTGTGTGTGTGTGTGTGTGTATGTGTGTGTGTGTCTCTCTCGGTACGGCTGCTTTTTTGCCTTTTTCTGCGAACTGTATTTGTGGTTTCTGGCTTTCCACATTGTGTTACAGGATACTCTTGTACGTTTTTGCCGTGTTTTGTGGGGTTCGGTGGATTTCTTTTACTGCAGAGAGTCCATAATGGTTCTGAAGAAAGTAGCTCTTTAAAAGTACCGACACATGTCTTCTTCTGAGACACTGAGGAGGCACCAGGAGCCCCCCACACCTGCAGCACAGTGGAGGCGTCACAGGAGGAGCTACAGGAAACAAGGAAGGGACAAACGAGGAGACGGCGAAAGACTGTTATGGAGCGGAGGGAGCTGCACACCAGGAAGGAGGAGGTGGAGCTGACCAGTGCAGGACACCACGCTCTGAAACAGGACCAAACCAAGGAGGCGCTGCATTGTTTCATAGGATCAGAGCTGCACTGAAGGCCAGGTTTCCTCTGGGTGCTACGGTTTCCTCTACCTCCAAAAACATGCTGGTCAGGTTGGCTCACAGTGGCAGCCTCAGTCGCCGCGGCTCAGGACTAACACCTAAAAACTATTTTGTTGTATGCTTGTACAATGACATATAACACACTTTCTTACTCACTGGCTGACTGTTATTGCGCTTTGGAACACAAGAACATCATCCCCAGATTGAGTTTTCCAAGCACACAAACGCAATCAATTAAAAAACACAGTGAACAAATGTAAGTTATTTTTTCTTTAGGTCAATTCACATGGAGCTTTTCCAGTTCTCATCCAACTTTCCAGCCGCACTCCGGTGAATAATTCGATTTGACAATGACTGATGGCTACGCTCGAGCAAACTTGTACACTGCGCTTGGATCATGTGATAGCTTCCCCCCGCGCCGCACTCTTGACGGATGCGAGGCGATTTGTGCAAAAAGCTCGCCTGTATGTGACGGACAGTGAGGAGGATAGGGGACCCGTTTATCTATAACCAGGCGAGGCCACCAAAACTACAGATGAGAAATGAAAATACGAGAGGCAATTCCAGACACCTGCCACCTTATCCGCCCCCCTTCCCCCCCCCCCCCCTCGCCATATTAATTGTTTCTGCCACTCAGTCCGATGACATAGCGGGGGGAAAAAGTGACAGATGCCGGCGTTCTAGAGCTCTCCTAACCCCACCTCCGCTCTCCGCATGTTATTGCCGCGGATAAGGCGCGGGAGCGGGCGCGTGCATGGGGTAATCTTTCAATTTCACTACGTTTTTTAACCTTCAACTGTTGTCAAATACTTTGGGCAGATTCACCTCATATGAAACACGTGTGGGGGGTGTGAAAAAAAAACCTAACCCAGGGATGGATTCCTCTGGGGTTTCCTGTCAAAAGAGAAAGTGTCAGTGAGCCGCTTAAGCTCCATTTGATTTAGTGGGGAGCAGACGTGAGCAGGCTGCCCGGTTGACAGTCCACTCAAGGACTCAAATGTGAAAATGCCAGCGCAGACTCCATGGCAATATTAATCAGGGCTCTTTCAGATATGAGATGTGGAAAAGCAGCTGCGGGCCACGGAAGTCAAACTCATCTCGCTCAGTGCGGTTTTGTCTGCGAGAAAAACTAACCCCTGAAGATCAAGCACGACGACTACTGAAACGAAAGCGCTGTCATATTTTTGTGGAAAGTTTTATTTTTTTTCTCTCGAGCATAATTCAAGGCAAAGTCACAGGTCACTGTTTCTTTTGATAAGATAGCATAGGCAATTCAGCAAAGCCAATGGCACTTTCAGAGTTTATTTTAATGGGGATATTAGGTATTCAAGGTAAATAGTTACCTTGAGTTTGAGGCAGACCTTTGCCTCTTTCTTTTTGAACTAATACAAAAATGATACAATATACAAGTCACATATTCAAAGGGATGCAGTGAGTGTTGAGTGTTGCCAATACATGATCAGTACTTGTAAGTTTATAGGTTGATGACGTTTTTCCTCTCATTCAAAAAGCTCTGTCAGAACATTATAGGGTTAGAGTTAGGTTTAGCAATTATGCATATCCAAATCTCAAAGAGTATTGACAGGTGCGCTTACAGCCTATACGTGACCCGCCGTGGATTCCAAAGACACAAGTCGGCAGCCCGTGTCTCGAGATAAACGTAAACAAAGATATTTTTTTGAAAATTGGTGATTTTCACTTTTTTGCAGAATCGTTCAGTTGAAGTCACGGAGAAGCCTCTCCATGTTTAAGCTACCAGTATTGGTATATTTAAAAGCGTAAACTTTTAGGTTCAAACCTGCTTGTTTTGGGAGATTTCGGAGCCGCTGTAGGGGCGTGACTTTGTCTGTGTGTATTTACATACTGGGTAAGCACCGCGGAGGAGGAGGAGGCACAGGCTTCATGACTTTGACGCTTCCCCTGTGTCTCACGGAGGCCACCACTACTTACACTGGAAAATGGATTTACTACGAGTTTGCTGAGCAGAAGGCAAAGGTTACTTCAGACGGGTGAGTGAAAGTTTGTTTTTTTATCGCTTGTGGCTGCTGTGCCAGTAGTTTTTTGATGAGTCTATTGTGCTGTTGTAAGCTAACGGCTAAGCTAACGTCTAAGCTAACGTGCAGCTGAACCACAAAATCAAGATCTCTCCCAACTATGTCAGTGTGATGCCTCATTTGAAGGTTTCTAAAACTATGCGTAAGATCAATGTGAGTGAAACACAACTTACCCTAACCCACATTTGCCGTTCCTAACCCTAATCATACCCCCAAACCTAAACCTAACTCCCTGATCCGGGGGATGGCAAGTAACAAGTTAATGAGCTTTCTTTGGCAACAGGCAGAATCTATGACCAATACGGTTCAGTGAATTCAGTTTCAACAAACAAACAAAAGGATTTATGCAGCGTTCCACTTGACCAGGAAATATCAATCGTAACGCGCACCAACCCTGTACGACTCGGAAACTCTGAAAAGGATCATTTGAAGATGGCTGCGCCCTACTTAAATAAAACAAATAAGCCGCGTTATTTGGTAAAGGTTGTCCCAAATGTCAAAGAGACACGGATAAGCTTTTCTGCACTGTTGCTAACATCTCAGTTAACGGTAAAGGGAAAATATGAAACTACTACAGTAGAACTAAAATATGCCTGTGTTTACTGTGAAGCATTACAGCAAACTGATTATGCAACTTTTGCGGAAGCGTCCAGCTTTGATGTTTCCAACCTTGACATCTGGAAGGCTAAAACTCGAAGAAAACATTTGATCCTGGTTGGATTTTCCGACTTCTATCCAGGAAAAACTTCAGCTTAATTCTTTCATAGCGAAGTAAACCCACTCACCAGAGCTTCACTACAGCCACACAGAGTATTCCTTTTCCTTCTTCTTTTGAAATAGCTGCGCAGCAAAGGGGAGCAAGAGGAGGGGGGATGTGGGAGGGGCTTAAAGTGAGACTGTTTGAAAATCAGGTGAAATTATTGGATATTTTGTTTCAGCTGTTTTCTGTCAATATTGCATTTTCTAACCAACAAAGTGTAAAGATGGAAGACTCCTGCACAACTGAGAGCTTGCACCATCAGACATGACATTAAAGTTACAACTACAAGGGTACAATATACAACCGTAACCTGAAGCTACTTTACGCTATAGTCAAATGGCACGAGATTATAATTGAGTTAAATGGAGACGGACTGTACGATATGACGAGTGTATTGCAAAAATACTGAAGAGAATAATGTTTTAAAGGTCAATCAAATCCTCACTGTTGTATCACTGTTCTCCAGATGGGCATTTTGTTCTTCAATAGGATCCTTCAGAGCAGAGCCCTGGCAGTTGTGTTAAATGGGCCATTGGGCTTGTTATATTTTCTCTCGCGGCTCTGACATGTGCTTGGAGCCGATACTAATAAGCATGTTACCTATTTATGACTCCGCATTTGGCCTCTGCTCATTAGTTGGAACTTTTCCCAGTCATGTTGTAGCTCTCATCTCCATTTGGCCCGTTAAGAAAGTTCCTGGCCAGCGGTGCGTTTGCATTCTAATTGATTGAGGGCAGATTTGATTTGGAAGAGCACATCTGACGCACACAGAGATTCTGATGAAAGGTTTTCCGCCTTATTCAAGTGAACAACCCTGAGTAATTTTTTACTTAACCAAACATGACAGGTGTGAGCGCATCCCGCGGAAACTTCTCCACTGATTATTCTGTAACTTTGCACCTTTCATTTAGAATCGAGCTAGTTTCCCACCTGCCGAATGTCTAATGGAGTTCAGTGGCCCCAAGACATCATTACAGCTGTCACTTGCTATCACAAAGGAAGGGAAGGCTGTGCTTCGATATACGATCTATATGTAAACGATTGACAGAAATCCAGGCCATACCAGAAGATGCAACTTTGCAAAATGTATGTCCCCGTCATTACACCAAAGTGGAAGCTGCTATGGAATGACTGCCAACAATCTCAATAAACACCAGGACTTAAACATTTAGGGAAAACAGTCGACTTGCAAAACATCTCAGGCTCCGATAATCTCAGGAAGAGGTATCCTGCTGGCCCAGAGTCAGGGCTCAACACAGTGACGCTGAATTTCAGTTTCTGCAGCTAGAAGTGTCCTCTGCATTCATTTCTGTGAAACTAATATATGATATAGACTCATTACATGCAAAGTGACACATGTCAAGCCTTTGTTTGTTATAATTGTGATGATTATGGCTTACAGTCCATTTTCAAAATATTCAAATTTAGGGTTTTTTACAAGCTGAGCCATAATAAACTAAATTATGACAAACAAAAAAAGTCTATACATATCTCACTTTGCATGTAATGAGTGTATCATATATTAGTTTCACAGTTTAAGTGTAATTACAGAAATGAATGCACTTTTGAACGATATTCTAATTTTCCGAGTTTCACCTGTACATGTGAACATTGGATAGCCTGGGCTGAAGTGGGCACAGTTGAGCTTTGTGTCATAAGCACTTAAACGCCACAGCTCCAACTCATTTACACATCAGGTGCAACACGTCCATAAAATACTACATGCTTTTTCTAAGTACTAGCAGATTAACCTGCCTTTCCTGTATGCTTTGGATGATTGGATATTATAATTTTAGAAAGTAAAAGTGTAGCTTGGTAGAAACAAATGCAGAAAAAAAAAACCTCCTCGAGTCCATAAAGTGGAGCTTAAGATGCATCGCACAGTTAGTCAACTTAAGCGCTGACATTTTTGAAAAGTTCCAAGAAATAAAGTTTTTGTTTATGCAGATGTGGGACTCAAAACAGCACAGTCGTACTCTGCGAGAGAAAGATACAGTCGGCAGCATAATTGAAAAAGCACACATGCGGAAAATCCCCAAACCACCGTTCCCTAATGGGACCTTGTCTTGAGTGAAGGGTCAGTCATGTGGCCTATAGGAGAAAATCGCTCTTGTTGAATGCCTTTGGACTTAGGGGGATAAGGATGCACAAAACACTTACCCCTCCACTGTTCTTCGAGCACCCTCCCTGTGCACCTTCAGCATTTCACATTTCAAAGCCTAATTCAACTATATCGCGCTGTACCTTTCCATTTGCATCAAGAGCCGCTAATGTATGCTAATGCCTCGCGCTGGCGTTCCGCAGAAAGGCCGCCGCATTTGTAAAGGTTAAAGATAATGCCAGGTCAGATGACAGATGTTAGCCGTAGCATTACACCCCGGACACTGAATCAAGTTAGCCCTTTAAGAGCCAGGACGCATCCTTTCCTTTAAAGACTTTTGTGAGATTTAATATATGTTTCAATACTAGTCCCTCAAAAAAGACATACATGGAGTTTTGCACTTTTGCGTCATTATGCACATCTAGACGATCTCCTTCTCTTGATTTCAAAATGTTTGCCAGCCACCTTCTGATGTCATGACGTGGTGGTCCTCCGTGGTCTTCTGTACAGTCCAGGCAGGATCTCCAGCAGAGGTTTTGTGAGAGATCATTTCTACCGTCATTGTAATAGACAGAGTAGCGAAACATACGCCATGAACTATTTCTGTATCTGTCAGTAACGAATCCGTCATTACATTAATTCTCTAGTCTAGATGTTTAAACATAGGCACATACCCCATTTTAGTTGACAAAAACACTAAGTGGATACGTAACTGTATAGCCATAATGTCTTTCATTAAAGTGATAGTCTGTAAGTTTAAATGTTTTACACATTTAGATTTTTGCATATACTTGACTGCCTGGGTCTGCAATTTGACAGAACAGATATGAAATGATAATCCTTTTTATGAAGTCCCTCCCTTTGCTGATCTCAGACACTTATCAGAAAATTCCCGGTGCCATCACTTTGATCAATGAGATGAGCTTTCCTGTGAAGCGGCCAATCGGGAGGAGGAAAACGCTTCATTGGTTACTTTTGAAATCTCTCTTTCTCCTCATTTAGCAATCACTTTAAGTAAATGCCTAATAATTCATTTTCAAGGTGGTATATTTTATCCCCCTCGATTTCAACACTACGATTAAGTGTTAAAAGCCCACCTCGTGTGAATTGGTGAGTGTTTCTATTATGTAAAGCGTTTTGAGTGCCTAATGTAGGTAGAAAAGCGCAATATAAATGGTAAAAAATCTGATTTTTTACATTTTATTCTTGGTTGATGTTCAGTGGACTCATTCTGTTCATTTCAGAGCTCTCAGATTGCCTAATACACATATAACGCTTTTATACCTACATTAGGCTCAAAGCATTTTACATCAAGGAGCCACTCACCCATTCATTCATTCACCCGTGTCAGACACTGTGAAGTGTCTCGCCCAAGGACACAGCAACAGTGTGCACCTGCAGGATTTGAACCGCCGACCTTCCAATCACAGGATGATCCACTCTACTACCTGTGCCACTGTCGCAGATGTCCATTTGTTGCGCATGCTGAGACACAAGGGCTGTATCCATCGACCGTGAAAAATAATAGACAACTCTTCCTCAAACCTCCCCATTTGCCATAATGACTACGTTCGAGGGGGAAATCATGGCGGATTTACAGACTCCTCCTCCCCTGCGGTGACGGAGCATGTTCCTAAAAAGGGCATAAGGGCGGGATCTTCACTGTAGACTCGGCCCTCGTGGGGCGTGAGGTTCAGTCGTAGCCGCACCCGCGCCATTAGCTCTAATGCTAACAACCTGTCAATCAAAGTCCGGTCGTTATTAGTATACGAGATCAAAAAAATTGTAACTAACCCAGAGTTATCACAGAAGGAATATCTAGCTGTACAAAGTTTAGGAAAATTATAAACTAGGCTTAAAAGTTGTTTTTAACTTGTCTAAAGTGCAATGCTTTCCAATTTTTATTTGACCTTTATTTAACCAGGAAAGTCCCACTGAGATTAAGAATCTCTTTTTCAGGGGAGTCCTGGCCCCAGAGGGGAACCTATTGTACATGATTTTAGTGGTAGGGGAAACCTACGCAGACACGGGGAGAACACGCAAACTCCACACAGAAAGGCCCCGTCCTGGTGGGAATCGAACCCGGACCTTCTAGCTGTGAAGCGGAAGCGCTAACCGCTGCGCTACCGTTCCGCCAATGGGGGCCTGGCGGCTATATGGAGGTACTACAGCAATGGCGGACCAACGGCGGCCCCTAGTGTCGCGGTCTCGAAGCAGATCAGCCAGCGGCCATTGGCTGTATCACCTGTTTTCCCGTCTATTTCAAATGATTGAACATGTACTACCAAGACTTAAGTGTTGAAAAATTTTAAAATGGACCTGAATGTTACGTGTTATCAGATCCTTAATGCCACTGCACCACTATGTCCATAGACTTTCTGCTTTTCTGCTTGCGCTGTATATTATAGTCTCCATTTTGTGAGCAAAGTATGTATCATTTAATACGTCTTCAAATACTTCCGCTAGAAACTGTCACACTGGGTCTCTTAGGGAGCGTGTGGAAACTAGATTCTCAAAGATTTACCGCAGAGAAGATAATCTGCCACTGATTTGCAAATTCAACCGAGTTCAGTCAAGTAAAGAGCAGTATGTGTGCTCTGTGTAAGTCATTCCGCCCGGGATGTAAGGGGAGATGAATAACCGCCGGCTGCGCTTGGCGAGCATGTTATCTGAGGGCCGTCTAGTCAGCTAAAACAGTGTCAAGAACGGAACGATCACAATGCGGCACTTTAATCCGGACCGGCATGTTGGCACCCTTATGTGACTCGGAAATTGGATGATCCCGTTGTTAGCTGCTTCATGAAATGGATTAAAGTGAATTTGTGAGAGAGGGGGGGGCAGCTCCGCCGGATGGCTGTGTAATTAATTGGGCTGAAATTAGTATTGTGTTGTGACTAAACAGTTCAAGCTTAATGTGGCGGCCAGGGGACACGCGGCGCTGCCAAGTCCATCAAAGTGGTGAATGTAAAGTATGGAGGTAATTTGTATTCAACGTTTCAGTGAGGATGGACTGCAGCAGCGTATGCCCTTAAGGTTTACAGATTAAACGGGCATCTTAGTAAATCATTTATTTTCATTTGGGGGAAATGTATACGGCTGGAACCACTAAATGAATTAAACATGAATAATCAGCTGTTAAAACAGTCAATGCCCAAGTCAGCAGTCAATAATTGTTATCTGGTCTGTACACAGACTCTAACAAGGGCTTTATTACAGAGACAGCGCTGTAATTAAATCAAAATGGGACAACAACAAACATTTTATCATATAGGCAAAAAAGAGCAATGGCAATAATCATTTAACTTGATGACTAAGCGAAAAAAAACAAAAAACGTACAAGTCAGCTACTTTAATAGTCATTAGTTGTTGCCATCCCGCAGTAAAACCTGCTCTGGTTCTGGAAGTGAAATTATAATCCAAAATATTAACTGACTTAAAAAAAACAACTAAAATCTCACGAGTGTAAAGGCATGACGGAAGCTACTGGATTTGGCCATTACTGACATTAAGTTAATATTTTAAACAAATACAGAAAAAAGATTGTCAGGGTTAATACAGGCACCAGTGCACATTTATTTTCTTAATATTAAAAAAACATTCCATCAAGTTAATGAATGAAGGACAATTTGGAAATTCAAAAGCAAAATTGAAACAGAAAATGTCAGCCAAAACTGCATCTGAATGTGTTTTGGACCATAATTTCTGTATTTCTGTTAAACTTATGCAGCAAAATGAGTTGAGCGATGTCGTTATTTTCCAAGAAATTGAATTAGAAATAGATTTAATGCCAGTTTGAATCCAATTTAATACTTTTTAATTGCATTTATGCTTTATAATGCATCGTGGCAAAAAACACATTTCCAGTTTGTTACAGTATCTGAAACATCTAATTGCAATAGTCCGATTAAAATTGAGTCATGGTCATGTCTAAAACCTACAAGGTGTATTTCCATGTTTTTGTTAAGATGATAAAACGATCGTCAAAGAAATACTTGAAGTTATATTTCACACCGTTCACACAGTCTTCAATTAAGCGGTTTCTTCTTCTACAGTGAGTGCGTTTACAAGGGCTCAAAATTCCCGGTTATTGTCGGGAGTTTTTAATATTCCGGTTTTGTCTTTGATCATATAAACGCAGTTTCCCATTTAAAAAAAACCGGAAAATAGCAGTTTCCCGATTTTGAGAAACACGGATTTTCTGGCTGGGATTTTCCGTCAGTAACCGGGATATAACTTCATGTAAACGCTATTTTCCGGTGTTAAGAAACTTCCCATTTATTGCGCAGTTAATCGTAAACAAACACGGCGCCGGCTCCCTGTTTCTGGAGTCAAGAGGAGACGGAGTTATATTTTAACCATGAAAGAACTAAGAGTAGTGAATATTTAAGATGGAAAGAAGCGTCGTAATGTGGATTTTTGCAAAACTGTCGGCGACCGTTTCAAGGCGGCTGGTTTTCCTCCGGACGCAGAGACGAGTCGACCACAACACTGAGACGGATAAAGTTTTTCATCCACAAACTATCGGTGAACTCCATCAGCTCCACTCTCTCACACCGGCCCCGGCTTCAAACCTTCTCCCAGAGCTCCCTGGTCTGAGTCGGTGATAAAGACAGACCCAGGACGGGTAAAGGTACGAAATTATCCACAATCTGCCGTCACTGCCGTAGCTCAGGAAATATTAAAAGCCACACGTTTATGCTTTTAATATTTTTTTTCACCGTATTGTGCTAAAAAATTTAATTTATGCGCCTGCGCGGACAGAGAAAAGCGGGGTTTTCTTATTTGATTATGTAAACAAGGAATTTGAGTTTCCCGATGTCTCAGTGTCATATAAACACCATCTCCCGAAAACTGGCATAACCGGAATATAGCGAATAATCGGGAATTTTGAGCCCTTGTAAACGCACTCAGTGTCAGTGCTTCCTTCTGTCCTGGATACAATTGTGTCATTGTTAAAACCCAAAACGTTCCTTAAAGCTCATAATCCAACATTATATCGGCTCTGCGCACTGAAGCTGTACACTATCCCCTAAATCAAAACTGAAAGTTAGTTGGTTTTTTTGTTATTCCTACAGCTGCCAGCAGGAGGAGCCCCAGGCAAAGTCTTCACCGGCTCTAGCGCCTATATTTCATTGTTACTATTCAATTCTGACAGACATAATTTCAAATGATAACATATCAATGCTGAGGCACCAAAAGGGTTTTAAGTCTATTTTTTTGTCCACTTTAAGTTAACTATATAATTATGATATTAATGAATAAATCAAATCTTAAAGACTGTAGATTTTCACAATTTGGTTCTCACTGATGGCGCGAAAGAGCTGTTTCTCACCTAAAGGGAAGTTGCAAAGCAGTTGAACAAGGGCATTAATCTGAATTGTGCGGTGAGACTGAACGGAGCTTAAGAGAAAGACCGCTTTATCCCGTGACGTGGCATGTGCTGCATCTGTAATCAGCGCACACAGCGGCAGCACAGATGTACGTTACATAAATGAGCAGTGAACACGGAACTTGCAAACTTCCCCGCTAATCACTGATGAGAATGTGGGTTTTAATTACAAATCCTAGAGCTTACCGGCAAATACAAGATGTACTCCATGTGTCTGGCGAGGGTTGAGCAGTTGCAAAAGGCAAGAAGAAGCCTAGAGTTTAACATGGAGAAGAGAGTGGAGCCAAGAATGCTGGAATTTCGCTGACGGTGTAAGGAAAATCTGCACTTATTTCCTCTCATGAATGAATGATGAAAAATAACAAAATAAATGAGCAATTAATCGCCTCTCTAGACCTGCGTTCTCCGAAGCTGCTGCGCCATTACAACAGTCTAAGCTGCTCTGAACAGATGCAGTTATCTCCAAAAAAAAAAAAAAAAGAAGTTTTATTTGTTCTAAACCTGTCCCAATTAAACAAAACATGGCAAACCGGAGCATCTGAAGTGACATAATGAGATGTTTGCACACTAAATCAACTAAACATTTGCCTTCAGACCTCTTTGTTAGCGCTGGAAAAGAAACGCAAAAAGGGGATTCGGAGGCTCGACAGTTTTTAATTGAATTGTCGAGTGGGAAAGTGACAGATTCAAGTGCAGGATGGTGAAAATAAATTATGCCAGCCCCATAGCTGAAAAATAGAGACTTCTGTCATAATTAAGAGGCAACTTCGCAATAGAATATACTGTATAATGAGGAATGGGAACTTCCAGCGGAGACAGAGGGCAGCCAGCCAGGTTTCTTCTAAGTGCTACAGTTTCCCCGACCTCCAAGGTCATGCGGGTCAGGTCGACACACAGTGGCAGCGCGGCTCAGCCACAGCAGCTCAGGACTAACACCTGAACACTATTTTGTTGTACACTTGTACAATGACAATAAAGCACTTACTCACTTACTTAACCCGTCGCCTGTTTGATTGGCCGCTCACTGAAATTGCTGCAAAAATCCCTTTTTTTCCACTGAGCTCCAAATGTGAAACAAACTTAAGCCTCTCACGATAATTACGACTTATTGTCCAATAAATGAAACAATATCATTTTAGGATCAATATTTATCGTCAGTCCAATAATAAAAAAATGTCCTTATTTGTTATCCTATTTTTGTAATACTTTAACTATTTTAACGACGTAAGTTATGTTTTAATGTATTTCAAGTTTATTTGCAACGTGTGTATTATAAGGACTGTAGTTTTAGAACAATGGATTACTGAGACCTCTTGTTTTTCAGCTTAGTTTCAGTGACATCAAGTGGTCCTCAAGTGATATCATTTATCATGATATTTTCCTATTTTGTTATTGGGACAGGCCTAAGTCCAAAAGGTTTGCATATGTGACTTTAATTATTTATTTCCACCGCACTGACTGGGCAGAATTGATCTTAACACGCCCATAAAACGACCAAAAATGCAGAAGTAACTGGAGTGAAGAAAGTGAGTGACATGTGTTATCCGGAGACGCAGCAACAGTGCGTACACTTAACTACGTTGTGCAAAGCTAACTGGCTATAGATACAGAAGGGGGTGTGGCCTCACTGAGGGGGAAAACATAATCTTTTGGGAAACACAATTTTTCACTCTTTTTAGCCATTTTCTGCAGAAATATAAACTTATTTATCACATACAAATAAAGTCAAGTCTAAATCGGGTTCATAAGGATGTTTATTCACAGTAGATTGTTCAGCAGAAACGACATGAAGCATCATGTTAGCATTCTCTGTTATTTACGTATTTATGGGCTGTTGAACCACTTTGCTCCTCTCCATGCCATTGAATCTTTATTTAGTAGAAAACTATAATCATAATTCACCATTTGTTCAAGTAGTTTTCGAATAATTAGAGAAAGTCAAGTTTTCCCCCTTAACTGTTTTCAAAGATGACCATATACTGTATGGGCGATTCCAAAGATGTCTCACTGCTGCCCCAGGTTCATAATAAATACTACGGAGTTTATTCACCTGAAAAAGGGAAGTTCACACCAAAGGGGTCTCACCAACAGTACCTTATAATGTGTTAGTTTTACATAGTTCTTTTCCAGAAACATTATTCATTCATTCATTCATTCACACAACATTCAAACAGCGGCAAAGTGGGTGAAGTGGACAAACGCTACAACCCTTGAGCCACTGACATCCCCGTGTTTCGCATTTCACTACTTTCAACATTATAATGTGAGTTGAAATGTAATCCACCTGCTGTTAAAGATATACAAATATGAATTACATTTTTATCTCTGCCACTCTCCGTGAAAACTTTCAATCCATTCTCTACGTCTTGCAGGATGTTAAATAATTGGCAACGTTAACAAATTACAAATGAAAACACAACCTTCCATTTACGATAATATAACATATGACTAATAATTCAAACTTACAATTCATTCAATCTAAAATTCTTCATAGAACACTCTACACTGGACTATCAAATATGGACTACTCCTCTATTAACTGTACGAACTGTATTCAGAACACCCCGGACACTTATAGCCACGCTTTTTGGCATTGCACACCAATACAAAACTACTGGTCAAAGATCACAAAGACTATGTCCACATTCTTTGGCTGTCGAATCCCTCTATCACCCTCTGTTTGCATTCTCAGTGACACATCCACAACCCCCCTGAATAACACAAACAGAATACTTCTTGTGGCCCTGGCTGTCGACTAGAAAACAATCCTCATGAACTGGAAAACAAGACATAAAACCAGCATCAAAAAATTGAAAAACTTCCTTGTTGACGTTATCGCTCTGGATCACACTCATACCCCCCCCCCACACACAGAAGCCCCTTCCATCTGGTCCCCACTCTTAACCTTCCTACAGAACCATTCATTTCACCTTATCTGTTATTATAGATCATTTCTGTTATTACTTATAATATTACTATGATCTGTATTTGTATTATTATTAGTATTATATATTACAATTTCTTCCATTAACATGATTTTTCATTATCTGCTCTATTATTATATACTTTTTCTTTCTTTGTCCCCACCTGGAACCGCCACCTTAACGTGGTGGAGGGGTTTGAGCGCCCGAATGATCCTGGGAGCTCTGTTGTCGGGGGCTTCGTGCCCCTGGTAGGGTCTCCCAGGGCAAACAGGTCCTATAGGTGACGGGTCAGACAAAGAGCGGCTCAGAAGCCCCTTATGAGAGACCAACAGGCCCGGTTAGAATCATGAGGCCGTCCTTCTGTAGCCTGGTGGGACCAGAATGATTCCCCTCTGTATTTTTTATCCAGCGGGGGGTCAGTCTGGTCACCCCGTCCTCGTTCGCGGCTTCCGCAAAATCAATCCGTTCACGTGCAATCAGATTCGTTTATTTGCCGTGACGTGTTGTTAGCGAGCAACGTCACTCACGGGACGCGGAAGTCCCCTCAATAACAATCTACGAACGATGCACAAAAGAGAGAAAGCGTGTCTCCAGTCCAGTAAATGACCAAAAAACACATCGACAGTAGGTGAGTTTCGTTATTCATAATCCTGCGCAAATATTAACGCAAAACCGCTAATAACACAACATCAACAGCAGACGCCCGCCCTTCGCTGATTGGTTTACTCCGCTTCCTGTTTGCTTGCGTATCTACCGCTGTGGGAAATGGATTCGACGCAGGGGTGACCAGACTCACCGGCTGGTACAGCGGTGAGTCGGGATTTTTCCAGGCTAGTCCTTCTGTGGACCGACCACCTGCAGGAGGAGCCATAGAGGGCTGGTGCAATGTGACGACCCGGCAATTCCCATAATCAATATTATTGAAATGCACTCGCACACGCACACACACACTCTCATCTACCCTCTCGCTCTCTCTAATGGAAAAACACAGCAAAATATCGATATAATGTAAAAGCAAATTCGTGTCCATTCTTGTTGTCTTGGTCTCCCCACCCATTAATGTCTGCACGGCCCCTTCCTTCAACTGTCGTCTTGTTTTGCCCTGTTTAACAGAGTCGTTAGTTCTGTTGGTTTTTATTAAATAATTGGCAACGTTAACAAATGACAAATGAAAACACGACCTTCCATGTACGATAACGCTGAATCGCGCCAAAGCAAAAACAAAAGAACAAAGTATCTACTTATATGCTTGCTCCTCACAATCCCCCAACTAAACCGACAAAAGTGCAAAGCTGGTATTACATTTTCCAAGCATATATAGAAACTAAACAAAGCAAAATGTCATGGGGAATGTGTTTTTGAGGCTCCTATAGAATAATCACAAGGGGCTTAGAGAAACATCCGCTTCCTAAATCGGCCCATGCATCAGGAAGTATAAGGATGTGTATCTAAAGGTCATGTTTAGCAGGAGCAGTATTGACCAAAGCCACGGGTGTAAATTGTCTGCTGCGG
The DNA here is from genome assembly GCA_021464625.1 of Proterorhinus semilunaris. Lineage (NCBI taxonomy): Eukaryota > Metazoa > Chordata > Actinopteri > Gobiiformes > Gobiidae > Proterorhinus > Proterorhinus semilunaris. The sequence goes on from CM038346.1 coordinate 8,216,801, forward strand.
AAATGAAGTTAAATATCATATTCTATCACATTTTGATATTTTATGAAAGATGCGGCGCACGCTGACACTACAATATCCCCCCACACTACTCAATCTCAAAAAGCTATGGAGACTGGTATCAACAAATAATACGTTTGGCTGCTTGGCTCAATCCCCTACACACAAACATTGATTTTGTATTTTTTTTTACTGTCAAACTTTCTCCTCGTGTATATGGGTAGAGAAAAATCAACCTTTGAGACGTTTTCAGCCTCATCATCAACCCACTGCTACAACAGATTTCACTTAGCGGGTACATTTTTAATCATTACAAATTTGCCAACTGAACACTGATGCTTAAGTTATTTGTCACGTCTCATCACGAGCCCCAGAAGAGACTCCATATAGAGTCTGACCAAAGGATGTGAATACTCTGGGAACTCATTTCAACCCAGGACTTTAATCATTTAGACCGGTCCACATGCCCACAGAGTTTTAGCTCAACTTGTAAGACGTTAGCATCACATGGGCCGCCGCGCGCACAGTTTGAGCCTGATACATCTCCACAGTCAGCACCGAGTGATGTAGATGAAACATATATTATTTATCTACTTTTTCTACATTGATCGCTCATGGCTTTCTTTTTTATTTTTATTTTGCCGCACCTGCCCTTTTCTGTTCCCTTCTTTCCTTACGCAGACACTTCTCTCAAGTATCCGCTAGGGGTGTCACGATTTCAATTTCTTTAGTCACGATTATTGTGAGAGAAAATATTGCGATTTTACGATTATTCACGATTATCGACCGAATGAAAGGAAAGAACTGATATTTTTAGTTTGTCTTTAAAAAGCTTTTTAATACTTGTAAACATTCACTGTTTCTAAAAATGAAAAATGCTTTAAGATTGTTTTGCATTAAAATAAATAGGCCTACATTGAATAATACAAAACCATGTCAACTTTACTTGTTTATAATGACCATAATTATCATAATTGTTTTACTATATATTATTTGGCCACAAGCAATGGCTAAGTTTTATGTTCTCAAAAGTTATGCTGTTGCTTCATTATTTGTCAGATGTTTTGATGAACAGAGAATGAAACGTGTTTACAAAATGACTAAGGAGACTCTTTCGAACAGCTGATTTCCACATGTGCGCGATTTCCCTTTCCTTTCTGCTACCTGAAGCAGAGCGGAGCACGTTAGCTTTTTGTTTACATCCTGAGCCAGTTGTGGCGGCTATTTCCGAACATTTGGACAACTTATTTGGGAATTAAGCAGTTTGTTACCTTGACCTGGACATTTACAGCGAAGGATTATCTCCAAGATGTCGTTTATATTCGACGTAGCCGATATCAGCGCCTTTTGCTTCAACTTTCTGACGACAGGATTTGCATAACGGATGTCCATCGACAACAACAACGTCTTGGTCATCGTTTAGATACTTAAAGAGGTCCCACTCTGCTGACTGCAATCGTTTTTGGGTGGATACAACACTGGACAAGAGCGTCCTTCTGCCTCGCCCAACTACCGGTGAGCTTACGTGCTGTTTATGGCGTGCAGCGGCTCGTGCGTCAGCGTGAAAAATTTCCACGGTAAACCGTGGCTTCTGAAATTCTTACGGATAACCTACTGCGTCCTTTTATAATCGTGGTAATCGTAAAACCGCTTAATCTTGACATCCCTAGTATCCGCCGTATTGGACTGCACCAACTTGAACGTGAACTAAGGCTTAAGGTTATTGAACGTCTGGGGCTTCACACGTAGCGACTGAGAATCGTAAGAGCGAAGACACTACACGATTCTGTCAAACAGCTGACGATTTATAACACTGTCCTCTCTACGGCTTCATTTCTCCTCCGGCTTCAAAAACTGACACCGGATCAGAAAATATAGGCCTCTGTTTTTGAACGTGGGGAACATGTGCGTCTCCCGATTGGTCAACAGTGTCATGTGATGCTGTCAATACTGCTGCTCCTACTGCCTTCAACTTGGCTATAGCTTTGTTAAAATGGATTTAATAATAAAAGGAGATGGACGATCAGCCGGGACAGGAGGCGGAGGAGACGGCGGAGAGAAAAGTAGCTGTAAAGTTCCAAACTCAGTAAGTGCCGCGGTTAAACTTTGTTTGCGGTTGAAATGTAGCTGGAGAAGGTTGTGCTGTTTCGTGTGGGGCCGAGGCCATTACATTAGTTGTTTGTGCCGCTGTTTTGAAAGAGAAATCTGTCTTTATTTCACTATCATTAGACACTGTACTCTGTGCGTTCGCTTCACAGTTGCATAAAATTACAAGAAAACAGATAAAATCAATAAATAAAACATCAACATGAAGTTAATCAATTACAGTAAAAGGCAAGAGTGCAGATAAAATACTTTCAGTTTTCATATGCTCGGGTAAAAAGAGCTGTTTTCTTATTGTCAGAGTTGAGGGCTGTCTCACATCCTCATGAAGACTGTATAGGAATTTTTTCCTCACGTCAGTATTGATTTCTGAAATCGAAAGGAGCTGAGAGCGGAACTCTGCCAATGCATATGATTTTGCAGATATGCATGGCTGATTCTTATAACGGTCTACCTAAATATATGCTCTTGACTTGCTCTTGCTTTAAATCTGTTAAGTGTCATTTCAGTGCATTTCCCCAAAGCGGACGAGTTCATCAAGAGGAAACGTTATCTAATGCAGCGCCTGGACGAAATAGGAGCCAACGCCATGAGCTTATATTGTAAAAAGTGATAGTATCAGCAATAAAGATTGGCTGAATCGATATAGCGGTCATATTCTAGCCAAAATATTTACGTTCGCTAAGAAAATTACCACGCAAATTCTACGGCTTAATGCACTTTTGTTTTGATTTACTGTGTTTTTAATCAGCTCCAATTGTAACAAATAGACAAAGAAAAAAAAATAAATACAAATTCAGAACTGGATAAAATTAAATCAATGGGGCGACAGTGGCGCAGATGGTAAAGCGGGTCGTCTCATGATCGGAAGGTCAGGGGTTCCAATCCTGCCTCCTGAAGGTGCATGTTGTCGTTGTGTCCTTGGGCAAGACACTTCACCCACCTTGCCTTCAGTGTCTGCGTACATTGGTGTATGAATGGGTGAGAGGATCTTTGCTGAAAACCGCTTTGAGTGCCTAATGTAGGTGGAAAAGCGCTATATAAGTTGAGACCATTTACCATAATGGGGACTTATATAAAAAATGCACAGAGCCTTATCTTATCTACGGCAAATGTATCATTGCAAGGAATCCAACTGTGGGCGTCTTGTATTTCAGGGATAAATGTGAAAAGCTTTTTGTTTTGCATGTCTTCAGGATCAGCATCTTCCCAGAGTAGTAACAATTCATCATGTTGTTGTTGTTGTTCTGGTTAAGTGTACACCATGAGGGCATTTGAATCCATTTTTGTTAAAAGGTCAATCTCAAATTTTGGCATGGCACTTTTTAATCGAAGGAGCTGCTGAATCTGACAGTGTCTCATGATATGTTTTAGAAGAATATTACTACAGAGCTCTATTTTTTTGTTTTCTCTTGTGTCTGTCAGTTTAGAGGCTGTCCGCTTTGCTTGGACAGATGAGGTTCGATTCCCACTTAGTCAGGGCCTTTGTGTCTGCGTAGGTTTACTCCGGTTTCCCCTATCACTATAACATGTAACATAGATGAACCCTCTAGCCAGGTGATACTGACACTTTCTTAGCTGTTTCTTTCAGACTATAGACATAATTATCACACACCAGTAAAGTCAAGCCAAAATCCAGTCTAAATAGATGTTTTTTTCAAAGCAAATTGTTTAGTAGAAGTGGACATTGGCACTCATTGCCAACGTTAGTATATTATGTAGCATGATGCTAATGTAGCGTCCTGGTTAGCATTGTCCATTTCTTCTGTATTGATGGGCTGTTGAGCCACTTTGCTCACCTCATGTCTCTGTATCTTTATTTAGTAGAAAATATACTCATAAAGTCATGGTGGAGAAATGGGAGAAAGTCATTTTATTCAGCTTCTTTGTTTTCCCTCTGGCTGCTTCGAGCATTACCATATGGGAAATTCCAATGATGCCATCTGTATTTATACCAGTCAGAAATGATTTGAGTCAGAAGAACTTTCCCCGTGTCACTAACTTAATTACATAAAACTTTCCCCCCAACTTTTCTACATTGAATTGCTGCTTCACTGAAATACAACTAGGATTATTACAGATGTTATCCTTTTAAGAAATAATTACAAAAGGATTAAAACCTGTCAAATGCACTTCTTAACCTAAATATAAAAAGATCGACAAAAACATGCCGGAAAAGCAACAATAACACAACGCAAAAATTACAAAAGATCGACAAAAAAGAGACGAAAACATGACAAAAAAACTACAAAAACATGACCAAAAAGAGACGAAAATGACAACAAAAAAATTAAGAAATGTGACATAACCACGGTGACAAAAAAGTAATTTTTCTAGGTCTTGGCTTTCAAATGAGTAGGGATGGGCCTACTTGGTACTGACCGAAAAGCTCCGGTCAGGGGTGGTATCGAAAAACTAAAATTCTTTCGGTGCCAACTTTCGGTTCTTTTTCTCTCCAGACGTCAATCTATGACCCGCAGCGAGTCTAAAAAAGGCAACATGAACGTGTGCGCAGATAATGAGCTGCTTATTATTATTATTATTTTATTTATTTGAACAGGGACAGTGTACAATATACATTAGCCTCAGAAAGGAGAGATGCATTGTACCAGGTTATAGCACTTGTGCTAATTTCCACCTGCAGTCCCTGGGCCTATTGTACATGTTTTTAGTGGTAGGGGAAACCGGAGTACCCGGAGGAAACCTACGCAGACACGGGGAGAACATGCAAACTCCACACAGAAAGGCCCCGTCCAGGTGGGAATCGAACCCGGACCTTCTAGCTGTGAAGCACGAGCGCTAATCGCAAATGTAGCGAAGCAAAACAATAACGTAGTAAACTTTTGTAATAGAGATGGCCGAGCCGCGGTCTGCGGCAAGACTGAGCCAGGACTAAACCAGGACTTACACCGAGCCAAACTAAACCAGTTATTATAAACCAGTTTTAACCAGGACTGAATAAGAAACTTGAGTTTTTAGGCAAATTGAAAAGCAAAACAGAACAGTGACAACAAGAAAGACATCTTTACCTTTAGCGACAGACCCGAGGCTGAGTTTACGAGCTGCTGTTTACAACATTACCAGCAGCTGCAGTGAGGGGAATATCAAAGATTGTTTGTGGAAAAGTGTGAGCGCTCACTCTGTATTAGACATTTTTGGTACAGTTTTTGTAGATTATTAGTGGCAGAGTGAGCGCTCACACAGTATCTTTGACGGGAAAGTGCTTTCAGTTCGTTAAAGCGCAGCAAGAAATGTTTATCCGAAAGAAAACCGTGTCATGATGTGGATCTGTCTCTGCAGCTCAGGAGGTAATAACGTCCTTTATTTATTTTTATCACTAAAAAGTGGAAATTGTGCTCAAAACACGAAGTTACAGGTAACGCTGCTGCGGCCTGTGGAGCTTCTGTTTTGCTGTTTTGGGACTTTTTCCTGAACAACACTTTTTTATACACGTTATTTTAATTTAAAATGACATAGGCACCGAAAAAAGTACCGTTAAGGCACCGGCACCGAAAAGCCGGTATCGTTAAAGTAGTGGTATCGAAAGAAAACAAACGGTACCCATCCCTACAAATGAGGTGTAACATGGCTGTGAACCCTACAGTAGAGAAGCTTTTAGATTTGGGTAAAGCTGAACTGGAGAAAATGCGTTGGTTAAGAGGTTAAGGATTTTACAATAAAGGGTAATTTCAGCGCTTTCTATAAAACATGGCAACCACTTCCAGACCACTTGACTCAGGACTTGGCAGACATGTTTGTACAAAAGAGGTTCATAGGTTCATATTTAGCTTGAACATAATCTATTGTAACGCTGTGCTAGACTGTTTCGTTCTGTGTTTTAATGAAATGTAGGTGAACTGCTGTAAAAGACGTACTTACTTTAAACATAACCAGATAAAATGGAAAATCTAGATTGATCAATATGACCAGCCCATACGTCAGGCGCTCGGGATCCTGAGCTGACACCATTATGGTAGCATTAGCAGAACCCGGCGCACACGGCAATAAACATCAAAGTGTCAATCATTCCAACATACGCTGCTTTGACGCTCTTACTTTAATAAGCAACCTGATGATCCCACTGTCAGGCAGACAGTACTGCAGAGGCTCCAGCGAGAGAGAAAGAGAGGGGGAAAAAGAGCCTCATTCTAGTGCGGAGAAATCAGCTCTGATAAAGTCTTCTCGGCGCGGCCCATGTGAGGCGCCTTTTGAAAGAGTGATCAAAGCCTCCAGAACAGAAGCTTAACGCGCGTCTCCAATTCTGCAGCTCACCCACCTCGAACAGCGCGTATCAGAGCAACTGTAATGCCTCCATCACCTGCACAAGCACCTATCATTTAGAGGCGACGCTTTGTCCCTCCGCTGCCCGCTGAGCAGTAAAGCTAATCCAAGTGCGTGTGGGGATCAGTCAGAGCTTTATCCTGACCTTGGAAGAAAAAGGCTTTTGATATTGACGACAAGTAAAAAGATCACAAATGGGACTTGTTTGAATAGTAAATTATAGCTAATTTTGAGCACGTCAGGTGGCCGTTAGACTTTTACAGACGCGGACTGTGTAATGTGCAGTGCCTTTGTGTGATTTTGAGAGCTGTAATGTGATGTAATATGTTTTTTGACCTTCTGGCTGAGCCAAGGTTATACTCTCTAAAGATTTCCTCACATGAAAGCCTAACTAAAATGCTCCAGATTTTTGTCTCATGTGGACTCTATAAAGGTGCATTCAATGGGGAGAGCTGTGACCAGAAAAGTAAGTGTAAGTCCAAACCTACTCAAAGTCAGCATAAATTGTCTTAATTCAAGGACATTTGAAGCAATTTATCTACGATAAGGTGGCATTTTTTCATAATGTTTCAAAACCAGGGGTGTCCAAACTTTTTTCACTGAGGGCCGCATATTGACATGTAATAATAATAATAATGCATTGGTTTTATACAGCGCTTTTCTGGACACTCAAAAACGCTTTACATTGCATTATTCATTCACTCCATACTTGGTGGTGGTAAGCTACTATTGTAGCCACAGCTGCCCTGGGGTAGATTGACGGAAGCGAGGAAACCAGTCTGCGCCATCGGCACCCTCGAACCACCACCAACCACTCACTCACTCACTACAGTCGCTAGGCTTCCTGGTGTTTCCAAACAGTCTCCCATCCAAGTACCGACCAGGCCCTTCCATGCTTAGCTTCCAAGGTCTGACGGGATCGGGTATAGCAAAGGCGGTATGGCCACGTATACAGTATGTATGTATACAGCATGTATGTATACAGCATGTATGTATACAGCATGTATGTATACAGTATGTATGTATACAGCATGTATGTATACAGCATGTATGTATACAGCATGTATGTATACAGCATGTATGTATACAGTATGTATGTATACAGCATGTATGTATACAGCATGTATGTATACAGCATGTATGTATACAGTATGTATGTATACAGCATGTATGTATACAGTATGTATGTATACAGTATGTATGTATACAGCATGTATGTATACAGTATGTATGTATACAGCATGTATGTATACAGCATGTATGTATACAGCATGTATGTATACAGCATGTATGTATACAGCATGGAGGGCCACAGATCGGTGGTCAATGCTGTAACATTCAACTGGGTGCATTTAAGAGAGGTTTAAACCGTGCCCCGCTAGCTCTGTCTCACAATAAATGTTACTTTTTGAGGTTTTAATTGTGTAGACTTATTAAGATTGCAGTAAAAAGTCCCATCTCTGTGCCAAAAATTGGTCTGAGGGCCGCATCTGGCCCCTGGGCCGCACTTTGGACATGCCTGTCTTGAACATTATCGAACATCTACACATTTTCTCATGACCGAGCCCTTCTTTAGCCCAAGAATTTATGAGAAAAGTATCTTGTATTTAGTTTCATGCAAATTCCAATTACGCAATTCACAACAAAAGTAGCATTTTATTCAATATTTCACATTGATTCACTCGGATTTTGGCAACCAATGAGAACAGCTGGTTGTGTCGCTCACAACTCCTCAAGAATGGTGCCAAGTGCGCCTCATAGTTAGGAGCCGGGCAAAGAAGCCTGTTTGGTTCTCTTGCCGACCCTTGGGAAAGTGAACAGCCCAGCACTTATGCCGACTATAATGCAAACACATGGCTGTGAAGTGCTAAGTACAGGCCCTTTATAGCCACACATTGTGTTCGCACGTCTCAGTTCTCCACGCAGCATCTGCCGTGCAGCGTATCAGCCTCGGTGAACTGCTCTCAGCATCAGCCGCAGCTCCACTAGTCTTCGATGAGTTTTAATTATTCACAAGTACGCTTCATTGAACAGAACTGGGGCAGGCGGAGGCGCAGGGAGAAGGTAGATTACAACTCCGCATGCGCCCTCCCTCCGTCTCGCTCCCTTCCTCTCGCTGCACCATCTGGCAACCTGCTGGCACCGGCTCTAATAAGTCCCTGTTACACGTTCATACACAAGTCAACCAAAGTGCTCCCTGATCAAAAGAGATGGCGCCCGAGTGACAGAGGTGTGGCTCCGGCGCATGAATACACAATGAATATGCAGCAGATCCATCAAGCGCCAGTCATTTCTGCCATCAAAAGGATGCGCGTGCACGCCATGTAAGGCAGACATATTCAGGCGCTCTCGCTGAGCCAAACTCTCATTGGGAAAAAAACTCAATTCTCTTCCATTTTACTTCCTTACAGCGATCATACAAATCACCTGCTGAATCACATCTTGACACTGCCACTTCTTTCCTCCGTTCATACTAAGACTGCAAGATGGATCACAATTTGTATTAAGGCAGATTATGATGATATTATTGCAATACAAAGCTAGAGCAATTTGTTTCCTGGTCAAACGGTGTCAAAATCAAGATTTAAGAGTAATTAAGAACCAAAACAAGGTGAAATTAGAAGTTAGGAAGATTATGGCAACTGCATTTGTCTCTGTGTTCCATATTGTTTTACTGGATACTTTTGTACATCTTTGCTGTGTTTTTGTGGAGGTTCAGTGGATTTTTTTTTACAGCAGAGTCCGTACTAGCCATGGTACATCTTTTTTTAAAGTAAAAAAACAGCTAGCTTATGAGCTAAAGACCTTCGAGACCTACAGATTTCTTCTTTTGAAACACTGAAGAGGCACCAAGAGCCTCATACCGGCAGCACAGTGGAGGCGTCAGGAAAGGAACAAACAAGGACAAGATGGTGAAAGACCGTTGTGGGAGCTGCACTGGAGGAAGAGGAAGGAGGAGGAGATGAACAGTGCAGGACACCACGCTCTGAAATAGGGACAAACCCAGGAGGCGCTGCACCGTTACAAAGGAGCACTGAAGACTGCCAGCCAGGTTCCCTCCAGGTTTTCCGGTTTCCCCGACCTCCAAAAACATGCTGGTCAGGTTGGCCCACAACGGCGCCGTGCTCAGTCGCAGCAGCTCAGGACTAACACCTGGACGCAATTTGACAAATAAAGAATTTACTAACTTTTTTCCGCCAGTCCTCTGTAAGAACAAAACAATAACCCATATCCAGCTTCCAAGGGGCCTTACAAGAGCTAACTTTATTAAGATCTTTACAAACTCATTTACAAATGAGTTTGGTTCTTCATATTTCAGTTTTCTCTCAAATGTTAATGGTACTCGACGTGTTCAATCTGTCCACTGTGGTTGGGTAAGTACAGTGTTGGGTCATTTTCCAAAGTGGTGCAAAGTGTAAAATCCTATTGTTGATGGCAATGGGTGGTGACTGGTCAGTACTTCTAGCTACTCGCTTTTGTCCAGAGAAAATCCCCTGAAACAGAAACTCATTGAATGCTACTTATTTGATTACAGAGAACCCAGCGGGAAAATGACAGTTTTACCGTCCTTTGCACAACGTGAAAATCTAATATATGGTCGGGTCAGCGTTTATCTTTGGCCTTTATTTATTCTTACTCCAAAAACATTGCATCAGATATATTTAGCGGCTTCTCATCGCAGACTTTCACGCTTGTACAGGGGCTGGTCCATTCTTGCAAACTAATCACAATTGTGAATGGATGCATTAGTCAAATCACAGAGACTGCAGTTACTGTTTCTATAACATCTTCTGCAAACCACAACATATGTTATTATGTGCTGTTATCTATTCATGCTGAAGGCCAGACTTCTACAACTCGGCTCAACTTAATATACAGTGCTTAAGTTATACAACTAATAGTGCACGGTGTTGAGTAACTGAATTAGGGATGGCGAAAAACGAAAAATGTTCTTGACCGACCACGCCTGCAATTTTGCAACTAACTGTCGCATCTCTCTGCCGCTCTGCCTCCCGCTCACACACACTGCCCTCACCCCCCTTACAGTCACGTCACTTTCTTTAAATACCCAGCAGCGGTCTTTCCTCCATGGATTCAGGGATAAAATACAACCTTGAAAAAGGCTATGAGAGCTCGGTTTATGCCAATCATTGTTGCTTCAGCCACCAGTTCAGCAGCTTCGTAACTCCTGGATGTTGGCTATACGTTGCAAGAAAGCACTTAACACGAATGCGCACAAAATCACAAGCTTTTATCTGTCAGACGAAAGCCTGTTGCCAAACCAGGGTGCAGCAGCAGAGAAATGAGACTCGGACACAGTGCGGCTCGGTTCGTTCATCAGGAGGTAAACAATGGCACTGACACATGTTGTAACTACAGCTCATACAACAGCTGCTTGTATCTGAGCGTGTGGGCATTCACGAGTACCCGAGCCGCACTCTGGCCCGCCTCCTTCAAGCGGACTCGGGCAGGGTTTGATTGGTTTTGATTGATCACACTACACAAACGAACCGCACTAAAGGGGCTTCCATCCCTTGGGCGCGGTTTGGACGGACAAGTGTGAGCCCGCCATTAGAGATCGCTTTTTTTTTTTACACCAACAACCGACAGCTTTGACCCGGTCATCAGTTAACATCCCTAAACTGAATACATGTATTTATACTAATGTTGGGTAACAACTGTATTCAGGTACAGTTAATCTTTCATTTGAGCGTATTTCGAATACAGTTACTTTGTTAAAATCAAAGGAATACATCGTGGTACTCAATCATTACATTCCAAGTTTGTGGTAAATAAGTTCATAACAAGTGTAGCCTAAACATCATCTTAATCATCTCAATCATCAATCACCACTTTTATGCATGAACTAATATAATTATGTAATATTTAGTCTGTACTCTGGGGACTTCCAGCAAACAAGATCCAGGGGCCTCCACGGCTCATACTCGGTAAGGGGATATTAAGATCTTAAGTATACGTTTAGAAGTGCATACGTGTTTCAAATGTATAAAAGAAACTGAACTAAATCTAATCACAATTGCAATTAAAGCCAGACAAATCGCAATACTTTTCTAAAATCATTGCAGCCACGACGTTGACAGTTACAACAAAATACGGCAACTCCTTCAGAAGTACTTTAATTCTCTCGAGTTGAGTCCTAGTTTTTTTGACGAGTGAACCTGAACAGTCACTTGCTTTATGCACTATTAAACATCTGAATTATAAATGCAAAACAGGGAAAAAGAAGCTCTGAATGACAGCTACACTACCTTTGGTGCCTTTCCCTTTCTCTTGATCTTTACTGATAGCTCAGCCGAGCCCCAGATCTGCCATAATGCAGACATCCACAGCCAGGAATCATAAGTGAAGCCAAAATCAATAGTGGAAACCGCCTCAATTTATTTCCTACACCGTGAAAAGAAACACAATTACATAATGGCTTTTAAAATAATAGTCAGCGGGTGGACTCCGGGGCCGCGAGAGTAGAAGCGACTTCGACTTCGAACGGTCGCAATTAGCAAATCGCTAAGGCAGCAATTGTTTCACTGACGTCCTCTGCGGGTTGGGCTGGGGACCGTTAAACGCTACCAGTATGGTGCCGGGAAAAACGTTTAAGTACGAAAGCAGGAACCAAAAAAAATCTATATATCTTTCGATTCAAGTTTTGATGCTGTTGGTCGTGGGACAGTATTAAAGGAACAGGCCACGTTTTTTCCCACACTGAAATATGTTCTTACCTGGGCTTAGACGAGTTGATGCGTACCTGTCTGGTCTTTACGCATGCGCTCAGTCACGCAAAAAGACCAAAGATGTTGTTAGCATTCAGCCTCTCCTCCTCTCCTCTATGGGCCAACGGGGGTGAAGTTAGAAGCGACCGAGCTCTTCCACGTTTCCCCTATTTAAATATGGTTACGTGAGTAGTGAGTAGTACCGCTGTACTACCGTGGCGGCACGGTAGTACAGCGGTTAGCGCTTGTGCTTCACAGCTAGAAGGTCCCGGGTTCGATTCCCACCTGGACGGGGCCTTTCTGTGTGGAGTTTGCATGTTCTCCCCGTGTCTGCGTAGGTTTCCTCCGGGTACTCCGGTTTCCCCTACCACCAAAAACATGTACAATAGGCCGGGATGAATGATGTGAGTGAGTGGTTGGTGGTGGTCGGAGGGGCCGATGGCGCAGATTGGCTGCCTCGCTTCCGTCAGTCTACCCCAGGGCAGCTGTGGTTACAATAGTAGCTTACTACCACCAAGTATGGAGTGAATGAATAGTGCAATGTAAAGCGTCTTTGAGTGTCCAGAAAAGCGCTATATAAAACTGATGCATTATTATTATTATTATAGTAGCCTTACAATATAGGACCCCTTTTTATCCGCTTAAAAAACGACATGTTTAATTTTATGCAACTATACTTGGATCGTGTAACTACTCACGTAACCGTATTTAAAGCAGTACTTAAGAAACGTGTTTACCTAAATAAATCCTTTTCGTAGTACCTCTGGGGGTAATACAAGTGTTAATGGGATGATTGGAGGGTCTTTCATCTCCCCCTGGTGTCTCTGGCCAGAAAACCACAATTGCAACTTGACTGCCATCGGGTCGGAGCCACACTAATGGAATCACGAAGAAGAAGCTAACAGGCTAACGGGCAAAGCTAACTGCGGGCTAGCACCACTTTAAACAGTATTTAAAGCCTTCGCCTTTTCTGTCAGCGTAGTATTTACTTTCCAAAACATTTAATACGTTAAAAAATCGTAACTTGCTACGACACCTGCAGTTGCGCTTATGGCCTCTAGGGGCAAGAGTTACTTAGTACTGCTTTAAATAGGGAAAAAGTGGAAGAGCTTGGTCGCTTCTAACTTCACCCCCGTTTGGCCCCATAGAGGAGGGGAGGAGATTCCAACATTTTCTTTCTTTTTGCCTCGACTTGTCTAAGCTAAGGTAAGAACATATCTCAGTATGGAAAAACGGTGGCCTATTCCTTTAATGCTGTCCCACGACCAACTTGAATCTAAAGATATACGTTTTTTTTTGGTTCCTGCTTTTGATACATTTTTTCTATCGCAATAGTACTTAGAAGACTTAGAAGTTACTTGTTTCAGATGAAATAAATAATTTTCTTTCCTAATGTTGTCCCCATCTTTTTTGGTTCCCTATTTTAACATATTTTTTCCTCATTTTTGCCACAATTTCTCCCAATGTCCTCCCATTTTTCCCAAATTATTCCCTGTTTTTCACACATTTCTTGACATGAGATGAACCCGATAATGAACATTTGCAGATCTTCTACGCATTAATGTTCCGTTTCCTGGCTCTAGACGACAAATATTTTAGTATAGGTATCGGAAAAAGTGTCATTCAGGTATTGGTATCGAAAACCAAGTGTCGTTAAAGTACTGGTTTAAAAAATAATGTACCCAACCCTATGTGCGGGGAACTTAATACTCTCTACGGCGCCTTATTGTGTGTAAAAACAGCAAAACTCTTTACTTTAGACCATTACAAACATGAACTGCACACACGATTCCGATTGCGTGACAGAACAAACGCTGTTCACCAATCGTTTATCTCCCCGTAAGAGAAATAAAACAAAACAAAACACGACCTGCGGGTATGAAGAATGTGCTGAGTCCACGCTCCGAGGTGGAACATTTGAAAACACGCCAGCAGCATCAGATTTCGGAGACAGGTACAAGAGAGAATGCCACAGAGTCAAAATCGTCTACAAGAGAAAGATAAACAGCCTGTCGGAAGCTACAAGATTTGATCGGGCAAGACATAGGAACCTTGAGACAGAAACCGACCAGCGACTGGACTCACACAGCATGCAGAGCAGTCGGGGAAAGGGGGGAAGGAGAAAGGATAGAAGAAAAAAGAAAAAAGCCAAGACGTCTTCCTGTCGGGCGCCACTAGGGGTCACTGTGGCTCTATAACCGACGGTCCCAAGCCGTGACGGGGAAAAAAACATGAGTGGGGAAAGATTTAAAAGGCCTATTAGAATGGCTGAATCATAGTAAAGAAGGAGGCATATATTTCAACCTCCGCTTCTCTCCCCCATGCCGGAGCTCCATGCGGCAGCCAGTGACAAGCGCTCGCACGTCCCAGACACTTAGTAACAGGTGAACTCATTAGCAGTAAGCAGTGGTAAATGATTCATCTTTCACCGGGAGGCACTGACTGGAAATAGAACCGGTAAACAGGTTTATTAGGATGCTAGAAAATACGACGCTTCTTATAAATAAAGGGGGACGAGTGGAGAAGATGCGGCGGGGGAACAGTTTGAGCTCCAGGGTAGAGCTGAGGGAGAAAACGACGATTTTAGATTCAATACTATAAAGGCATTGTTTTTCATTTTAGCTTCCATATTTCTGTTATCTAAAGAAAATGAAGCCAGATGTGCACTGCCCTCATTCTGAAGCCATGCAGTCTTCTGAAAACCAAGACGTTTCCTGTTCATTTCAGCTAAAATCCCTTCATAATAACTGTTAGTTTGTTGACTCTGAACCCTAATTTTGTTTTCAAAGACAGATGTAACTGATTGAACTGTTATAATATATGGGGTAATTATGGGTAAGCATACTAATGGCTCCTGTGACTCCAGTGACAAATTATCCACATCACAATTACTATGAACGCATCTTTGCTATGCCAAGAAAGCTTAATAAGTAAGTGCTTTATTGTCATTGTACAAGTGTACAACGTTTCTAGCTATGTCCGAGCATCTTGCCATCCTATTAAGCACACATTCACTTTAGCATTACAGTACACAGCAGTACCTCACCAAGTAAATATATTTAGCTTCCTGAGGACCACAAAATCTCAATCTAGGTCAACAGCAGGACTAAGGTCTAAACTAGGACTAAAAAGTAGTCGATTCTAAATGAAGGTAAATCCAAGAACATCAGAGTTAGCCTGGGTACGTACCGCAGTTTGAGGAACACTGGTGTGCGATAAATGATGGCAAAAGAAGTGAGCGCTTTCTGCTGATGACTCTGTCTACTCAGCGACCTACTCAAACTTATTGCCTCCTCCACCCTCGGCACTAATCGATGCAAAACGCTGATATGGATTGCGGGTCACGGCGAGACTCACCCGCCCCGAGTTGTTGCCAGAGCGCCGCGGAGCCGGGCAGGGGAGACGAGGCGGCCGACTTGACCCCGGTGGAGGCGGTGGTGGAGGAGATGGACGGCAGGAGGCCCGGCTGCGCCTGCTGCGGGCCACTGCCCTTGGCACCGGCGCCTCCTCCGGCCCTCTGCCCTCCCGGTCCGCCCGGGCCGGGCTCCGAGGTGGCCCTCCCGCCTGCTCCGCCGCTAGGTACTCCCCCTCCGCCCGCTCCCAGCCCCGCGTTGGAATTCCGGAGGGGCCAGCGGTTCTGGATGTGGGACACGGCTTCCTCGGCGACCATGGCGTCGGCGCGGGTGATTCGGAGCGTGGCGTGCACGGTAAATTCCTGAGTCTCGTCGGCCCACAGGTCGGACACGCGGCACTCGTAGATCCCCTCGTCCTCCTTCTTCACTTTGGACAAGCTCAGGCGGTGCGAGATGGCGTTGCCCTGGACGCGCACCGTCTGCAGAAAAGCACAGCGTCAAGTTAGCGCCAAGAACCGCTAAACTGATGACATAACGCTGTTAAAAAAAAAAATAAAACGCCAAAACATTCAGTAATAGGCTAGCAGTGCTTAATGGAAATTGGAGGCAGGAACAATTATGGTCTTTTTTTTTTTTTTTTTATCCGAGGAGGTTTTGGTGAGGTTCGATCAATATAGCGAGATAATGGACCGTATCTCAAACGTAATTGATCCGTTCTGACATTTGTGGATTGACTTTGGGATGATTTGAACAAAATGAGCGCGCAATGGTTACACAAATACAGACTCCTGGCCCCTTCTGAGACAGTGAGTCAGCACTTTTAGATTCTGAACCCAACCATCAGTAACAGGGCCATCGGAGTAAGCGTTTTTAAAAGGAGGCGTCAATGGATGTCATCATTGAAATTTCCCATTGTCTTTAACAGAATCACGCTCCTCAAGATACCTAAAGCACTTTCACTCACTCAACTACATACTTGCAGGTGTCCAGCTACAATTGTGGCCACAGCTGCCCTGGGATGACGGAAATCTAGTTTAAACAATATCCTGATGCCAATCTTTATCAGCCGTGCAACAAAAGAAACCAATATATTCCTTAATTAGATGTCCCAAACGGCATCAATAACCATGAAATCGCAATGTGTCCTCTCTCAGTAAAACTTATAATTGACACTGTTACATTTCTACATGGAAGATTTCCAATTAGTATTCCACTAGAAGAATTGTAGCTAAAAATAGCCTGTGTTCGTCTGTCTCTGCTCGAACACATTGTGTGAGAGTTTGTTCGCCTCGACAAGTATTTTCCAGCGCAGGAGTGAGCCGTGGTTTGCGTTAAGCCCCAAACACTGCTCTGGAAATCCTGAGGCATATTTGTATAAATGATAGTATAAGAGACTAGCGACAGCAGCAGTAGAACAAGCAGACAAAAGGCAATGGCTACGCTTAAAAACCCTTTTATGATTAACAAGAGTTTACAAACAACTATTCCAACTATTTGCTTTATCATAATATTGCTTAATTAAACGCTAAAGTTGTTAAGTTAGCCCTGGCAGATTTTTATCAGAATTGTATTCAAAGCTAGTTCAGTGCGAATCCATTTGTACAAGCCCCTCAATGCGAAATGAATAGGGCTTAGGCTAATACTTGTGTACAGAATAGTAGGTTGGCCATTTTACTGTCACATATGTCAACACCTCTGTGGACCTCTTTTAGTATTCAAAGCAATGGCCCCTTTTGCAGAAGTGCATCATTTAGTCCCCGTGGTTCTGCTGGCTGTTTGTTTCTCCAAACTCACACTGTCTACCGTTGGGAGTAGTTTAGATCAACACGCCTCTCATTTACAAAATGCTGCGTTCCTCTTTGGCTCAACTATAGCTCGCTGAGTGCAGGCAAATACAAGCTAAGATCAAACACAGATATAACAAATAAGAGGTCTCTTGAATAATGCATGGTGAACACATCGAAACGAATGAAGTGAGATGAGATGCCCACCACAGTCTGGCATGCTGTGTGAAGGTCACGATCATGTTTTATGACTAAAGGCAGAGGTTCTGGCATCAAAACGCATGGGCTGCCGACCCAGTATTAGCCGCTCAGCAGGCCGGCACATTAGTTCACGCAGCCTCCATTTCCTCTAATAAGGGCGCCCTTTATCGGCTTAAACGCAACATATTATCAGAGCAAAACCTGTCAAAACATGTTTAACAATGGCACCGCTGTAAAGGCCCAGCAAGAGAAATATCAGGCCCATAGTCTCCTCAGATGACTTTCCTCTCTTTTATCCAATGCAGGTCGCTCATGGGAAATTTAGCTTTGTGTTGTTTTATTCATGCAGGTTTGAGTGATCCTTCATATTCAGCCATGAAGTGGTGCTTTGTTTATAAACTCCAGACAGCTTCAACAGACACATTTTGACCACCACTTTGAATAATTTCTCGCTAGCTCGCAGCTATTGGTGGTAGCTTTAGTTAAACTACTCCAGCCCTTTCCGTGCCAGCAGAGGATGGTCCAGGCGTCGTGTATGCTCATAAAATAGGCTTGAATTAAACTTACCTGTCTTCCATACATAAACATGATTTCGTGAGTTATAAAATACGAAATGTCGACGGTGAAGCGCCTACAAGTATTTTAAAAAGCCTGAATAATGCGCCGTGTAGGACCTTTCAGAACGGGGTGTTAAACTTCACTGTCAGGGCGAAATTGCGCCGCTATTCCATGGCGATGAGGAAAACAAATAGTCTAGGCAAATTCCGCGATACCTAGAGAGCAAGCTTTACAGAACGCGCTGAGATGATGAAAGCCCGCTCTATCTCCGGCGCAGATAACATCCCACCTTCTGATAGCGTGCGAGCATCAGAGAGGGAGAGAGCGAGAGATATTCCGAATGAAAGATTTTTGTTGTTTTAAACTCGAGGAATCTACTACGCTCGGTGTAAAGGCAAAAGATGTGAGGCGCAAACAAGAAAGGGAGCACTTACGCTTATTTTCGTGGCCTCCCTCGGAACAATCTGTGAAAAAAGAGGGTAAACAGTTTTAAATGGCACAGATGCAACAAGATATGAGCCGTTATATAACCCCGGCAACGAGACGTGCTCCCCACACACACACACACACACTCTCTCTCCGTCAGTCAGAGAGGCAGACAGCAGCAGAGAGATGGCAGCATACATTCTCTCAAAGGCACCATTGATAACCCCCCCTACCCCCCCCCCCCCCCCCCACACACACACGTACACACTCACCGCCCCGCTCTTCCCCACTGCATGTTTTAATGTGCTTAAACCCGCAGAGGAAACGCCGCTGTTGTGATTGTCTCCGACTCTCGCAATGACTGAGACAGAGGAGGTGGGGGTGGGGAGGGAGGGGGAGTAAAAAAAAAAAAAAGAAAGAGAGAACTCGGCGGTTGATTTGTCATGCTGGAGGGAAAACTAATTCCCAGCGCGTCCTGCCACAATATCCTATCATGGCGGTGTTAGGCGGGGGGACCTGAGAGGAATGTAATGGTGTTGATAACCAACCAACAAGTGGCCCGCTCTGCATTGGCGGCGGCGCGCGCCTCGGCTGCTGATTGTAACGACAAACAAAAACCACGAGGCAAGGTCAGGCGCACGGCGGCGGGGGCGCGATGACGAGCCGATAAGCGAACCGACGGCTGCCAAATGTCTGCGCGTGTGTGCGGAAGTGATTATTGGCTGTGATCACTGCGCAACAGGTCCTTCTTTACGGACTAGTGACTATGACTAGTAAGAACACAGAAACTATAATCCTTTAAGGGAAATCTTTACGTTTGTTTTTGGGCTCTGTATTTATTGACTGGGCCATTTATTTGCACTGGATACTTTTGATTGAACTCCAAATCCCAGTAAATGGTCTTTCACTTTGTTATTTATCGCGATATATTAGTTAAAATACGTTATAACTCAATACTGAGCAGGAACACTGACTCGCTACAGTGAAAATGTAGTTCGTGTGATATTGCGACAGGTCTTTCACAAGTGGTATCCTCTGTGTTAAAAACTCAAAAACAGGAGTCATCCTAATCCAGTATTTTTTAATCTCACAGTGGTGCAGTCGTTTAGGTGAGAAACCAGGGGGGTAGGTATCTGCCAGAGCACAGAATGATGTTGTGTCTTTGGGCAAGGCGCTGACAGGTGGGGGGTGGGTGGGGATTAGAGCAGATTAAAGTTTTTCCATTCCATTATGTGGGCCTGAACGTTTTAAGCAAGTCCTCGTAGTGTTTGTCATCAGCGCGTTCAGAGAGTGGGCTGTTTGAGAGCTTGGATTTCGGTGGAATTTTTTAATAACTTTGTGTTTGTTTGTACTTGGACTCTTGTTAAAATAGCTCCGTGAGTCACACAGTCAGTTTTTCAGCTTCTTCTATGAAAAAAAATGTATTCTTTGTGCCCAAGACTTGCCTGAGGGTCATTTGGATTTTTTTTTTTTAACATAACATCCATGCTGGTTGCCCAGTGTGTTTTGAGCAAAGCAACTCTCGACTAGTTTTCATATTTTTTTCTCCTTTGATATATTTGTGTCATTATTTAATCGCTGCATAATTACTTATATTCTCAAATCTGTTATTGAAGCTTTCAAATGGTTGAGAAATAACATTTTACATGACGTCATGGGAAGTGTCAGATATAGGGCTGGGTACCGCTACTTATTTATTTTTCCCGATACCGGTGCTTTAACAATACTTGGTTTACGATACCGGTACCTGAATGATACTTTTTCCGATACCTATAGTACTACTACATTTGAAAGAACAATAAAGTTCATGCACCTGGACAAATTCCTTGTTCACAAACCTTGGCAATAAACCCATTCTGATTCTGATTCTGATTATTCCATAAAATACTTTCTTTCTTTTAAATCTGTATGGTTTATCTGAGCTTCCTTTAATGGTGTCCCAGGACCCAACAGACTTCAACACTTGGGCTCTAATGTTTTTCTGTACCTGCTTTCAGTACTTTTATCTTTCCAATACCAGCAGTACCTGTGTTTTCTCCAGCACTGTTATGTTCTCAGCGTCTGATTGAAGTCGCCTACTATGTTCTTCTGCACTGGGGCTGCATTTTGATGTGTGTGGCGGATTTCATGTCTTTTGCATCTCTGCCCGTGTGTTTTCTCGCATAATGCCTCGTGTGTTTGATGCATATTTTATAACCCGTGTCCAGGTGCGTTCCCCCAACCGTGGAATATGTTATTTCAGAATCAAAGGTGCTATAGGATGAAATCTATATGCATGGAATAATGTCGCACGTCCAAGAGCTTAGCACCACTGCGATGTCCGTGGCCAAATGTGAGCAGTGGACCGATTTCGTCGCTGCAGTTTTCTTTTTTTTACAAAAGGTGTGATATTTTTCACAAACTGATTTTCTCTCCCGTCCGTGCGACTAATCACATGCCCCTCGGTAAAGCCTCGCTCGCTTCACAAGTACAAACGTGTTCATCTATTTTTCATGGAGCGATCATTAACACACACAATCATCTAAAAGGTCAGTCATGTTTGATGTAACAAGTCCCGAGTCGACACAGGGGGGGGGGGACGGAGTGTCAAAATGAAAAAAAAAAATAATAATAATTAAAAAATCAATCTGTAAATTCACACTTTTTCTGTGTTTTCTCTGGAGGTGGACCGGCCTTGCGGGTAAATAGGGAGGCGGGGAAGAGGGGGGGGGGGGTTTACCTCGGCTCTGCTGGCCGGCGAACTGATCTGCAGCTCCTCGGGCAGCAGCAGCTCCTCCTCGGGGTGCTCCTCCTTTAGGTACCACCACTGGATCTCCAGAGCCATGGGTGCCGCGCCGACAGCCTTGAAGGCGCAGGGCATCTCCACGTCCTCGCCCTCCCCCACGCTCACATCTTTAGGGACCTCCGTAAATGCGGCTTCAGTGCATATGTATGAGAGATAGAGAGGAGGAGGAGGAGGAGGAGGAGGAGGGGGGGGGGGGAGAGGGAGAGAGGAGGAAGGGACAGAGAGAGAGAGAGAGAGAGAGAGAGAGACAGGGATGAGGCAATGTGAAACTGTTGCTTTGGATCAGTCTGCAGTTGACAGAAAATGCTGCCTCCTTTTTTTTATTTTTTTTTTCGTCTTTTCTTTTACCTTCCCAACCCCATCTGAAATACTTATGCGCTAAAGCGATTCCAATACAACACGTGTGACCTGTAACCACTGTTTTTATGACCTTCAGGCGTTATGAAAAAAAAAATAAAATAAAAAATAAAAAAACGCCACGCATTTAAAGAGTAGCTCTCGTGCCCTCGCTGAATTAAACACTTACCATGTGCACAGATGAGAAAAGGTGAGTGGAGGATGAAGTACAGGAGGCTGTAGAGTCCGGTTTTACCCATGTCACAGTATGGCTCGTCACACGCAGCTCGGACATCAGACGGTCATTTGACCTGAATGTGGGGCAAATAACTCCAAATTCGGGCGACGGGGAGAAGCACGATCCACAAGTAAAGCCATCAACCGGGCAACATGTACAATCCGTGCGCGCGCGCTAGCATGTTTTACAGACCACGGAGGAGGAGGGGAGGGGGGGAAAAAAGAAGAAGAAGAATGAAGACAAGTCAAAGAAGTGATTTTAATCCAAGTCAAAAGTCGTCTCCCTTTATTCCCGCGCTGTTTCCGACGCAAACTTCGTCGTTAGCCCGTTTTTTTACCCCCGTTGTCGAAGCAGGAGAGCAGTGCTGGGCTTCGCTCCAAAACCCCATCACATAAGCGTTTCCTCTGGTGGGCAAAAAAAAAAAAAAAAAGAAAGGATAACAAAAAAAAGAGAAAAGAAACGAAAGCAGCGACGAGCCCCTCACGCGCAGCAGCGGCACACGAGAAAAAAAAAACACAGCAGCAGCAGCAGCAGCGACGGGCGCCACAGCGAACCGACTCACCGACCGCTAAACAACTTCTAGCCGCGACTCGACAACTGCCTGGCCGCCGCTCGCTGGGAGGAAAACCCTGCTGGAGCTTTTTCTTCTTTCTCTCTCTTTTTTTTCTTTTTCTTTTTTTTTTGTGTGTGTGTGTGCGCGCGTGCGTGTCTCCCCCGTGTCGTTCGCTACTGCTGCGTTTATTCCGTCTTCCACTCGTCTGGCTGCTGTCACCGACACGGAGCCTTCCCGCCGTTTGATGTGCGTCGCGAGCGAGGAGGCGCGCGCGAGCAGCAGAGGTCCCTCGCGAGTTCTTCAACCCCCCCCCCCCTTCCTCCTCTCTCCCTCTCTCTCGCTCTCTCTCCCCGCGCGCTTCTATCTCTCCTGTGGATATGTGCTAATGCTGCAGAGTGAGGGCTGAGAGATGGATTTTTTTTTTTTTTATCATACCAGTGCGGCCATTATAGAAGAAACATTCATACTGAGTGTAAATATTTGCCCAAGCGTGTTGCTTACGGGAAACTACTGGTAAAAAGTCTCGGCGCACTTCGCCTATATAGGCAATAGGGGTTGGCAACACTATCTCGTGAGGAAAATGCGACTCTTAAGCCTCTAATGCGGCTCTTTTGTTTTGTTTTATCTTTTAGCTACATAGACTGTGGTGATGGACTAACAGTGCAGCTACGCTTTGTCCCCGCTGATGAAGGACTTCAAGGCTGAAAAGCAGTTTAACTTCACCCTACCTTTGTTTTTATATCTTTCGAACAGTGCACCCGTATTTAGAATTAGGGCGAAAATACATTTAAAAAAACAACAACATAAGGAAAACTGTGGACAATGTTGTTAAAGCTGGAGAACCTGACTTTTGGCCGTTGTAGAGTAAATGTATTTTTGCCAACACGGTATGTTACGATGTCTCCGGCTAGACTTTCATTGAGCGATGGAAGATAAGTAGGTCTAAATTCGTGCCATTTATTTTGCCTCACTTTGCCACCGTCTAAAGCTGCGCACGGACGCAGTTAATATGCTTGAACAAGTCGGATGTGCATATGAGGGTCTGTGAGCGCTAGAAACGAGTTTGGGCCGGTCCTAAAAATGTCACAGTTTTGAACGGGAAAAACAGGTACTCCAGCTTTAAGACAAAGACGTGGGAGTAAAGGATTGTCCCACATTCAATAAAGATTTCCTGTTTCACTTTTAATGTTGTCTTTGCCTCTGGACTGGTAGATCTATATTGTGTTGTTTTGTTGTGCTCTAATGATACTCCGAATTTTGAAAAGCTGGTAGGAGTTGGAGTCTGACTATCCCCCGATCCCTCTGTATAGGCTACACCAAGTACAATGTATAGGCCTATATTAGCAATAGGCCAATGCCATGTCCCTATGATTGCGCTGCCACTGTTCTCATCTTGTTTATGCACGCCCGGATGGTGATTAGCGAGCGCAGTCTCAAACGGAATTAGCCTATCGTCTCTAAATGAATATATCACACGATCAACTGTACCACACGACGATTAAGTGTATTTGCCGACTCATCCACTGCGTCATTTTTCACCTCAAAGTTGGTGGTGGTCATTTGGAGATATCACATGGACAAAGAAACATCATGAGGTTAGAAAATAAATGTCAAATCACGAAGAAGTATCGTCCAGTTTTCCACGGTTACTTCCAAGGACACTATGGAGCCCCTCGTATAGCTGTGGCCGTCTGTGATCTTTGTGTCCTCTCGCGCTCCATGTCAGCAGTGCAGCGCGCACTTCAAATGGAAGGCATCGCCACAGAGGATAGTGCCTCAGAGATTCCCCGAGGCTTAATTCTGATTAAAGCCCGTCGGGATCAAGCGGCGCGGGATGAAAAGCGTTTAGTGCGGAGTGGAGAGGTGTCCTGCTTTATGGCCTGCTTCATTTGGCTGTGATGTGACTGCTCATGTGAGCGTGTCAAACACCTTCACCGGCGTCACTGTCAGGAAAGCAAAGCAGCAAAAATAATCAAAGACTTGTGATACAAGTCAAGGGCAACACGGGAGCCAAACGCCTATGTCCGTATATACTGATCTATACGGGTTGTAAAGTATGTATGATCAAACCGGGCAGCTTCAATTGTTATACAGTATGTCCATATAACATTTCTATATGTGTTCGAAAGATTGAGGGTTAAGGCGAGACACTCAATAGGAGAAAAAATACATTTATGGATATCAATTTGAAACTTTTGCTGATATGAGAAAAAAATTATTGCAAGTTTTCTGTCATTTTATATTTTCTTTTATACTTTCAGCAACAAAATCAAAATAATGTCTAGACCAGGATTCACCTTTCTGGTTTTATTTTGTTGATATATTAGTAACAGAGATTTTTAGGATTTAGTTTTTGAATAAGATAATCAAGTGAAAAGAAATCGGACTCTGAAAAAACCAGGCTGGGAATTAGATATAAAAAAATGCCTCTGAAAAAAAAATTCTAAATCTTGTTAAACTCAAGACTGGAAAGTTTGGAGTCCGTAGGTCCTATAGTGGCTATTGAGAAAACCAGCCTTAAAGGAATAGGCCACCGTTTTTACATACTGACATATGTTCTTACCTTACCTTAGACTAGTTGATATGTACCCGTCTGGTCTACAAGTCACGCTGCTTCTATTGACGGAAGTGAGCGGGAGAGAAGTCTTTAGGAGTTAGTGCGCGGACGTAGCGCTCCTCGTATTATTACGCCTCACAATATAGTACCCCTTTTTATCCGCTGAGAAAATCGACATGTTACATTTCTGCGTTACTATACTTTGTAGTGTAACACGTCACGTAACTGTATTTAAATAGGGAAAACGTGGAAGAGTTTGGTAGCTTCTAACGGGAGCTGATTTGGAACCAGACAGTATGTGGAAGAGGCTGCGTTTGTGCTCTGTTTGCATGACAGAGCGCACGGACAAAGACCAGACAGGTACATATCAACTAGTCTAAGGTAAGGTAAGAACATATGTCAGTATGTAAAAACGGTGGCCTATTCCTTTAAAATGTAGTAATGAGTTCGCATCTGCAACACACTTCTCTGCTCCTCTGTGCCAGGTGTCTCGCAGAAGGAAAATACCATATTTAGATTATAGCGTCATCTCGTCACGGGACATGTGGATGTAAAATCTGTCAATATTTGTGAACGAAAACCAGAGGGAAAGCAGGATATCTCCACCTCAACAAAGCACCATAAAATAGGCATTGTACTTTTTTTCTGTATACTCTGACATGAAAACTACTATGTACTTTCACCTGCCTTGTCTCGCCTTAATCCAAAAGACATTTAATTTGTAACCTGATATGTTCCAATATATTCATTTTTTTTCAGTTCAAAGAAAGAGCTGCTGTGGAAAATCCTTTATTTTCAGCAGCAGGCGGCTGTGTTTAGCCGGCGTCTTTACACATTTGGAACGAGCCGAGGGGTCACTTAAGTGGTGCGGTTATTTGGACCACTTCCTTTGCCTAAAAAAGAGCCTCTAAAAGCGTGCTATACTTACCTGACCCATATCGTGGCGCTCTGGCTAAAACACGCCTCAGGATATCTGGAAATGTGCAGTCTACTCTGAGGAGCCCTCCGTCTGCGCTGGGCTAAGTGCGCCGGCGCTGTCCATGGTGCTGAAGTCCCCATTGTAGCGCGTGGCGGCTGAACAGTGCAGAGCAAAAAGTTAAAAGCCAACAGCATTAGAGCCTGGTCAGTGGCTTTCTTTAATGCTCTTCGGGATTTATTCCGATGTTGACTTATCTTTCAAAGCTGCATTGTACACGCGCATGTACGCTTAAGGGATAAGCAGACATTTATGCTCTTTCATCTCCTCATCAGTAAGCCCGCCTTAACCGTGCGGCCACTGCAACATTAGCTATTAGTTTTTAACACTGTATCTCACGCATGCAAAGGTTTGGTTAGATTCCTACGCGGTGGCAGGGGTTCCCAAAGTGGGGGTTGCGAGATTATTTCAAGTTGAAAATTTAAAAAACTAAGTGGTCAAACAGTGGGTATAGTGTAAATTACATGAAATAACGAACTACATATTTCGACCATGTAGATTCTCAGTCATCCAGGTGGTTAATTCAATCTTTTAACATTTACACAAAACAACTGGACACCATAATTTCACTCCCCATCTAGGGACCTTGGTCATGGCTGATTTTTATGACTGTAACGTCCGCTACATATAGCTGTGGGTGGTGTGTCACCAAACTCCGCTTGATGGTTGTGAATGAAGTTGTGAATAAATTAAATATTACACAATACTTATCATTCCAGATTTTTTCATCGTTTTTTTTACCCTTGAAATGAGCTGAAATGCTGATTTTATTGTGGGGTCCCCTGTTGTTCGCATCAAGATTATGGGAACGGGACATCACCAGCTCGTCTCCATGGAGATATTGTTGCTTTGCTTTGACATGAGGTATTCTCTCTCTCTAAAATGTATTTGTAGTGTCTAGTTTTATTACAAAGTTGGTTGTTTAGTTAAACTTTAATCGAAAATGGTGCAGAAGACACAGTACATATCAACATCAACCCTCAATGTTTCGAACAATTATACAAATATATAAATTAGGGCCGGGACTCTGTTAGAATAACTGCGATTAATTCATTACATGCGGTTTAATGCGATTAAATATATTAATCAAAGTGAATCACACTTTACTTTAGCTGCACAGACACTTCTTCAGTTTCCTTTTTCCTGCAAGACGTTGCTCAAGGACGAACACGGCGTAAAACCAAAAAACAATTTTACTGACAAACTTGTTTATTCACACAGTCAAGCCGACATAAACGTATTTAAAAAGATCATTCTCCAAAATAACTGCTTTTGTCTTTGAAGTGTTTGAATTGATCACATCTCCACTTCAAATAAGATAAAATGTAGGAAAATACAAAGAAGCATCTAAAATTAAAACTTTTTTTTTTTACAACCCCTAATTAAATTATGCTTAAATCAGAATGGGTTTTATTGCCATGGTTTGAGAACAGGTTCACCAACTAGGATTTTTTCTCGGTGCAAACGTACGACATAAAACATATAACACAGAGTTAAGATAAAAATAAGCTAAACAACTTTAAACTATAAGGCTATAGGGGCATATATAGCCTTATATATGCCCCTATAGCCTTATATATGCCCCTAGCCATGCAGTCATGCAATTAATTGCGATGACTTGATTACAAAGGCCATAATTAACTCAATAATTTTAATTGAGTCCCACCACTAATATAAATAGACACGTTGGCTTTGGTTTCCATGCTGTGACATCATCTGCATGCCCTCTATGTGTCCCAAATGCATCTTAACTGTGCTAAAATGCTAATAAATAAACAGACAAACAAACGTGACAGCACAGAAAAGGCTATTATCTCTAAGACGAGGTGGTGAGTAACGTTTCGGCCCGAGAACATGGTATGAAGGTTTCCTCATTAAAGACATTCCTGTAATGTTCTATGTTTGAATATAACTTACATATCCAGCCTCCTCGAGCTCTAAACACTTGCACTCGACTGAGCGTCGTTAATTGGTGCTGTTTGTTGCTTCAAAAGCCTTTCACTACTTAGCATTCCTTGCTAATAGCTGGCAACCATTGTTTATAGAGTAGATGCACAGTATTTTAACAGCCCTCAGTCCCCCTCAGTGCCACCACTGAACAAATCCAGGCTTTTGTTGAGTTGTTTGTCTGTTTTTGGAATACCAATGTTCTGGTATCTGAAAAGAATTGGACAAAATCTTGAATAAAGCTTAAGATTTCTTTACAAAGAAGAATTGTTTTGGATAATAGTTTCGGCAATTTTGTGGGTATAATGAATATATATTTTTCAATATGTCCTGCTCCGGCCAGTCATTAATATAACTTAACTTAACTTTACAACATTTGAATATGAACTTCAGTATAAATGGTTGCTGAATTAAAGCCAAACATGGATTTTTCTCACAGTGGTCAATGTTGAGATGTTCAGCTAGTTCTCTACATCTTAGTTTGAATGTCAGAGTATGAAAAAAGACCAAACTAACCCTTTGTGATGCTTATTTTATGAATTTCTTTCCACTAGTGAGACGGAAGATTTCCAAGAAATCAGTACAACATTGCGGCGCTCCCTCGTCTTTCCCACGCTTATTGATTCACAAATAATAACATGTTTGGTATCGACGTGTAGGAAGAAATCTGACCGAGACGACACAGTAATCCAAAAAAGTAAATGACATGATCGAAATAAATAAAAAATGAAACGAAAGGAAATACAGTTATTTCAATTGTGAGAGACAACAGCGACAAAAAAACAGCAGCAATAAAGAATAGCTGTGCAGGGCATTAAAAAGCATTGAATTGGATTCAAACTGGAATTAAATCTAAATTTCTTGGAAGATTAGGTTATTGCTCAACAACTGAAACAAAAATAGTAAAATTCTGGTTTAAATCCTATCAGCTTCAGTTTTGGCTGAAATTGTTGCCCCGTTTTGTACAATTCTCTTCCTTCTGTTTGATAAAAAGGTTTGCAGATCTTAAGAAATGGAGTCAATATTTATTGACTAGGTTCAGGAGCAGGACACACACAGAGACTTGCTTTTGTCTCTGGACATTTAGATTACTGTAACGGCCTGTTCACTGGCCTTTCTAAACAAGCTGTTAGACAACTGCAGAACATCCAAAATGCTGCGGCTGGAGTCCTGACCAAAACCAGGAAATACGACCACATTAGTCCAGTGCTCCGGTTTCTGCACTGGGTTCCTGTTGCTCAGAGAATAGAGTTTAAAACAGCTCTGCTTGTGTATAAGTCCCTTCATTGTCAAGCACCAAACTACATCTCTGACATACAGCTGTATGAACCATCTCGGGCCCTGAGATCCTCAGGGAGGGGTCTCCTGGTGGTTCCTACAGTCACCACTAAACACGGTGAGGCTGCGTTTCAGGTTCATGCAGCAAAAGTATTTTTAAGTCCAGGCTGAAAGGACACATTTTTACTGCTGCCTATGGAGATTGATTGTATTTTAATGAATTTTAGTATATACTTATACATATTTGTAAAATTGTAATTGTATCAATTGATTTGTTTTATTGATTTCTGATTGTGTTTTTAATGTTTTTATTATGTTTGGTGTGAGGCACATTGAGTTGTCATGTACATGCAATGTGCCATACAAATAAACTTGCCTTGCGTAAGATATGAATTTATTCCACTCACCATGGCATCTGAGTAGGCCAAATCCACCTGCATCTCCCTGTGCAACAATGGAGCCTTGAGCCGGCCCCTTCTCCTTCCGGCTCCACCAGCCCTCTCTTCCTGATAATACGTCACCGGTGGTCCTCTCTTCCGACTAGTCAATGTCCGCACCGGTGAGGTCTACGACCAGGCCGCTCCTGAAACCTCGTCACGCCGGCCACAGGAGCCGCTCTTCCCGTTAACGCAAACCGGCCTCCACGGCATGTGTACATCGGGTTCGAGAGTCTTCTCACCCCATATTGGAATGGACATGTTTACAACCATTTCTTTCCAGCTCTAGCATTCCGCTTCTGTTTACTCTGCTATGCTATGTCTCAGCTAACTCTGCTTTGCTAACTTATGCTAACTTATGCTAACTCGAGTTATCCGCTCCTGCTAACTTGGTTGTTCCTGCTATCTCTCTCTTTTTTTTTTCTTTTTTTTTTTTGCATTAAAAAACATTAATTGGGGATTACAAGTACATCAAAAAGCATTCGATTTGACTTGCTTCTGCCTGTATAGACCCTGATGTGCAGATGTTAAAAAAACTTGTTGTCTCAAATATACTTTTTCTTTACACCCTTGCAACAGTCTCCACTTCAATAGCTCCTACAGACTCAAAATTTCCAGTCTTGGGGATTTTTTAAATATCTAATTTCTAGTCAGAGTTCTTGCTATAACAGCCTTGGTGTAAAGGCACAACACAACTGCGGGACACAACGCCAGCCGCTGTGTTGTGAGATTATGCGAAACTTTGACTCCGTCACTGAAAACTTTAAACTGTCAACAATCTTTTAAAAGTTGATACTGTCTGGCACGTTAACAAGAGGTGAAAACTTTGTGGTAATTCATTTCTCATTATTCTCTCTACTCTTGGAACACTATATAGAAATGTAGCCTTGTGCTGGACCGTTTAATTAAACATCATTGCACGGGAAATTGAAAGAGGAAAGACAGACTACTGCACATTCAGCTGCAGTAAAAAAAAAAAAAACAGACGACTTTGAAGGGCGACGCACAAAAGGAGCTGGTGAAAAGCAGTGAGAGAAATGTTCATTTTGTACATGAGCACCTGTACATCCAAAAGTTTTGGACTTTAAACTTTAATTAACATAATCTTCAGGGACTGTTTTCACCTCATAATAATGAGACTGATGCAATAATATAATTTCATTATTAAAAACAAATATATACTGTACATAGCCATTACTTTATTTGTATGTAATACGTTCTTAGATTACCCAAATCTCATGACCATAGGTGAGAGTGGGAACTCCCACAAACCCTCGAGCATGAAGGTTATAGAGCTGGTCCGGTGTTCCACGACCAGGACGAAAACCGCATTGTTCCTCCTGGATCGGAGGTTCGACTATCGGCCGGATCCTCCTCTCCAGCACCCTGGAATAGACCTTACCAGGGAGGCTGAGGAGTGTGATCCCTCTGTAATTGGAGCACACCCTCCGATCCCCCTTCTTAAAGAGAGGGACCACCACCCCGGTCTGCCAATCCAGGGGCACTGTCCCCGACCGCCACGCGATGTTGCAGAGACGTGTCAACCAAGACAGTTACTACAACGGCACGGTAGCACAGCGGTTAGCGCTCGTGCTTCACAGCTAGAAGGTCCGGGTTCGATTCCCCCCCCCCCCCCCCCCCCCCCCCCCCCCCGAGTCCCCAGCCTCTGCTTCCTCATCGGAAGACGTAACGTTGGGATTGAGGAGATCCTCGAAGTACTCCTTCCACCGCCCGACCACATCCCCAGTCGAGGTCAGCAGCCCCCCACCCGCACTGTAAACAGTGTTGGTGAAGCACTGCTTCCCCCTCCTGAGGCGCCGGATGGTTTGCCAGAATCTCTTCGAGGCCGACCGATAGTCCTCCTCCATGACCGAAAGTACAAGATTGCGAATACAAACGGCTGAAATTAGTTTCCTTCCCAGGGTGGCTGGGCGCACCCTCCGAGATCGGGTGAGGAGCTCAGTTACCCGGAGGAGCTCGGACTTGCTGCTCCTCCACGTCGAAAGGAGCCAGCTGAGGTGGCTAGGCCATCTGTTCCGGATGCCTCCTGGTCGCCTCCCGAGGGAGGTGCTCCAGGCATGTCCTATTGGGAGGAGGCCTCGTGGAAGGCCCAGGACACGCTGGTGGGACTATGTCTCCGAGCTGGCCTGGGGTCACCTCGGGGTCCCCCCAGAACATCTGGAGGAGGTGTGCGTGGATCGGGAAGTCTGGGCATCTCTACTGAGACTGCTGCCCCCGCGACCCGGCCCCGGATAAAGAGGAAGAAAATGGATGGATGGATGTTCTCAGATTCTCAAAAACGCTGCTTAAGTGCATTCACTTTGTCACCGACCACCTCTGGATCCATTTAACCAAAAGTAATTTTCAAGGAACTTCAACCAATTTACTCGCTGGTTGAAGTGAGGAGGGCTGACGGAGGGTGTCTTGCCCAAGGACACAACGACAGCATACACTGGTCAAAGGTGGAACAATTATCGGTTTATAATACTTGAGCAATGTATTTTACTCCATGCTCATGCTGTAAATAATAATAATAATAATAATAATAATAATAATAATAATAATATAATAA
This sequence comes from Proterorhinus semilunaris, assembly GCA_021464625.1. Classification (NCBI taxonomy): domain Eukaryota; kingdom Metazoa; phylum Chordata; class Actinopteri; order Gobiiformes; family Gobiidae; genus Proterorhinus; species Proterorhinus semilunaris. The sequence goes on from CM038346.1 coordinate 8,248,912, forward strand.
AATCAATAATAGAAACATGCTCATTTCAATAAGGCAATTATCGCCAATCCAGCCTTGAAGAAGTGACATAGTTTGTGGTGTAATGACCGTTTGGCATAAAGTAAATCCAATTGTTTTGATTGGACTCAATATACTCAATTTAAACAAATGGAAGAAATTAAGCGTTGACTGTAATGTTTGTCCGTAATTTGTGCAGCTTTAGTTGAAACTGTAGTGGCAAATCCAAGCTTTCAGTGTGTACGACTTTACAAAATACAGTAGGCCTATGTGTCTGGCTTGAATGAAGTCTAATATACTGTAGTCTACATATCAATAGGTTCTTTGGCGACTTGGCTTCATCTCCTCATTGTCAAACACGCGAGTGCCGTACAGATGAACCTGTGCATCTAATTATCCCATCACGGCTAAGTGCGTTGAGTGAGTCATAGTCTGTCAGTGCGGGCCCTGCCACTAACAGGTCTGCAGCACAACACCACCTAAAGCTATAGTCAGAGCAGACTGCGGCTACTCATGACCCCTGATGGAAGACAGCAGAAGAACAAGGTAAGTTCAGATTAATTAAATGTATAAAACATTCATGGGACTCCATTAAAAGAATGTGTTCCTCTTCAGATAATGGATGGCTGATTCATCCCCCACCGTAGCAGTCAGCACTTTCTTAGTTTGGAGAAATGGACAGGAGCAACAGCGCAGATGCTGTGCAGTGAATAAAGTAATTAAAAGGCTCACAGGTATCATAAAGATTATTGAATTAGCTCTAAACCATATTTGATTGTGTAATACGCACTCATTAACAACATTCTCAGCGTTTTGTAAAAAACATTTTTTGCAAAGCATGAGGCTAGCACCGGGATGACGATTTCCTGTCGCACTGTATTCCTACAAAGATGATTGAACATAAATCAGTATCTAAACAATTACTGATGGATAATCACTGCCAATGCTTTAAAAGCTTTACATTGCATGAAAAAAAGAAAAAGAAAAGGCATCTAAAATCAAGCATATGTAGAAATGTAGAAAGTGTTAGGCGAGGTAGAAAGGGCTGGAGAGCGTCTAGTTGGTGATCCCTGCTGTAGATGCACCGGCTATTTTTCATCTGTAGCCCATGGACAGATGTAAATAGTTTTCCCTAGCGAAAAAACAAACAAAGTCAGTGTTAATAAAATTCAATGTAGACACAAATCATGACAATAAAGGCAGATAAATACATTCCACATCTACAATCAGTGCACACAATAAAAGAGTCAAGATATAACAGTGTTATTAAGAATCAGGAGCCGCAGTAAGTGCACATATACATAGAAAAGAAATGGACCCAAGTTGCAACCCTGTGGAACACCTGTTTTTAAAATACGGGGAGGAGCAATTGATTTTAACAGAATGCAAGTTGTGTTAAGTATGATTTTATACATTTTATTGCTTTCAATGAGAAATTTAATTTGTTGAGCTTTGTGAGCAGTATTATTATATCATTTACAGAGTCAAAGTTTTACTTTAGATCCGGATACACCGCACCGACCACTACCTTTGTCCAATAGTTGCTGGAAGTTTTCAATGAAACTGTATATGATACTGATTGGCCTGTAATTTCAGACCGATGGAAAATTGGCATTTTTATAGATTCTTCAGCTGTTTGGAAGGGAAAGCATACACACCCCTATAATCTCCTCTGCTGTTTTGACCAGGCTGGTGATTTGAGATTTCGATTTTCCCCGTAATTCCAAAACCAGAAGGTAATCCCACTACGCAGAACGACTCTTTGGAGGTAGAGGAAACCATAGTACTGCCTTCCGTTTACTCTGATCCTCTGAAACGGGCAGTGCACCATTTCAGAGGATCAGAGTTGACGGACTCCTGGGTTTGTCCCTGTTTCAGAGCGTGGTGTCCTGCACTGGTCAGATCCCCCTGCTTCTTCCTCCTGCGCAGCTCCCTCTTTTGCTCAACAACATCCTTTCACCATTTTCTGTTCAGAGCTTAGCAGTTTATCTGTTCTATTCTCCAGTGAATGTCCATTCGCCTGAACAATAAAATGCTCGTCTTGCCGGATACCTCCTTCTTTGTCCCTTTTATGTTTCCTGTAGCTCCACTGTGCTGCAGGTGTGGGGGGGCTCTTGATGCCTCTTCAGTGTCTCAGAAGAAGAAATGTGTAGGTCTCAAATGGGTTTAGCTGATAAGCTAGCTGTTTACTTTTAAAAAGCTGCTTTCTTCAGGCCCATTATGGACTCTCTGCAGTTAAAAAAAAAATCCACCGATCCTCACAAAAAACATGGCAAAGACGTACAAAAGTATCCAGTAAAGTAATGTGGAGCACAGAAACCACAAAAAAATAAGCCAAAAAAGGAAGTTGCTGCCTGTTTACACGTCGCCATGACGTCCAACAATATATAATGCCAGCTCTGTCTCACACAAACATATTACTTATTGTGATTGTGCAAAATTAATACATTTGAAATAAAAAGGAAAATTTCTGGCCAATTTAGCTTGAAGCCTGAGGGTCAACACAATTTGGTCTGAGATTTGGACCTCGGGCAAAAGTTAGTGATACAAAGTGAGAATAAAATGTCAATATGGGTGCAGTTGGTGGTTGAGCGGTTAAGGCTAATGCTCAGTTGGCACTGTTTTGTTTGTTTGCTCAATGCCTCCCACACTCTTTCACGGCTTACACCCCGGGGTGTCATGTCAAATAAAGCCTTTGGGTCAAAAATCATTTAAAAATTACAAAATAATAATTCCTAAAATGGAGGCAAAGAATTAAAATGATTGCCCCATTTAGTCATTTGGTGGAGCTACAGCGCAGTGTTTCCCAACATGGGTGTTTAACTGAGAACAGCGTGAGTTGAAGCCAAATAACAAAGTAAACCATGTAAATGCATAAACCAGAATTTAATTTGTTTTGTTTTGCATGATATTATCTATATTATTCATTTATCCTTGCAGTGTTTGCAGGATAATTTGGGGGTCCCGGCATGAAGCGTTTGTGAACCCCTGAAATAGAGAACGACCAGTCATTTTTTGAAAATTCGACTAGACGTATATGCAGCTTTTAAAGAGCAGGTATTATGTTTTTTGCAGGTATTTGGGAATAATCTCAAACACATCTTTATCTGTAATGTGCACTGTGTTGGTTAGAAAATGCAGTATTGATCTAAAACAGCTGAAACAAAATATCAAGTAGTTTCACTTCCTGATTTTCTGGCTGGAAGCCCCTCCCACCCACCCTGTTCTTTCTCCTCTTTCAATAAAGAGGATTTATTTATTATGTTTTAATAGTCTGTGTAGCTCATGTGGCTGTAATGAAACTATGGCAAGTTTTTTTTTAATTTTAATTAAAGGATTACATTTCGCAAGAGATGGGGCGGAGAGGAAAGCATTTCCTGGACATGATTTTTTTTTTTCTTCAGGATGGAAAAGGCCACATGTGCTTATGGAGCTGATTGGTTTGTGCTCACGCCTGAAAGACACCTTTTGTAAATTCCACTATCCTTAAGGGTCAGGTACACGGTTAGTTTGGATTAGTTTAAGCTCACGTTGTCTTGTGGATGTGATGCCAGGGTTAGAGCTCCACTTATCATTGGCTGCTAATGTCGGAGACTGGCCAATCAGGGAGCCGCTGGCTTTTCCCATCCTGGAAAAAAAAAGCTTCCTGGACACATAGGATGATCAGGAGGAGCTGTTTGGGAGGAGAACAGCCACTGGAGAAGATTAGCAGGTAATTATCAGTGATCAGCCATGAATAGGACAGATACTGGGCCGTGATCATCTATGAATAGGACAAGACTGACTGATACTGAGGTGAGCAGATCGTTAGAGACGCTCTACTTCAAAGGTGTTTACCCACGGGTGAGAGTAGCTGTGATTAGAGAGGAGGAGCCGGGCCAACCCTAACTCCTCCCCGTTGGTCTATATATTCAGCTGCGTCCAGAGTGGGACCTTTGTCGCTGACGAAGCCACACAGATCCAGGTCTTTACGTTTATAAACATGCTGGATATTTGGGTTTTGATTTTAAACAGGAAAAGGGTGCTAATGTATTCCATAATCATATCATGACTTTTCTTTTTAACGCATGTGTAATGACGACATAAATAAAACATCCGGATCCTGAATGACACACTGCGGGACACAACCAAACACTTGTTGAGCCGCAGAGACGCCTTTTGTCAATAATACTATTCGCACCTACCCTGTTCTTATAGAGATGTAAAAAAGAAAATATGAGTGTGATGTTTTCCCTCATTGCTTTTGTGCGGCTCCGCGCTGAATCTCAACAAGCTGCTTGCAGTTGATTTATTCTTGGGCCTCATCACTTTCCCCAGGCTCCGTCAGCAGGAGTTGATCCAAGGGGAAGCGAGCGGCCAGGATTCAGCGCATCTGCCACAGAGGTTCTGGGGGGGTCATTTTGACGAGTATGGGACCCATTATAGTGAATAACGGTAAAGAAATTCATAGATCAATAGTTACTTTTCATTAATTAAATGAACGGAAGACGTGCTCAAATTGTGCCGTCCAGGGAGGAAAGAATCTCGCAGCTTCATCGGAACTGAACTTTATTGTATTGCGCTGGAAGATATAGGCACATTTATCTTTTTTGTGTGTTAAAAGGCCAAATTCTTTTTTCCATTATAATTATATTTTATATATTATTATCAGATGATGATCATTATTCTGCCTGATCCCCCCCCCAAAAAAAAAGTCGCCATAAAAAAGGTCTAATATTGGGTTGGACTGCCTTTCACGAACAGCTTATAGCTTGTATTTGCTGTGACATTGTTTCAATTAGCTTCTATACTGTCAAAAGATCCAGTGTTGCATTAACTTTCACCAAGCTTTTGTATTGCTGATCGGAGAGTGCGACTGCCTGGACTCTGTGGCGGCCACACCATCTCATGCTCCCTGAACCACTCGATGAGTCCATGTCATCAGGGAAGAAGACATCCATCGATGAAATAACCTGGTCATTCAGTGTGTTCAGGTAGTCTCATCCTTTGGGCACATAGATCCTCCGCCTTCATGATTTAGGCTGCACCATTTCCAACTCTTACAGGACAAACTACATACTCTGTTCCACTCTGAGTGCAACATTGGCTGTGTCCCGAGAGAAAGAGAGCACACGCTGAATCTGGTATTGAAGAGCGCCGCGTGGGGCTCTACACGCCGCAGAAACGTGATCAAAACACCAGCATGTGCGCCCCCCACGGCCCCCTTACCCACCGCCAGTCCCGCTCCCTGGGAAACATTGGTCTGTAGGAAGAAAAAAGCTCAGGGAGGGACAAAATGTCACCATTGGCCGTGGGTGTCTGTCCGGCCCATGTACAACCCCCGTTCAACCCACTTACTGCGTTTGGACTGGAGCTGAAGATTTGACCTCGTCAGCGTGAAAGTCTGGTCCAAAGCCTGCGTTTAGAAACACAAGATCGGGCCCATAGTGTTGCTGGACCTAGACCTGGCCAACACGGCAACCCCAGGGCATAACAGTTACATCTTGGCAGAACAGTGTATAAAGTTACATAGGAAATCATCCTGGTTTAGACCCATTGGTTTTGTACTCATATTCATCACATGCATTTCAAATATGCAAGATGGGTGGCCTTATGGGAGATAAATTGTCTCTCTAAAGCGTTGCTCTCTGATTCTGTATACTTATTTTTAAATATGACATTTAGTTTAGATTTGAATAATAAAAAGTTCAGTATTTTTTGAGAGTTTCTGAGTAAAGTAAACAGCGTCACAGTAGGTCCATCTCTGACCCGTCTTCACAGACATTTTCAACACCTCAAGGACATCGCCCCCCCCCCACCTCCTCCTGGACCAGCTGCAGTTCACCTACAGAGCCTACAGGTCTGTGGATGACGCAGTGAATCTGGCCCTCCACTCAACACCATCCTCCCTGGACTGCTGCGGGACAAGCTCTATCAGCCAGCGTGCCCGACTACCTCTGCAGGTGGATCACTGACTTCCTGACGGACCGGAGACAGCACGTGCGGCTGGGGAAGATCGTCTCGGACACTCGGACTACAAACACTGGAATCCATCAGGGCTGTGTAGTTTCCCCCTGGCTCTTCTCCCTGTTCACAAACTGCTGCACCTCCAGTCACCAGTTTGAAAACTGATCAAGTTTGCGGACGACACCACCCTGATCGGGCTCTTGGACGGTGATGAGTCCGCCAACGGGAGAGAGGAAGACCAGATGAAATATTCGGTTTAAATGTAGTAAGGCTTTACTGTATATTTATATAGATTCAGGCATGAGTTTCCAAAATCTCCTCATTTGGTGATAATATGATCTGTTTTGACCAGGTTTGATGCACTTGCGCTGAACATGTGCAGTCTGACTTGCTGGCTGAATGCATAGACATAATATGTTTGATTCCATAAACATTAAAAGGGACTAGATGCAAGTTGGTCATTTTTATACTCACTACCGCCACCTCAGGTCTTACGCGTAACTGCAGCTTCTATATTAAGCTCAATGCATGACGGCACTTCGGACCCGAATTAACACCTTTTTGAGTGACAGTTCAGGACTTTAGAGGCAGTTGTGGTGAACAGGTCTGGGCTCATTTTACACATTAGGAGATTGCTGGAACATGTAGGGCGAGGAAAATACATAATATTAAAATTTTTAAACTCTGTATAGTCCCTTTAAGGAAGAAAGGGAACACACACCAAAAGACATTTTGATAATCAACATTTTATATTCTAATTTTCTCATTTATATTTTAAAGATTTTACTTTTTTTTTATCCATTTTATATGATACCTCTATTTACCATTTACTTGATTGCACATTTTCCTGTCTATTGTTCACCCCCCTGAGAGTCCTTGTGAGCTGATGTAACAAGTGGATCTCTCCATTGTGTGATCAATATGTTAAGTTTATAGGATTAATATGTTATGTAGCCTTGAAAACCTAGCGTGTCCCGTCCAGGTCACCCATAATCAGAATAAACTTTCTAAGTTACAGAACATAAGTTTTTCTCTCCACACTCATACCCCTATTGAAAACATTGCCTGATTGCTTCCATTTATTCAAGAGTACACCACAACCCTCTCCACAATGCATCTTTATTAGAAGCTGCGTTACATAATCAGTTTAAATGCTGGTGACCTTGTGCGCGACATATAAGTGCTCCGAATCATTAGTAAAAAGTGTTCCCTCTCCCCGGCGGCGAATCGGGCCTCAATCTTAATCACTCCTATTGAGAATGACTGCCAGCAAAAAATGCACACTTCTATAAGGGGGCGGAAAAAAGTCATTTCAAATCAGATGGGAGGCCCGGGCTCCCGTGAACGAATCTCAAATCATCAGGTTAGAAATGTCGAGCCACGTCCCCGCAGCCCCCGCACGCGCTAGGTGTTCGCCGTGTCATTCCGCATTCGAAGCGCGGCCCCGCCACAGACAATACGTTTTGCTTTCGGACTGCGGCAGGTTCGACACTCTCCGCGTTTTTGAGTTACAGATTTCTTTTGGGTAAACCACAAAGCGACGGGGCACATTCGATATGCAAACAAACAACGGGAGCAGATACAAGGGGAGCGAGGGAATAACCTTCACAATAGTGTTCGGAGGAAGAGACGGGGAGGGGAATTAGCATTTGTTACATTTAATATGAAAAGATTCGTCGCTCCTATTGCACATTTGCATAGAGCGTTTACTTTGTTTCCATGTGTTTTTGGTCATTGGTGCATTCAAAGTACAAACGGTCCCACTTTACACAATGCTCTTTGCGCATGAATGAACCGATTGTGTTTAGGCTCAACGAAAACAGTTGCAAAGGAAATGAAAGCGGCCCACAACTTCGTGTCACGTGGCGAAAAAACACGAGCAAACCATCGATGCGGCGGATTCACTCGAAACGGAAGGCTCACTCCCAAATGAATTACTGTCCTCCGAGTTGATCCGCGTCCTCCCAGCGGGCCCTTGATTTGTGTCTATGGCGCTCAGTAGAGGGCCCCCTGACAATTTTATTACATAGACAATCAAACTGCAATCAAATAATGCGAACAGTGGTTTGCCACATTAAGTTTGATGATTGAATCAATGTGTTGTGACATTGGTCGTGATTGGGGAATTTACGAGTGTGGCATCTGTGCAAAAGGCTAAACTGAACTCGGCGTGTTTAAATACTGTGATATCCCGGGGCCGGCTTATGAGTAACGCCGTCATTAATAATTATAATCCTCAGATGTTAAAGGTATACTTCATTATCCCAGCCTGTCGAGGGAACCTTGTCCTCCGCGTGTGATCCATCTTTCAGTGTTTCATAGGCGACTTGTCGGGAGTAAGCCGCCAACAGCGCAGCGCCTTCTCCCGGATTCTGAGCTTTGTTTATGGCCAGGAGTAACTAACGGAAGGACATGGAGCAGTCAGAGGGAAAATATATAGGACGATGTTGTGCATGTTAAGAAAAACACGTGGTGGTGTGACAAAGAGTTGATATTAGTGTGTATTTGACCTAGCGGTTCTGATGACGCCGCAGGATTCATTTAATTTCAGTTTTTTTTTTTTTTTTTTTGGGTAGGTTTTCGGTAACCATGGATACGGTTCAATCAGCAGTGAAAACTTCAATAAAACTATAGGTCACGTTTAATGTAGTAAATTAATTAATCATCTGTTCCTGAAGTGTGAAATGTTTTCTTTTGTATTTTGATCCGATTATGAGAAGTTTGTAATGAATCCGGATTTATTATGTAAATACAGCATGTGCACAAGAATGTTATGAACTAATTTACTTTACTGTTTTGAGACGGCTAAGAGGAGCCACTTGTTGATTTAATCGGCTACTAAGGGAATTCCATAGATCGGAATTTTTAAGCTTTAATCTCATTGTTAAAGCTTAAATACATATTTGAAAATGATTTTGCCGTGAGCGGTAGCTTTAAGTGTGTAAGTCGACTGAAAGGAGGGGTAGGGCCACATAAGTTATTACTAACTTCTTCCTACCCCCTTTGAGCAGCACAGATACTTATGTTGTTAAAAAAAAAATAATAATAATAATAATAATATTCCTGTATTTGACATGTGTATCATACCTGTTGCTCAAATAAATAAATACAAACAAACGATCTAGAAGGTGATGACGTCATAATGTGAGGTGGCGGGAGAGTTACGTTCATGTCCTGGAATTCTATTTCAGATGGAGGGCAGGTGCCTCCGTCAGAAATTTCCCAAAAGAAAATGTCCACATGTTTTCCATGATCATTATTTGATAGTGATTCACAGACCTGCCATATTATTCTTATGGCTGAAATTCCTTTCCACCGACTGTTGGTCACATACATTATTGTCTCGACTTTTGGACGCCTTTATGAGGAAATAATTGGACCATAGTTCATGTGGGCCAAGTCAGCGGCACGGTAGCGCAGCGGTTAGCGCTCGTGCTTCACAGCTAGAAGGTCCGGGTTCGAGTCCCACCTGGACGAGGCCTTTCTGTGTGGAGTTTGCATGTTCTCCCCGTGTCTGTGTAGGTTTCCTCCGGGTACTCCGGTTTCCCCTGCCACTAAAAACATGTACAATAGGCCAAGGGACTGCAGGTGGAAATTAGCACAAGTGCTATAACCTGGTACAATGCATCTCTCCTTTCTGAGGCTAATGTATATTGTACACTGTCCCTGTTCAAATAAAAAAAATGTGCTGGAAGAGATGACTTCTACCTTTGTGACAGTGTTTGTTTCATGTGGATTGGCCCTGGTATTACAGTAAAATAAACTAAGACTAGACATCTCCATTTTGACAGTTACCATAGTTACTGCCATGGAATGTTCCGCTGCCCTCCCGCCTCAGTTTTAAACTATAGGCTCTTTAAAATGTAGTGATGTCACATAAACGCAACCTATTGATCCTACAGGCCATCGAGGGGGTAAGAAAAGGCGCTATGCTCACCACCCAAGCATCCGTTGGGTCACTGAAAGGTCAAATACGTATTAATATCAACTTTTTTTTTGCACAAAAAGTTGCATAGTGCAACTTGGAAGAGAGGCAAACACATTTCAGTGTCATAGAGCAAGGGACTTCCATAACCCTCACACACTTCCTTACAGTTTCCGGAAAAATAAGGCTAAAATTAGTCCAATGCTATTGACAGCTGTCTATGGGCACATTTCCTCTGCACATCATGGGGCTGTTATACATTAGCCGGTACTGGCCGACATATCTCCATAGGCGGCAGACCATGTGATAGCCCACATCAAATCTATCCAGTTTTTACACAAGAAGATGGATTGAAGATGGCTTTCTTTTTCTTAATCAGTCCCACCTGGCCCTTTACTATCCACTTTTTCACTGAGCTTGTGAAGAGAGAGAGAGAGCAGAGCTGAGAGTATTGGACTCAACCAACTTGAAGTAACGCGAGGGGATGTTTCAAACGGTATCTCCTGACATTTCTTTTGCCCGGCATTGTACTAATCACTCAACAGCTCTGATTGAAAAGTGAGAAAAAATGGTTGCCATAAGTTCTCCATGTGTCCGTTCAAGGTGTTATATTGCTATGTGACAATACCGGCAGAGGAAACTGAAAATAAAAAAAGCCCCAGTAACAAGACCTGGAAAGTTCCATGAAAATTGTTTTAATAACAAGAAGCCAAGCCATTAGGCATGTGACTGGAGGGCCTTTTGTGTTCCCACTGTGGATATTATTCATGTCCTTGTGTCCCAAAAGCAGTGGCCTCAACACAATGTGCCCAGAGCACGCTGAATGAAAAGTACACGTCTGACTTAAGTTCCCAAATCAAATTGTGTTCACCATTTTAACTAATGGCATTTCAGGAAAAATAAACAGCCCAATGGGACCACAGTGGTTCGAGATTCATGACCAAACGACGAACAGCATTATTTGGCTTTTATGGATAATGAGGGCTGCGGTTCCTTTACAGCAGGCAGGAAGGCCCTTCAAAATCCTGTTTTCATGTACAGTTTTCTGGTCATTAAACGACAAATGATATTTATGGAGGTGGCTCCGACCAGTGCATGCGGTCATATTGTCCTTGGGCAAGACGTGTCACCAGCTGTGCCTCTGAATGTGGTGTGAGTGATTGGAGGTGGTTGGAGGAGAAGCCCTTTGGTGCAGATTGTGCGAAACTCTTCATTAGTCAGCCTGAGGACAGCTGTGGCTATAGCTCGTACAGTATCTTACCATCAGTGTGGGGAGTCAATGAGTAATTGTGTGCCGTTGCCCTCGGGGAAGCTTGTTGAGATTGTGAGGCATAATATTATTACATACATATTCTAACAAAAGCTTTTTAAATATTAAGATCTTCTGTCGGCTGAAGACACTTTAAACAACTGAATGACCCCTTCCTACACCAAGCTGCAGATGATGTACATTTTCACCCACCTCTGCCCTCCTTTATTGTTTAAATATACTACGCTCGCTGTGTACACTTATTGCTGTTTGAGAACAACACAATTTAAATGATCTGACATGCGGGGAACAGACAATTAAGCTGAACGTTCAATATTTTGACAGTGCGTAGAAGTCATCTTAAGCTTTAATCATATACAGTATATCTATAAATTCCACACATTTCTCCGCCCTGAATCCTCTCTCTACAGCAGAGGACCTGATATATACTGTATGTTGCCACATGCTGGTAGGTACTATAGCCGGAACAGTGCATGCATTATGCACCCAGAAGAAAGACACAGCTTGAGGGATGCTTGTGCTGATTATTCAAGACCTCACAGAAGGCGACTCTCACCGTCCCCCCCCCCCCCCCCCCCCCCCCCCACCTGCCTCTGATTCATTTCTCTTTCTCTCTCCTGTTTCCGTGCACTTACTCGCGCTGCAAATCAAGATCATTCTTCTCTTACCTGCACACGCTGGCACAAGCCCTCAGCTCGTGCCACAGCTCACACAGCTCATACGAAGCAGGGTTTTGATCCGGTGATCAATACTATGCCTGTAATAGTGAGCTGGATTATTCACGTACCGGTTTAGGTATTTTAAAATCACTTCTGACATGCACTAGACTAGACTGTATCCTCCCTGCTTGCATGAACACCCCCTCTCCCCCTTCTGAAGATATCCTGCTGGCTGCCGACTAAAACCCCTGGCTTAGTGTCAGTAGAAATGATATCCACAGATTCTCAGAGGCAACTGTCCTATTGCATTGGAGGGTGGAGACATGTGTTCTCTATTCATGAACAAGAACATGTTTGTACCAGCTGTGTGAGTCGGGTGCCTCGAGGTCTAATGTTGAACATGATCAGTAAAATGTTATTTTATCAGAATCAGAATTGGTAATTATTAACGGTTGCTGTAATGTTACCGTTTGATTACAGGCACATTTTGAACAACACTGAGTACACATGATTACCATGTGGGCATCAAGGCGTGCCACAAGGTTCAATGCTGGGTCCTACACTATTCATGAAATTGTCATGTTTTTCTACAGGTAAATCATTATTTTGGATTGGTTTCACTCTGTCTGCCCTGATGAAGACCCACGTGGTCGAACACATTGGTGTCCGGAAAAGAATAAAGGACTTTTATAAGTCAGTTGTGCCTCGGACCTCCTCTCCCCTCCTTAAAATATTTGTGTGTGTGCAGATAATAGAGCAGTGGTTCTCAACTAGTGGGTCGGGACCCAAAAGTATGTCGCAGAACTGTTTTCAGTGGGACACGAGCCGTACCCAAAAAACATTTCTTTCTAATGAAAAAGTATTGAAATATTTGAATTACTGTTATTATTTTGTTTTTAATCCCAATTTCAGTTTTTTTTTTTGGTTTACATAATTATCATTCAACAACAATTTGTGAGAAAATACAGAATTTTACAAAACTAAATATTCAATCCTTATTTGGGTTGCGGCTTGTCATCCTCGTTGACACCAGTTGAGAATTATTTATTTAAACTATATAACTCCTTGAGGATTTGCAGCTTTTTGAAATAACATTTTTTAACAGCGTCAAACGGCAAATTCATTGTTTTATTATTTTACAAAAGTAATTGCCTAAATTATTATTTATTAAGGGTATGACGTTTTAGCCAACAGTTGCATTGTGTACACGAAATTATATCCACGGTTAGCGCTCTTGCCTCACAGCAAGAAGGTCCCGGGTTTCCTTTCTGTGTGGAGTTTGCATGTTTCTCTCCCCGTGTCTGGATGGGTTTCCTCCGAGTGCTCCGGTTTACCCCATCAACCGAAAATGTGCACAGTAGGTGAATCCTCCAGCCAGGTGATTGTGACCATCAGCCTGGCCTGGGCTCAAGATGGGACCTCGGCCGCTGGACTGCAGTCGCCCACTGCTCCTTACGACCCGTGCGCCCCAGCAGCATCGACGTATGGGTCAAATGCAGAGGACACATTTACATATTATGTGTACAATAAAGTAAACCTTAGCCTAAACCTTACATTTATTTATGCTTTGATGATTGATAACTATAACACAGGGGGCTTTATGGATTGCAACACAGATATAAGTATCTGACCAGACACATATAGTGCATTGTGACTAAGTGCAAAGGAAGGATGACTGAAACTCCTCTCCTTTGTAGTGGTGGGGAAACACTTTTTTCTAAATAAATCCACCATTGTCTTTTCCATAAATCCAACAGTCTGTCAAAGTTTATCCACTCAATTAACGTTCCAATTGTATTTGACTGTGTCTAAGTCTCCCCCGGTTGACATAGTCGTAATTAAAATGATGAAACTTTGTGTAAGAGACAAGAAATATTGATATGGAAAAATAATTCCCGGGTCATCAAGACAGTCATGCCACAATCTTCAGCGTAGGGCAGAGTATGACTTTGTAGTGGAAGCACAGGTACTCTTTGTTCAAATGTGCTATATTTGCAGTTACATAAACGCAGGAACCATCTGTTCTCGGCTGAGAGCAATTTTATACCTCACTGATTAGGCCATATACATACAAATATACATCCAGAGTGAGACAATAAAACTGGCTGAATATGGCGCAGGCATCATAAACTAGGAAAATTTACAATACATTATAGTCACGGAGCGCTTTCGCAACCCCTAACCTAAGCTACTCATCAACTGTACGCTTTTGTTGTCTTTTCGAAAACACGGAACAATTCTTATAGCTCCATCCACATGCGTCAATTTGATGTGCAGGCCGCCAGACTCAAAGCCCAGATGTGATGCCGGGAAAAAAAAGCAAAGAATAAGCTAAGCTCTGTTTGTTTTCAGCAAACAGTCACTGATTACTGGTATTGCCCTTCCAAGAGGACAAACACAAGCGGCAGGCATCATCTTAAGAGAGAGCGAGAGAGCTGCTGGTTGACCTCTACAAACCTCTCTGCGCGCACTACAGCTGGAAAGTCTAGTATACTCTGAAAATAGACAAGTGCCGCCGCGAGTATTCGGTTCAACAGTGCGGCTTTGGAAAAGGTGAGGTTTGGCACTGATGGTAATGATCGGGGGATGTCTCTTCAACCGCATGCTCTTCGGTGGAGAGCTGGAGCCTTGGCCCCGCCGCGAGTCTTGACAAAGTTTGAACAGAAGCCAAGGGAAGTAAAAGACCGAAAGTGAAAATAAAACCAAGGTAGGGCAATAGACAATGGAGCAGTGATTAGATAACAGCCTTGTTCTCAATGGGACGTACTTAACAGGGCAAAGCTATAAACCAATATTATTCAGTATTGGAACAAAACCGCTGTCAAATTGTAGTTTTCAGAAATCACCAAAACATTCAGAAAAAAAAAGGGAATAAAGTAAATATGCTTAAAAAAAGACATTATACAAACTATGCTCTAATAGAGGCCAATGTGTAACCCATCACTGGTCTGTCGAGCATGTGGCAGATGTAGTGGCAAGTGTAAACAAACACAACAAAAAACACACTAACGCTAACTGTGTCATTCAGTGCACTGAATAAATACCCTTTAGACAACACCATGAAAAAAAAAGGAAAAAAAAGGGACAGAATAGTCCAAGCAGCAACCACAGATACATTAAGTTTATGACGTTTTTAAGTGAAGTATTTTTGTAAAGGTTTTAAAGTTGTTTTAAAATTATTGTTCAAAGACGGGGGGCCAACGGGTAACTGATCAGAGGAAAACAGAGAAGTCAATATCTTCGTTGAGGCCAGGGAAGCGTGTGGCTTGTAGTGTTTCAATCTAAAAAGTCTCCCCCTTTTAATTCTTAAGGATTCTGGAACGACGTCAATCACCACGACTTTCAGGAGGTTGAGCTTACGCTGAGCGGATGTTTTGAAATGTTGCGCAATTGGGTAGTTTGGGTTTTAAATCCTGATAGCATATTTGTGTTCCGAAAAACGGTCTCCTCTTAGTGAGTCCAACACAGAAACAGCCACAGCAACAGTCTAAACGATAGATCACGTGTGTTGTGTTGCAATTTGCAAATGAGCGACAGTAGTACGTCTTTGAATTATTTGTTTTTGTTTATGTGGGTACAGTAGTTACAGGACCCACACTGGACCCACCGGTTTTGGGAAGAATGTACTTCTTTTTTACAAGTTTGTCTCTCAGTGTGGGCGATCTTCTGATGGCAAACAAGGGCGGCGCAGCAAAAGCAGGTGATAGGGCGGGATCACTTTGGAGGATGCCCCAGTTCTTTTTGATGATATTTTTAATGCTGTTCGAGAGGTTGCTGTTTTGATTTGATTGTTTGAGGTATTTTTTCCCCCTCTTTTTGAAGTGTTTGTTCTGGCTCCATGGATTTCACTTTTAAAAGTGCTTTGTCTAATGTACCTTTTGAGTAACGCCTTTGTCTACATCTGCAATGCATGTCAGAGGCTTGTAGTTCAAAATCAGTGTTGGCATCACAGATTCTGCAAAGACGTTGAAATTGTCCCATGCAGGGGAATGTTGGATTTGAGGTGGAAACTATTGGCGTGGAGGGCGGTGTTTCGGTCTGTCGGTTTTCTAAAAATGGAGGTGTGAAGCAGTCCATCTGGAAGTCTTTTAATTGTTGATCTGAGCCTGAAAAAACAAAAGACAAGTCATCAATATATCTGCCATAGAAGTGAATATATTCCATGAACGGTTTGGCTTGTCCAACCACGTACCATTATTCCCAATAGCCGAGATAAAGGCCCGCATGATTGGGGGCATATGCTGCGCCCATGGTCGTGCCTAAACCAGTGTCCAGGCTCCGGGGGAAGACATCCCTAACTCCAAGCTGTTTACCTACACTGACTTGTACATCGAGGTCTACCGCCGGGGTCTGATCGCCAAAACTAATACATATGTCAATAAATCTTCCTAATCACTGCTTTCGTCTGTGTGAGTCTATCCAGGTTGAATTGCCGTTCTTAACCATCATATCCTGATTAGGGTTAACTAACCCTAACCCTAACCCTAGCGCCCTGATCGGGGGGACGGCAGGTAACAACTTTTGGTTTATAAGCCTTGGAAACTCAACTTGTGGTCTTTAAATTTTCATTTAAAGTAAAATATTCAATACATAACAGGCCAAATTGTATTGTCCCTAAAGTATATGCACATGTATTGTATTGTTACAATCGTCCCTGCCTCAGTTAAAATCACTCTCAAGGATACATTTTGGAAAACTAATTACCATTCTGCAGTTGAACTCCTTGCATGACCTTGGAGGGAGTGAGGATGGACCGCACTTGGACTGGAGGAGCACTAACTATTTCACCCACATATCATGCAACACTCTCTGCCTCAAGCGGGGAAAATAAAGAAACCGTAATCTGCTGAAAACTGTGCGAAGTCTTCTATGGCTCTGCTGGTGACTTAGCTATAATGACCCTCTCATGCCTGCCAGCTGAATCAATTTTCAGGCCAGGGGAGGGGTCTTGACACTGCATGCAACTTCTGCAATGCCCCCCCCCGGTGGTACATGTTCTGATCAAAAGTAATCTAGTCACTTCATCGCCTCAAAAGAAGATTCACATCCAGGACTGAACACTGATTGTTTGCTCTGTGAAAACTTCTGTGTTTGGTGATGTTTTTGAGGCTAATTAAATTTCTATTTTTACACCGGCTTTGATATGAATGGCAATCCACTGTATACCTACTTAACGACTTCTCTGTTTATGTTTGCGCTAAGCATTGTCCCAAAGGTGTTAGCAAGGCACTATATATAACAACAAACAGCAATTCTACATCCCATTGGTAAGAAGCTTGTTTTTCCATATATTAGGCCATAATTGAGCCTTATCAAGCGGCTTTTGGACACGCCAGCATTGATATTTCACATTTGATATCCGAAAATGTAGACACTTGACGAGCAAGGACAGCTCTAATAGGCTCTTGTTCCCCTATCGCAGGCAGAAGGGGGAATGAACAATGGTAAAAAGAAAATACAAGCCACCCTTTACAGCCATCGACATGCCGCTAACAAATCCATGCAGCCGGTAATTAACGTGGTTTGAGTGCAAAAGGACTATTCGATGACGGCGAAAAAGGTTTGAAAGTTTGGAGGACACATCGGGGTTCTATCTATTACTCAAAATCGTGGCAACACAAGCCGGAGAGCTGCTGTAGAAGAAGAAATTAGCGTATTAAAACAGGATTACTACATATTATAACTTGATTAAAACATAATAGCCTAGAATTACGAAGCTTTTTTTGCCAAACACTTTAACACGATTATTACAATTAAATACATAATGGTAATGAACAATTTGCACCGGCTGCAGTTAAGTAATGTAACGTCCCCCAGAGAGAACAAAATAGACCACGGATCAAATGCTAAAATAATTTAAGAATCTCTCAAATTTAATGTTTCAACATTCTCTCAAATAAATGTCGTACCCACTGTGAACTACTGAGATAACTGTAGGTGGCATTAAAGCAACAGGCCACCGTTTTTCCATACTGAGATATGTTCTTACCTGAGCTTAGACGAGTTGATACGTACCTGTCTGGTCTTTGTGCTCATGGAAGAGCTCGGTCGCTTCTAACTTCACCCCCGTTTGGGTCCATAGGGATATGCTGGGAGAGGCCAAATGCTAACAACACCTTTGGTCTTTGTGTGTGACTGAGCGCAGGCACAAAGACCGGACAGGTAGCATCAACTCGTCTAAGCTCAGGTAACAACATATCTCTGTATGGAAAAACGGTGGCATGTTCTGCAAACCTTGGACATGTGACCTCTGCTTTTGGCCCATCCTTTAATACTCTATACTAGGGCAACCTGTGAGGACCAGGGCAACAGCAGTTCAGCGCCCATGCACCGATCTCCAGGTGTTGAGCAACTTCTTAGCACCGCTTTAACCGAGCACATGTTTTCCCCAGTTCGGCTTTAACCAAGTCTAAAAGCTTCTCGACTGGAGCTTACAGACTATAGACCAGGGTAACGCCTCATTTGAAAGCTAAGACCGACAAAACTGATCTAATCATTTTCCTTGCATTGTTGCCACATTGTTTGGCTTTTATGTTTCGTTATTGTAACTTTTGTTGTTGCTATTTTGACTCTTGTGCTTGGTTAAGGTGGGGTTTAGGAGGTTAACTTGTCCTGGATTCGTTCCTCTAACCCAGGAAGGCAAACCCAGACATGGGGCTTCCGGATAGGCCTACAAAGCGTGTTATCAGTCGCTTTAGTTAACCCTGGGTTTCCCTGAGGATTTGTGAGCGCGTTCATGAGACGCAGGAGTCGTCAGCGCTAAGCGGCCAATCACGGAAGAGACACAGTTCATCTGAAAATCTAATTCTCTAAACTCTTGAGTACACACACAGCACCATGTCTGAACCAAGCAGCGCATAAGGAGAATGTTCACATTTGTCAACAACCTTTATTCCAACTTAAATGTACCACTCGTAGCATGATGTGAACGAGAAAGAAGCCTTTTTCATGTAGTCATCTGAAATCTACATCAGCCACATGTGTACAGAAAAAGTTGCAACACGATGTCACTACTTAACCTCTTAACCCCCTCCTAAACTGAGCAGGATTTACCCCAAATCCAAAAGCTTCTTGAAAAAAACGAGAGATGGGGCAGGCAAGTAACGAGGGAAGTCAAACAGAAAATCACAAAGACCAAAAAGACATGTCAAAATAAAACACCAAGGACAGACACAAACACAAAACAAACCGACAAAAGGCCGAATCGTGACAGCCAGACTTGTTAGCAGCTAGTTGGCAACATTAGCCTGTCGTCTTTTAAAAACTTCAGACCCTGCGTTAAAATGAAGACACCATTTAACACTGGTTAAATCCAGCGCAGTCACTGATTTAGGGAGTGTTGTCTGGAATAAAGTCAGCTCTATGTGGAATATTGTATTTCCACTAAAGAATTCTCCAGCTCTGCTCAGCTGAGAGGAGGTGCGCTGTGCCATACGACAAGTGGTATTGGTTTCTGTTATCAGGGCCTCATTAAAGAACGAGTATGTGAGTACAAGCATGTGATATCGAGCCGATACCCAATACTGTATCGGTGCATCCCTAATCTTTACAGCACAAAACCTACATTTGCTTTTAAAGGGAGGCCAGCTTCACGGAGTTCAAGGATTCTCCCATTTACATTGCAAATGTCCACACACTATGCGGACATTATTTTTTTTACCAGCCCTGTTCTCTTCCTATAGGGATTCACTTAGACTTGCTCTTGTGAATAAATTACAGAATACTGTATGAGGTGGACAGTGAGAGGATATTTCACTAGAGGAGACGGTCGTTTGTGTCTTGAAGCCTAATGCTAACAAAAAGAAAAACAATTGCAGCATTACCTTATTATTTCCCAAAAGGTTTTTCCATCTCATGTAGGCAGTGCGTCTCCACCAGTAACACGCTGTCCATTGTGTAATCTTTGAAAAATGCCTAAATAAATACTAATTAGTGTGAGTCTAATCCCCATAGGAGTAGCGCTGGACAGGAAAATGTGGCATTAATGGCAGCAGAACAAGCGCTGCAATTATGTGCAATGAGCCAATTGCAATGTAGAAACCTATACTTTTCCATAATCCGCTCAGCCCTAAACTCTTTCCATTTTCACTATGACTTGATCCTTAACTGACTTCGTGTCACCGTAGAGTTTAACCCATCTCCCCCCGCTGTGAGGTGGCCACAGTCCTGGCGTCGCGCTGTTATTGCTCTGAGTGTTTGCCGCGGCAGCCTGACATGCATTTCATTTATGAGCTGTGATTCAGGGAGATCCAATTCCCCACCGACAGCTGTGCCTCGTACTTTAATTCATTGTGTGCATCTATGAATCACTCGGGCTCTATGCTAGCAGCCTGTTCGTCGGCGCACACTCTGGTGATATTGTTTCTCCGGGATAAAGACACATCAATAAGTCAGGGGAAGGCGGTGTAGTTTTATGGTCATGATGCTAATTTTGCATCTATGATTAAGAATCGGTAGATGGTGGTAAAGTTAATTTTATTGGGTAGATTGGCGGGGCGTAAATCAACGATATGTATTTTTATACAGGCTATAAATAATGGTGCCTGATATGTTGAAAAAAAAAAATACCAAGGATACAGTTATTAGGAAACAATAACATTCCATGTTGGAGCATGTTTCTGCTCTCGTCTGACAGCGAAACAAACCCAGGTTAAATTCTCGGGCCAGGTGCATGTTTTGCCGGTATCTGCATAGGTTTCCTTTGGGCACAACGGTTTCCCCAACCTTTTAAAGGAACAGGGCCACAGTTCTTCCATACTGAGACATGTTCATACCTGAGCTTAGACGAGTTGATGCGTACCTGTCTGGTCTTTGTCTGCGTGCGCTCAGTCACGCAAAAAGACCGAAGATGTTGTTAGCATTTGGCGTCTCCCAGCATATTCCTATGGCTCCAGACGGGGTGAAGTTAGACGCGACCACGCTCTTCCACGAGCACAGAGACCAGACAGGTACGTATCAACTCGTCTAAGCTCAGCTAAGAGCATATCTCAGTATGGAAAAACGGTGGCCTGTTCCTTTAAGACCATTTATAATACATGTGTTTCTGATGACATCATACATAGTGAGGAAGACAACAAACCAGCATTTAGCCTCAACACAATGAGCACACGTGCGGCTCACATCTACAGTATGAACCCTCTGAGGAAAGACTACAGTAACAGCTCAGCTCTTACCTCTGTCACATGTGGTATCCAAGGCTAGATGTTTGAAGTGTGGTTCAGGACTTTCTCTTCGAAAGATTTGCATGACCTTTAACTCAGCGGCTGTAGCTAATGTCCACACATGTTTTCCAGGGCAGGCCGTTTTTAAGCGCTGTCAGTAACGCTCCAGGCAGTTTATAAAGATCTCATCAGCTCTTTCTTAACTGCATGAGCTGCTATTTTTGGATAGGGATGGGAATCGGAACCGTACGTCTACTTCATTATCGATCCCTCTTATCGATGCTCGACGCTCTTTTTGCTGGTTTGGTTTGATATGATTTACACCAGTCAGAGGTCTCCCTACCATTACAACAAAAGGCACGTTATGGAAAGGCATGTATAGAGTACCCTGTGAGGAAAGAACTATAAGAGGATTGACACACAAATAATGACACATTTTATAACATTCAACACTGCCGCTCAAATAGATGTTGCCGCTCACTGCAGAGCAATATGAAATCATGTGCATTAGTCTACAGTGAAACCGTGGTTCTCATAGGGGGAACCTAAAGCTTATTTTCTTACTGTCACGCTCGCTGCTGCCTGCAAAAGGTGAATGTGTCCACCTTAAAAGACACGGAACTTCTCAAAATGTTCGCTCCTAAATGTGTAGACTGTTTGCAACTGACTTGTAAGAAAATATTCAT
This sequence comes from Proterorhinus semilunaris, assembly GCA_021464625.1. Taxonomy (NCBI): domain Eukaryota; kingdom Metazoa; phylum Chordata; class Actinopteri; order Gobiiformes; family Gobiidae; genus Proterorhinus; species Proterorhinus semilunaris. Next base: position 8,270,556 of record CM038346.1, read on the forward strand.
CCCGAGTTCAGTTCATTTTTTTATTTTTATTAGTCTCTGCACGGTTGATATAAGTAGAAACGTCACAACTGTAATTGATATTGTTGCGTAACGATCCGGATCGCTTTGTCTCTTGAACCCGACCCAATGTATCTTGTCCCTGTGCTGACGTACCTTTTCCATTTCATAAAGGTCTCGTTCATCCATATTCCGCTCATCCGTTCCCAGGTCGCGGGGGCAGCGGTTTGAGCCGCCCGGATCACACTGCTCCAGCCCCTCGCGGGTGGTTGGTCCGCGGGTGGACGACCCCACGATCAATCCGGGCGACATAACCGGGGATTCTGAACCGCTCTGTCTGACCCATCACCCAGGACCTGTTCGCCATGGGAGACCCTACCAGAGACACGGACAACATGGCTCCTCGCCCTCGATGCTTTTAACTGATTCAGATCAACCAAAGGGCCACGTAAGCTGTGCCTCTGCCTAAATCAACACACCCGTGAGTTTGGTCCTTGGAAGTGGCATTGCTTAGCTTTTGCCTATATTTTAATCATGCACATTTCATATCTACCCTCCATACTATCACTCTATTTTCTTTTGTCCAGTATTGTTATAATGGCTTGGCGTCTGGATTTCTTAATTGAACCTGCGGGGTATTTCCGAGGGCACAAATGTCAAAAGGTGCAGCGTATCCCTGCTGTGAGGTCCTGAAAGCACTTAGCCGGAGGTCGTGTTTTGCATGCCAATGACTGAAACGGCTTTGTTAATAATTCAAATGAGTTCAGGACATCACCAAAACAATAACGGTGCGTGTTGCTACGTGACAGGCGAATGGAGCTTTGTTTGTTTTATATAGATCCAGGCTGTAAAATGCGCCGCTTTACAAACAAGATTATTCTGCCAGTCTGTTTCTGTTTTGATCATGCCAAAATGTCAGAGGGAGGGTAGGTGCCAATATTACTGATGATCTCTTAATGCAGATGTGGAGAGACAATCCGTAAAGTTTCGGAGCAGGGAAATCAAACTCAAAGTTCAGCAAAGTGGCTGGTTGACTCTATAATATATTTCTTGTTATAAATAATATTGTGGATCGCAGCAGCAGAAGGTGTAAGGTAAGGGGAGGGCAGGACATGGACCAGGGGTGTTAAAACATTTTTCATCAAGGGCTGCATATCGAAGTGTATACGGCGTGGAGGACCAAAGATCGGTTGTCAGTGAAATAGTCACCCGGGTGCATTTAAGAGAGGTTTAAACTAGAGGTCAGTCAATATATCGGGCCGATATATGGTTATTTTACTATATTCGACCGATATCGCCGTAACTGGAAGTGGATAATGATTTCCTGTTTTTTTATTTTGTTGGGAAAGAGCTCAGTCAGTGGATTCAGCCCACCCACAAGCTGACAAAATTCACCATGAAAATCATTGTTCATGGCAAATTTTGAACAGTTTGTACACCTTGTGTCATATTTTATATATTATTTATGTTGCAGACCTTTGTGCATACCTTTGTAACCATAAGAGATAGAGACCGTTTTTTGTTTTGGAATCTAAGGTTAAGGTTATTTGATTGACTGTTGGGAAATTTGGCTTCTGCATTTGATCCATCCTTCGATGCCGCTGGTGCAACCCGTAAGGAGCAGTGGGCGACGGGAACCCATCTCCGGAGCCAGGCTGATGGTCATTGTCTCATTAGTCCGAAAATGTATCACTGAGCAGAGGTGCCATTAGTCCGAAATCGCTAAAATCCAGTTGTGTTGTGGATTAGAGGGCCATATACAACCTCTGGCCCTAACCTTAAGGTCAGTGGACTATTGCCTAAACCTCCTTTTATTTTTCAACCCCTACTCAATGGGACATTTTCGGACTAATGAGACGTCGGACTAATGGGCCGACCTCATTGTCACCTGGCTGGAGGATTCACCAATTGTACTTGTTTTCAGTGGTAGGGGAAACCGGAGTACCGGGAGGAACCCTACACAGACGCGGGGAGAACATGCCAACTCCACAGAGAAAGGCCCCGTCAGGGCGAAAATCAAACCGGGGACCTTCTTGCTGTGAAGCACAAGCGCCACCGTGCCACCCCCTGCTCTGCTGATCTTTGTCTTTCACACAAGCTCTCTCTGAAGCACCTACGGAACATGAATGTCCTGAATAAATCAGCCCTATGCCCCTTATAAAGCGCCCCCTGCGGTCACAGATCATAGTTTATTTAGGCTTGGAACCAAATGGCTTAGTTTTTGAGGCTTTAATATAGTGTGGAATTATGAAACTTGCAGGAAACCTCTGGAGATGTGCCTATTCAACAAACCCTGGTTCTCTTTGGTCACACCTACTGTCTTCAGTGCAGTTCTCACGCCTGACCTCCTTTGAAAGCTACGAACCTGTAGAATACAGTCAAACTTTACATTTTCAACACATATTTCGTGTCATTTGAACTATAGCGGTTAGCAGCACTGGCATAGGTTATGATCATTTTATGTTGGATGTTGGATTTGGTTTTGTTATCTTTGCTGAATGTTTGTCACTCCTTGCAAACCAATTTATTTTCAAGGACAAACACTAAAATATACAAATATCGGTGGCGGTATCAGAACAAAAGCTGGACCAGAATTTTTGGTTCATGGCTTTTCCTGTTTATCTCTGTATTCATTGCTGTATTGTATTGAATTATTCGTTGTTGTATTGTTGAAGTTGGATCCCGACGTTTCACCACTTGAGAATGCACTTTTCAAGGACTACTCTTCAGTCTAAAGTTGTATGCTGCGTCAGAATGGATTGTGCCTCACTGTAGTGGAATGCAGTGCCCCCGTGCTATGTTCGATTTGTCAGAGCAGATGCCGTACTTACCTCTGTCCGTCCATTAGTCTGGGTCGGACTGAAACGTTATTACATTGCAGCTGATGGTATGGGGTTCTCTCACTATTACGGCTCTGTAGGTGTGCCGCTTTATTACGGCGCGGCTCCCTCCTTTGTTCTTTCCCAAGGCCATTTAGAGAGAAAGATATAAAAGAATAGGAAATGAACAGTTATTGTGAGCGCCGCCACATGTCTGAGCACATGCCGAAGTCCTTTTTCAATTCAGCTTTCACAGTTTGCTCTTGTCAAATTGTCATAATGTGCCACATTTTTATAATTCTTTTAAATCGAAGTTTTAATAATAATAATAATAATAATGCATCGGTTTTATATAGCGCTTTTTTGTACACTCAAAAACGCTTCACATTGCACTATTCACTCACTCCATACTTGGTGGTGGTAAGCTACTATTGTAGCCACAGCTGCCCTGGGGTAGACTGACGGAACCAGTCTGCGCCATCGGCCCCACAGACCACCACCAACCACTCACTCACTCACTCCATTCGCTAGGCCTCGGTCTCCCATCCAAGTACCGACCAGGCCCTTCCCTGCTTAGCAAGGTCTGACGGGATCGGGCAGAGCAAAGGCGCTATGGCCACAATTTTTGTCAATTAAAGGGTTGAGAAAAGATTATGTTTGCATTGTATTGGAAGGTGATAATTTTAGCGAATGATAGCTTTTGATGGCTCAATATTCACTGCTTGAATCAAAAGAACTCTAGGTGGGAAAATTGTGTTTTGAAAATGGATCCTATGACAGGGGGAAACTACGAAAGACAGGCAGTGTCCCACAAGGAGATAGTTCAACTCAGGAACACATTATGCGCAAGTACAGAAACGATTACTCAGTGAGCTCTAAGTTTGAGTGAAGTCTGCAAGAAAATAACAATGAAAGAAAACAAAACACTGAAGGATGGTGTTGTTCTGCAAGAAAAAGTGTACGAATGCGCCCTCGATGCACTTACACATTGAATAAAGGGTGCATATCATGAAATAAAATGTGCCTAAATGTCATTGAGAAGCATTTGTAGAAGATTATGTTCCAAAACGTATTCAACAGCATGTTTGGATGGAAAGAAAAGTCAGTTTTACGCACATTTTCCACTAAAACGTTGCCTGTCCATTTTGCTTTGGAATATGTCAATGATATACAGCATTGCAATTTCTGTTGGTACCCATGACGGTGATTTACATCATTACACATACATTTTTCTCTTATCATTACATGCACAGAGGCTGTGGTGAAGGACAGTGTCAGAGGAGGTGTATAATAGATATGCTTCGGCTTTGCTGACACTCTGCAAGAGGTAGGTGGAAAACACCATTGTGTCTGCCTCGCCAACATTGCAAAGCGTCTGTAATTGCCTTCTTGAAAAGGTGCTCTATCCAACACCGTGATAAGTATTCAGTCTTGTCAGCGATAAGACTTGATCATTTACCTTTTTTTCCGGGAAGGGGCACGGTTTATAATCTATGACTGAAGAAAACATGTTTGAAAATACAATTAGGAAGAGCATCGTTTTGGGTCCGTTTTAGGGACATTGCTTTTTAGTTTAGTTTATTAACAAACTCGCTGACGACACCAGTATATTTCAATTTGTTGGAAGTATAACAAAGAATTGGAGGACCATATGATTTTAGAAAGAGTTAAGGAAGTTGTTGGAAAGCCCATATTGATTACGTAAAGAGGAATACAAATCCAAAGCTAAAGATCTGTTTGATTGCAGCGCGTTGTGTATCTTGTACAGCTGGATGATTCTCCCATTATTTCAGTTATTGTTCTGAAGTCTGGGCTAACACATGCAGCAGCAGTACTAAACCTTTGTTCCTGCTGCAAAAAAAAAGGGGAATTAGATCAATAAAAGAGGTTACAGAGAGTACACCGATCAATTATTCCGGAAAATATCATTTATAATATGTTTACACGGACAGCGTAAAAAGAGAAATGTCCTTCTGTTTATGAAGTTAAACTGTGGAATTCTTTGGATGAGAAACTGTGTTTTGCAAATTCAAAATGTACAATTTTGAAAGAATACAAACAATTTAACCAAGATGAACGTAACTGCAAATGACACGTGTATGCAGTTTGGCTTGAAATATGTGGAATCTAATTGATTTATATTTAAGTGTGTTATTAGGAACAGATAATACAAAGATGTATCTTCCCTTCCTTTTTATTCATGTATGTAAAATTGTGACGAAATGGGTATTTTTACCGTCACGGCCACTCTTGGGCGTCAATATGTGATGAAAAAGGTAAACCCTTTTTCATCACATATTGACTGTCTGGGTCAGGAGTGGCCAACCCGCGGCTCTCGGGCCGCATGCGGCCCTTGGCCAATCAGAGTGCGGCTCTTTGCATGATTAGATATTTTTAACACAATGCGGCTCTTTGCAAAATAATTGGTACATGTTGCCCATAAACTGTAACAGTCTTTAAGAATCTTGACCAAAAATCCAACCATAGTCCTACAGACCCTGTTTTCCATCTCTACGCATGAACGAGAGTCTGTCTCTCTTCTTTTCGAGGCGGCGTGTAAAAGGTGCTCGTGCAGCAGCCTCGCTCAAAGCGGGATGTAGGTTAAACAACAGTCAGGCAGATCGTGGCACTGGGATCAGCTTCTGTGCTTTTCAAGTTTCTGATTAGCCTACTCTTTATTTGATGAAAGTTGGCCTCATATTCACAGAAAAAGATCATAATTAGTAAATGGGAAAAAGCGGAGCTCTAATGAAGCGTATGATGCGAAGCGCGACATCGTAACGCGGAAATACGCAAAGTCATTGACTTTTCTGTCACATGTTGTAACTGTAACAAATGCAACATAAAACAGAACTGCAGACGTCCTCCAGAGGCTCCTGATTAAAGCTTATGAACTTTGTGCAGCCTAAAGTTCGTTCTCTGCACAGTCCAGTCAGGACCAGGCTGCAGGCACTGAGCGCACAGGCCAGGGGCGAACCAGAGGAGGGGGCTCAGTGGGCAGGGCCCCACACACAAATATACACCAGCATTGAAAAAAACAAAACAAGCAACAACAAAAACTATTCGAAATAATAATATTGTTAATAAATAGATCAAATGTTGTCCCAGTCAGAACAGAATAGCAGAAAATGTCAGTTTATTTAATATACATTTATTTCAATCTAGGTGAGGAGTAAAACTACCACAATTATTGAAAAGAAAAAGGCCAGGCATAAAGTTATTGTTTATTATGATTAAATATAACAGTTTCATTACATTTAATCATATTAAACTACCACACTCGGATTTCGCGAATGGTCGGTGCCTTTGTGGCTCTTCACAGGATCAAGGTTGAACATTTCGGCCCTTGGCCTCTGACCGGTTGGCCACCCCTGGTCTGGGTTGACCATACACAACATCAATGAATCATAATACGAGGCTGATTCTTTTCTCAAATGACTACTTTCACAACATACTTCTATGGGGCAAAAATCATTGTACCTTACAAAAAGAAAAAAAAGAAAAAATCAGGTATATCTCCTTTAATGCCAATCCAGCAATTTAAAAATTGTTCTTACAGTTAAGATTTCTTTAAGCTATTTTTGACTGAAGCTGCAACTATGACCCCAGATTTGAACTCACATGCCGAGGAAATGAATATATCCGAGCGCTGTGCCATTGCCCCATGGCCAAGGTCAGCCATATTTGCCTTATTTTTAATACAAATAAGGCTTCTTGAGATGTTTTGTAAGTAACTTTGCCCTCTGCCTCTGACCTTCTCATGCCGCTGGGGGAATTCTATCAGGAGAAGTGCGCAACCCTCTCCAGATCATTTAGCATTTTAATCAGGAGCGCCTAGCTTGATGTTTAGCCTCTTGCTGCATGTTTTATGTTTGTGGAGGGGGATCAAGCATGACATGAGCACATACACCCAGAGAGCAGGGGTGTCCAAACGGTTTTCCACTGAGGGCTGCATATTGAAGCAACAGTGGTGCAGAAAGTAGAGCGGTTCGTCTCATGATCAGCAGGTCGGGAGTTCGCCTCCTGAAGGCACACACTGTCCTTGTGTCCTTGGGCAAGACGACAGTGACACTTTGCCTCCGGTGTCTGCGTACACTGGTGAATGGGTTAGTGTGAATGGGTGAGTGGTTCCTTGCTGTAAAGCACTTTGAGTGCCTAAGGTTGGTGGAAAAGTGCTTTATAAGTTGAGACCATTAGGGTGTGGAGGGCCACGGATGGGTGGTCAAAGCAGTGAAAATTTCAACTGAGTGCGTTTACCAGAGGTATGATTAGCTAAAACCCGCTAATTCTCACAATAAAACATTTGTTTTTGAGGTTATACTGTAATTGTGTAGAATTATGAAACTTGTAGTAAAAAAGTACCAAGTCTGGGGGAATTGGTCAATTCACCAAGATGCCTGAGGCCCACTGAAAATTGGTCTGAGGGCCGCATTTGGCCCGCGGGCCGCACTTTGGGGAATCCTGCGCTAAAGTGCCCAGATGCGTCTTTTTATTAATTGGTTGCGTTTCAATGGGGGAATCCACATGAAACAAAAACTGTTTCGAGGTCCATTTTCTTCTCTGTCAGCACATAATGAACTAATGTCCAACTATTTTCTCTGAAAGGCGTCCAAAAGTGGTGACACTATTCAAAAGCATGAGCGTGACTTCCTACTGGCATTGGCCAAAACGAAGGACTTTCAGACATAAAAAAAAATGGGTCAGGTTTGTGAACCCAATCACTGTCAAATACTGATGGGGAAAATAATTTGTTAATTCTCGTTTTGGAGATTTCTTACAAAAACTGTATTTCTCCCATAGAGTTGTATTGGCTCCTGTCCTCCACCTGACATTATGACATCATCACATTCTAAATCGTGAACGCCACCTATTGCCACTGTCGTGGAATTTCATACCCCAATAAAGCTGGAAAGATATTTGTCTTAAATCAAAGATGTAAACACATTTATTTTACACATATATATGCGGAGAGCCGACACACAGAAAATCCATCGTGAGCTCTGCCGAGGCAGAGACACTCAAAGTTCTTAAAGTCCCGGGGGGACACAGCAGGACCCCAAAACCGTGACGTCACATGGGCTGAGATTATCATGCAAACATCACCTATTGTTTTAGCGCAAGACACAGGAAGGCCTTTGTCTTAGGTGTGAAAGGAGCAGCCAGCAGAGGCCTTTGTGGCAATGGTGATTCTTCAGGTGTGATGCAGAAGGCCTTTAGTGCAAACTCAGCATGGCGTCAGACGGCCGTCTCTGCATTGATTAAAGGCCCAGTCGTCCAGGGTTTAGTCCGTGTATTTGCTGCGACTGGTCCTAGTTTAATGAACTCTAAAAACTGTCATTACACTCCCCTCTTTTGATAATTCAAAACCATTTTTGCATTAATCACATTCAGTTAAATACCAGAGGCATTGTAATCACATCACCTTCAAGCTTGAAACACTTCAATTCTTGCTGTCCAAAATGGACAAGAAAAGAAACATTTGTCAATAAAAGAAAGAGCACATTATAATAACACAATGGATCCGGACAGCGATAAGAGTGCGGACAGTGTGTCCAACATAATATGCCACGGGCCCATGCCGGTATTAGCCTGCTACGCGGGGGTTCTGTAGTCTTTTCCGCGGAAATGCTCACGAGCGTTCAGGGGCACCGCTCCCTCTGAGCGTGTGTGAAGCGTTAGTGGTCATGGCGATGTTCGGTCTTGGAGCGGCAAGACCCTAATCGCGTTGGGGCTTTGGCCTCGGCACTTCGGGGTGTGACCTTGGGGTCCGGGGGCAAGGGAGATGGGGCGTCGTGTTGTTCCTGGGGATGCGCCTCGGGAACGCTGGGATTCTCTGGGTGTTGTTGTTGTTGTGGGCCTGCTCCAGTGACGGAGTTCTCACGCCGGCCGACCCCTTATGCTTAGGGAGCCGTGAATATGCCTGCTCCGTCCCGACCCTCGGTGTCCTCGTCTATGGCCCTCGGTGGCAGCACTGCACGACAGTGGTTGGCGTGGATCCAAGCTGTCCTCTCTGCGATCTTTAGCGGCCGTGTCCGTCACCAGGAGGACGAGGATGGGATCCATGTTTCCGTCTTTTCTCCTTCACCAGGACCCAGTCGTATGGCTCGATCCCGTGCAGAGCGGCCTGCGCCGCCTGTGGCAGGGCGCTCCTGACCTAGGCAGAAATAGATTACAGTAGTGCATTCATTTCTTTACAATAAGACAGCATGTCGTCATCACACAAAAGGTGCATGGCAGATCTCTAGGTCGGGGTCCCGCTCCCAAGTTGGGCGGTCTGGCAAAGAGGGTTTCGAATGGGTTTAGGTTTTGACCTCAGAGTGCCATTCTCTCGCTCGCAATGTTTCCTTTATATCAATGCCCGGAAATTGACCTACTTCCTCAATAATTTTGCTACAAAGTGACTGCCATTGTCACTAGAAATGATATATTATTATTTTTATTTTTTTATTTTTTTTCCTTTCCGGGACACCCCATTGTGGCACAATTTCTGTGAGCAGAGCTTTCACCACCGCGTTGCTCGTGGCGTGTTTACATGCAAATACTTCAGTCCATTTGGACCAGAGATCCACCAGAACCAGACAGACAGTATTTCTTACCTTGGCATGGTGCGATGGGGCGGGGCATGGGCAGCCTAAGGAATAATTTGGAACTTACCCGGGTTCTGTGCCAAAGGTTTGGCAGAACCTCAATTGTGTGTAATTTAAGTTACACATCCCTCCTTTTCAGGCATGGTCTCGGCCATGTGCTAAAAGCACAAAGTCTCTTTTGAAATGCTGTGGCAAACCCGGTTTGAGGTTTACCCAGCAACCCACCAAGGCCATTTTTCGCCCACAGCTCCATCTCGTCTGGAGTAGCCACTGCCTGCATATGGGCAGAGGCAGGTATGCCTTGTCTGCCTTCGCTGCATTCGCCCGCTGCCTGCTCACGAGCCCCAGAAGCGCGACCAGTTTGTGCTGAATGGTGTTTGGGCAAACAATATTAAAATCAGAACACACAACATAACAGACTCGGTTGTAAAATTGTCGACACTCGTATGTTCTCACACTTCCAGCAGCCGGTCTGTACCTGTGGAATCCTGCACCAAAAGAAACAGCAACGGTTCGTTAGTTTCAAGTCATTCAAATGAAACAATGGTGTGTTATGTGTCAGTTTGTTAGTGGTTAGTTGTCATTAAATGCACTGCTCAGCCTGTTGAAAAAAAGGAAACGCAAGAATTTCGTTATCCTGTGTCCGCTGCGGGTCGTGTTTGTGGTCATATGCCTGTAAATAAATGACCAGAAACGCACATCAAATATACACACACACACACACACAACGATCAACTGAGACACACAATGACATCAACACAAACAAAAACGCTTGCGCAGTAAGTTGTCAGGTCAGGTCAGAAAGTCATTGTAAAAAAAAAAAGTTTGTTCAGGCCATCAAATTTCATATCTTTTCATATCTTTCAGCCCAGAATTTGTTGAGCGCTCTTATTTTGAAAGCGTGATCGTCTTTCACCCATCCGTTCCACTAGTGGAAAAAAATAAGACACCACCGCAGTGCAAAAAGGAAAAATCAAAATGTCAAAAAAAACCACAACCCCAAAACTAAGTAAAAAGTAAATTCAAAAGCATTAAAACAATAAGGACCTGAGTTACCAACGTCATGCACTATTTTGATTGGCTTTTTGCCCCACGAGAGTGTGATAAAAATAAGTCCCATTTTGATTTCACCATGTTGATTGTTCATTCTTTGAATAATTCAGTTTATAAGATCAGCTTTGGCCGGCCAATTTAGAAAATAAAAAATTGTTTCAACCCTCTGATCATGTTGAATTTAGGTATGCATTTTGGCATCTGTCCATCAGATTATGAAACAGATCTCTGTTGGGATAAAATTGTAACCCTTCACACCTTTTGTTAGGGTTTATCTCTTTGTTTTTGTTTTTTGCTTTTATGCAAACTTGGTGGAGAGTCAAAAGGCAATACAACACAAGATTCAAACCAGCGTGTAACTCCTTAATGTACGGTTTCATTCAACCCAAACAAGTGGCAAAAAGCCAAAAAGCCACTCCAATTTTATCAGGCCTATTCAAAATCCTTCAGTGGGACCGTCTGCAGCACCGGCGTGGTCGCTGCATACGGCGCTGGCAGCATGACCCCGTGGGGCTGAAGTGATGCTGTCAGGGTCAGAACACACATTTCGTCTTGCGGCCAGAAAACAATAAAAATAAACATTAAAAAGGGCTTCTCCATGCGTTTGCATTTCTGGAGAACCATGAGTGTCCATCTTGGACCTGTGTCCAGCCTCCAGCACTGCTACACTTATTAATACATGCAGGGACCTCCCTCCACGCTGCAGACGTGGGTTCGGACAAAACTGTGTGCAAAGTGGAGCACAGTGGGTCGATATGCTCATTAGGTAACACGTTAGGTAATACCGCGGAGTAGTGCCTATCCCAATAAACGTACTCCGTTCGTAGCCTATCTTCACTACACTGAAGCCATGAGTTTTGTGAAGCGACCACTCATTTGAGAACGGACCAAAATCTGTCATCTTATGTTTTGTTTTTAACACAGGATTTGTTGTCCCTGAATCATCTAGAATTTTAACTTTTACACCACAGATTGTTAGCGTATATTACGGGAATTCAGCATGAATTATCTCAAAAAAGTGCCAATTGCAATTTGTTCTTGTTCAAACTTACGTGACATGAGCGGTCGCTTTGGTGACGAATGTGGACCCGGGTTTGGTCAGTCGCTCGTGTTTCCTCCACGCCCGCCTCTGCCGTCCTCTGGCCCCGTGTGAGCTTGAGAGTCCCTCTGCCTTTAACGCCTCCTCCGGTAACAGTCCTTCGACACATGTCGAGCACACAGTCTTTCCGCCGGGCTGTGGAAAAGCTGCCGCCAGTCCGTGACACATGTTCCTGCGCACACCGCAGCACCGTAGTCTTGGCTCTGGCAAATAGCTTAAGTTTCTCAAAGTCCGCAGGAGGCCCAGGTTGGCCAAAGCGTTCAAATAACGTTAGCCTGTGGTCCATGAGGATTGGTTAATAACCAAACGTGCCGGTCCCAATGGCTTCTTCCGTTTGCGGTGCGGGGGCAACTTTCAACGGGGTTTCAGCGGGTGCGTTTGTTGTTGCACGCTGCTGCCTCCGTGGGGCAACAGTCACGGGATTTGGAGCAGTTTGTCTCTGGCCTCGAAAGCAGTTGTCGGTGTCTCACATAACGTGTCCACGGAGTGAGTCGTGAGCTTTGGTTTCCTGAGCGTGTATCTGCTTCCGCCGCTTCTTCTTCTGCTCCCGGGTTTGGGCCCACTTCTCGCGGGGTATCAGCTGGTGCGAGAGGCTCTGTGAGCCGCCGCCGTGGTTGGGGCGTGGGGCTGGTGCTGGGGCTTTGAGGCGGAGGGCAGGGCGCGGAGGGAAACGCCGACAGACCTGGACAGGGAGAGGAAAAAGGGGACAACAGTAGTCTGTTCATTTTTTAAAAACCCAACGCCTTGTTTGGGTGCGTACTTATTGTTAGTAGGGGAGTTTGGGGAAAATTTCTCGGGGCTGATCGCCTTACGCGTTCGCCTGTGTGTTCTCCGCTTCGGTGAAAAGCGGAGGAGCTATTGTTTTTACATATTTCTTTCTCTAACGTCTTTTGCCGTGATATTCTTAAAACCAAGTAATATTTCCCTTCCTTCTTCTAATTTTCACGCAAGATGCGTAATCGATTGAAGGACATAAAAAACCTCCCTCCGGAAGATCCGAATGAGCTGCACATAATTTGCAACCGTTTTTCCATTGCCATTGTTACGGGGGACGTTAACGTTCCCCTCCGTGTAGTATCTCTAGATTTATTTATTTTTTTCCATTTTCTCTTAAAGAACAATGGCGCCAACCTCGCGTAGTCGCTCCTGCTGTCTCCTTGTGGAGCGATCCGTCCTCCCCGTACGTTTATCCCCTCCGTTAGTGCTGCTAGCGGGGGGCGTTTTCGGACCGGACCGGGCTGGCTGAAGCACACAGAACTCAGGGCCGCCTTGAAGCACTACTACCGCGCAGCCGTTAGCCTAAATTACCCGCTCTACACTAATGGCAATGAATAAAATACCCCAAAAATACGTAAATAAATCAAACAACCGTGTACACTTAAGCGCTGCCCTGGGCTTTACATGTTTGAAAAGACAAAACTCACCACAAATCAGGTTCTTTTGGTCTTGTGTGGCCAAAGGTCCTTTTCATGCGCCGGACGAGCGCGCCCTCCTTTCGTCTCCAAATAGGGCGGAGGCTGGTTTTGTTCCAGGTCGGCCAAACGCACCCGCTCGTCCCCGCCGAAAAAACCCAGGCCAAGACATGCCATCAACGCCAAACTGTCGTGGAATTTCATACCCCAATAAAGGAAAAAGCTGGAAAGATATTTGTCTTAAATCAAAGATGTAAACACATTTATTTTACACATATATATGCGGAGAGCCGACACACAGAAAATCCATCGTGAGCTCTGCCGAGGCAGAGACACTCAAAGTTCTTATAGTCCCGGGGGGACACAGCAGGACCCCAAAACCGTGACGTCACATGGGCTGAGATTATCATGCAAACATCACCTATTGTTTTAGCGCAAGACACAGGAAGGCCTTTGTCTTAGGTGTGAAAGGAGCAGCCAGCAGAGGCCTTTGTGGCAATGGTGATTCTTCAGGTGTGATGCAGAAGGCCTTTAGTGCAAACTCAGCATGGCGTCAGACGGCCGTCTCTGCATTGATTAAAGGCCCAGTCGTCCAGGGTTTAGTCCGTGTATTTGCTGCGACTGGTCCTAGTTTAATGAACTCTAAAAACTGTCATTACACCACGCTACAAAAAGTACCATATTGAATTAGATAAATTACTTAAAATTAAAGATATATTGTTTTTCATATATATTGTTTTTTGACAACCTTGACGTAAGATATTCAATGGAACTGTCACGATTCGGCCTTTTGTTACCCTGTTCTGGCTTTGTGTTTGTATCTGTCCCTGGTGTTTTATTTTGAAATGTATTTTCTGTTTGACTTCCCTGGTTACTTGCCTGCCCCGCCCTGACGTGTTTCACCTGTGCCCCGTTTCCTCATGTTTTTATACCCCTGTGTGCCCCGGTTGGTTTGAGTTTTGTCATCTCTGGATTTTGTTATTTTGGTTTTTGTCATTCATTAAACAAAACCCGTCTTGTGGCCGTCCCGCACTTTGGGTTTTATTTTCCTCGTTCCACCGTCACACCATGATCGATCATAACTGGAATCAAAATAGCTTTAAAAGTAGACATTATGTCGCCTTTCCATCGGTTGTGAACCAGCCGCTGGTTGTGGATGTGATATTAACGTGACTGTATTGCTCCTTTTTAAAGTTGTGGAACCCGCTGTGAAACTCATTCCTGTGAAAAATCCAAATGTTACAAATTATGTTCGGAATAATACATCTTCAGAAAACACCACATTCACTTTCACTGCCACGCGGATGACACCCGGCTCTGCATCTCCAGTAAACCAAATTCCACACTCCCACCGTCCTCTCTCACTAACTGCCTCCATGAAATAAAGTCCTGGTTCACTTCAAACTTTCTCAAACTCGACAGCAATAAAACTGAACTCCTCCTCATTGGCACCAAATCCACCCTAAATAAAAATCAGCAATTTCTCCATTCCCATTGACGGCTCCTCCATTTTCCCCCTCCCCTCGGGTAAAGAGCCTGGGTGTCATCCTCGATAGCACCCTCTCCTTCACCGCACACATCAATAGGCAATGCAAGGAAAGGCAAGTTTATTTGTAGAGCACAATTCATACACAAGGCAATTCAAAGCGCTTCACAGTTGCACAAAATTACAAGAAAACAGATCAAATCAATCAATAAAACAACATAAAAATGTATCAATTACAGTAAAAGGCAAGAGTGCAGATAAATACTTTCAGTTTTCATGCTCGGGTAAAAAGAGCTATTTTCAGCCTGGATTTGAACATTGTCAGAGTTGAGGCCTGTCTCACATCCTCATGAAGACTGTTCCAGATTTTAGCTGCATGAAACTGAAACGCAGCCTCACCGTGTTTAGTCCTGACTCTGGGAACCACCAGGAGACCCCTCCCTGAAGCTCTCAGGGCCCGAGATGGTTCATACTGCTCTAACATGTCAGAGATGGACTTTGGTGCTAAACCATGAAACGACTTGTACACAAGCAGAGCTGGTGTGAGCTGAGTGACAGGAAGCCAGTGCAGAGACCGGAGCACTGGACTAATATGGTCGTATTTCCTGGTTCTTGTCAGGACTCGAGCAGCAGCGTTCTGGATGTACTGCAGCTCTAACAGCTCGTTTAGAAAGGCCAGTGAGCAGCCGTTACAGTAGTCTAACCTGCTGGAGACAAATGCATGGATGAGTGTCTCCAAGTCTGGTTTTGACACTATTCCTCTGATCTTAGCCATGTTTTTCAGATGGTAAAAAGCTGATGATGTTATTGCTTTGATGTGGCTGTTTAAGTTCAGGTCTGAGTCCATGATTACTCCTAGATTTCTAACCTGATTTTTTGGTTTTAGAGAGAGAGACTCAAGGTAACTGATAACACTTTGTCTTTGTGTCTGTGGGCCAAAAACAATGACCTCTGTTTTGTCTGAGTTTAGTTGGAGAAAGTTGTAGCATCACACACATCGCCTACTTCCACCTCAGAAACATCTTCTCTCTCCCCTCGCACCCACTGCCATACTTGCACACGGCCTCACGTCCCGTCTCGACTACTGTAATTCCCCGCTGTTTGGTCTCCCTCAAAAAAACTCTCCACGAACTCCAACTGGTCCAAAACGCAGCCGCCCTCATCATCATCATCACACACACCCCCTCCATAAACCACATCACTCCTGTCCTTCAACAGCTCCACCGGCTCGCCATCACCCGCCGCACCCAATACAAAAATCATGCTTCTCACATTCAAAGCGATTCACAAGCTCGCCCCCCCCCCCCCCCCCCCCCAAACCTGACTGACCTCCTCCATGTCTCCACTCCTCCCGTGAGGCGACCCTGAGTGTCTAGAAAGTTGCCTAAGAAATAAAATGCGTTATTATTATTATTATAATAAGTCTGGCCCACGACTGACTCCCTCATTAAGTTTTTTTCAAATAACGGAGCAATTCGTCCTTTTGCGCTTGTTTTTTTTTTTTCCCACGCTAGATGTGTCTAAACCTGTAAACAAATCCGTGTGTCATTTTGCTCCGAGGGAGTTTCATCCGTTACAACAATGTTCCAGCGGCTTTCTTAATTAGTGAAGTTGTGCACTGTGCGAGCGTGCGTTGGTTTGTTGTCGGCTTATGTATTATTGATGTCAGTTGATGTTGACAGGGGCAACACGAGTCATAATTCTTCTATAAAATCCAACTCTTTCCCCCCCCAAGTGCATTGGCTCCGTGGTGATTAAATCGCGACGCCCGCAGACACTGGAAACTGTTAAACATGATTACGGCCGGCGATACAGTGAAAGGGTCTCGGGGTGTATTTGTCTTGGCAGCTTCGACTGAACGCTACGCAAATACAAGTATTTTGTCATTTGTCACCCTTTTTATTTTCTTGAGACCGCGCCATCAAGTGTGATTATTTCCGCGGCGGCAACACAAGCGGGATTTGTTCAAGGCCGTTCGAGAGAAACCGGGATAAACACGCGGCCGTAATGATACGTGTGCGCCCTGTTCGCCGGCACTTATCGCGCCGGTTGTTTTCGTGAAAGCGGCGCGGGGCACGGCACGAGGTGGACTCCGGGGGGTGAAAGGTCGGCAAATCACAGGGTGAACACTTAGCAATGCTGTTTGCATCCTTTTTTATTTTTTTATTTTTTTTTAAACAGCACATTTGGAGCCCGTTGCAATTTAAACAGACCGATTTACTTTAACCTGGCCGGTCTTTGGGCGGGAAATGGACTTGGCATTTTGACAAAAGTGGTTAGGAAGGTCCCAAGCTCCGGATCAAGTGGGGTCTTTCGTTCTGTGTGGATTTGCAATCTGGTGTTTGTGTGGGTCTTGGGTTGATCATGCAAGGCATACAAAAATAAATTAAAAAAACCTGCTAAAATCAAGGACTCAAATGTAATTAAAAAGGGGTATTATGCTTTTTGCAGGTATTAGGCAGAGACCCCCAATTCCCATGGTCTCTCTATGTTTTATATTAATAAGAATCTTCTCAACTTCATATCTGAGAAGGGAAGGGGGTGGGTATAGAGCAACAGGTTTTCCCGTTGATTAAATGTTTTTTTTTTAATTTTTTATATAAAAAGTATAATAGCACTGTGACAAAGTAGGTTTTAGGTTGCTTTGTCCCTTTTAATGTCTTTAAACATTTTGGTTATAAGTATTCATTGTTTCATAGTTATAATTTTTGCAATATCCAAACTAGACTGTTAAACACAACTATCCCGGGTTTGTTTTTGTTTGTTCAGTTAAAGCATCATACAGGATTTATGTTAGTTAATTGTATTTCAATCAAGGTAATACTTGCAACCTGTTCTGGAAAGGGGTGTGTCCTATCAGGCAGCCATATTTAAAAACTTGGCTCTGCCCGTGGACAAGGGGATGTGCAATCAGTCTGGGAGAACCTGGTAGCTGGGTACATGCCACATTCACATGGAAAAATACATTTCAGCTACCATGAGAACTTATGAGTCTGCCTCCTACTTGACCGCATTGGCCAGCTTCCCCACAAGCGCTGTCTGCAAATATTATGAACTGTATTGTTTTATGAGTTTTGTACAGTGTTTTGTAATTGTCTGTCTCGGGGGCTGCAGATAAAATTAGCACCAAGAACTAAAGTCTGGTACAAAGCATCTTTTCATATGCTGATGAATGCTCCTGTACATTCAAGATTCAAGATTGCTTTATTTTTGTCAAACCATGACTGATTCGAAATTCTATTTCTCTCATCCTTGATTGTGGAGCGGGGGGTGGGGGAAGAGGGGTAGGAGGAAGGGCAAGTTCAGCCTCCCGATGGCCCTGTGTACGAAACTGTTCTTAAGGCGACTCGACCTGGCCCGTAGATTCCGCAGTCTCCTCCCAGAAGGCATTACCTTGAAGAGACTGTGATGGGTGCGTAGGGTCCCTGGTGATTCTGACGGCTTTGCGGGTGAGACGGGTGGAGTACATGTCCTTAATGGAGGGGAGAGGAGCTCCACAGGTCTTCTCCGCTGCTCTCACGATGCGCTGGAGGCTCCTTCGGCAGGAGGCAGTGCTGGCGCCACACAGTGATGGAGCTGGTCAGGATGCTCTCTATAGTCCCTCTGTAGAAGTTGCACATAACAGAGGCTGGGACTCTAGCTCTTCTTAAGAGCCTAACCCTAACCCTACATGGTCCCTGTCAAATAAATACAATTTAATAAAATAAACAATCCAATAAAACAATTTTAAAATGGGCAAAAACGTGTAAATCAAAAGCAAGCGTCAAACAAATAAGAGTCCAGGGCTCCAACACGACCTGTCCTTTTGTAAAACGCCACAATATCTCTATTAAGCCAAAAGACAGACAATCTCAACGCTCTGGACAGTAAAGAAAACAGCACTAATATGAACAGTCAACTGGCGCCCACTGGCATTGTGTCCTTGGGCAAAACACTTCCCCCACCTTGCCTCCAGTGTCTGTGTACATGAGTGTATGAATGAGAGAGTGAATGGGGTGACTGGTTCCTTGCTGTAAAGTCCTTTTGAGTGCATAATGAAGGTAGAAACCATTTGCCATTTCCCCACCACCTTTCCATATGGATAACAATGGAATTTATATCAGGATTTTGTTTTACAGTATCTTTGTTAAATGTTTAATTAAGATGATCGTTTGTACTGTTGACGTTTTTCAACGTTCGTCTCTTTGGATCAAACGCCTGAGAGTAGAGTCGCGACAAAAAGAAAGAAATAAATGTTGTAAATGTGTTTTCTGTGTGCATTAGAAAAGCTCTTCTAGGGACGGCTATAAATGTCGTAGTGCAGTACATGGTGATTGTTCAAACTTGTCCCGATCAAATAAATACATAAATAAAATGTTGTTAACAGCTATTTGCTGTTAAAGGAAACTTTTGCGGCCTTACAGAACTATTATAATAAACCCTTTTAGTTGTACTTTTCCGGAACTTAGTGAAAATAGGCTACTGAACATAAACGGTGCAGTGCTAAGGCTTTATTGCAGTCATCTTTGTTGCCCTTTTTAAAAGCTCATTATAAGGCCCTATATGCAGCCGAAACCTCCCCCGCTGCAGTTCTCACAGTTGTTGGACACTGCATTATATCCACATAAAGACTCACCATTCCGCATAAAAGAAAACTATTGGTGAAATCCTCGTCTTCCGTATTTAATGGTTTGCATCTTGAAAGCCCGAAAGTTACATTTATTAGCCTGTACTTGTGGTAACAGTAATGAGCACCCCCAGTGTTGATAAAGGGTGTCTTCTCGCGGAGCTCAAATCGCCCGTTAAGAGTTTCCCTACTGCGCTGCACTGCTGCTGCGGTGAAGGGAGTTCCTCTCTAACTAAAACGTATCGGCCATCTTATCCGACGCCATCTACCATCTACAGAGTGATTTTTCCTTCTAAATCTGTAATCTCACGGTCGCTTGCAGTATAAATATACACATTTTAAGAAGTGCACTGTATATTTTCTGACTGTCAAGTAAGATTGTTTTAATCACAAATAAATATCAACGGCTGAGCAAGACAAAAAGTACCCAATTTCTCTGATATAATCTCTGTCCGTGTGTGTGTGTGTGGGAAACAAACTATTGTGCTTATGTAACAGCAGGTGCCGTCTGTAGTATCACTCTGCCCGTGGTGGGGGCGCCGTATAAACGCCTACCTGCGTTCGACCTCTGACCCCTTGTTCTTCCGTCTGTCTGCCTTGTGTGCCAAAAGACTTCTATTTTTTAGAGAAGCCAGCCAGAGAACTCACACAGTCTCAGGAATAAACGCTCGGATTTGTGCGTATCGTGCTTATGTAACAGTAATTAAAAAAATCTGCAAACAAAAATAAAAAAAATTGCTGTGCTGTTCAAATGAATTAGATATGAAAAAAGTGGAGATTTTGTTGCAAATGAATGAAAGTAAAACATAATTTTGAGTCCGTATGTTTTGCACTGTACATTTTCTGACTGTCAAGTAAGATTGTTTTAATCACAAATAAGCAAGACAAAAAGTACCCAATTTCTCTGATATAATCTCTGTCCGTATGTTTTGTAATGTCTTTAGGAGGAAGGAAATGGCCGTGTTTGGATTACGTCATCTCGGTTGCATTTTGTGCGACACATGGACACCAAATGTCAATATGTGTGAATGAATATGCGTGGGGAAGGCAAAGGAGCGCCGTGCTGGTGTAGTGATGTCCTGTAAAACTACGAAGCGAATGCCATAAAATAAGCAACGAAAAGGGTGAGTTCTTCCTCTGACACTGAAACTAAGATGTTAAGGGAGACAATTGGCTAACAAGATCAACATCTCAACATTCATCTGCCGTGTCTCGCATTAAATGGAGGCTTGGAAGGTCCTACAATGCCTGGAAATCCAATCCAGGGCCTCCTTGCTATGAGGCAAAAGCACCAGAACTCTATGTATTTGTTTAACATCCCAGCGTTTGTGTGACATTTAAAACAATGGCTGACAAGCTCCTTGCATAACTGGTCTATACCTCTGTTTGCTTTAATGACACCGTCTAAAATAGTTACCTGCTACATCCCGGAGTAGATAATCAGCAGTTGTTCGCACTCCCACTTGTCAAAGTGACATAAATTCTACTTTCTCTAAAGGAGAAAAGTGTGGAAGGGGACACTGAGATTGAGATTGTAATCATTTCATCCGTGTCACTGCTTTTCCCGTCCTGTCTTTCTCTCTCGCTTTCTTTGTTTTTTTGTATGTGTGGCTCTTTTGCAAGTCGCGACCCTCTCGTTTACCGCTTGCAGTGTTGAGTTACAGTGAAAACGGATGAGCTTGACAGATAAATCACGAAGACGGAGTTGCTGGCTGACAGCATTTTTAAAGAGCGCCTCGTGGGGTCATCGGTGGCTGGCTCGGTAATCTGAGGCTAAATGCTAATCTAAAAATCCACCCCTCAAGCACCATCATGGATATACGTGTATTGACAGACATCTTATATCTCCTCTGCTGGTAAGTGTAATAGAAGCCGGGTGAAGTTTTTTTTAATTTTTTTGCTTATAGGACACAGCGTGCGTTCTTAAACATTACAATTCAAAGGGAAGTTGAAGTATGATGTTACAAGAAAAAAAGTCATATTAAAATGTAGAAAACCCGTGATGAATGACTTTCTGAACCAGGAGGAACCACTGCGAGATTTAGACTGGTCGGGCAGTGGGTCTTTGCAGCATCATGCAGATAGAACAACTAAAAAATAGTTGTTCCTACATCCAAATGCTCCACTTAAACATCGTCCTGTACAATGTGTAGGAAATTCAACGGTTCAAAAATCGCTGAGCGAGTTTATCCCTGAATTTATTCCCGAGGATGAAACAAGCCACAGTGGCGCGCTTTGAGTTGTAATCCGTTTGCAATGCTGTATGACATGGTCTAAACGAAGGCTCAGGACCCGGCTCAGGACCCGGCTCAGGACCCGGCTCAGTCCACGCGGTCACAGTGTAATCGAAGCCATTTGTTGATTTGATCTTAAGGGAACAGGCCACCGTTTTCCCATACTGAGATATAGGGCTGGGCGACATGGCCTAAAAACTATATCATGATATGAAAAAATAAATATCACGATAACGATATATTTGACGATATAATTGACAATGGACGAATGACTTCAAAATCCCAGCCTTACGCCTATTGGGAAGATTCATTCAGTGATATATATATTTTTTTTTACGGCATAATTGTCTCGCAAATATGATCTACTCAAGCAGTTTACATCCTTCATTTCATTTTACTTTTTCAGCACGTGTCCCCGTGTTCTAAAGTCACCGTTTATGCTGCCCTGATGGAGCGGAGCGTAACATAAATTATATTGTGTCCACAACGATATAAAAAATTACAACGATATCAAAACATTATATCGTGATAACGATATGCGATACAATATGGCCCAACCCTACTGAGATATGTTCTTACCTTAGCTTAGACGAGTTGATTCGTACCTGTCTGGTATTTGTGCGTGCGCTCAGTCACACAACAAGACTAAAGATGTTGTTAGCATTTAGCCTCCTCTCCTCTATGGGGCCAAACGGGGGTGACGTTAAATACAGTTACGGGAGTAGTTACGCAATCCAAGTATAGTTCCACAAAATTAAACCTGTCGATTTGCTAAGCGGATAAAAAGGGGGACTATATTGTAAGGCGTAGTAACACCTTAGGAGCACTTTGACATCTGCGCAGTAATATCTTCACTTTACTGCACGAACATCGAAGTGCTGGTGTTATTACGCTTTACAATAGTTCCCCTTTTTTCCACTTGGCAAATCGACATGTTATTTTGTGTAACTATACTTGGATTGTGTAACTACTCACGTAACCGTATTTGAAAAGGGGAACCGTGGAAGAGCTCGGTCGCTTCTAACTTCACCCCCGTTTGGCCCCATAGAGGAGAGGAGGAGAGGCTAAATGCTAACAACATCTTTGGTAAAGACCAGACAGGTACACATCAGCTCGTCTAAGCTCAGGTAAGGAACATATCTCAGTCTAGAAAAACGGTGGCCTGTTCCTTTAAGGCGGTCCAATCTCATCAGACCTCGGAACCTAAGCAAAGTTGGCCCTGGTTAGAACCATGATGCGAGGCCGTGTGGGACAGTGAGTTCTTCAACGTGATGAAGGAGGCAAATATACTTAAGCGGTGGAGACGTCTGTGTTTATGAGGTCAAGAGAGTTTGTCATGAAGTTAAAGGCCCTGATTTTTTTTATAACAGACAGTGAAAGAGGACAACACTAAATTAAAATGTTAGTTTTCATACCAAATTCTTCACAGCACATTTCACAACCTGCAAGTTCATGAAACTGATACAAATGCTCTATTAACAGATGCATAGTGTTTTTTTCTCACAAATGTCTCAGTTTACAATATACTAAAGGAGGAAAAAAACTAATGTTGTGTCATTACTTCAGGTATAATGCCTTTAGATCAAATAAATGTGTAAAATGTAAGTCTATACAACAGTCTGAAAGTGTGTGCACGGATATCTCTGCAGACAGAAAAGTCTTTGTAGTTAGTGCCGAGTCTGTCAAGATCTGAGTGAGTCGTGGTCTTGGGGTGAAATTTTAAGAAATAAAATATCTATCTGACATGAAAGCACGATTCTGGCTGAAATAACTGTTTAGTACTTCAATGAAATGAAACGATTGATGGAAAATGTCCCACGGTTTGAGAAAGAGCCCTAACTGGTACGTTTTCAATTACGGTTAAAATCAGACTATTTGGACGTGCAGCGACATGAACTTTGAAAAGGAGCAATAGAAATCCACTATTTTAGGACGATATATCGTCTCAGAAAATATCGCAATAAACGATAATATTGAGTATATACTGCAAATACTGTAGGCAATAAAAAGAAACTGTAAGCAACAATTTAAATTGAAATGTATTGAACTTCTGACATTCAATATTAACACCTTATACCAAACAAAGTGCAAACTAGAAGGGTCGACATATTCTAGGACACTGTATCCATCTGTGCTTCTCAACCTTTTAACATAACTTACACTCACCAGGTTCTGTGTTTGAACTAGGCCTGTAACGATTTTTTTTTTTTTTTTTTTTAAATAGTCAATATACAGTATCATCTTCAAAATATCCCAATAATATTGATATTTTATCTGCATTATTCTGGTTATATATTTCCTGACAAAAACTCACTTCTGTGTTAATTAAAACCTGGTTAGAATCAAATGTATATTAAATGTATGGATTCAGATAATACTGTATTACTGCTAAAGTAGAGTAGCCATATGTTGTGTTCTTTTTCCTTTTCTTTTAAAATATAACCTCCTGTACACACGGCTGTCGGAGTGAAGCAGCTTTTTTGGGAAACTTGTTGACTGTTTGTCAAACGGCTGCAGCATTTCTCTGTAACATGTAGACCTAAGCCCTGAGTAATGTTCTCAGGACTATTGCGCTTGTATTTGGACAGTGGCTAAAGCGCTCGGGTTCCTCTCTCTAACAGTAGCGCTGATTAGCTCTGATACTCTGACTGGGCGGTGGTTTCGTTTCGCTGGACAAACCTGCAGTTGCATTAATGTTGTTATTCTCTCCGTGATGAGTTCTTTTGGCTGGAACTCCAAGTGTTTTCACACGAGTCCCTCTCGCTCCGCAATAAAGTTCACGGAAAGTGTCGGAATCAGCAAAGCTCCGTAGTGGCGCGGGACTTTGTTTACACCCCGCCTCTCTCCAAAAGTAGCGCTGATCTATAAATGATCTGGATACATGTTTCTGTATTTATTTTAAGCGGCACGTGCATTTATCGAGACTAAACATGTTATCGTCCTTCATTTTACTTAATAGTAATTATCGTGGCAGGCCTAGCATTATTCAGGGTTTTTCAAAAAGCTTTAATAATTAAGCCTTACTCATGTTTTGGCTATGGAAAAAAAGCAATTCAAGCAAATGTTCTGTGCACTTAAATACCACTGTTGAGGATCCAAGGACTTGTGTGAAGCTGTTCAAAGAGGCTGAAAACAATAGCTGCTAGTAATGAGCAAAGCATGTTTAGAAGAAAAATCAGTTGGAGCAGTTCTCGGAAATGTCATTGAAAGTATACCTCCTTTTTTCAACCACAGCAACGACTATTATAATTAGACACAAATGGCTGATTATCATGATTATAAAATTATCTAATTATCCTTGTCTGACAGGCCACATGGGGTCCCGTCCTTGCGGCAAAGGAACACGGCTTTTAGTGGTTTCATTTCCAGACATATTTGTCAATCTGCACATAAACGTTGCATGCTACTTTAATGCTGCTTAGCTGACGCAAGAATGACTGTAATGCAGATCAAAGCGGTGGTAACGCAGCACGCGATGTGCCCACTTTAACCGTCACAACGTTGGCCATAAAAATTCATTACGCACCGCCGACTGAAAGCAGGATATTAAAAATGTACTCGTCCGTCAGTACCTACAGTACCCAAAGTGCACGTTCTGCTGTCAATAAATGTATCAATGTGTAATGAAATGCATGAGGGCATGATCATTAGTAGGTCACAGATTGTCAAAAGGTAGTCAGCGTCTCATCTGCTGAAATATTGCATTTCAGTATCGATAATAATCCGCAGCCAGCAGCTATTGATGGAAGTGCGATATAGAGTGGCGCTTCACTCCCACGCAAGGTCAAAAAGAATATTGCATGTACAGTTTTGGTCGGTGGGGAACAAAGAAGTACTGGAATTGCGTGTATTGTACGTATTGAAATGACCTGCAGCCACATTCAACCGTTTTTAATGAATGTCTACAAAATAAAATGGCGGCGTCGTGATGAACACACTTCGAGCTGCTCAGAACGGGCCTTTAGTGATGGGTCCAGAGTTTTTCGGGTTTCATCTGTGATGCGACAAAATCTTGGAAATACAAATAGGAGGAAATAGTTTATTTTATTTATTTATTTGAGCAGTTTGAGCTCAAAAGGGATTGGGCCGAATATCAGTGGAAGAAGAAATATCCAAAGTGAACAAAGTACGTTCTGTGCACAGAAAGCGGTGATGTGACGTTCATGATCGAATGGCTCTTTTGAACGGCTCTTATGTTGAACGGTTCCTTGAACTGGATTTCAGTTGTGAAAAGAGCCAAATCTTTTTTTGCAGTCAATTTTACCCAGAATCCCCCCCCGAACAAACACAAGAATCAGCCCAGCAATGGAGCAGGCCACACAAGTGAACTAACAATTATTTGTCAGACAGTTGCAGCCTGTTTTTATTAATTGTGGCTCAAGATTTTATTCACAAACACATTATTCAAAGCGTACAGTCCCGTTGTGATTTTATATGATTTAAAGGGACTATACAGAGTTTAAAAATGTTAAAACTAAGTATTTTCATCCCTCTTACACGTTCCAGCCATGTCCTAATATTCTACACTGAGGATCTTCATCGCTGTTCACGGGAATTATCCGCTGTATTCTTTTTCTTCAAATGCCGAATGCCGCCCAGTCAAATGCTGTTATCTTCTGATTAGCAAATTAGCAAAGTTCACTTCATTCAAAGAAATCATGACGTCACACGGAAACAGCTAGTTTGCTCAGTTCTGTTCAAAATCAAAATTACCAGATGAAAGAGTTGATTAGATCTCGGAGATACAGGATTAATTACTAAACCTTCTGTCATCTTGCTAGAGCCATGTGCACAGTTTAGTTATTGTCTTCAAAGTGTCTTTGAAGCATAAGTAGCTCTTTTTCTCCATGTTTTGCCCTTTAGAAGTAGCTCACTGAGGAAATCTCTTAACCCCCACCTGAACTGAGCACATTTTCTCCAGTTCGGCTTTAACCAAATCTTCAGGCTTCTTGAAAAAGCATCAAAATAGTGATGAAAAAGTGATTTAACAATGATACAAAAGTGAAGAAAAAATTAGGAAAAAGTGATGAAAAATGTGACAAAACGCGACAAAAAAAGCAATAAAACAAATTTCCGTTTAGATGGGTTTTGTAGGTCTTAGCTTTCAAATGAGGCCTATTGGCTGCAACCTTTTAGATTTGGGTAAAGTTGAACTGGAGAAAATACATTTGGTTAAGTCAGGAGGTTGAATAAAGCTTCAGCGCAAATTTAACCTGGAAGACGTACCTTCACTAATCATCCAATCTCGGCCCAGCCCAAGCCGCACCTTCGCGTCAGCCAATCATCGCAGCTGCTTATTCCTGCTTCAGCCATTCATCGCCCAGGATCCCCTTCTTAAGCCCCATTTCCCAGCTGTGCTGCAACCCTCCTCCGCCCCTCCTCCACCCAGCCTCTCCTCGGCCCTGCTCATCAGGTCGACCGGCCGCCCCAGGTCTCGTCCTACCACCACCAATCTGAACCCCAATCACGATTGGTGGTGGTAGGACGAGGATTGGGTAGCTCGTGTTGAGAACAAAGTAACAGGCATATTATATATATTTTTTACTGCGTATTCAATATGTATTTGCATGTTTTATATGATACAAAAAGAGTAACATGGCAGTGCTTAAACCAAACCCGTGAATGTGACCGTCAGAAAATCCATACTGCAGGGCTTAAAACGAAATGATGAGGCATGTTCCGCGGTCCAGAAATCAATCTTTTTTATGGCGGCGGGGGTATAATAGTATTTGATTAGGGAAGGACGTGTATGTCTACAGGCCAGAAAATAACACAACAGCAAGTAAAAAAAAATCATCTTCTGCGATGGTTTGAGACACAATGCCGTGCAAAATGCTCTTTACCACAGAAGTCCTTGGCCCCGCTTTGATTTCAACTCTTTTCACTCGCCATGTCGTTTTATTTTTTTTCCACACTGAGGCTACACAAGCGAAGAAGAGAAAACCGATTTGCCAGGCAATCTTACTCTCCCTTCTACCTTGAACATGACGTTAGCCAAGGCGATTTAACCTGGTAGAAGGTAGTCTATACCTCCTGAGACACGGGGTTTGTTTGCAGCCAGCCAAAACTACCACACAGATACATGGACTGTAATGGTGCACACAATGCTATGTTTTGTGACGGTTTGAGCAGCTAATGATTCTCACGAGTTTGTTGTCTGTTGGGCTGGGTACCGTTAAATGAAAGCATACCGGATTTTTTTTAAAATGTCTTTAGAGAGCCAGTTTTGGAAGTCAGTTGGGTCCAGGGACAGTAGTAAAAAGTAGTGACTTGGTTGCTTCATCTCAAATAAATTATACAAATTTAAAAGAAATAGGGCCAGATCTTCCGCCTGGCGCAAGGACAGCCACCCACGATTGCCATCTCCCATGGGTGCAGCTGTGTGCCACTGGCGAGAGGGTGTCGTGGCAGGATGACGCAGCCGTTAGCGCTCGTGCTTCACACAGAAAGGCCCCGTCCAGAATCGAACCCGGGACCGTCTTGGTGTGTGGAGTTCGCATGTTCCTCCCCGTTATCCTCCGGTTTCCCCTAGCACTAAACACATGTACAATAGGCTAGGATGAATGGGAGTGTGTTTGAGCACCTATAATGCTTCCTTAAGCATTATAGGCTTTCATAAGCTCTCACAGGTAAAAACAAAATAAAAACTTTATTTATCCAAATCATAAGTAAAGCGATGTCCGTGTCCAGAGAGAAAGAGATGTGCAGCTGTGGGTCGGCACTCGCTCGGCCGTAATTGCTAAAGCACATGCTCTCCCCCACTTCTCCACAACCCCTCTCCGTCCCCCCCCCCCCCCGCCCCCTTGCCAGCTGCAGAGTCTGGAGGAAAAAGGCTGTTCTTACATACCATGGCCGTGGGTGTTTCTCCGGCTCACGTACTTCCCACTTAAACGCGCCAGGTCTAATTAGAGCTGCAAGATACAGTATCACGTGCGACATGTGCTGGACAATCCTTTTCCATGCAGTCCTTCTACACAGTGATGGACGGGCCACTGGAACCATCCTCCAGACAGAGTAATGGAATAAGAGCAACGTGTTTTTCACAGATGTCAGGAAGGACTCTTATGCCAATTACTGAAAACGTGCAAAAATATGATGAAAATGTTTGAGTCATGATTTAAACTTTTGCAGGAAGTAACCACGACGCCGCGCCATCCGGTTTCTCATATTTGTTCCCACGCGTGCTGCAAAAGGCGACCGAGATGATGCATTTCCTTTATCTGAGAGACATCCTCGGCTAACGATGGGAGAAATACGTTCATGTGCAGACCTTTCAAAACTCAAGGGGCCGTTTTCTCCAAATTAGGTTTTCATGCCACACTTGCAGCAACATATCCACTTAAGTAGCTCCTTCCAGTGTTGGTCTTAACAATATTTTGATGTGTTATTCTTTTCTGTTTTGTTTTTTTTCTCAGAGGGATTTCTGTCTTTTTTTCAGATCCAATTCTAATGTGCTGCAGGACAGGAACCCATGCTGCAAAGTAATCTTGGCCCGGCCCAGTACAAAACTTGGGCCGACTGCCGGAAATGTCGCTGCCAATCTGCGGCAAGAGCCTCTGATCAACACCAATCAATCACGAACGCACGGATCACATCCAAGCAAGTGCGGTGGGTCGAGTGTCCCGTCCGAGAACAAAACTGAACTGACTGGACCTGGATCAGAACCACCCACGTTCCAGTCGCCTCCACGACACCACTCGGGCCTCTGTTGCTCATTTTAATACAATCACTCTTTATAATCTGCATGTCGTCGGCATTCGGTCTCATTCAGTATTCTGCCTTTGACGTTCCAATACAAATTTGTTAATTGGATTTTGACGAATCGACCCGCTGTGAAATACAAGTATCCATTATGCATTAATAACCGCGCAATTATTTGACAGAAAACGATGACGTCCACGCTTAATCTATAATTATCCGACTTTCATTAAAAACATGATCCCAGTGCAAACGGTGAGGGTAATGTTGTCACTGCCATGCCGCGTGTCAGAAAGGTCACTGCCTATACACGGAACGGGCAGGTGGAACAGGGACGGTAATGGATGGGAGTTTGACATTTCCCTGCGGGTATAAAACCAGACCCTCGGCGGGGAAACAAATATCTTGCTGCTTGCACTTTACGCCAAACTGAACCTGAGTTAATGCATATAAAGAACGGTTTGAGAGAGTTGGAAATGAGTTGGAATCGCTGCTAATAGTTTGGAAATGGAGTAACCCCCCCAAAATGTAAGGCATGCGCAGTCATCTATTTTAGGTTCATAGCAACCCAAAGCGCGAAGTCTGTGGGCTTAGGAACTCACATGGTAAAAGCGAAACCCAGCCGGTGAGTAATTTGTGCACCTCTGACTTTTTTGGCCCTGCAGACTCCCAGAAAGGAAATGGCAGTATTTGGATTAGTCATCTTGTGTAACACGTGGATACTAAACCAGTCAGAAATTGCTGGCATGCTTGCTGACATTAAAACTTAGATGTATGAATTGGGCTCTACAAGTAAACTTCCCTTGCCTGGTAAAAAAAAATGTTACCTTTCATAATGCTTATGACATCGTTTCCCCTGGCGAGCCAGAGATTTCTAGGAAGTAGCTACAACATCGTGTCGCACCGGCCGGTTTTTCCATGCAAATTCATTCACATATTTTGACTGTTTGACTATACTGACATATTTTGTATGTACTGCGAAAGGGGTACATGACGCTGTAATCCAAATAAGGTAATTTCATCTCTGAGAGCCGCAGCTAAAGACGGAAGAAATATAGGCTACAGATGTTACAAAACTTTAGCGTTTTCTCCAAATGAGGTTTTCATTCCACACTTGCAACAAAATATTAACTTTAGTTGCTACTATAGGCAACACGCTTTCCTGTCTTGGACTTAACAATATATATATATATATCTTTTTTAAGGGGGACTTTTTAACATCCAAAAAGGAAAAAAAAACACACACAAAAAACACACACACAAAATATCCCAAACAAACAATAAAAGGCGCATTGAGTTGCCTTGTGTACGAAAATAAATATAAAAAAAGGCGAAATTAGAAATAGTTTTTTTCTTCAATCACTTTTTTAGCTAAATTGGTATAAACATATAAACTTTCACCTGGAAACAAAAACAAAAACAGACCTAATCTTCACAATAACATGAATAATTATTTCACTGATTCAATGTTTCCCCATAGATTTATTTTGAAAATTGTCATTTCAAATGCCCCGTACACCTGCAGCACAGTGGCGGAATCACATGAGGAGCTACAGGAAACACACACGGGACAAACGAGGAGATGGTGAAGACTGTTGCGGTGGAGCGGAGGGAGCTGCGCAGGAGGAAGAGGAAGGAGGAGGTGGAGCTGACCAGTGCAGGACACCACGCTCTGACACAGGGACAAACCCAGGAGGCGTTGCACCATTTCGGAGGTTTCCTTTAGGTGCTACGGTTTCCTCCAAAAACATGCAGGTCAGGTTGAACCCCAGTGGCAGCACGGCTCAGTGGCAGCACGGCTCAGTCGCAGCGGCTCAGGACTAACACCTGAACACAATTTCGCCGTACACTTGTACAAAGACAAATAAAGCACTTATTTACTTATTTTTAGTGCGACAATATCTCTACATCAGTAGCACCTACAGACTTTCCAGTCTTTGACAATATTTTGAAGGGTTTTTTTTTCAGAGGGATTTTTTTATATCTAATTCCAAGCCTTTATTGAGTTTATTTGAGTCAAAAAACAAGGCGGAATTTCTTTCATTATTATTATTATTATTATTATTATTTTTTTTACAATTTTTTAAACTAATAAACACCTTATTTAAAAACTAAAAAAGGTATCAAAAATCCCCTCTGAAAAAGTAAGTGGTAAGTGGTCTCAACTTATATAGCGCTTTTCCACCTACAT
The DNA here is from genome assembly GCA_021464625.1 of Proterorhinus semilunaris. Lineage (NCBI taxonomy): Eukaryota > Metazoa > Chordata > Actinopteri > Gobiiformes > Gobiidae > Proterorhinus > Proterorhinus semilunaris. The sequence goes on from CM038346.1 coordinate 8,301,738, forward strand.
TAGGCACTCAAAGCGCTTTACAGCTAGGAACCTCTCACCCATTCATACACCAATGTACGCAGACACTGGTATTTGTATTTGTAGCTAATATTTCAGTGAAATAAAACCATAAATGTAAACCTGCATATTTATGCCAGTAATCTACAGCAAACATTTCAAATTGATATCTTTACATTTAAAAGGTTTCCCTATTCACCTGTAGTTTCTTGTCTTAAGGACAGTGTTTTCAAAATTTTCAAAATCCTTTGTGAAAAAAAATCTTTGTAACTCACAAAGTTATATAGTCACATTGATAAAATTAAACCATAGATTAAAACTTGAGTCTGTTCATTACTTTAGCAATTACTCAACAACCAAATAAGTAACCAGAACATTTTGTAACTGATACAGGATCCATTAGTTACATGAACTGTGCTCTTTGGTTAATTTGATGCAGTATGTATCGCACAAGATAAAGACGCACCAAATGCATATACTTGAGCTTTTGTGCAGCACACTTAAAAACTAGCCCTTTTTTTTTTTTGTGAAATTAAATTTACTGTTGGTAGTTCCAAGCATTTCAAAACAACAAAGCGCTCGCAGCCGAGATGTTTGTTACAGCGGTTCCATTAATCACCAAGGCCTCGCTATTGTCTGAGTGCACATTAAGTCGATTGTTGTTCGCAGTCACAATGGGCCTGTCTTTTCTTTTTTAAATCTTCCATCTGTTTGTGCTGTTCTGGGCACTTTTTTGTCGTAGCTCACCCATGTGAAGCAGGTACACGTTTATGCGGCATTCCAGCAAAAAGCATCACGAGGCCCCGTGCTTGTAAATCGTAAATGTGTACTGTATGTACTGAGCCGCACAGTATAGACATCGAGATGCTTCTGTTTAATCAATACATTCATGCCAGCCCTGACAAACAGCTCTTCTCTCTTTTGCTGTCCATAATGATGGTTTACACTTATGTAGCGCCCAGAGCACTTTGCATTCATCATCTTTCCGTATTTAAACATGAACAATTAACTCCTTCGGCCTTTCAAACACAACAAGCACTCGCTCACACTACACATTCTTCAAAATGCAACAGCCGAAGATTATTTGAATCCATTTGAAAGGTATTTATTGTTTTATTTCTATTTTATCTACTTTTCTTTTTTTATGTACTTGTTGTAATAGAAGTAGCTATATTGTTTTTATGTATATATATACATATGTAATTGTTTGTGTGCAGCACTTTGGAAACGTTCTTGTTGTTTAAATGTGCTATAAATAAAATGGATTGGATTGAACAGCTGGAGACCAACCATAAATTTAGTGCTCTTAATACTAAGCCCAAAGATTTTTTTTAAAGATATATCATATATAAAAAAAAAAAACAACAACTCTAGATTGGACATGACACTTGTTGACGTGGCAAACTTGGCCGCCATGTGACTGGCCGACGAGGCTAACCCCTGTGGCAACCAATCCAAAATATCCATTGATTTATCGTCAGAATGTGAGATACACTTGTTGGTTGTATTACTCCTAAATCTTGGCATTTCAGTCATTTTGTTGAAATATCTTGTGATGTTTAGCCGTATTTCCATTGTTTTCTCTCCATTCATTCCCAGGGTTCAGTGGTTAGCATTCAATATCACTGTCCCATGTTCAGAGGTGGATAGAGAAGCCAAACATATTTACTCAAGTTAGAGTAAAGTTATTTTGAAATATATTTACTCATGTGCAAGTAAAAAGTATGTATGTTATAATATAATTATATTTATTTATGTGTTATTATTGAATGTATTTTAAGCCTTTAGGAACAGAAAGTGATGGACTATATGTTCCTTTTTTAAATGATGTGTTATTTGAGCAATTGTTTCACCGTGACCTGTAGAAAAATTCCCACAATAGACAGCATTAGTTCCATTTGCATCGTTGGAGTTTCCTTCAGGAGGTGTTCTGGGGTTTCAGGGGAAGACCGACAACACGCTGGAGAAACTACATGCGTTTTCACACTGCAGAAACCCTTTGCCGTACTTGGTGCTGTTTCAGTACCAGTTGTCCTTTTGACTCCCTTTTAGACAAGGGGGCTGAGCCATGTTTTAGAGAAACTGCCCCCTCTGCTCCTTCTCTGGGTCCTTCTGGTCCCTCAATTAACGCTATATTAACGTATAGCAAGAGAAGTGCAGTATGCTCCGCACAGTACTTGACAATTACAGTGGGGTGCGAAAGTTTAGGCACCCGGATCAACATTTCTATTAATGTGAACAATTAAGCAAGGACATGAAATTATCTCCAAAAGGCAAGAAGTTACAGATGAGACACATCTTTTATGTTCTTGAAAGGAAAAAAAATGGCCACAGCAAATGTCTAGGCACCCTGTAGCGTTAGTATCTCGTAGCCCCCAATATGACAAGCATCACAGATTTAAACGTTTTTCTCGGCGGCCAAGAGACTTTCAAATGTCTCCTTATAAAAGCTTTCTGAGCTGTCTGTCGAACACTGCTCTTAGGGAGTCTATCCACAGATCTTAAATGATGTTATAGTTTTTCCTCCTGAATTTGTTGGAAAAATGTATTGAATCAATTCAGCGTTCCACCCATGAGATGTTCCCTGCATGTGCCACTGCAGTACAACCAACCAACCAACGATGACCGATCCACCCCATCCTTGACAGTTGGAAGAGGCTCTTCTCATTCAATTCTGTCCTTTTTCTCCAACATGCTTTTTCTCTTTCTGGCCACAAAGTTCTACAGTGGGATGTAAACATCTAGGCTTTACATTTAGACAACCCTCATGCATTTTGGAGACACAAAAACAGAGGTTAAAATAGTACTATTTTCCCGGAATGAGCGATGGTCTAGGTCTTTGACACATGGTACAAAGTTTGCTTTCCTGACAATAGCGTCAGGTTAGCGCACACAAACACACAGGAGGGGGAGGATGTGTGTGTTGATAGGGAACTCTGGGTGAAAACTGCTGCTTCCACGACCTGAACATGGCTATAGCTAAAGAATATGGATGGAGGGAGATAGAGTTTTCAAATCGACATATTTCCCACTTTGACAGCTGCATATATTTGCAATAACATACCATACACACAACATAGCTTTGTATCTGAGACGAGTGCTGCGGCCTCGACTTCTTCCTCAATGTACATCATTATGTATTTTATATCAGATCGTGTGAAAGCTCCCTCAGAGGATGAATCAATCTATTTGAATACTCCGCTCTTCTCTGGTACCACAATAAACACAACATGCGTCAACACACCTGCAAGCGCACGTCCGAGCCCTGCGCCGTCTCATTCTCGCCTCATATGTCGACCACACAGTGGGCTAAGTAGGCTTGCCGCGGGACTGTGTGAGATTGCAGCGGAGAGAGTCATCACCTTTTCATGTGATTTCTCTTTAGATAATAAGCTGTTAGATTTTCAAAGCCTCGCCACTCATTTGCGGGCCCATACCTTGCCTCCGCGCTTCCTCTGAGGCAAATGTATTATTAACATGACAAAAGCACCGTGGCCTCTCGCTGGCCCGCCGTTCATTTGCATTTATATAGACGCCGGACGCCAACGTTGCCGCTGCAGCCGGTGAAGACCGCTGTACATCTTAATTCAGCCCCAAAAGCTCAGATCTCAGGCAGGAGGAAGGGGACGCAGCGTGAGGCAACATATTGATGGATCGTAGAGGACGTGCGTGGCGCTCTATTTGTCAGATGGGAATGTCGTGCTGACTCTAAGTATTGTTTAGTCCTCCCTTGTGTACCCGGACCCCCCCGTGTTGTGTCATTGAGCAAATAAAAGGAGGCAGGTGCTATCTATGTATAGCAAGCAAACGGCAGGATTAGCTCGGCAACTTGAATAATTGAAAGTCCGATGGGTACTGGTGGCTTCCATCAGGTCAAAAGTGTTCTGGTTTCTAATGTGTCATGAATAAAGATTAACCTGTTTTCATGTGCTCTGCAGTGAGAGTGAAAACACATGGTCACAAATGCTTGTCTTATTTTGTACAGGGACGAACAGGGGCGCATGTCAAGGAACCTCGAACCAGTAACTCATTTGAACTGACCTTCAGCTCAACGAGGATCAAACTGTGATTCTTTTACACAAGAACTCGCAAGGCGCAGCCAGTTTTACAGCCAGAAGGTCCCAGGTCCAGTCAATCAATCAAGAAAATCAACGTTTACAGAGCAACAGCAACACCTTACATCACCTAAGGTGACAAAAGTGTCATAAAGAATAAATATGTTTTGAGCCTGCATTTCAGTGATGGTGCACATTTCTGGGAGCTTATCCCAGAGTCTGGGCCCACTGACCGAGAAGGCCCGATAACCCCAGAGTTTAGTCCTGGCTCTTTCTAAATGAAACTGGAAGTCAATGCAATGAAAATAGGACTGGGGTCATTCACAATAGATACAGGTTCAATCTGTGGGCATTTCTCAATCAATCAATCTTTATTTATATAGCGCTTTTCATACATTTCATGTAACACAAAGTGCTTTACAGATTTAAAAACATTTTCTCACACCCACCTCCTCCCACAAATACAAACACATTGTCGTATCCACACTCTCCCACCCACCTCCCCAGAGACACACCACACAAGCACACCACACACACTCAAGGTCAAACCATGAACACCAGGCTGGGATAAGGCTGGGTACAGATAAACCAGGACCTGCTGAATTTGGTACATTTGTAAATTCTATGGGGAGTTTGTACAGGTTTCCTGTAGCTTTCTTGCATGTGCTCCGGTTTCAATCCCACTAAAAACATGATGGAGGGTGAATAAAGTGTGTTTGTGAGAGAGGGACAATGGATGGAAGTTAGCCCATGACTACAGTCCGGTGTGGTGAGTTCCACATGCATGAGTCCCATGCGTGTTCATCATTGTACACAAGGCAACTCAATGCGCCTGGAGGACAAATTTAGTTGTGCAGTTGTTGTATAATGACAAATAAAGCACCTTAACCTTCAATAATGTTCCTGCAAAAACAACCTGGAATAGTAAGATAAGATAAGACAGGACTTAGTTGATCTCACAATGGAGAAATTCACTTGTTACATCAGCTCCAATAATACTCAGGGGGTGGAAATACACTCAACAAAAATATAAACGCAACACCTTTGTTTCTGCTCCCATTCTTCATGAAGATCTAAAATTAATTCCAGATACACAATATTACCATTTCTCTCAAACATTGTTCACAAATCAGTCCAAATGTGTGATAGTGAGCACTTCTGCTTTGCCGAGATAATCCATCCCACCTCACAGGTGTGCCACATCAAGATGCTGATCTGACATCATGATTAGTGCACAGGTGTACCTTATACTGCCCACAATAAAAGGCCACCCTGAAATGTGCAGTTTTTTGCTTTATTGGGGGTCTGGGGACGGACTCAGAACCAGTCAGTATCTGGTGTGACCACCATTTCCCTCATGCAGTGCAACACATCTTCTTCGCATAGAGTTTATCAGATTGTCAATTGTGGCCTGTGGAATGTTGGTCCACTCCTCTTCAATGGCTGTGCGAAGTTGCTGGATATTAGTGGGAACTGGTACACGCTGTCGTATTCGCCGGTCAAGCACATCCCAAACAGGCTCAATGGGTGACATGTCCGGTGAGTATGCTGGCCATGTAGGAACTGGGACATTTTCACAATTGTTTCAGCAGCTGTCTGAGTGGCTGGTCTCAGACGATCTTGGAGGTGAACCTGCTGGATGTGGAGGTCCTGGGCTGGTGTTGTTACACGTGGTCTGCGGTTGTGAGGCCGGATGGATGTACTGCCATATTCTCTGAAACACCTTTGGAGACGGCTTATGGTGGAGAAATGAACATTCAATGCACGAGCAACAGATCTGGTTGACATTCCTGCTGTCAGCATGCCAAGTGCACGCTCCCTCAATGCTTGTGGCATCTGTGGCCTTTTGCTGTGAGACAAAACTGCACATTTCAGGGTGGCCTTTTATTGTGGGCAGTATAAGGTACACCTGTGCACTAATCATGATGTCAGATCAGCATCTTGATGTGGCACACCTGTGAGGTGGGATGGATTATCTCAGCAAAGCAGAAGTGCTCACTATCACACATTTGGACTGATTAGTGAACAATGTTTGAGAGAAATGGTAATATTGTGTATCTGGAATAAATTTTAGATCTTTATGCTGCGTTTACACATAAGCACGATGCATTACGAATGCCACAAATCCACATTCGTGGCCAAGGATCACGAATGTGAGTGGAATTTGATGCTTTGGGGTAGAGGTTTCACGCCCAGCCACTAACTGTTGCGACCTGTTACTACGCGTTACGATTAATGGCACGAATTATTACGCATGGTCACGAATATGTGTCCCGCGTTGCTGCGTGGTGTCCCGTGGTGCCACGGGCTGTTACGGGTCACTGGGAATTGTCGCGTTCTGTCAGAAATCTGTCAAGAATTGGGCGAATGTGGACCAGACCGACTGCCACACAGTCGGTCGCTCTGTGTGTGAAAGCGCTCCCATTCTCGTTTGCTCCTCCTCGCTCCTCTGGTCCCTTGTGGCGCTGCTTTCTGCTCCAGCCTCAGGTATGTCGATGTTGTCAATATTAAGAAAATACAGTTTCCCAATACCGTTTCAAAACTTTTTTCTGCTGCTGTCAGGCCGTCAGCACTTTGTGACACTTTTCCTTGGCATAGCTAGCTACTGCAGGTACCAACATTTACTTTTCGGCGTGGCGTGGGTTTCTATCAATTTTGAGCGTGAAAACGGTGATTCTGCTCTACGAATGTTGTACGAATGCTCTCACGCTGAATTACGAAGCGCCACTACGCATCACGAAAGGACACGCTCCGTTGCGAACTCCACGAACAGAGGGTGATTCGTGACATTCGTGGAAGATTTTTTGACAGACAAAAACTTTCTCCCCGAACGTCACGAACTGATGCGTTCTATTAAGAATCCCATTGAGATGCATTAAGTCATGTCACGGACGTCACGAATGACGGAAAAATGCCATTCCTAACGCATCGTGCCTATGTGTAAACACAGCATTAAGTCCATCTCATGAAAAATGGGATCAGAAACAAAGGTGTTGCGTTTATATTTTTGTTAAGTGTAGGCAGGAAAAATGTGCAATCAAAGAAGAACAGGTTCATGTGCAAACAAGTCATAGTAAATAGAAGTATCTTATGTACATTCAATAAACAACTTTAAAAGGGGCAAACTAATATAAATGATCAAATTAGAACAGAATATAACATATCATACTGTCAACGTTTACAGTCATACTGTAGGTGATTGACAAAGTGACTCTGACACAGAGATTATTGAACAGGGTTTGAATTTACAGTAGGGTTGTACAATTTGCCTGCAGTTTTGAGTAATCCTCAGGTTCCCTTGGTCATTATTTCATCTACTGCTGCAGCAGTGCAATCTATTTTTACTTCTTGGGTTATATTGCATCATAAACATTTTGAAGCCTAAAATCAAACATTGAAACGGTTGAAGCAGTTTTGCGCTCATCACGGCATCATGAAGTTGCCAACTATGCAGGAAACTTTGTCATTGCTCCAGGCAAACTCCTCACCAGGACGCTGTGTTTTTCTCGCTGTCTTATCCTTAGACATCTTCTTTTAATTATAAAACGCAACCCAAAAGAGTGTTTCAAAGCATTCAGGCTGCAGGTATTCAGAAAACATTTCGAGTATCACACTTCAGATACCAGCTGGAGTTTGCCAGTGAATCATATCACATCCAATTTTCTGACAATCACAGAGTAAACAGATTCTAATGAGTGATGCACATGGCCCTTGCAAGAACACACAGAGGGCTAAGTTGAATAATTAATCCCAACTCACATACTTGATTATTCCGGCATCCTTTTAAATGAAATGGAAAGCAGAAGCAGTGGAAACTGGACAGGGAGACCTAGAGAAAAGACTAAAGTGTTGTCCATTATTAAATATTTAGGATTTAAACCGCCCTTTATGAACAAAGTAAGCTTTGCCGGTCACTGCATATGATGTATTCACTGTCATCCGAAAGTCTTCCTCAGGCCCTAAGTCGCTGAGACAGACTGGAATCCTATATAAACACGTCAGAGAAAATCAATGGAAGATGGAGAATTGACTTTGGAGAAAACACATTCGCTTCTATGCCCTTTTCAGCAGCCAAGTTCTTTTAAGGAAAACCTCAGCTTATTGGCCTTGCAGTGGCTGCTGTTGGAGCGCAGTGTAGTTCAGCGTCGCCCTGCTTCCTCTCGCTGTAGCTCTTCTTCTCCGTGTCCACTAAGGCATGTCCTGCGGGTATACTCCGGTTGTAGGGGGGTGATGGAGTGCTAACCCTTCTCTCCTGCAGCAGTAGCCCCGCTGCAGAGGCCAGGCCACTGCGCCAGCTGCGTTACCTCACATTAATAATGCACCAGTGCTCCTTTACGGACAAGAACAGGCCTTTTTGCTGCCTCCTGCCTCCTAGTGAATAAAAAAATATATAGCCTATGTATATTAATTAAACTAGCTATTTTGCAAGTAAAGTTAAGTTAAACATGTAAACACAGACGCAGCCTCTTATTTCACATTTGAATTATTTGTAAATGTATCCTTTTATTTTAACAGACTATACATTAAGATCAAATTGTTATTCACAATGTTGGCCAGGGAGCGCTCGAGGTGCTCTTAAAGGGGCAGGGAGGTGATTTTATAACACCATCATTACAATGTAGCGCAATGTCGCACTCGTACTTGTTTTGGGCCACGGAAATTAACCATGTTAGCTGATTAGTATATATATATATATATATATATCTATGAAATTAATATAAACGCTTCCTGGGATGTTTATTTTTTCATTCAGACTGTGCCCATTCTGCTTAGCAACTCTTGGAAGACGCTGTGGACTTCTTCTTCCGTTTGTTTTACGCTACAAGCTAACATACCAGTTCAAGGTCATGCTAGCACGGTGCAGAGTTTTTTTGTTTGTTTTTCTTTCCCTACTGCAGCTAGATGTGTCAGCGTAAAAAGAGAAGCGGCATATCATGACGTATGTTTTGACGTATGCGGACAGTTAGCAAGTCGGCTACTCCAGGAAACTTTATAGCATTCGTTAGTGAGCTCAATGTATTTTTCCTATAGCTGTTAGCATTTAGCCTCAAACATCCCAAATTATGAACGATCCAGAAATTTTCAGCTGTTGTTAACCCATTGATCACTTTTAGGTCATGTCAAAGCCTTGTTGGAAATCATTAATGAATTCACAGACCCTTTTGAGATTTTTCTTTTGATACAAATTAGCGTGTAAAATTGTCCCCTGAGCTAAATGCTAAATCCTATTCGGTTAAATTTCTGCTTTTTTTACACATCCAATGGCCACCACAGATCATCTTGTAAAATGCTAATTATAGAGAAACCACAGAAACTATATAAATGCAACGAAACGGACAGATCATACCTACCCATACTTTAATATGACATGTCGGTGAGGCCTTTGGCTGACTAAGTGCGCGTGTGTAGGAGCAGGCTCAGGTAGCTTTCGGCGTTGCAGTTTCAATTGGTTAGAAATTGTATTTCTCCCCACATGATAATCAAACAAATCCATCAAAAGTTAGGCAGTGTCTTTCTCTTTTTTTCAGAAATAAATTCGGAAATGTTCTTTGGGAAAGTGTTCTTTCTGAAAATGGTTCCGATCCCACCAGTTGAGGACCAGTGGTGTAGATTGATGATTAAAGGGCTATACCTGATTTTTTTTTTTATCGCAAACAATGAAAGAGGAAGTTAGTCATAGTCCAAAACTAATTTGTAACTTTCTGAATATTTTTGTAAAATCCAAATTTGTCACAGGGATAACTTTATTGGCACATTTCACAACATTTAGCAAAGTAACTTTCACAAAAATGCTTAAAAAATTGCCTAGAAGTTCATGAAAATGATACAAATGTTTTGTAATTAGATGCAAAGTATTTTTCCAACAAATGTTTGATTTTTTAATATATGCTAAAGGTGGACGAAACAAATGTTGTTCTATTTCTATAAATATAATCAGGTATACATGCCTTTCACTCATGTGACTTTTGTTGTTATGGTGGCCATTTTGAATACCAAAGTAGAATTATGCAGTACTACATCCTGTAACAATATCTCTACACATGTATAGTCCCTTTAAGGATTTCTGCCTGTACTTTGTTAGTAGCTGAGATATCATTTGTTTATCCATGTGTTCTGATACTAAAAGCAGGGAATGGTGAAGTGAATCTTTAATTTTCATGATTACTGCTGCAACATTTGTTTGCTTTTGCGGCATTTTCTGACATAGGGACTGAAGGAAGTTGGGTGGTTTAAAGCCTTGTTACTAAGATCATGTTTTTAAATGTGCTCTGTTAAATAGTCCGTTTAATAGGCCTATCAAACAATGGACTTTGGATGGATATTAGTTGTTTAACTACAGTCTGGTGCAGTACATGCCTCTGTACAGTTTTGCTCTAAAACAGGGGTCGGCAAGTTGGCTTGGCTTCGGAAAGGCGACAAACATATGCTTTCATCCTACCTGGATATGTGAATGCCAAACCTCTCTGCCTCATCTGCAACGAGGTAATCTCCGTTTGCAAAGAGTACAATATTCGGCGACATCACGAAACGAAACATGGGTCATTCAGTGCGTCCTTTCCACTTCAGTCTGACTAAAGGCGTCTCAAAGTCAATGCTCTTTATGACAGTTATATCTGGAGCAGCAGGTCCTCGTCCGAGGCCTGACCACAAAGGAAAAGGTATCCGGTGCCTCGCTTAAAGCGTCCTGGATTTTGGCCCAGTGTTACGCCGAAAACTGCATGACCGCCGAAAAATGCACCCACTCTTACAGATGAAACAACGACAGAAAGGTTTCTAGGACTGTGTCTTAACAATTATAGCCCATTTGAGTGTATTTATTTATGAAAGACTGACTAACCATAGCTCATTTAACCAGAAGAGATCGTTTTTTTAAATGTCTTTAAAAGTCAGGGATATTTTTTGGCTGAGCGTGTGATATTAGGAGTGAAGGCGCTCAAATGCGTGTGTCTGATGTAAAGTAAGAGAATCGGGAAAAAACACAATTTAACCTAGAAGTTGGGCTGCTTAGAGTTAAAATGCAACAGTGGAACGGTGTTGTGCTAAACACAAGCACATATCAGGGGCAAAACATTTGCGGATAAAGAACAATTAAGTCTCTGTTAGGCTTTTTTTTTTAAATATATATATATATATCCTCTGGCGGACCAAAAAATATTGGCAATGGGCCACAATGGTCTCCCGGGCCGGACGTTGCCGACCACTGCTCTAAAGCTTTTGAAGGAATTTAGGGTAAAAAAAAAGAAAAAAGAATTTCTTGAACTTGTATTATGTTGAGTTAAAGGTGCATTGTGCATTTTATTAGGGTTTCTTGTAGGTTTGCCCGGATGGAAAATATGTGTGATAACCAGAAACAGGAACCCTAAAAACAACTGATCCTGGAGAGGCCGCCAAGATGGAAAGTAAATGCGTCATGCTAAACACCCATACAGCCACTGAAAGGTCAAATATTTTTTTTTACATAACAAGTTGCATAAAGCACTTTTGATATGACTCACCAGGCTTTACTTCTTTAAACAATCTATTCAAATGTTAGCCACACTTTTCATGGCTCTTTGAAATAAAACAAATGCCCTCATAAATCCCCTCATATGGCGGAGCAGCAGCTGTGTGTCGCAGGGCCCTTCTATTTGCATCCCTGGTTTGTTTAAAGATTAATCATTGTACAGTAAATAATGGATCCCACTCAGCGGGGCTACAGTGGCTATATTAGCTCGCATCAGCCCCACTTTGTCCTCATTGGGTAATTGTCTAATTAACTAAACAGCAAATTAGGCACATAGACGAGGCCGTAATGTTGCCTGTATCTGTCGTTTGGGCTTACTTTGTTTCTGGGGCTGTAGATACTTAGTGGAGCGTGATGTGTTTTTAAAAGACAGAGGTATATATTGTAAAATGATAACTATTTAGCTCTTTATTTTCTGTAAAAAGGCTGCGGCCTCATAGCTCTTCAGTTTCATAATTTTCCTCTTACAGCAGAAGTCTGAAGTTCTGTCTGAAGCAGAAGCTCCATGGCTTCCTTCTTCACCTGTCGTTCTGTGTGTTGAAGAGCAATGAGGCCTCAGCCTATTTACTGGAAACAAAGAGCACACTGTATTTAGCGTCATGTCACTGTCACTCATGGTGTCTGACCTAAAGTCTAACTCTGAAGAAAGTCAGAGATGGACTTTAGTCAATTGAGAAGACTGTACAACCTCCTCAGTGTACAACCTTCTCATGTACACTGAGAATGTTGGAAGTGATTCACAAACCTGCCACATTCATCTTGTGGCTGGAAGTCCTTTCATCGGACCAAGATCAAGCAAAGGTTTTTGAATCAGTCAGAGATGGGGACTCGCGAGTCGGACTCGAGTCGGACTTAAGTCGCTATTTTTAGAGACTTGCGACTCGACTCGGACTCGTCCACTAAAGACTCGAGACTTGACTCGGACTCGTCCCCTAAAGACTCGAGACTTGACTCGGACTCGTCCCCTAAAGACTCGATACTTGACTCGGACTCGTGGTCTGAGACTCGTGAACATTACGAGTCCCTCGCGCACTTATTACACACGCTGTTTGGACGCTTGATTCTGGCTTTTTTTCTCGGCCGCTCCCTTGTCTCTGTCTCCTCTGTGCGCGCTCTCTCTCTCTCACTCTCACCGCGCTGCTCATCGGTCCCCCTGCTGTATGTCCCCCCTCCCTGCCGTATGCCCCCCCTCCCTCCCTGCGTGCGCATGCTGCCCTGTCGTGGGTTTGTTGACATCGTGCGCGCGCTAATTCGGACTGTACTTCTAGCGATCACTGCGAAATACAACAGTTTCTCTCATTATTAATGTAAAGACCAATGTAAGCCTTAATACTAGCGTTAGCGCCACAGCGAGAGTGAAGGAAAAAGGAGTTTGAGCGGCTGCATAAGTTGTAACTTAAAGCTACTGCTCAGTAAAGTGATTAGTGATCAAATCATTACCATTACGAGGCTACCGTTTATTTAGGGAATATTTTGTCAAAGACCAATAGCTGGCAGTGGATATAGCAGGTCCTGTAGCTACAGGCTGAAGATAGAACACTCATGTCAACAGTCTGTAAGCCTTCAAGGTAAGACTGGAAGTATTATTATCCACAGTGGAGTTTTACTGTATGATAAAGGGCACTTCAGTAACATTCTGAAGTGCAGCTGTGATAACTATACTGATGTTACTTTTACAAAACTGAAGTAGTGGTGTGGGGGGGCTAGTTGAATGAATGACACAGGGCCTGGCCACAGAAATAGTTCATATTATTTTTTTCCTAACTTACCATTACATTGGGATTGACTGTGAATATGGTTCATAGAAATATTGTGATGTCGATTATTTGTCTGTGGAAGGCCCGGGCTCGTATTTGTTTGATAGTTGTTTTTAATTTACAGGTGTTTATTGATTTTAAAATATTTTTATTGTACTGTGATTTGAATTAGTGTAAAACATAGAAACCATGGGACTTGGACTTGACTTGGACTTGCAGGGTCAGAGACTTAGACTTGACTTGGACTTGTGGGGTCACAGACTCGGACTTGACTTGGACTTGTGGGTCAGGGACTTGGACTTGACTTGGACTTGCAGGTGAGGGACTTATGTGCATCTCTGGAATCAGTCATTTGACTTTGTGACAGTTTTTGTTTCATGTGGATAGGTCCAGCCATTAGAGATATTGGCCATAAACCAAGTGGACAATTCAACATTTTTATGGTGTCCATGGAATTCGTAGCTGCACCAAGTCCGTTTTAAATTATAGCAGTTTTAGAATTTTGTGATGTCATTTCAACCTGAATAGACTCACACAGATGAAGGCAGTGATTAGGGAGATTATTGATGAGTATTAGTTTTGGCGATCAGACCCCGGCGTTAGACATCGATGTACAAGTCAGTGTAGTTAAACAGCTTGGAGTTAGGGATATCTTCCCCCGGAGCCTGGACACTGGTGGTGGTATAGAAGATTGAAATGCTCGGGTAGCGCCGAGATGAAAGGGCGGAGATGGGGTGGAGGCGGGTCGCAGCGCGCTGGGAAGCAAACAGTATACGATTACTGGCGCTTAAAAGCGAGACCGATGGCGATGATTGGCTGCTACGGAGGTGCGGCTCTGACGCTGATGTGAAGGTGTGGACCTTTCGGGAGCGATCATTGGCTGAAGGTTGATGATGCTGTGTTCGTCTACCAGGTTGAATTACCGCCTAGGCTTCATTTCAACCTGAATAGACTCACACAGATGAAGGCAGTGATTAGGGAGATTATTGATGAGTATTAGTTTTGGCGATCAGACCCCGGCGTTAGACATCGATGTACAAGTCAGTTTAGTTAAACAGCTTGGAGTTAGGGATATCTTCCCCCAAAAGAGGAAGCCGGGGTCGAGCCAGGTAGTCAAGCGACGTAGCGCATGAAATGAATGTACGATGAATATTTTGAATTGAAGCTAACGCTTACTCGGAGAGATGAGCGCCTGTGAGGCGTAGAGAGGACGTAGTGCGTAGAGAAGCGTGCCGTAGAGCCGTGCCATGGCGTAGAGAGGCGGTGCCGTAGTGGCGTAGGGAGGCCGAGCCGTGAAAGGCCGAGCCGTAGAGAGCGGTGCCGTAGTAGCATAGAGAGCCCTCTCTATTCGTCGAGAGGCAGCGCCGTGTGGCGTAGAGAGGTCGTGCCGTAGTGGCGTAGGGAAGCCGAGCCGTGGAGAGGCCGAACCGTAGAGAGCCGCGCCGTAGTGGCGTAGAGCGCTGTGCCGTAGAGAAGCTGTGCCGTAATGGCGTACGCGACCGTGCCGTGGTGGCCGAGCCGTAGAGAGGCCGTGCCGTAGTGGCGTAGAGAGCTGCCGCAGTAGCGTAGAGAGGCCGAGCTGTAGCGGCCGAGCCGGAGAGAGCCGTGCCGTGCGGCGTAGAGAGGCTGTGCCGTAGTGGCGTAGAGAGGCCGTGCCGTAAGGCTGCCGAGCCGTAGAGAGGCCGAGCGGCGTAGAGAGCTGTGCCGTAGAGAGGCTGTGCCGTAGTGGCATAGAGAGGCCGAGCCGCAGGCGGCCGGGCCTTAGAAGGCCGTGCTGTGTGGCGTAGAGAGGCGGTGCCGTAGTGGCGTAGGGAGGCCGAGCCGTGAAAGGCCGAGCCGTAGAGAGCCGTGCCGTAGTAGCATAGAGAGCCCTCTCTATTCGTCGAGAGGCAGCGCCGTGTGGCGTAGAGAGGTTGTGCCGTAGTGGCGTAGGGAGGCCGAGCCGTGGAGAGGCCGAACCGTAGAGAGCCGCGCCGTAGTGGCGTAGAGCGCTGTCCCGTAGTGGCGTACAGCGACCGTTTCGTGTGGCGTGGAGGCTGAGCCGTAGAGAGGCTGTGCCGTAGTGGCGTAGAGAGCTGCCGTAGTAGCGTAGAGAGGCCGAGCTGTAGCGGCCGAGCCGGAGAGAGCCGTGCCGTGCGGCATAGAGAGGCTGTGCCGTAGTGGCGTAGAGAGGCTGTGCCGTAAGGCTGCCGAGCCGTAGAGAGGCCGAGCGGCGTAGAGAGCTGTGCCGTAGAGAGGCTGTGCCGTAGTGGTGTAGAGAGGCCGTGCCGTAAGGCTGCCAAGCCATAGAGAGCGCTGTGCGGTGGAGAGGCTGAGCCGTAATTGCGTCGAGAGCCGTGAGGTAGTGGCGTAGCACGCCGTGCCGTAGTGGCGTAGAAAGCCCGAGCCGTAGAGAAGGCGTGCCGTAATGGCGTTTGAGGACGTGCCGTAGTGGCGGAACCTTGATGACATAGAACATGTTATGACGAACGAACCACCACCAGTTATTTGTGCCTAGCTGCTATGAATTAGCGTAGCTGCTGAAGAAATGTTTGGAGCGAATGCTGGGTGATGAGCGCCCGCTTTGGACCCGATAAAATGATGCAGAAGCGTTGTCATGATGGAAGAGGAATAGCTTCCATTCTCGAGATTAGTCTGTGCTGGGTAAAATCGATAGTTGAAATTAGCGCTTGGTGGAGCCTGGAGATAGTACTCCCCCAAAACACGAGCCGTTTCGGCCCCGAAAGACCGGCGAGCAGAAGACAGCCACATGTCCAAGTCGTTTCTTCATCCATACGGAGACGAAACGCTTATACTTCAGAAGCTGCTTTGTAAGCATGAAGCCAGCTTAGTAAGTGCGTACGTCCACGTGTCTGGACTCAGTCTGTGAAAACTGCGTGATTCATCTGCCAGCCTGTGTGTGGCGCTGCAACGCCAACACAGGTAATAGACAGAATGTAGAGGGCGCATGCGCAGTAACTTCGTGGAATGTAACCAGGGAAAACGAAACGGATTTGAGATTTAAGATTTACAGGAGAGGCGAGTTACTCTGCAAACGTAACGACTAAAGCAGACAAACCTGTCAGTTACCAACTTTGACTGTCAGTCCAAAAACACAGACTGACGCGGCCGCGGTTCCCTACTGTCACCCGTGACTTGCGATTACGGTGAAGTAGTAAAATCATGATCCGTAAATGAGCTCATTTCAAGGTCAGTAGATTAAGAATAACAGACACCTCTCTGGTACTATGACGTTATCGTTTAAGTGAAGGTTACGGAGACGTTAAAAAAGCCATGTAACGCGTTTTGAGATCTTTCGCTCTGGGACCAAGTTTGGAAATGTTCGTTTACAGGCCCCCAAAACGCCAGACTCGTATGGACGATTCACTGATTGATAATATATCTTTGCGTTTGGTCCTCGCCTGACTTCGTATGGACAGGGCCTCAGACCGCGCACATGAGACCACATACTGTAGTAACTGCGCTCATGAGAACCATGTGGACTCAGCTCCTCTTGAAAAAAAACGCGTGAACGCCCACTCTGTCTATACGCCACTGTCCCGATACTCCGCTAGACCTGACAGTGTAAATGTGTGGCGATTCAGCCCCAAGTCCGAGCAGAGGAACCTGAGCAGCCCCCAGGACGCATGACATAAAGCCGTGGCCCACGCAGGGGGGAGGCGAGCAACGGAGACAGACAGACGGAGACAGAGGAGTAGCACTCGTGCCTGGAGGGGACGGAGAAACTGTAGGTCTCTCCCCCTCATCCACGTCAGCAGACGGCCACGTGCAAAACACTAAGATGCAGCAAGTAGGCGGAGAATGAGCGCGTGCGTCAAGAGAGCCTGGCCCCGTAACAAGCATTGTGCAATCAGCGGAACGCCGTAGTTCGACTGAGTGCAGGGCCCTGCGCTGCGGGGTTCCTACGCACTTTGCGTAGTTGCGTGCAGAAAACCGCTCTGAGCGCCACGACAGTAACGAGAGCGAGGTGATCGACAAAATACGGCAAAGTAACGAAACAAGAGCCCCTGCGGTGGAGTTTGCGGACGACGACGACGGTGCAGTATAATGCTGAACAAGTGCGCTGAATAGGAGTACAAGAAGCGAGCAGAAATAGACTACCGGTCCGCGTTGCGAACAGCGCGTGAATTACTGGTCCAAGATCATGAGACAAGCACAGCGCGTGTACGTGCGAGTGCGGGTGCATACGCTCACCCAGGTTGCCCGCCCCGGCAGCATCAGGGGCAGGCACTGGGGTCCAGGGGAGCGAGCGTCGGGAAACGCCATCGAGGAGAAAGCAGGTCCGGGAGAGCCACATGAGGGAACCACGCGAGAACCGGACGCGTCATAGCAGTGTGCGTCGGTCCGGCAAAGCAGCGTTCAGGGACACGCTATCGAGGAGAAAACGAAAGGCAGGAAACCCGCGACCACGCGCTTGGGGCACCGTAGCGAGCCACGAGGAAGAGCCGAGCGGCCCGGCCTTGACAATGTTGGCGCCCGGAGAATCGTCGCCACAGAGAGAGCAGGTGAGCACCGGGAGCCCCAGGCAACACGCGGGGACACGGAAGCGTTGCAGCGCGCTGGGGAGCAAACAGTATACGATTACTGGCGCTTAAAAGCGAGACCGATGGCGATGATTGGCTGCTACGGAGGTGCGGCTCTGATGCTGATGTGGAGGTGTGGACCTTTCGGGAGCGATCATTGGCTGAAGGTTGATGATGCTGTGTTCGTCTACCAGGTTGAATTACCGCCTAGGCTTCATGTGAACAAAATTCATCTCAGCATTTGACCCATCCTCAATGCCGCTGGGGCGACCTGTAGGAGCAGCGAGCAGCCAGTGTGGTCAGAAACACCTGGCAGGAGGATTAACCTACAGTATGTTTTTTTAATGGGAGGGCAAACCGGGGAGAACATGTAAACACAGAAAGGCCCAGTCCAGGTGAGAAGTGAACCCGGACCTTCTTCCTTCTGTGAGGCACGAGTGCTAAACGCTGCACCACTATGACATTATTACGACTTGCACCTTTGGCGTTTTTCAGGTCATCAAAACTAGTCGCACCAACATAAAAAAGACAACATTTGATTTGTACAGATTTTTTCACTAATATCAAACTTATTATTGCCCCACGACCCGGCAACGGACAAGTGGAAGAAGATGGATGGATGGATGGATCAAACTTATTAAAATGTTGTGTCTGAAAACATAGGCTATTTTGACAAATATAACAACTTCCAATTATTATGAAAACTAATTAAATGAAAGAAAAGAAAACTCTCAACACTTTCCTCCCGATATGTATGTTGGTAATCTACCTCCCTATTCACTTGCTGCTTCTCGCCTTAACAGAACAAGTCCAACAACTGCGGCAGGGCTAATTATAACCTGCGTTTGGCTAAGGTCAGCAGTGTGTCATAAACTAATCTTCATTAGCATTACTCATAACAGCCAGAGGAGACAGACGTAAGTTATGTAAAATAGACCACGACAGCACATGCCTCCGATCGACACATGGAGAAGAAGAAACAGTTTGGCCCTGTATTTGTGCGAGATGCGCTAAAATATACAGCGATAAAACAACGCATAATGAATCACAGGAATGGCAGGGAAAAGCGCGACGAGATCAAAACAATGAAACGACTGAGCCGTGTCCATTTATGTGTGACTTTCATCTGTATGTGTTTTATGTGCCAGAGCGTTCTATATGCTCTGCACTAAAGCGCTTTTCGGGCAAAAACACAGCTCTGTACTGTTAATTTATTCCCTAATTACAGCTATATACAAGAACGTGCTGCGTGTTAATGGGTGACCTGCATGTCCTGAAGACCCGATAGTGAGCATTAAGGGTTAAAAACAGCACACAGTTTCAGTTGCTCTAGGGTAAAGAAGACACCTCTACATAAATAAAAATAGATACTATGGGTTTACTTATATTGCAGCAAGTGTGGAGGCAAACTTGTGTGGGCAATGCAATGTTTTATAAGGTATTATTTCCATCAGTCAATGCATTCTTTCAGCAAACACTGACACTTCCTTTGCACAACATTCTGTCTGTCTGAGGCTTGGCCCAACAAAAAGGGGTTAGCCGAGTTGAAACAAGACTTACTTACAAAAAAGGTAGTAAAATAATCGCGGGGTGTCTTGCTGAGAAAATTTCGTAAAGCGAAATCGATCAATATGGGAACATTTTTTTTATTTTATTTTTTGTCAAAGTATAAGTTTAGCACCTTACTCATTTAGATTACTATTATGTCAAACTCAGTGATGCTAGCAACTAATTACTTAGTAACGGATTACTGTAATTGGATTACTTTTTTCAGTAACTAGTAATCTAATGTGTTACTATTTCCAAACATGTAATCAGATTTAAGTTACTTTTCCAAATCACTGTGAGTTACTATTTTGTCATTTTCCTTTGGAAAAAAATACATTTATTTTTGCATCTCGATGAGTGACCTATCATAACGTCATCATTTCAGCCTAAAAACACTCACACTGGAGAGAGATGGAAATATGTCACTTTTCTGAATCTGTATCGGCTTTGTTGATGTTACTGTTAAAACACACTTCCAATAAAGTGAGTGTTGGTAAAAGGGTTTTTCATTAGTGTGTTGAGATGGAGATGTTGTTGGCCGTAGCTGAATGTAAGTAATGAAGTAACTTGTAATGTAACTTAGTTACATTTTTTTTTACTAATCAGTAAAGTAACCAAGTTAATCAGTAATATATTACTTTTTCAAGTAATCTGTGGCAACACTGGTCAAACTCATAAAAACGTATAAACCTCTAATTGATTTCGTGATTACTATTTTTTTCTCTCCAAATTGATAAGTTTGACACCACAAGTGTATTTAGCTTATTTTTTATTTATTTAGCTTAAACTACATTATCTAGCTAAGCCAAAAAATCAATAATACTAATCTGTCTATGTGGAGATAGACTCCTGTGTTTCTTGTATAAAACCAGTGGGAATGTGTATATATATATATGTATAGAAATGTATAAATGTATATATGTGCAATACTTTTATATACTGTACATGAGGTGCAAAATTGACACTGATAACCTAAATGAAGAAGTAGTAGACCTGTAACATTTATTTTTTTATAATTACTTGCTGTTATGACTTTTTTTTGTGTGTGTCTATTTTATTTTATTTTATTAGGCCCGAGCGGCCTGCCGTAGCAAGGGCCTATTGTAATCGCAACGCAGTGCGCGCAGCGCACTGTACCTAGGTGCGCGGAGCGCACGAAAACAGCGCGAAGCGCTGTCCCCATGTCAAACGTAAACTCACCGTGTAAAACAGTGACTGCCCACACCTCTGGTGTGGGCCCTTATACTTATAATTGCAGCAAAATGAATGGGGGAATATGGCCAACTGTCATACGGAGGTGGATGACGAGCGCGAAGCGCTCGTCATCCACCTCCGAGCCCCACGGGTGTGTGGGGGAAGTCGAAAGCTTTAAAAAAATGCATAATATGTTGTAGTCGCGAAAGCGACTATATTGTTTTTGCAAGAAATATTATTATTCTTCTTTATTCTTCTTTCTTTCTTCTGCTCTTTGAGCAGGAATTTGACCCCCTGAACATAATCAAAAACTCACCAAACTTTGCCCAAAATTCAGATCCGGCGAAAAATTAATTAAAATGTGTGTTTCGTTTTGGGGAAATAAAAAATGGCGCGACAGCGCCACCTACAAAAGTGAAAATACATTGCGCCTATGGGGAGGGGGCCAACATAAACTTTGTCGCAGAGCGACGGGATTCGGTACAGACATTCGTCCTGTGAGGACAAACAAAATATATTATTGTGGCCACGCCCCCAGACAAACCGGAAGTCCGCCATTTTGACAGGAAGTCGGGAAAATGCTGAGTCAGCGTTTTCGCTGACGTCGCATTTTAACGAACTCCTCCTAGGGCGTTTCACCAAATGAGCCCAAAATCGCTCCACTTCATCTCGAGATGTGGGGCATCAAAAGTTATCCATATTTTTTGGCTAAGTTTTACGGTTTGTTTGCGGCGAAGCCGCAATCTTTACGAAGATTTTTGCGACTTTCCGAAAACAACAAAATGCTCCCATTTGCACAAACGAACTCCGATAAAAAATCGGAAATATACATTTTATTGACCTTTCACCCCCGGACACAACAAATGTGAAAAAGTGAGATTTGGCGCGATAGCGCCCCCTCCAGGCTGAGAAGAAAAAATGCATTATGGGAAAAAAATTAGTTTCTCGGAAATGGATAAAATTCGGCACAATAATAACTGATGGCATCCCGATCCAAAAAGCCAAAGAGACCCATACCGTATTTTGTACGGTGTTGCCATGGAGACGACCGAGGCTCGCCATGTTATTCCAATGGGACTGACCCGCATATCACACATTATACACAATTACAGCTCGTTAGCGCCCTCTGTGAGGAGCTTGTGGACAGTAGTGATTGAAGTACGGCCCGTCAGGGCCGTCCGATGCTGCTTGTGAAATAAAAAAGATTTGGGGCGCGCTAGCGCCCTCTGCAGGTTGGAGCCATCATTCACATGGAGACGCTAAAAATCTCGTTTTGATGTTTACTCACAAAGATTAATGGCTCATCAGGGCAATAAAATGTAGTGTGGCCACGTTGGCGCCCTCGGTAGGGTTATGGCGCGGCAATGGAGGCACTAAGGGAGGCCTCCATTACATGGTTGCCAGGCGACCGACAGGAGGTCGGCCATTTTGGGAAAAATCGAGCAATCAGCGCCGAAGGCGCCATTTCTCGCCTTTGCTCTTTTATAATCTCGACCTAGGGTGGCAGCGACATTATAACCACGTAGGGCGCGGCAGCGCCTCCCGGTTATTGCGGCGGCGTGCGGGAACCGGCGTCAACCGGCCAACGAACCCCCGCGAGGGCCTCTCGATGCCGCTTGCGGCTTTAATTTCATTTTATTTTTTTATTTTTTTCTGTGTATTGTCAAGAAAAAAACAGAAAAAGAAAATTGAAAATAAATAGTAAAAAATAAGTCGATCTTTAAAAATCAGTAATCGTTATTTTTGTATCTTCTTCAAACCCCGGTGTCAGACACGGTGAAGATGATTTCTTTAAGACTTTTCATCTCTGCTGTGATAGATATTTCAGTGTATGAAATTAAATGTGTATCCTGTCTGTAAAGAAGAAACCCTCAGAATGTCCAACATTGAAAATTCCCAGAATGTTGCCATCCACTCAGTTTAAATTTCTCTCTTCTTTCTTTCCTGAGCTGTTTTTTTTTTTAAGACATTCCTCCCCTCCTCCCACATTTTCACCATGCACTGGCATTGAGCGCACCGCACCGCCAGCTATTATTTTTGAATAGAAATTATGACTGACCATTGGAAACGATGTATTTAAGGCTTTTAAGAAAAGAAAGAGAATTAAAGCCGCAAGCGGCATCGAGAGGCCCTCGCGGGTCTCGTGGGCTGGTAGACGCCGGTTGACGCACGCCGCCGCAATAACCGGGAGGCGCTGCCGCTCCCTACGTGGTTATAATGTCGCTGCCACCCTAGGTCGAGATTATAAAAGAGCAAAGGCGAGAAATGGCGCCTCCGGCGCTGATTACTCGTTTTTTCCCAAAATGGCCGACCACCTGTTGGTCGCCTAGCAACCATGTAATGGAGGCCTCCCTTAGTGCCTCCATTGCCGCGCCATAACCCTACCGAGGGCGCTAGTGTGGCCACACTACATTTTATTGGCCTGATGTGTCATTAATCTTTGAGTAAACATCAAAACGAGATTTTTAGCGTCTCCATGTGAATTATGGCTCCAACCTGCAGAGGGCGCTAGCGCGCCCCAAATCTTTTTTATTTCACAAGCAGCATCGGACGGCCCTGACGGGCCGTACTTCAATGACTACTGTCCACAAGCTCCTTACAGGGGGCGCTAACGCACTGTAATTGTGTATAATGTGAGATTTGTGTGTCAGTCCTATTGGATTAACATGGGGAGCCTTGGTCGTCTCCATGGCAACACCGTACAAAATACGGTATGGGTCTCATTGGCTTTTTGGATCGGGATGCCATCAGCTATTGTGCCGAATTTTATCCATTTCCGAGAAACTAATTTTTTTCCCATAATGCATTTTTTCTTCTCGGCCTAGAGGGGGCGCTATCGCGCCAAATCTCACTTTTTCACATTTGTTGTGTCCGGGGGTGAAAGGTCAATAAAATGTATATTTCCGATTTTTAATCGGAGTTAGTTTGTGCGAATGGGACCAATTTGCAGTTTTCGATAAGTCGCAAAATTCTTCGTAAAGATTGCGGCTTCGCCGCAAACAAACCGTAAAACTTAGCCAAAAAATTTGGATAACTTTTGATGCCCCACATCTCGAGATGAGCTGGAGCGATTTTGGGCTCATTTGGTGAAACGCCCTAGGAGGAGTTCGTTAAAATGCGACGTCAGCGAAAACGCTGACTCAGCATTTTCCCGACTTCCTGTCAAAATGGCGGACTTCCGGTTTGTCTGGGGGCGTGGCCACAATAATGTTTTTTGGTTGTCGTCACATGACAAATGTCTGTACCGAATCTCGTCGCTCTATGACAACGTTTATGTTGGCCCCCTCCCCATAGGCGCAATGTATTTTCACTTTTGTAGGTGGCGCTGTCGCGCCATTTTTTATTTCCCCAAAACGAAACACACATTTTAATTAATTTTTCACCGGACCTGAATTTTGGGCAAAGTTTGGTGAGTTTTCGACTATGTTCAGGGGGTCAAAATCCTGCTCAAAGAGCAGAAGAAAGAAAGAAGAAGAAGAAAAATTAAAGCCGCAAGCGGCATCGAGAGGCCCTCGCGGGGGTTCGTTGGCCGGTTGACGCCGGTTCCCGCACGCCGCCGCAATAACCGGGAGGCGCTGCTGCGCCCTACCTGGTTATAATGTCGCTGCCACCCAATAGGTCGAGATTATAAAAGAGCAAAGGCGAGAAATGGCGCCTTCGGCGCTGATTACTCGATTTTTCCCAAAATGGCCGACCACCTGTTGGTCGCCTAGCAACCATGTAATGGAGGCCTCCCTTAGTGCCTCCATTGCCGCGCCATAACCCACCGAGGGCGCCAACGTGGCCACACTACATTGTATTGCCCTGATGTGCCATTAATCTCTGTGAGTAAACATCAAAACGAGATTTTTAGCGTCTCCATGTGAATGATGGCTCCAACCTGCAGAGGGCGCCAGCGCGCCCCAAATCTTTTTTATTTCACAAGCAGCATCGGACGGCCCTATCGGGCCGTACTTCAATGACTACTGTCCACACGCTCCTTACAGAGGGCGCTAACGCGCTGTAATGTGTATAATGTGTGATATGCGGGTCAGTCCCATTGGATTAACATGGGGAGCCTCGGTCGTCTCCATGGCAACACCGTACAAAATACGGTATGGGTCTCATTGGGTTTTTGGATCGGGATGCCATCAGCTATTATTGTGCCGAATTTGATCCATTTCCGAGAAACTAATTTTTTTCCCATAATGCATTTTTTCTATTCAGCCTGGAGGGGGCGCTATCGCGCCAAATCTCACCTTTTCACATTTGTTGTGTCCGGGGGTGAAAGGTCAATAAAATGTATATTTCCGATTTTTAATCGGAGTTCGTTTGTGTGAATGGGAGCATTTTGTTGTTTTCGGAAAGTCGCAAAATTCTTCGTAAAGATTGCGGCTTCGCCGCGAACAAACCGTAAAACTTAGCCAAAAAATTTGGATAACTTTTGATGGCCCACATCTCGAGATGAGCTGGAGCGATTTTGGGCTCATTTGGAGAAACGCCCTAGGAGGAGTTCGTTAAAATGCGACGTCAGCGAAAACGCTGACTCACCATTTTCCCGACTTCCTGTCAAAATGGCGGACTTCCGGTTTGTCTGGGGGCGTGGCCACAATAATAGTTTTTGGTTGTCGTCACATGACAAATGTCTCTACCGAATCTCGTCGCTCTATGACAACGTTTATGTTGGCCCCCTCCCCATAGGCGCAATGTATTTTCACTTTTGTAGGTGGCGCTGTCGCGCCATTTTTTATTTCCCCAAAACGAAACACACATTTTAATAAATTTTTCGCCGGATCTGAATTTTGGGCAAAGTTTGGTGAGTTTTCAACTACGTTCAGGGGGTCAAATTCCTGCTCAAAGAGCAGAAGAAGAAAGAAGAAGAAGAAGAAGAATAAAGAAGAATAATAATATTTCTTGCAAAAACAATATAGTCGCTTTCGCGACTACAACATATTATGCATTTTTTTAAAGCTTTCGACTTCCCCGACGCACCGGTGGGGCTCGGAGGTGAATGACGAGCGCTTCGCGCTCGTCATCCACCTCCGTATGACAGTTGGCCATATACCCCCATTCATTTTGCTGCAATTATAAGTATAAGGGCCCACACCAGAGGTGTGGGCAGTCACTGTTTTACACGGTGAGTTTACGTTTGACATGGGGACAGCGCTTCGCGCTGTTTTCGTGCGCTCCGCGCACCTCAGTACAGTGCGCTGCGCGCACTGCGTTGCGATTACAATAGGCCCTTGCTACGGCAGGCCGCTCGGGCCTAATTAAAGCCGCAAGCGGCATCGAGAGGCCCTCGCGGGGGTTCGTTGGCCGGTTGACGCCGGTTCCCGCACGCCGCCGCAATAACCGGGAGGCGCTGCCGCGCCCTACGTGGTTATAATGTCGCTGCCACCCTAGGTCGAGATTATAAAAGAGCAAAGGCGAGAAATGGCGCCTTCGGCGCTGATTGCTCGATTTTTCCCAAAATGGCCGACCTCCTGTCGGTCGCCTGGCAACCATGTAATGGAGGCCTCCCTTAGTGCCTCCATTGCCGCGCCATAACCCTACCGAGGGCGCCAACGTGGCCACACTACATTTTATTGCCCTGATGAGCCATTAATCTTTGTGAGTAAACATCAAAACGAGATTTTTAGCGTCTCCATGTGAATGATGGCTCCAACCTGCAGAGGGCGCTAGCGCGCCCCAAATCTTTTTTATTTCACAAGCAGCATCGGACGGCCCTGACGGGCCGTACTTCAATCACTACTGTCCACAAGCTCCTCACAGAGGGCGCTAACGAGCTGTAATTGTGTATAATGTGTGATATGCGGGTCAGTCCCATTGGAATAACATGGCGAGCCTCGGTCGTCTCCATGGCAACACCGTACAAAATACGGTATGGGTCTCTTTGGCTTTTTGGATCGGGATGCCATCAGTTATTATTGTGCCGAATTTTATCCATTTCCGAGAAACTAATTTTTTTCCCATAATGCATTTTTTCTTCTCAGCCTGGAGGGGGCGCTATCGCGCCAAATCTCACTTTTTCACATTTGTTGTGTCCGGGGGTGAAAGGTCAATAAAATGTATATTTCCGATTTTTTATCGGAGTTCGTTTGTGCAAATGGGAGCATTTTGTTGTTTTCGGAAAGTCGCAAAAATCTTCGTAAAGATTGCGGCTTCGCCGCAAACAAACCGTAAAACTTAGCCAAAAAATTTGGATAACTTTTGATGCCCCACATCTCGAGATGAAGTGGAGCGATTTTGGGCTCATTTGGTGAAACGCCCTAGGAGGAGTTCGTTAAAATGCGACGTCAGCGAAAACGCTGACTCAGCATTTTCCCGACTTCCTGTCAAAATGGCGGACTTCCGGTTTGTCTGGGGGCGTGGCCACAATAATATATTTTGTTTGTCCTCACAGGACGAATGTCTGTACCGAATCCCGTCGCTCTGCGACAAAGTTTATGTTGGCCCCCTCCCCATAGGCGCAATGTATTTTCACTTTTGTAGGTGGCGCTGTCGCGCCATTTTTTATTTCCCCAAAACGAAACACACATTTTAATTAATTTTTCGCCGGATCTGAATTTTGGGCAAAGTTTGGTGAGTTTTTGATTATGTTCAGGGGGTCAAATTCCTGCTCAAAGAGCAGAAGAAAGAAAGAAGAATAAAGAAGAATAATAATATTTCTTGCAAAAACAATATAGTCGCTTTCGCGACTACAACATATTATGCATTTTTTTAAAGCTTTCGACTTCCCCCACACACCCGTGGGGCTCGGAGGTGGATGACGAGCGCTTCGCGCTCGTCATCCACCTCCGTATGACAGTTGGCCATATTCCCCCATTCATTTTGCTGCAATTATAAGTATAAGGGCCCACACCAGAGGTGTGGGCAGTCACTGTTTTACACGGTGAGTTTACGTTTGACATGGGGACAGCGCTTCGCGCTGTTTTCGTGCGCTCCGCGCACCTAGGTACAGTGCGCTGCGCGCACTGCGTTGCGATTACAATAGGCCCTTGCTACGGCAGGCCGCTCGGGCCTAATAAAGAAGAATTAAAGCCGCAAGCGGCATCGAGAGGCCCTCGCGGGTCTCATGGGCCGGTAGACGCCGGTTGACGCACGCCGCCGCAATAACCGGGAGGCGCTGCCGCGCCCTATGTGGTTATAACGTCGCTGCCACCCTAGGTCGAGATTATAAAAGAGCAAATGCGAGAAATGGCGCCTTCGGCGCTGATTACTCGATTGTTCCCAAAATGGCCGACCACCTGTTGGTCGCCTAGCAACCATGTAATGGAGGCCTCCCTTAGTGCCTCCATTGCACACACACTACATTGTATTGCCCTGATGAGTCATTAATCTTTGAGTAAACATCAAAACGACATTTTTAGCGTCTTCATGTGAATGATGGCTCCAACCTGCAGAGGGCGCCAGCGCGCACCCCAAATCTTTTTTATTTCACAAGCAGCATCAGACGGCCTTGACGGGCCGTATTTCAATGACTACTGTCCACAAGCTCCTTACAGGGGGCGCTAACGCGCTGTAATTGTGTATAATGTGAGATTTGTGTTTCAGTCCCATTAGATTAACATGGTGGGCCTCGGGCGTCACCATGGCAACACCATACAAAATACGGTATGGGTCTCATTGGCTTTTTGGATCGGGATGCCATCAGCTATTTTTGTGCCGAATTTTATCCATTTCCGAGAAACTAATTTTTTTTCCATAATGCATTTTTTCTTGTCAGCCTAGAGGGGGCGCTATCGCGCCAAATCTCACTTTTTCACATTTGTTGTGTCCGGGGGTGAAAGGTCAATAAAATGTATATTTCCGATTTTTTATCGGAGTTCGTTTGTGTAAATGGGAGCATTTTGTTGTTTTCGGTAAGTCGCAAAATTCTTCGTAAAGATTGCGGCTTCGCCGCACACAAACCGTAAAACTTAGCCAAAAAATTTGGATAACTTTTGATGCCCCACATCTCGAGATGAACTGGAGCGATTTTGGGCTCATTTGGTGAAACGCCCTAGGAGGAGTTCGTTAAAATGCGACGTCAGCGAAAACGCTGACTCACCATTTTCCCGACTTCCTGTCAAAATGGCGGACTTCCGGTTTGTCTGGGGGCGTGGCCACAATAATAGTTTTTGGTTGTCGTCACATGACAAATGTCTCTACCGAATCTCGTCGCTCTATGACAACGTTTATGTTGGCCCCCTCCCCATAGGCGCAATGTATTTTCACTTTTGTAGGTGGCGCTGTCGCGCCATTTTTTATTTCCCCAAAACGAAACACACATTTTAATAAATTTTTCACCGGATCTGAATTTTGGGCAAAGTTTGGTGAGTTTTCAACTATGTTCAGGGGGTCAAATTCCTGCTCAAAGAGCAGAAGAAGAAGAAGAAGAAGAAGAAAGAAAGAATAATAATATTTCCTGCAAAAACAATATAGTCGCTTTCGCGACAACATCATATTATACATTTTTGGAAAGCTTTCGACTTCCCCCACGCACCCGTGGGGCTCGGAGGTGGATGACGAGCGCGAAGCGCTCGTCATCCACCTCCGTATGACAGTTGGCCATATACCCCCATTGATTTTCATGCAATTATAAGTATAAGGGCCCACACCAGAGGTGTGGGCAGTCACTGTTTTACACGGTGAGTTTACGTTTGACATGGGGACAGCGCTTCGCGCTGTTTTCGTGCGCTCCGCGCACCTAGGTTCAGTGCGCTGCGCGCACTGCGTTGCGATTACAATAGGCCCTTGCTACGGCAGGCCGCTCGGGCCTAATAATAATATTTCTTGCAAAAACAATATAGTCGCTTTCGCGACAACATCATATTATACATTTTTGGAAAGCTTTTGACTTCCCCTACACACCGGTGGGGCTCGAAGGTGGATGACGAGCGCTTCGCGCTCGTCATCCACCTCCGTATGACAGTTGGCCATATTCCCCCATTCATTTTCATGCAATTATAAGTCTAAGGGCCCACACCAGGGGTGTGGGCAGTCACTGTTTTACACGGTGAGTTTACGGTTGACATGGGGACAGCGCTTCGCGCTGTTTTCGTGCGCTCCGCGCACCTCGGTACAGTGCGCTGCGCGCACTGCGTTGCGATTACAATAGGCCCTTGCTACGGCAGGCCGCTCGGGCCTAATAATAATATTTCTTGCAAAAACAATATAGTCGCTTTCGCGACTACAACATATTATACATTTTTGGAAAGCTTTCGAAGTCCCCCACGCACCCGTGGGGCTCGGAGGTGGATGGTGTATGACAGTTGGCCATATACCCCCATTCATTTTGCTGCAATTATAAGTATAAGGGCCCACACCAGAGGTGTGGCCAGTCACTGTTTTACACGGTGAGTTTACGTTTGACATGGGGACAGCGCTTCGCGCTGTTTTCGTGCGCTCCGCGCACCTCGGTTCAGTGCGCTGCGCGCACTGCGTTGCGATTACAATAGGCCCTTGCTACGGCAGGCCGCTCGGGCCTAAATATTGCCCAGAACACAAGTCGGGAATAAAAAGCGGCACCTGGCTTCAAAACTCCGGTCAGACTCATTTGTAGCGGTGCCCAGAGGCGCACGATGCCAGCGTGTAATTGAGCAGAGACGGATGTATGTAGAAGGTTAATTGAATAACATGGAGGGTGATATTTATGGCCGGGACTGGCAAATAGGAATTTCCATATAGGACATTGTCAATGCAAGCACGATATCAATGAGAACTCCCCCCCCCCCAAAAAAAAAAGAAAAAGCCGAGCTCTATGCGGCAGTCAGATGTATGGGGCTGCCTATTTAGACTAATTGAATTCTTAGCTCTCTGTAACAGTCCGGAAACTGTAATTGAAAACCATTGATGACATTTGTGGCCATTGTGAGGAAAGCATTGGAGTGTGTGCCTGGGTAAGCAGTTCTCAAGGTTCTGTATTATTTATTATTGGAGCTTTTATTCTGAATTCAACAGCAGGAGCAATTCAAACAGTATCATAAACACTAACAGATGAAACAACGAGCAAATCTCACGGTCAGATATTGTAAAAGCAACTTTTTTTTTCAGAAGATAAGATACAAAACACTCGAAACTCATCTTGATCCCTGTCTTCCACTTTGTTGGTCACAAAAGGTTATATTGATCTAAAAACAACGTAAAATATACCGTAGCGATTCTTCATGGTTAAAGAGGTTTTTTTTAAATGTTTTTTGCAAGAATTTGTTAATAATCTCAAACACATCTTTATCACCACCGTACACTTAATTAAAATGTCCAGTCGTTTTTCTTCCTGATTTTCACACAATCTCACTGTAAGCCCCTTTCACCCCCCCTCCTCTTGTTCCCCTTTGCTGTGCAGCTGTTTCAGTAAAGAAAGAAAGGACTGAGTGGCCTCATGTGGCTGTAGTGAAGTTATGGATGATGAAAGGATAAAGCTTAGCAAGAGATGGAGAGGCAAGGGGAGCATTTCCTGGATATGCAGAACCTCAGGAGGAGCATTTTTGGGAGATGTCCCCTTTGCTGCTAAAGCTAGTCACCGGTGAAGAACCAAAGATTATTCAAAGATGCGCTTGCGGCTCGAAAACACAGCTCCAGGTATGTTTTTGATGAGATGATGACATTGGCTGTATTAAAACAGGGCCATTGTTTACACATGTTCCTTTTGCTTTTTTGCACTGGAACAACAATGATGGGTTTTAGTTACTGTGACATCAGATGAATAGGCGACAGCAGCATCCACCCAGCTCCGCCGTAAAATCAAAGCTACACCTGTGACATCTGCCGCCCTGTCTGCTGATCTCGGGTTAGACTCCACAGCCACAAGAGGACGCTGCATCCACCCCTGACCCTCAGCGCGAGGAATGTATTGTTCTCTGAAGATAAAGGAACCTTATCAAGGTAAGTTGTTGTGGTTGTTTGGACTGGAGTGAAGCCGTTGCTACGTATAACAAAACATGCTTTGTAGTGAAGGTAAAGCAGTGAGTGTAATGATGTTAATAGACCTTGAAGTTGAACAGAAAATGCATTTGAAATTAGGTTTTGAAGTCTGAAGTATTTATTTATTTAGTATTTGTTCTACATGATCTACAGTTAGATCAGTGCTTTCAGATCGACAACAAACACGGGCCTAAATAAAACAATGTATTTATCCATTCATTTATACATCAAATAATCGTATATCTTCTGAGACAACACAGTGTTATAAGTTACCAAGAGAACACATTTGACTGGGCCATGAAGCCACGGAAACTATTCCCTGGAGACCTTCTGCACGTGAGGTCCACCATAATGTGATACAGTTTTGTACTTTTCAACCTGTACAGTAAATAACGGACGCTTTGTGTTCTTATGCTGTTTCTGTTTCAGGTATACTCTGGAAATTCTTCTTCCAGAATTTCTTCTTCTTCTTCTTTGTCTTTAAAAAAAAAAAATTACAATTAGATTCCAGGTTGCTGATATGATATGAAACATAGGTCAAACATTTACGGGTACTCAAAACATACTTTTTTCACTTGGGTAAATATCTGTCACTACTTTTTACTTGCACTTCAAATAAGTGTTGTCAATTGAAAAAAAAATAAGAATTCTATTAATCACACTTCCGATTTCTGACGTCTCCCTAGTCCAATGTAGGGTCAAGGTGCGTCTGTGCAAACTGGAGAGAGAGCGAGACCGAAAGCGGGGACATAAACACCAGTGTAAATGAACCAGAACTGTAGTGATATGTGCGGGACAGGGGAATTGCAGTCTAAAAGCATCGTTAAGTAGAACTGAAAAACCTTGTCGAAGCGGTGGAAAAAAAATAAATGTCCCACAAAGCGGAGAAGAAAAAGCTATGGTCGGTCTGTTTGTTGGTCGGCAGTAAGTCACAGGGACTGTCAGTAGTCTGAAAAAGTATCCGAAGCTTTTGGAATTTCTCACATTTCTGCCCAAATTGGTCACCAAGTGTGGTATGAGCTTCATCAAAATCACAGGAATGATTAAACAATGTCTGCCTGAACTAACACCACCCAAACATTTACATTTGATCATGTTATTATTGGCAATAACATGTAAACATTGACAGGAGAGCGTTGAAAAAGTATGTGAACCCAGAAAATTCAACTTTGGGTCCAACAGTCCACAGCATATTTATCCAGTGGAGCAGTGGAGCATCCAAGAGCTCTTTCGCAAAACCAGTAGAGTTTGGTAAACAGTTTGGGAGGAACACGCAACACCATGTGTGGAGGAAAAATGGATCAGCACATCAACATCAAAACCCTATGCTCATTTTGAACTATAGAGCAGGGAAAATCATGGTGTGGGGCTGTTTTGCTGCCTCAGGGCCTGGACAACGTGCTATCATCAATAGAAAAAATAGTTTATCAAGATATTTTGCAGAAAAACCTGCGACATCCACAACATGGAATACATAAGTGAACCCCTGTATTGAATAGCTGGCTATTAACCTTGATTCCATAATAAATAAATACATAAATATAGACAAAGCGCTCGCCAATACTAATGTGGCTAGTGCTAATGTCCACATCAGCTTATACACTCACTGAGGAGGCTCTGCTGCAAACTTGCCATCTTTCTGCGAAAAATTGCAGTTTCAGAAAAAGGTCATCCACGTCAATCTGGCAGATTTGTAATACAGATATGTGGATGGAGGTATCGGGTCTGCTTAGGCCACCCTGTGGAGTGTTCATAAACCATGACTGTTGACCGCACTAAAGAGGCCCTGAGCTGTGGGCGCTGCCCGGCTATGTAGCCAAGCTCTGACTCGCGAGGGAACAGCACGGGCTGCCGGGACGGGTCAGCGCTGTAATGCTGAGAGAGGTGAGAGTTTAGCCCTGTACATTCCTTTCGCCTCGAGTTTATAATGTAGGCCAACGCGACCTGCAGGATGTGACTGTCACTAGTGTTTGTTTTTATCACGATCACGTAGTGTGTTGAACAGTCTTAGATAAAACATATTAAAAGTAACACAACTATAACATCAGGGTTAGTATATATCCTGGCTGTGTCTTTTGCAGTAACGGCTCACTTCAGCGTGTAACTATTGGCACAAAAGCATGGCCAACCATAATTTAAAATCCAGGCAAATACAAACAGTAAAAATCCAAATGAATCTCAAAGAGTAAAACATATTACCCCAATACCCCTCATATACCATAATATTTAGCAGAAAGGCTGCTCTCCTTTTAAATAATCATTACTCAAGTACAAGTCAGAACAGCTCACAGAAGTACCATTTAATGTACAATTTATCCAAAACCTCAATGAATGAGCCTAAATGTTACTATTGCTCCCCATCTCCGCTTTACAGTGATATGGAGCCTATAATGTTCAGAAACGTCATTGGTGCTAAAAGAGTGAGATGTGAGTGAGTGAAATTGTGTGAGCTGAAGTTGATTCAAATGTTTTGTTTCAAAAGTTAAACCATACAATTTCCCTTTAAAGTGGTTAAATATATGGGGACAATTTTTATCCTCTGAATTGCACTAGAATGCAGGAAAGAAAGGACGATAAGCTCTACATTTCTCCGGGGGCTCCAAACCTTATTCTAACCCCCCACTTAAACCTGTCTGACATTGTCAAAATCCATCTGACACACAATTCTGGAGAAGCTCATTATAAAAACGGATTCATACCTGACAGCAATGTGGCAGTGTTATGAACTTCCGGTGGCATCAGAATCTCTTTTTGCTCAGTGGTACAATGGCACATGCACGCCCGTGGCTGTTTTGCCAGTAGACTGTCACCTGTTTCAACACGCTTGAGTTTGCAGCCTTGATAAATGCAAGAAAAGAATTGCCTTTGCTGTGCTTCCATGTAGCTTTTAGAATAGAGTCAGAAGTCTAGTAGAATCAGTAATCGGGAGCTAAAGTATGTCCTTGTTTGCACATATTAAGTAGCCATGTGCTCCGGGTGCAAATCAGGCCTTCAAAGTAATACAATAGAACTAGGACATTCGTAACAAACTAATAGCTATTTCATAAATGGGAAAAACCCAACTACTTACAATGGTGGGCTACTCTACTCAACTCTGAATGCATTTCTCTGGCATCTTTTTGTGGGTGTTTATTGAAAAAAAAAAAAACGTGTCTTTTGTTAAGGCGTAAGAGGCTGATGGTACCTGTAAATCAATACAATTATTCATCTTCACAGATTACAGCTTTCTGAATCTGTTGACTAAGACATTGGTTTTCTGCCAAAGCAACCTATTCCCACGTATCTTATCGTCTTCGTATTCTCTTTGACAATGGGAACACCTCTAAAATCAAGCCTGCCCTAACCTTTACACGCTGATAGAAACGCGCCTTTGGACCGCCATTCCTCCTCATCACAGCAGGTAAAGTATCTGCGGGCCATCCGTAATGCGCCTTCACAACATATAGTTTTCTCCGCACCCGCTCGTGACCCCCGCTCCTCTTTGACCCAGCTCTGTAGACGCCTGGCCCTGGTGGGTTTGTTTGTCCAGTGGGATGAGAAGAGTCCAGCTGCTTGCTCTCGCTGCTGCCCGGAACATTGTTAAGCCCCGTGAAGATCGCAGTAGTGTGGCGAACAGAGCTGACTGCCCTCAATACCAGCCGTTAAGGGAAGGGTACAGAGAGCATGCACGCTTACTGGGTTAAAAAGGCTGGGATTTTGGTAGCGCGTGTATAGATCACGGACAACCATTTTAGATTCATTTATTGCAACCTCGGTTTAGCCCGAGGATCTGGCAGACCAAATCGTGGGGCTTGTTCTGCCTTCTAAAGGGATAATTGGCTTGAAAGCTGATGGAAAGATGTCATGTAAATATTTTGTGTGAATAAAATACAGTCGATATCATTAAAATCAATGTATCTGAACACATTAATGTTTGTTAAACATAATGGATTTGTCATGAAAAATGTGTTTTTCTGGTGGCGGGAGAAAGAGATGATGGAAAGGCTGAAGAAACTGAGGACTCTACACTCAAAATAAACTGAACTCAGACCTGAACTTAAACAGCCACATCAAAGCAATAACATCAGAAGCTTTTAACCATCTGAAAAACATTGCCAAAATCAGAGTATCAAAAACAGACCAGCGTTTGTCTCCAGCAGGTTAGACTACTGTAATGGCCTGCTCATTGTTAGACTCCTGCAGTACATCCAGAACGCTGCTGCTCGAGCTCTGACAAGAACCAGGGGAGACGACCATATTAGTCCAGTGCTCCGGTCTCTGCACTGGCTTCCTGTTGCTCAGAGAATAGAATTTAAAACAGTTCTGCTTTTGCGCAAGTCTTTTCATGGTTTAGCACCAAAGTACATCTCTGACATGT
Organism: Proterorhinus semilunaris; assembly: GCA_021464625.1. Lineage (NCBI taxonomy): Eukaryota > Metazoa > Chordata > Actinopteri > Gobiiformes > Gobiidae > Proterorhinus > Proterorhinus semilunaris. The sequence goes on from CM038346.1 coordinate 8,337,557, forward strand.
TAGAGCCGTATGAACCATATGAACCATTTTGTTGCAATACATAGTGGGTGGAGTGGGCAGACTGCGTTGGCCTGAATTAATGAGTAATTAGAGAAACTTTGCACCTTTTATCATTTATAGGCTCAAAGTGAAATGTCTTGTTGATAACAGGGGGTACTGCAGAGTGTGAGCAAGACACACTTATTGCTAAACTGGAAAAACACACTCACTCGGAGCTCACAAAGTGTTGTAAACCTGCTGAGAAATCGTTCCGTCTCTACTAGTCTTGGAAACTGAATTAAATCAGAGGGAGCCCACTGTGCATCAGATCACTATTCTCATAAAGGTTCATTCTTCCCACACTCGGAGAGTGAAAACCAGATTCAGACTGGTCTATGACATGGAGTTTAATATTTATATGATCAAAAAATGTACTCTTTCTTTGCTGTGTTGGTTGACTCCTCCCCTCTCCTCTTATTACACCGTAATTAAGGAAACATAATAATAATTTTCTGATTGTTTTTAAACAATCTGCGGCGACATCATGCTCGATAAACACTCATGTCTGCACATGTGACTGTAAATTTAAAATATGAAGATCTCGGTGATAATGAACCTATTAACGTATATAAAGTGTTGAGATGTTAACACTATTCTCTGCATAAAGCTACATGTGTTGAGGATTGCGTGAAAGACTGCATGATTAATTGATTACTTAGGAAGCATCTCCAGTTGAATTTGATACAAATCTGGAAAATAATAATATGTTAGTCCTGTATTGCGCTTTTCCAGATGGTCAAAGTCGTTTCACAATTATGTGCGTTATTCTGTGGGGTCACTGCTTGTCCTAGCTTAATAGTGGGTCCTGATGCCATTCTCAGGCTGATTAGATGTCCCAACACAACAAATCAAGAGGCAGACAGTTACAGACAAAAGACAAGGTTATATATATATAACGTCCTGTCTCAAAGTATTGACACAACAAGAGTTTAGGTCCAGTCTGGTCTAGACTCAAAAACCTGTGGATCTATCTACATTTCCCTCTTAAGCCTGAGTTCCAAGTTGATTGACTGGTACAACATGACAATAGTTCATCACTGAACTCAAGTCTGCTTCATTGTAATGCACTCATCCCCTCGACTGTGGGCATTTGGGAGCTGTTCATTGCTGAGATTGAAGCCTAATTCTGGATTTGGATTTGCAGTAAAAGCATTAGCGGCACGGTGACGCAGAACTGTGTGGACAACCCTCAATCCTTTTAAGATTCTCGAGCCGCAGCCCTGTGGTTAAGGCTGTGCCCATATGGGGAAACACTGCTCTGTTTTCAGCGACGTGGGTTCAAGTCTGACACATTTCTGAATGTCTTTCCACGCTCTTCACCCCCTTTCACCCCGTTGAATGATTGAATGACCTTATGGACCAAAAATCCTGTTTAAAAGTTGCAAGATTTAAGATCTATGCTGTAGTTAAGTATTTCAGATGCTTTGTGAACCCAGCCTATATTCCCATTGCTAAAAGATGAAATGGTAGAGTTTGTTTTGGTCGGTGGTTATTCAATAGCGCACAGACTTAGCTGCAGTGACGATTAGTATTGAAGTTGTTCTGTGGTGCGTTGTGTTTTCAGAAATCTAGCCCTAATGAGAAGCCCTGGGACTGTGGGTTTGAGGGGAACTGCGAAGCTAAATGCTAACTAGCTGAAAAAACAGCGATGTATTGAAACTGATTGAATATCAAACATTTCAAAGCGGGAAACTGGATTACTAATGACATTCCTTCCATGACATCACCTCTCAGCCAATCACGGTCTATTATCTTACCGTATTTTTCCATCCGCTTCAACATTCTTCAGTAATAGAGCCATCACCCTTCTCAAACTATATCTTCTCCCCTTTTCAACAACAAGGTCCTGCAATTGATGTCTCTACGAAGGTCTAAGCACCCAATGTTCAGCTCCCAGTCGTTGAACATTTTTCCATCTGTGGTTTTCACTTCTACGATGGGAAACGGAAACAATTTATCAATCATCGTGGAAAACCAGCAGCTACAAAAAGTTTAAAAGCTTGAAGTGTCTTGGCTGGCATGTCATCCGATGGGGAAACAAACCGAGATGCTCAACACTGCTCAAGTTGCGGGAGGTAACAGGCGTTCTCTGCGACCGAAAAGTCCCGTGGTTACTTTGAGGTTAGGGGACAGATCTTGTGCCTGGTGCAAGGACAGTACAAGCTCCAAATGCTATGGTTAGCACTTGCGAGAGGGCGTCGCTTGTAAAAAGAGAAGAGGTCAACTGAGGCATGGTTTATTACAAGCAGCACTGAGGGCGGTGCTCTGATGGCAGCCTCACATTCATCTCCTGGTTTATGTCGCGCTGCCTTGTGTTCTTCCTTAACCATTATAGGCTCTCACAGGACAAACTAAAAACTTTATTAACAACATCGTGAACTAAACAATGTTTGTGTCTCGAGAGAAACGGATGTAGCTTCAGCTGGTTCCGCTGTGGCGAGGGTCGGCACTCGCTCAGCCGTTATCGTGTTAACGTGACCAAAACAAAAGCACATGTTCACACCCCTAACTCCTCCGCACCCCTTCTCCCTCCGCCTCGCCCCTCACTGCGAGTCTGGTTGGGGGAAAATGGCTGTTCTACATAACATTCCCACTGGCCACGGGTGTTTCTCCACCCCACGTACTTCCCACTTAAATGCACAAAGTCTGGAGTGGCCAGATCTGAAAGGACGCTTCTACTTAGTGCAAAATGTTAAACTATAGTCTGTGTTTAGAAATACAAGATGGGGCCCTAGATCTGCAATCAGTCGGAGCACTCTTTAGGGGTTAATGCTGTACAGTAAAATGAATGAGACTTTTCCGATATGTCTCCTGGCAATAAGGCGAGTCTCCAGGTAGTCTCAGTGAAAATGAACAGGTTCAATTTCAACAGAGTCTCCCCATAGTCTCAGCATGGTCTTCGAGAAGTCTACGTGGTCTCCGACAGGTCTCGGACACGTTGCGGGGACGTCACAGAGATGTCTCACAGGTTGAGGACAACAAAATTAGCGAACCAACTGCTTGAGACCGCATAGCCCTTTCAGAAATCTCTCTGTGACCATGCAGAGACGGTGCCATGCCATTGGTCCGACAACCCATTAGTCCGACGTCTCATTATTCAGAAAATTTACCATTACGCAGAGGTGGCATTAATCCGACATCTCTAACCCAGGATTAGAGAGCAATATACAACAATTGGCCCTAACCTTAAGGTCAGTGGACTCTTGCCTGAACCTAATTTTATTGTTTTAACCCCTACTCAATGGGACATTTTTGGAATAATGAGAGGCGGACTGATTGGTTGTCGGACCGCAGAGACCACATGGAATCAAACATTTTTGTTTTCACCAAGACTATCTGGAGACTCGCCTTCCTGCCAGGGGACGTATCGGAGACATCTCCGTGACCAGTGGCGACTGTAGAGAGCAGCTTGCAAGACAGCTGCCTTGTGGTAAAGTAGGAAGAAGAAGTAGTTTTCAATGTTGATAGCTAGTTTAAGTTGAGGACGTTTGAACTCTCCCACCAGAAGCATCTTCTCGCTCATCTGATTAGATGACCCACTGACCAGGGTTGATAAAGGTTAGGTTGATAAGTGAAACTGACAGAGTGTAAGAAGTGCCAGAATTTAAATTCCTCCTGGGTCACAAAGCCAGATCAGCTTAGCAAGAAGAGGCCTTATGGAAGAAGGGAAACACCCTAAAACTATAACACCCCAGTCCAGTGGATGACTTTGAATACATCTACGTTCACCAAAGTGTATCCATATGCTGTTCAGTGTAAAAGCAAACAAACATATTACTTTGCACAAATCAGTTACTCAACTTATAAAGTTTTGCAATCACCAGTATATTTGTCAAGTTAGTATTTTATGAAGAAATGGACATGATTGTATTTGTTGATTGCCCAGAGGAGGATGAGAATCTCTTGACAAACACACATTGAGTGCAATGAAGAAGTCCCAGTTGCAGATTGCCACAGGCCTGTTGGGACATTTAATGCACCAAGTATATGTGTATAGGTGTAAAGTAAAGTACGCACAACTGGAGCCCGGAATCAACCTGGCAGCATATACTTTCCCCTAAAGTCAGCTTTCAACCCTGGGCCATTATGCGTCACCAATTATAACCAATTATAGCAGATTAGTATTTTTTTTTTTTACCCTTAGGCATTATATACATTAAGCAAATTGTTGTTGCCTGAATTTGAACACTGTATTTGTGCTGCAGCTTCAACCAAGAGGCTTTCATCTCTCACAATTAGGACTTTATGGTAATTATGACACAGGTAAATGGGTAGGCTCCTAAATATAAGAAAGATGGCTTTGTGGCATATTTACAGAAATGTTTATTATACAAAATGCATTGATTTGATTGATTATTTGTGTAGTTTTTGATGTTACGTTTACAAAGTGGAATATAAGGGATTATAGACATCTTGCTTCATCGTAAATAAAGCAGTTCAGATGAAACTAGGAGATATGGAATATGGATATGGAAAAAATACTGGCTAGGGGACAAAATATTGCTAAGCACCAAACTGTAACGGAGGTGTCTGTAGGTGCTACTTCAAGTGAAGAGGGGGTTGGCCCAATGCGGAAAAAGGAAACTGTGAAAAAGTGAAAATTATTACTCTATGGAGAATTGTTGAATCGGTGCAGTAATTAAACTCCATATTGTGAAGAGGAATCAGTTTCTTTGTTTCCCGGTGAATGTTATACTGTATGAATTGTCCCAAACCTGAAGAAGAAAAAGAAGAAGAGGAAGAAGAAGAGATAAGCTTGCAGTCTTTCCTTAACAGCACATTGTTCATATAGCAATAAAAGATCACATAGAAGACAATGAGTACTCTAATGCCTTTCCTGACGACTAGAATTGAATATGTCCAGGGGCATTTACGAAAGACTGCCCTTACGCAAACACATAGACCTACCATTGCGTGGAGAGCGCCCCTCACTTCCCTGTGTCTGCGGTAGATTGCGCTCTGCACCTGAATGAATCATTCGCGGCCATGGAGGGAGGGGAACTGTTGTACATACTGCCGGATTTAATGCCAAATGGACTGTATTTCATTTCAAGGCTCATTAGTCGATAGAGGCCACAAAGCCAGCACCTGGATCACCTTTGCCATTAGTGTTGCCATGATCTAACGCTGACTGATGGATGCCGCTTCCTCTCGCCGCCATTTTGTGTCAAGTCCAGACCAGAAGGAGTCCAGGGCATGGCCAGAGCAGATGGATGGTGACCCTGCAAGGCCACGATGTGAACCAATGAGGTGAAGCTGCTGCTGAGACAAGAGCGGGATATTGCGTCGTTCTATTACACAAATGAGATCATAATCTTAATAATGTGGAACGTAATGGACCTGAGAAATGGAAACAAGGGATGACACAGTGGTACAAAAGAGAATAAAAGGCTGACGGGTTTTCCCTACGTGACGTTTTTCAATATGGTGCAAATTAGTGATTTTTGTTGGTGCTTTGTGGTGTAAAATGTCTTTTCATTTGTTTTTCTGTCACATTTTCTTTACAGTCAACTAAAGCACCTTTTAAAGTCCGCAAAAACAAGTGTCAAATTTGTATTGCAGTTCAATTTGAGGGTTCAGAAGATCATATGGGATTAGCTTTCTTTAACAGCATCATCTAGGTTCAACACTGCTTCCTCTCCCTACCATTTTAAAACTAGACCAGAAGCAAGGCAAGAGCAGGTGGCGGTCCAAAGAAACCTACACAGACACAGGGAGAATAATATCTCCACTCAGAAAGGTCTCAAACCTTCAGGACCTTCTCACCTTTAGGCACTGAAAACTGGTGGTAACAATAACACAAGGCACCACATGAATTCATCCTATGCCCTTTTATTGATTCACGAATGGACCTGATTGGTTCATTCACCTGTCCGTCATGGCTATAAGAACCTGGGGAAAATAACAGAAGGTTTCAAAAGTATGGAAGAGGTTGCAGTTTAATATGAAGCGATGGGAAACTTTATGGCTAATATCTCTGTCATTAATGGGAGAATCCATATGAAATAAAAACAGTCTCCAAGTTCATCGTCTTCAATGTCAGCCCGAATAAACTAAGGTCCAATTATTCTGTCTGAAAGTTGTCCAACAGTGGTGGCAGTATTCAAAGGCATGAGTGATGTTGGCCAGTAGAAAAATGCCTTTTGCCTTAAAAATAATATGGCGGGTTTGTGAATCCAATCACTACCAAATACTGATGAGGTACACTCCTTGTCAATTGTCCTTTTGTATTTCTTACACAAACGGTATCTCTCGCATGGAGTCGTATCGCCGCCTTCCCTCCATCTGAGATTATGACACCATCAAATTTTAGAGCGGGAACGCCACCTTTTCTCGCCCTTATTGGAGAAACTTTCACGATTTCTCTTTCATAATCAAGATCAAGATTAAACCACATTCGTCAGCATTAACATTTGAAAGACTGATATGTGAACCAATGAGTTCTGTAGAGAGTGGAACTACAGGGTACGAAGACGAGGCCCGTTCTCCGAAAAAGCGTTTAACATCGGTCGCGCAGGCTTCCAGGTATAGGAACGCATCAGCTGATTGTTGTTGCATTTATTGCTAACATTGATCAAAGGGTAGATAGAGTTTACCTAAAGTGGAACCTTCACTTATTTAGAAAGAAGTATGCGCTCTGTGAGAGGGGGAAAGTCGAAACCTGAAATGTTGCCAAGCGGTGGATTAAAGGGAAAAAGGTATACAAGCGAGATAATTTTTTGAGTGCCTCCCTGCGCCGCATGCAAAATTAGCATCATCTGACCTATTGTTAATATTCCCAGACTAAAAGCCAATTAGCGGCGTCTGCATTGCTGAATAGGTTTTGCGTGACGTTCATTCGAGCTGGCGCCGGCAGCAGCGCGAGTTAGGCTCTTTGGACTCTTTGGAGTTTACAAAACATGTCAAGAGTAATTAACCAAAAGAGCATTATCTTCGTGCAAAGACAAAAGGGGCTTGTGAAAGAGTTAGTGTTCATCTAAATAACACAAAAGTCCTATTATATATTTATTCAGCCAATACTATTAGACACTTTAGCTTCAGTATGTTGCTGTTTATGAATTACAAAATCAAACAAAAGCGGATTTATGCAACTCAACCTTATTTTCGGCGCTTAAAAACGCGATTGTTGCCGGCAGTCGTCGGTTGAGTTGGAGTGCCTTTACAGTGAACGTAAAGTGATTTAAATTAACGTAAATTTGTATAGAACAGACACATTATGAGTAAGGACAGCTCTTCTCTATTCGTCAGTGCGCCCTTCGCTTGCAGCAGGGGAAATTAAAATACAAGTCAGTGGCCAGCAAACAAATCGATGAATGCAAGTTAAGTGCAGAACGGGCCAGAATGGGTCTGGGTGTCTGTTAATAGCTTTAAAAATGAGAAGGCAAGGCAACTTTAGTTATACTGCGCATTTCGTACACAAGGCAACTCAATGAAGGACACTTTCGGGTTCTATGTATGATGCAACACAATCCAGTGTGCGAAACAAAGTGCTTCTCTAGAGAAAGAAACATAAAACATAAAGGGTTATTAACCTGCGTAAACACATTTTTAAAAAAAGAAGAAAAACTGTATGTTTTTGATGAGGGAAAATTTCAGTAATTATGTTTATGAATGCTAAGGTTAATTCGACCCAGACAGTGTAAACTGTCTGAAGGACAGCAGCGCAGCTGGCAAAGAATGATACCTATGAATTGTTTTGTCTACATAGCAAGGCAAGGTCTGTACCAACTATATAATGCTTTGTGAATCTCTGTGAATGTCTTGTGCGTGTAAGAGAGATGTGGGAAAGAGCTCTGAAAGCAGCATGTCGCCTCTCTGAATTTGTGAACTTTTGGTTGTTGCAAATCTGGCTCTGGACACGATGTGCTCCTCTCCAAACGTTTTTGGTTATATTTAAACTTCCACATGATGTTATAACATGGTTAAAAGCTCAAAAAAGTGAATTGTCTCAGAAAAATCCCTTTTAAAGAGGAGGTATTATGTTTGTTGCTATATAAGTTAAGTAATCCTTTATTAATCTCTGTAGAGAAATGTGTTCTCTGCATTTGACCCATCCTCAGTGTCGCTGGGGCGAGCTGCTGGCGTGGGCCGGCAGGTAGGGTGAAGTGTCTTCCCCAAGGACACAACAGTGTGAATTTTTACGGGAGCTGGTATTTGAACCCCCGACCTTCCGATCACGAGACGACCCGCTCTACCAACTGCATCACCGTCGCCCTCATTTGTCATTATACATGAACTGTACAACGAAATTTGTCACCTGCATTCGACCCATCCCTCGACGCCACTGGTCGACCCATAGGGAGCAGTGAGCAGCCAGGCTGGTGGTCAGGAACACCCGGCTGGAGGATTCACCTATTGCACATGATTTTAGTGGCAGGGGAGACTGGAGTACAGGGAGGAAACCTACGCGGACATGGGGAGAACATGCAAACTCCACACGGTAAGGCCCCGACCAGGGGGAAATAGAACCCGGGACCTTCTAGCTTTGAAGCGCGAGTGCTAACCGCTGCACTACCGTACCGCCATTTTTTTGCAGGCATCTTTATCTTATGACTTTCTTACACTTTGTTGGTTAGAAAATGCAATATTGATCTAAATCAGCTAAAGCAAAATATAGTTTCACTTCTTGATATTCACACAACATCCCCTTTCTCTTCCTCTCCTTTGCTGTGCAGCTGATTCAATAAGGAGAGAAAACAAAGTACTTTGCCCAGCCCGTGTGGCTGTGGGGGAGCTATGGCATGAAATGAAAGGACTACGCTTAGGAAGAGATTGAAAGGTGAGGAAAGCATTTCATGGATAGAACCTCAAAGGAGCTTTTTGGTACCTGCTAATAATAGCCACCGGTGAGGATCCAAAGATTACACAAAGGTGTGCGAGTGGCTTGAAACGCATCTCCGGGTATGTTTTTGAAAAGACAACATTGTAACATGGCAGGAAGCTCTAAAAAGTGGATTTTGCAAGATATCCCCGTTGGGAAAGCACTTCATACCAAGTTCCAATATGTTCTGCGTAGATTGTATCCAGTCCCTTCGTTTTACCGTAGCTACTAGTCTCATCTCTGCGCCATAATGATTTGGTAGTCCTGGCTGCATGTCACAGCATCACCTGGACAAGAGGGAGTAGGAAGACGTCGGCAAAAGGAAGGCTGCAGAGTGCGGTCGAAACATGTAAAGCTAACAGCACACCTTTACTGACCCAATCTCCTCCCGTTGACGACAAATACTAAATCAAACGGGAACGAGACGTAGCTTAGCCCGGCTCCACTTTTACATTTGATTTTTACACCCCCCATGACGAAGTGCCCCGATACCGATAACAAGCGCCACTCGGGGGCCCCAACCCATCAATACGAGTCCGACTGCTGTTATAAAACGCTACACTTTTACAAGCCGGGATCACCGAGATTAAGCCTCCGCCATGTTGTTGAGATTATAAACACTTGGGTGGGTGGGGGGAGGGGGACAGTGACGATCACCGATAGCAACACAGATGGTTTCATGAACATTTGTTAATACGCTCCTCCGCGAACCAATTTCCACGCTTCCCCCTCAGCTGCGCCGGGCTTCCCATTGTAATTAATTAGCGAGGGCTTCTTTTTGTGTGTGTGTTTTTGCCAGCCAGCAACTTGTGTTTTCTTCACTTTTGTTTCAATTTGTTTACATCTGACAAGGTAGCGGCAGCTGGCACCCGCCGCCCGGCTCGGCTCCAGAAGCAAGTCTGTTGTGGATCCCCTGTCGACTGATAGACTTTCTTATCAGACACAGAGGAGGGTAGATCAAAGCGATGGGAGGACGGGAGGAGAGCTCCAGGGGCCTTGCACATTCTCTACCAGAAAATATAGGCTGCCTCCGACGTGCCGATAGAGGTAAGAGGAGCAATGTTAGAAGGTGAGGTCTGTGCGTTTTCAGGGGGAGTATTTGATAAACATGACATATGGGGTTTTAAAGTTGTTTATGATCCACACGTATGGGTTCAATCCGTTTGGAAATGAACATAAAAGGACATTCTCTCCAACTCCTACAACCCGAGCACCTGTCCCCAAAAGTCCCCCAAAGTCCTAATCCATTTCCGCTCGTTTCCAAACTGGTTTAAGCCGTAGGATCTGCTGGTGTGGAGCTCATTCTGCTTTGCATAATCGTCTCAAGAACCAAAACAAAAATAGGCATTTCGACGTCAAACTTGGTAATTGTAAATACATCTACGATTGCTGTAACACTAGTATTTGGTTTAAATATGTACTGCAGATCTGGTTACACAGATAATACAGTATTTATGACATGTTTACAACAAAACTTACATACCCCATCTTTCAGGCAAGACATTAGGGGGAATAGGAAACAAATGGACCACAAGTTTTCTGAGTATGTATATGAAAAAAATAAGACACTTTATGCATAACAAACCAAATCAAAATTGACTATATTTTTGGGCAACAAAATTCAAATAATGGATAGAGCCAGGTGTAAATCTCTGGATATATTTGGTTGATATATTAGGTACAAAGAATTTGGATCTTTTGATTAAGCAGGAAGAGGGAACGAAATCTGTAAATATTCAAGCTTTGCCTTGTTTTGTGCGGTTCAGAGCTAATAACATAAGGCAGGAATGGGATATATTTAAAACAAGTCAAAAATAATGGTAAGTAGACTGTACAGTTTGGAGTCTGTAGAAGCTACTAAAGTGGAGATGTTGTTGCAAAAGTGGAACAAAATCTCACTTAGGGAAAACGGGCCCTGAAGTTTTGCAACATCTGGAATTTCCTTTCTCCCAGAAAGGAAATTACCATATTTGGATTAAAATGTGTTCTCGTCGCCTTTCGTGCAACATGCTGTTATTTCCTGGAAATCTCCAGTTCGGAAGCAGACACAACGTCATAAAATAAGCATCGTAAAGGAGGAGTTATGTCTTTTTTTGTCTGATACACTGATCGATGTTTTCAGCTGCCGTCTCTTGCCTCAAAGACATTAGTCTCTTTCTCGACATTAGAAAATGATTAAGCGATTACTAAAACGGTTGACTACAATTTCAGTAATTGTTTATTTGTGGCTTGTCGATTAGTTGTTCCAACCCTGCTAGACACTAACTTTGTCAAAACTTCATGGACAAACTAAAGATATAGCATCACAGAAACATACAGCTCAAATGAGTTGATTTTGCATAATACAGAGTCAAGAGTTGTTCCGTGTTGGAATTACACGTTTGAGAAATCCTTGAAACACGTTTTGTCTCCCTCTGTGTGTCTTGTATTCAAAGAAAATAGGACTGAGTTACGTTTTACCCATTTTTCACACCTATATTATGCTAAAACAGCCGTAACATCGTCAGCCACACAGAAGCTGACGGAAATCACGGCCAGTAAATGACGTCTATTATGGAGATAGTCAGACACTGGCAAGTTGGAGACAGCCAAATCAGGGAGATGAGAGGGTCCTCCGCTGCGTCGGCAGTGCAGAAGGTAGCATGATTGTATTCCCTTTCTATCATGTTGTCATTTTCGCATCTGTTGCTTGTCATCAAAAAGATTCAGAATAATTAGGTTCTGTGAGTGTATTTGCCAAACGCTGTCACCAAGCAGCCCGTGTTTGGAACTGTCGGATAAACCGGCGTGTTTGTGGTGTAAGTTATTTGTTTTACTGTAGCAATAAATAAAGGCTTTTTCTATTGGCCCTCTGTTACATGTGTGAAGATGGTGATCTGTGTAATAAGAAGGCCGTGTGTTTTAGAGAGAAAGTAATCAGTCATGGCAGTTTGTTTGGGTTTCGACTATCTAAATTTTGTACTCTTTATCACGTTGTCCTGTAACATTAGAGTGTCAAAAATCACACCTGGAGTTTTGAGTACCTGGACGTCTTCTTCAGAAGCGCTTGGATTTGGATTTTATGTTTTTTTTTCTTTCCTCCACATTTTAAAAGCCTGCTACCAGTCACGTCGCCATTTGATTTGGCTTGCTATTAGCTGAAAGTGAAAGCTTGTTTTCACTTGTGGCATTCCAGTCCATTTGTGATCCTGGTGTTACCAAGCGGTCTCCCATCCGAGTACCAGCCAGGCCCTTCCCTTCATTCAGCATACTCAGGTAATCAGGTGACCTCATTTTTGGGGACCTGACCAACTACAGCAATACTATTCAAATCCAGATACTGACTTCTTTTATTGGGCGCACAGTGTTTGCCGTTAGCTGAAAATAAAAGCTTGTTTTCTCTGTTTTATAACGTGCCTTTCCAAGAGAACGGCACTCCAGGTCGATATCTGTTATTTCGTAGGAGGTGTTGTCCATGATGGAGGTGACCTTGGCTAATACCCTTCTGTCCCTCACCTCCTTCACAGCGTCCAGGGGCCAGCCCAGGACTGGGGCTGGCCCTCCTGACCAGCTTGTTCAGTTTGTTCTTGTCCCGCTCTGTGCTGCCCGGTACACGGCAGCGTAGAGCAGAGGCTACCACAGAGTCATAAAAAGTCTGCTCCCTCCGAAGGACCTCAGTCTCCTCAGAAGGTGGAAGCGACTTTGGCCCTTCTTGTACAGGGCGTTGGTGTTGTGGGACCAGTCCTGTGTATTGTTGAGGTGAACACCCAGGTACTTGAAACACGTCCCCCTCCCCCCTTTATGTTTAGCTGTGTGTGTGCAGTAGTGTCTTTTTCCTGAAATCGATCCCATCTCCTTCGTCTTACAAAGTCCATGATAACCGACCGGTACTCCAGGTCGTTCCCCTCAGACCCACAGCCCACGATGGCGGAGTCATCAGAGAACTTCTGCAGATGGCAGCTGTCCGTGTTGTGTGTGAAGTCCGACGTGTGGATGGCATGTAACATGTCATCGTTTGAGTACTCAAGATTATATTTTTAAGTCTCAATTATACATACAGTATGTTCACATAAAGGTATAGAAGCACTTAAATATCCATAGGGAAATGTATCCTGTGTATTTGACCCATGATTCAATGCCACTGGGGCAAACTGAGGAGAGCAGCTGGGTGTCAGTGATTTGTTTTTTAGATTGAGAATCCCTTGAAGACTAACAAGATCCCTTCAGGATCATGATTATTTGTTGCGCGGTGTCAGCGCATTTGTGTCTATCCTATTCAGGTTGTCGCCTCAAAAACCTCAAAAATGTAAATTTGCAAATGTCGTTTGCCAAACTGGAGACACACTTCAAGTTCTCTCCCCCTCCAGCTCGCAAAGCAGAGAGTAAACAGCTCCTGTGGCACATTTGCGACTCGGAGGTCATTGTAACTAGTGTTGTTTTTCCATTTCATTGCGCATTAGAATGCCTGCAAGGACAGCTGACACCGTACAGTAAGCACTCGAGCCGAAAGCAGAAGAGACTGAGATGCAGTATTCCTCTTAGACAAAAAAAAAACCCTATTTGCCCATTTTCTTCTCACACCGAATCACATAAAACCTTTACCAGGTCAGTACATCTCGGCATGGACATGTAGTTTATTTCGCTAATAACTGACATTCGTGATCTCTGTGCCATTGTTTGTTTGTGCCATCTGCTTACAGCGCTCTGCTTTCATGTTAATTGTCTGCTTCATGCTCATACGACCGGTAATCCCTTCTAAACGTCTTGAGCTTTCCTGCCTACAGGCCTCGTTTGAAAGCTAAGACCTACAAAACAGATCTAACATTTTTCCTGTCGTCGTTGCTGCTTTGTCACTTTTTTTGTGTTTTTGAAGGTTTTTTTCCCCACCACATTTTGTTGCATTTTTGTCACTCTATGCGCCACGTTTAAGCTTTTTCGTCATTGTGTGTGTGTGACATAATTATGATACTTTCTTCATCCTTGTTTCTGTCCCCTTTCTGTTGCCACTTTGACGCTTTTTTCCCCCGGAAGCTTTTAGATTTGGGAAAAGCCAAACTGGAGAAAGTGTTCAAGCGGGGTTCATAAACTGTCCACACTTACATGAACATATGAAGAAAACGGTAAGTTTCGCTCTTGACATCTAGTGCGATCACGTGACGTTTTTTTTTTTGTGGTCTCGCATTTAGAGATCTGCAATAATGGGTTTGAACTCCGATGCTTTCCCGTTTCCTAAAATAGCCACCGCACTGAAAATGCTGAACGTGCATCCCCCCCACCCCCCCACAGCCACACACACACTTCTCTCTCTCTATATTACAGCCTCTCTCTCTATATTACAGCGCAAAGTCCCTCCGGAAACATTAGCTGTCAAACGCACAGTGTTAAAATCTCCAGCTCGACTATCCCCCGAACAATTAGAAAATCAAGAAAAAGAAAAGTTTCCGCGCCGGACATCTTGCGCGCGGGAATGAACCGCCTGATCTCGGCCCGGTGTTGTTGCCCCGCAGCGCTGAAATAATTGAACTGCCAAACAATAATAACAACAAGCAAGCATCAAAGGGAAAGTCTTACCTTATCGCTTTGGCAAAATTTACCGCTCCAGATATTTCTCCCCCCCCCCCTTCAAATTGTCTATTTTCAGCCTTTTTTCCGAAGGATTATCCCGTTGGGTAAACTTTATTGACTGCAAAAACAAGGACGCTGTAATAAGGTTGGCTTGTTTCTTCTAAAATGGAGTGAACTTTCTGACAGTAAAAGAGTTCCCAGGCGCCGTAGCTGTCAGTGTGGAGGACACAAACAAAGGACCAGCAGAGACAGGATTTAGATTCAGTTTGTTACATTTTTCACACCAACGATGCTTTAACTTGGGTCCAGTTGATATGTGAAAGGCCCAATGTGGTTTTATTGCAATTGTAATTTTTTAAATAATCTTTAAGAAATCGGTTAAAATATCACATTTTGCTTTGTTTTTTTGGGGTTCAAAGCTCTTGGGCAAGACACTTCACCCACCTGGCCTCCAGTGTCTGCGTACATTGGTGTATGAATGAGAGTGTGAATGGTTTCTTGCTGTAAAGCGCTTTGGGCCTAATGAAGGTAGAAAAGCCCTATATAAGTTGAGACCATTTACCATTTAGGAATTCGATATTAAAGGCACACTGCGTAACATTTTGGACTACACTGTTGCCATCAGTACAAAACATGCTCCTAATGACCAGCTCAACACAGAAAATGCTATTACTGCAGTGGGTAATCAAAGAATGGATTCGGATGAGGACCTAACCTATTAAAATCTATAATTCAACTAACATCTCCGTGGAGACGAGCTGGAGACGTACCCACTCCCGGCAAAGTTCACAGTCATGTCTTAGGAGAGATGAGCCGCTCACAACAAAATAACATGTTTATTTGTACATTTATGAGTTATTTTTCAATGAGGAAATTATCTGTCATGCGGTGTGGCTTTAACAAACACCTAAGAAAAACGGTGGCATGTTCCAGTTAAAGGAACATGCCACCGTTTTTCCATACTGAGATATGCTGGTACCTGAGCTTGGACGAGTTGATACGTACCTGTCTGGTCTTTGTGCTCATGGAAGAGCTTGGTCGCTTCGAACTTCCCCCCCATTTGGAGCCATAGGAATATATATTGGAGAGGCCAAATGCTAACAACATCTTTGGTCGTGACTGAGGGCACGCACAAAGACCAGACAGGTATGGATCAACTCGTCTAAGCTCAGGTAAGAACATATCTCAGTATGGAAAAAATGGCTAGAAGGTCTCAGGTTCGATTCCCACCAGGACGGGGCCTTTCTGTGTGGAGTTTGCATGTTCTACCCGTGTCTGCGTAGGTTTCCTCTACCACAAAAAAAAAAGTGCAATAGGTGAATCCTTCAGCGAGGGGTTCCTGACCATCAGACTGCGGTGCGGGTATAGATGTCTGGAGAGTAAAGTACTGAAAGTTGGCCACGAAAGATTTTTAGTTTTTCGATGGGCGCAGTACTCATCCCTATTCATGACGAATAAAAAGGCATGACAACATGCCGGTAAAACCTCTTTCCAAATACCACTAGTGTTTTTTTTAGATTATGAAAATAACAACATGACATTTCAACAATCAACAGCTAAATTTCTGCTCCTCGTTGACATTCAAGCTGAACATTTTAGGAGCCATAGGGTCTCCCCGAAGGGTGGAATAATCCCTCTGGGTTGACAACTTTCAGCATCCCAATGACTGTGCCGGAGGGGAAACGCTTGATGGATATTTCGGTTTTCTAAAAAAAGAGAGTGCCGCTTTTGTGCTGCCGTGTGATAATATTGTAAAAAAAAGAAAATACTGCTCCATTGTGTCACAGAAATGCACCGGCAGCTAACAACAGCAGCAGCAGCGACTTATTTTGTCCAGATTTGGTGTGACAACTTGCGATAAACTGGAGTTAGTGGCTAGAATGTCAATTTTGGATGTTAAGTTTCATGAATATTCTTAAAAAAAAAGAAGTCCGTGGAGTTTTGTGACCTGGCAGAGATATAGCAGCGCAGTGTTGACACGCTTTCTCTCTTTCAACAAGTTCCAGGGAATGCAAATGGGCTCGGACTGAAGATAGACACAAAGGCAACAAGTTCCAGCCGTGCAAACAGTGGACTGCTGAGCAACAGTAGCCGTCCGGAAGCATTGAAATTATCACTTTTGAAATCCTTCATCAAAGCTTCCGGATTATGCAAGTCTACTGCCACACAGACCTAAGCGACGACTTTCTCTTTCCTTCTTTAAAGCTGATTTAAATGAACGCCTGTTTGGAACGCCGGGAATGGGAATTACTCCTGCTTCCACGAATCAGATCGCAGACTTCAAATGTGGACTTTGCGTGTCCTCCAAATGTTTACACAGGATCTACTGCAGGTGCTCGCTCCCGCTGTCCAAAGATGTCATCAGGCGGTTGTAAATATCACAGCATTTGTATAATAAAGTACGTGGCAAATGCTGAATCTCTGTAGCCCAAGATGCCGATCAAAACTGACTAGTTCGCTTGGGCCATGGAAGACACTTTCCACGGGCAAATACCGCAGCACAACAGAAGGTGCGATTAAGAATTTATTAAAGGTGAGATGATGATGATCGCTGCTCCGTCTCAGGTGTGTACCCAACTCTTCAGGGCCCCCTTCGGAGCAGAATAATCAATGCTGAAATATGACACAGACATATAGGGAGGAAGGGTGGGTTCAACAGTTTCAGACAAACATTGTGGACAGGTGCCCTGTTGTTCTGCTACTCGGCGAGTGTAGAAGCTCATTCAAATCAGATTTATGCTACTATCACAGCTAATTTATTATTGTTTCAGGTTGTTGGCTGCGTGTGGCTCCTCTATCTCTGGGTCGCCTCCTGCTTTTGTGCCAAATGCATTCTCTGGTAAGCGTAAATGAAGACTTCATGATTCAAAAGCTTCAGATTGATAGTGGGGCCTTAACTAATGACGGCTGTATTTGGAAGTTGTGGGTGTCACGGGCCTCCCCTTCTTTAACTACCTGCCCAGAGGAGGAAGTGCATCAGCAATTCCTGAAGCTGAACCCGTGGAAGGCCCCTGGGCCGGATGGTGTCTCCCCCTCCACCCTGAGACACTGCGCGGATCAGCTGGCTCCCGTCTTCACAGACATTTTCAACACCTCCCTGGAGTCCTGCCACGTGCCGTCCTGCTTTAAATCGTCCACCATCGTCCCTGTCCCTAAAAAAACACGGATCACAGGACTTAATGACTACAGGCCAGTGGGGCTGATGTCTGTGGTCATGCAGTCTTTTGAGCGCTTGGTCCTGCCCCACCTCAAGGACATCACCGCCCCCCCTCCTGGACCCGCTGCAGTTCGCCTACAGAGCTAACAGGTCTGTGGACGACGCAGTCAATCTGGCCCTCCACTTCACCCTGGAGCATCTGGACTCACCAGGAACCTACGCCAGGATCCTGTTTGTGGACTTCAGCTCTGCCTTCAACACCATCCTCCCTAGACTGCTACAAGACGAGCTCTACCAGCTCAGCGTGCCCGACTCCCTCTGCAGGTGGATCACTGACTTCCTGACGGACCGGAGACAGCACGTGCGGCTGGGGAAGATCGTCTCGGACACTCGGACAACAAACACTGGAACTCCTCAGGGCTGTGTACTCTCCCCTTGGCACTTCTCCCTGTACACAAACTGCTGCACCTCCAGTCACCAGTCACCACCATCAGTAAAACTGATTAAGTTTGCGGATGACACCACCCTCATTGGGCTCATCTCGGACGGTGATGAGTCCGCCTATAGGAGAGAGGTGGACTGGCTGGCGTCCTGGTGCAGCCATAACAACCTGGAGCTGAATGCCCAGAAGACAGTGGAGATGATCGTGGATTTTAGGAAAGACACAGCCCCACCGTCCCCCCTCGGCCTGACAGACTCTCCCACCCCCATTTCCATCATGGACTCCTTCCGTTTCCTGGTCACCACCATCACCCAGGACCTAAAATGGGAGCCAACCATCAGCTCCCTCATCAAGAAGGCCCAGCAGAGGATGTTCTTCCTGCGGCAGCTGGGGAAACTTAAGCTGCCAACCAAGATGCTGGTGCAGTTCTACACGGCCATCATTGAGTCCATCCTCACCTCCTCCATCACCGTGTGGTACCCCGGCGCTACAGAACGGGACAAGCACCGACTGCAGCGCATTGTGCGTGCTGCAGAGAAGGTGATTGGCTGTGAGCTCCCATCTCTCCAGGACCTGTTCACCTCCAGGACCCGGAGGCGTGTGGGTCGGATCACAGCTGACCCCTCTCACCCCGGACATAGACTATTCACCCCTCTCCCCTCAGGCAGGAGGCTACGGTCTATCCAGACCCATACCTCCCGCCACTTGAACAGTTTTTTTCCCCTCCGCCATCAGACTCATGAACAATAACAAGTCTCTGTAGCTTAGTTACAGACTCATGGATGTATCTGCACTTGCACTGTGTGGTGTGTCCACACTCAGAGCTGCTGCTAACACTTATCACTTTATATCACTTTATCACTTTACTTTATACTCATCTGTAAACATAATCCCACTGGGGTTCTAAGTCAATTGTTGTCGTCTTACCATATTTTACTTTTTATTTTGTATCTTATTTATTAATATTCCTTATGCATGCCCCCTAAAGCCTTACAGTTGAACGTTTTACAGCTTATTTTATCTAAATTCGGTGTTATATGTTTTATGTTGCACGTCCGCATCAAGAAAAAATCCTAGTTTGTGAACCTGTTCTCAGACAATGGGAATACACCTGATTCTGACCAGAAAACCTACAGAGTGATAGATCCCGATGAAAGTCCCATAATGCACCTTTTAAAGCTGATCTCATGTCAAATCCAGTTAAATGATCCTTGTGGCGCTTTTGGACATAATTTTCTTTATTGAAATTCAGTACTTTATCATTTTCAAACACCCACTTGGTTGCATATTCATTTTCAAACTGCTGTGAAACAGGATTAGTATTTTTTCTCACATGTTCAGCGTGCGTGAAGTGACTTTGTGAAGGCAGAGGAACTTGGTATTTTCTTTACCATATGGTGCCCAGACGGTTGCCGGCTTCAGTGTGTTCCTCACCAGTGCACACATCGAAAGCGGACTAAGGTATCATCACCGGTCTATCCGCTTAAACTCCAAATACTTTGTTATTCATAAGCGTATAATGAACTTGTCAGATTAATTTGCACCGTAGACGTGTGCAATAATGGTTCCCCGCGGAGCTGCTGCTTTCGGTCTGAGACGTGAGACCTTTTTGCGGAAAGCACAGTAAGGAACCTGCTCAAAATACGTCTTGGTGCAGAGAATGTTTTCCAAGTGTATAATGATGTGACGTCCATCGCCCAATTGGCTCTTTTGAACAGCTCAGGTGAACTGCTGGAACTGGAGCTCGATTTTGATTATAGGGAAATATTTTTTTCATTCACCATGAAGAAACCAGCACAAACGCAGCATGTAACACCAGTAGCTCTTTCTACTAAACATGATTTGCAGGGCAGGGGCGACAGTGGCGCAGATGGTAGAGCGGGTCGTCTCATGATCGGAAGGTCGGGGGTTTGAATCCCGCCTCCTGAAGGTGCACATTGTCGTTGTGTCCTTGGGCAAGACACTTCACCCTCCTTGCCTCCAGTGTCTGCGTACACTGGTGTATGAATGAGAGAGTGAATGGGCCCCCTATGAGAGACCAACAGGCCCGGTTAGAACCATGAGGCCGTCCTTCCGTGGACCCACCACCTGCAGCAGGAGCCATAGGGGACTGGTGCTATGTGACTTGGGCAGCTCCAACAGCTGCCCCCACGACCCGGCAATGGACAAGTGGGAGAAAATGGATGGATGGATGGAATCTTGGTTGGTGAAAATTAAGAATATTTGACCTTATTTCGAGCGATAAAATATGTGCCTATTGAAAAAGATTTTGTTAATTTAAAGCAAATTGAAATTGAAGTAAATTGCTCTTTTAAGGGTGATAAGATATTTGATCTTACTTTGGAGGCCATTTTCCCTGGTTATCATTTCAAGCTGTATTCACACAAACTTTTCTCTTTATCTTCCGCTTTATCCATATCCATGCAGACTTCCTCCAGCTGTTCTGGGAGGACCCCGAGGCGACACCAGGCCGTGGGTGTCCCTAGGGGCGTCTTCTAATGGGACATGCCTTGAACATTTCTCCAGAAGGCAACCGAAACAGATGCCCGAGCCATCTCAGCTGGCTCCTCTTGATGTGAAGGAGCAGCGGCTCTACTCCGAGCTCCTCCAGGCAGGATTTCTAAGGGTGCACACAGCTGCCCTGCGAAAGAAACTTATTTCTACCACTGCATCTGCGATTTTCGCCTTTCGGTCATTAAATTACCCATTACCCAAATCTCATGATCATAGATGAGGGTAGGAGCGTAGATCGATGGGTAAATCGAGCACTTTGTCCTCCGACTCGCACACTTTTCAAAAGGGTAAAAATCAGTTCTCTATCATGTTTGAGACTATCTTTCCAAACTTCATGTTATGTGATTGTCTGGAGAGACATTCCACTCAGAGAACCAATTAGGTCTCAGATGGTGTTTGTTTTCTGCCTGGTATCATATATAGTGGTAAGTAAAAGTTATATATTATCAATATAAAAATGAGCCAGTCTTTTGAACGGCTATTTGAAATGAACAGGTTAGTTTTTGGACAACTGCTCAAACATTAACAGTGTTTTCTTGTAATTTTATGCAACTGTGAAGCACTTTGAATTGCCTTGTGTATGAATTGTGCTCCTCCCATAAACTTGCCTTGCCTTGCCTTACAATATGAAATCATTGTGTATTGGATAGTGATCTGTCAATTTGGAGAAATGTTTATATCCATGATTCAGGGGGTTTCAGTTCGTGAAATCAGCTCTTTTGAACTTTTACGGTCAATGGTTCAAACTGGATCTTGATTGTAAAACGAAAGATCTCACACAGATTTATCCTGAAAGAACAGCAGGCGCTACAAGCTTTTTGCACAAAAAGCAATTGACTGTAGAAGCCCTTTTCATGAATTGTCGCTCAAATTTTTGTAAAAATCAGCACCCACGATAATTATGGACCATTTGAATGAAATGAAAAGGTGTGTGTCAGCACTCAGGTCAAAGATAATAAGAGCGATCTGGCTGGGTGTCATAAGAAAATCAATGTAAAAATGAGCCAGTCAAATCAATAGCTCTCTGAAATGAACGTTATCCAATCACTAGTTTCTATCTAATACAAGGTTATCTCAATTTAATCATCAAACCAGAAGCAGAATAAACCTGTCACTTTAGTTTGCCAGATCCTCATTAAACATTGAAGAATCTCTGATCTAAATACTCCTTTCCAAACTCCAACTGTTCCCCAATCAAGTCCAAATTAGTGCTAATGCAGGCCCCCATTAGTTAAAACTGACAGATTTCTGGAAGTTCCACTCTTTGAAACGAGATACGGCGCTTTATCTGCAAACTTTCCTACTTTTGTTTTTTTGGTCAATAATGAATGGGTCAACAATTCCCTCCCAGAATCTGAGCCATACTTGGGTTGTTCCCAAGCGGATAATGGTAAAATCACGCGAGAGTTTAGGCCTAGTATTAAAAGGACCGACCAGGAGCGGAAAATTACCTGGGTTACACCTGGTTTAGGCCTATGAGCAGCCTTAAGTAGTCTAACCTGCGGTCTTCTTTTTCTTCTTCTATATTTTCTTCTTTTTCTACATTTTAATCTTGTTTTTCCCTTTTCTTCTTTTCCTTCTTTTTCTTTTTTCCCCTTCTTTTTCTAAATCTAATGAAGTTATTGATTTATTAACTCCGTTAAAGTTCAAGTCTGAGTCCTACGCACCTATCCACCAATGAATTTCTAACCGCTAATCTAAAACCCAGAGTAGCCTAAACACTGACTGTAGAATAGATGCTCTGCAGGGGATAAAAGCTCAAATCATTACTAAGAAAGTATTCACATTAACTCTATGATGCCTTCATTTAGTCTTGAGAGTGGAAGCAGAACTTTGGCAGTGTCAGTATTAAACATTAGCCTTTGTGTGGTCTTGAGTTTAGGACCATTTTACAGAAATCTATATTGCTGCCCCCCAGGGTTATCGGACTGGCACTGATAAAGACACCTACAATCTTAGCATCCGGGAGGAAATGGTATCAGATCAACCCTAGCCATTAACACACCCTGGCAACGACACACGCCTAATGAATTCCTGTCGCTAACTGCCTTTCTCTTTAGGAACGTCGCGGTGTTAAACCCTCCTCTGGCCTGTATAGGCCCGGGTCTTGTCCCCTTTGTGAGACAATCTATTCGAGGGATCCTCCGGGGAGCGCAAACACAAGTGGAAGCCTCTTGGCAGCACTCAAATCTCCAAACTCTGAGTGGCGGAAAGCGTATGTGACATTGAAGTTTGAAGGGCAATGGAGGCCCGGGGCAGTGTAGCGCTCCCAACCTGCGTAATGTGCAATTCATTACTGGCATCAGCCCGAGGTGACAGCAAAGCACATTAGCTGATATTTTAAGATTCACGTCTGAGAATTCTGTCCAGTTTATTGAACTAATTTTAAGAGATGCAGCTCTCGTGAACATTTCTTACCGAAATTAGTTTTTATAAAGTCGCATAGCTGCCAGCCACGAGTTGTGGAAATTATGGGAGACAAATTGAGTAGTTGACGGTGAGAGGATCTGGGTTAACCAGTGAAGGCTTTTGTTGAGCCCCAATGACTAATATTGTTCAATCATAAGTGGCACTTAAGCATTGGCTGTTGAATCCTTGCAGGCATACAGAGTTTGTGTCCAAACATTTCACTCTGCTTGGTCCGTGTGATCATGTCATTGGTGATACTGCGAACTGCATTTGTGGTTTCTGTGTTCCACATTGTTTTTCTGGATACTTTTGTACGTCTCTGCCGTGTTTTTGTGGAGGTTTAGTGGATTTGTTTACTTTGACATTTCTTCTTCTGAGACACTGAAGAGGCACCAAGAGCCCCCACAGCTGCAGCACAGTGGAGGCGTCACAAGAGGAGCTACAGGAAACAAAAAAGGACAAACGAGAGATGGTGAAAGACTGTTGTGAAGCGGAAGGAGGAGGTGGAGCTGACCAGTGCAGGACACCACGCTCTGAAACAGGGACAAACCCAGGAGGCGCTGCTATGTTTCAGAGGAGACAGAGGGCAGCCAGCCAGGTTTCTTCCGAGTGCTACAGTTTCCCCGACCTCCAAGGTCATGCGGGTCAGGTTGACACACAGTGGCAGCGCGGCTCAGCCGCAGCAGCTCAGGACTAACACCTGAACACTATTTCGTTGTGCAATGACAATAAAGCACTTACTTATACTCGGCGGAGCTGCTATCACAAAATGGCAGCCAAGTTGGTTATTCAGCCCCAAGGCAACTGTGGCTTCAATCAATCAATCAATCAATGGTTCTGTATAGCCCAATATCACAACAGGAGTTGCCTCATAGGGCTGCACCGAACACTAAGGCAATAAACCAGAGCAGTAAATAAGACAATGTAAAGTTCAGGCGAATTAAGTCCCATGTCCTTAGACTCTCCAGCACGGCAAGGAAAAACTCAGAACCCCAGGGGGAGAAAAGAGAAACCTTGAGGAGAACCACAGAAGGAGAGATCCACTCCCATGGACGGACAGGCTATAGAGACCCAGGGCCGATGGAGTCCCAGAGCAGACGGGCCAAGATCGTCCAGTCCTTGTTGTCAATCAAGGACTTGATTTTGATTTTGCTTCAAAATTAGCATGCAATCGCTGGAGTGTGACTGGGGAGTAAATGAATAATGTATGACTTATGAATCCATTGCCATATTAATAGTCTATATTTACTGAGTATAGATTGTATTTAGCTTTTAAAAATATTTGTCCATGGATAATTAAGGGAGGAGGTTTTGAGCGCCCGAATGATCCTGGAGCTCTGTTGTCGGGGGCTTCGTGCCCCTGGTAGGGTCTCCCAGGGCAAACAGGTCCTAGGTGACGGGTCAGACAAAGAGCGGTTCAGAAGCCCCTTATGAGAGACCAACAGGCCCGGGTAGAACCATGAGGCCGTCCTTCTGTGGACCCCCCACCTGCAGGAGGAGCCATAGGGGCTGGTGCAATGTGATTTGGGCAGCTCCAACAGCTGCCCCCATGACCCGGCAACGGACAAGTGGAAGAAAATGGATGGATGGATAATTAAGGGGGTATTATGCAAAATCCACTTTTTAGAGAATTTTACCATGTTACAATGTTGTTCCCTAATCAAAACTAAATCTGGAGTTGTGTTTGACCCCCTGGCTTCCCTTTGAGTAATCTTTGAATCTTCTCAAGTGGCCAAACTTAGTAGCTCGGCAGCAGCTCCTGAACCGCTCCTCCTGAGGTCCTACGTGTCCAGGACTTTTTCCCCTCACCTCTCCATCTCTTCTTAAGCGTTATCTTTTCATCGGGAAGTGGAAACACTCGCCATAGCTTCACTACAGCCACACAAGCCGAACTTTTTTGCTGATCTTTATTGAAGCAGCTGCACAGCAAAGGGGGAGCTAACACTGGGATTGCTTGATAATCAGGAAGTGAAATCACTGGATATTGTGTTTCACCTGTTTCAGATCAATATTGAATTTTCTAACCAACAAAGTGTAAGATAGTGACAAAGATGTGTTAATTAATACCCGCTCTTTAATAAACAGCCTCATTATCAATATGAGCAGTGACTTTATTAGTCAATGGCTACAGAGACACCTTTCACCAAACAACTTTTTGTAAAACTTTAGCCTTTATATTGTTCTTTTTCAGTCCTCTGAGGAAAAGCCCATTTCCAAATTCACCAGTTTCACTTCATCAAGTGCTTTTCATGAAAGCTGGGGTATACCTGAGTGTTCCTGTTCAAACAGTGACATTTTTTGTTTTGGCCCAAACTTGTTTCTAGCCCAAACTTGTTGCTAGCTCTCACAGTCCCTCCTGTGTATTCAAATTGTTCAAAGAATGTAATTATATGTTCATTTCACACCCATATACACCATGGAGTGGTGTCAAAGAGAAGCAGGGACGGCCACCCCTCAAGATAAATTCCACTCATTTAGATTAGATTAGATTTCTATCATCCACCGCTCAATAAACTTACATACATAAACATACTCTGAAGTGGAAAAAATAAATGTATTCTACATCACCAAAAAATCATGTAGCCCAGGTTTAATGAATTCCATTCCCAGAGACCCACGGTTTGTTTTGTTGTTGGGAGCAGTGAGCAAAAGCATGGTTTAATACTTTTTATTCATGTGTCCTCTTAAACAGAGAGAGAGTTGACCTACAGAAATCAGTGTAATTTATAGCTTTGAGCTTGTTCTCATTTGTTGAAGGTCTGTTTACATTTTGGAATACACATTTTGTTATTCCCTGATACAATTTTGACTCACAGCTTACTTAATAACAATAAGAGCACGCATTTCATTTTGTGTCTCTTGTGTCCGACTAATTGAGTGAACTAAGGGTCCCGGTGCGACCGGCCCTCTCCTCACGCGCCACCTCTGCCCATATTCGCATGTTGTACTGGTTCGGCCCCACCTGAGTCAGCATTAGATTATTTGTTACTTAGCAATGCTGCTTCATATGCATGTCTCTCCAGCCTCCGTGAGAGCTGCCGCGGCTGATAGAGGATGTCTGTGCAGGTCTGAATATGAATGAGCGCCAGAGATATTGAAATAATCCAGAGATAGATGTGACCTGCCACCCAATGCGTTTTCCTGACGCCTGCTTTCGGGATTTGATCTGTGTTGTTTTTGTACTGAAGCTTCAAAAGCAACGTCGCCATTTCTTGTTATATGCGATGCGATCATCAATTTGTAACTCAAATCAAGCCAGTCACGGTCCTCAACGCAAGTATTTCATCATTGAAAACGTTTGCATCAATATTTGACTTTCTCTAAATGTAAAACATGTGGCAAAGGCACCCCGAGAATTGCAGACTGAATCCTCTATTCGTCCTAATAATAAGGATAATTCTTGGGGCGTCAGTGCCTCAGATGGTAGAGCGGGTCGTCTTCTGCGCCGTGTTGAGGTCAATGTAATCGCTTCATGACCGGGCATGAGTTTATAGAGTCTAGTATTATAGAATAGAACAGGATTGAATAGGATAGAAAAACCTTATGATGGCAGAAATTTCTTCCACACACATTCACCCAGCATAGAGGCCTATAAGAAAAACTAAAAAAACACAATACTATATTTGAAGTTAATTTTAAATTCAGTTCATTGCAGACACAACAGCAGCAGATTCACCTCATCAAAGAAAAGGAACGGAACAGACCGAACACATTAGAGGTTACAACTTATTCAGCTCCAGATGGCACAGGGCACAAAATAATTCCTGTACCCATTTTTCTTGGCACAAGATTCAAGATTAATTTTATTCGTCCCAATGGAAATTTGCCTTGGACACTCGCGCATAAAACAAACAAAACAAAAACAAACCATTAACAAATACAACCACATAATGACTGGACATACCATTCAAGACAGAACATTACAAAACACAGTCACCGCTCTGCTTTTCGGCCTTTTTCGGCCAGCCAGGAGACCCACCGAAATGGGGAGGAAGGAGTTCTTATACCTCCAGTCCAATCCAACTATATTTATATTGCACCGTAAAAAGAACACTGTTGACCAAAGTGCTGTACACACAGAACAAAGCAAAGAGTTAAAAGGTAAAAAACTCACAATAGGCATAAACAAATACAACGTCAATGAGAAAAACATTGCAAAGTCAAATGTCGATCACTATCAAAAGCCCTGGAAAAACGTCGTGTTAAAAACAGGCAATGAGTCGACCCGCCTGAGATACAAGAGCAGTTCCTTCCATATTTCTGGACCCACAACAATGTGACATCTAAAAATTGTATAAGACAAAAAAAAAAAAAATTATCGCACAGTGTACACCAAACATTACTGTGATGCTGAGACAAATGAGATTGTTGTTGGCCTGTGATTTTACTGCCCTGTTTAACAACTCTGCTAAGTTTAGCTTTGTTTTTGACAGTTAAGCGGCCAAACCAAGAGACCACGTTGGACTATATCAGAAACCTCTCAGTTAAGGACTGATAAACCCTTGGGGAAGATGTGGTCACTGACTTCAACACCGGTCAGCTGACCAGCAGTGCAAAGCTATAACAATACGCCTCCTCAAAAACAACAAGCGAAAAACAAATATATAGAACCATCTTGTTTGAAACAAGAAAAAGTAGTGACAACAAAACATTTTCACTTTCTGCTAAGTTTATACATATATATACGAAAGTGGGCGGTTTGGGTTCAAAACTGCTTTAAGCAAACTTTAGAAATCTAGCTTCATTTTGTAAATGTTAAAAAAAAACACATGCAAAGAGAATACAATAATTAGCTATTTTATTTTCTCTGTTATATAATGTATTCCAGTTTAAAATTACCAAAGGAAACTGCTCTGTATATACACAATAAAAGGGAGGTATCCAGGCAAGACTCCCAGCGAAGCCACACATGCCTTCTGTCCCTACTATTGTTCTGGCTAATGGATGTTCACAAGAGAATAAAACAGATGGTGAAAGACTGTTGCTGCACAGGAGGAAGAGGAAGGAGGTGGAGCTGACTAGTGCAGGACACCACGCTCTGAAACAGGGACGAACCCAGGAGGCCCTGCGCCGTTTTAGAGGATCAGAGGAGCAGTGAAGGCAGCCAGCCAGGTTTCCTCCGGGTGTTACGGTTTCCCACGACCTCCGGGTCAGGTCGGCCCACAATCGCAGCGTGGCTCAGGACTAACACCTGCACACTATTGCGTTGTACCCTTGTACAATAACACATAAAGCACTTACTTACACTTAAATATACATGATGAGGCAGTAGAACAAATGAATCATCCTAATGTGTTGGCACAAGTTGGGTGAAAGCTTCAAAGCCTCATGGGGCTTCATCTCCCTAAACTTATCAACTCAGGCTTGTTAAGCAAAATTACAATGTAAGCCCTTTTTTTTTATGGAGTATGGAATGAATGAATAATGCAATGTAAACACTTTTTTTTTTATTATTCTTCAAGCGCAAACTTCCTTGAAAGTGGAGTGACCGATTCCTTTCCTTGTTGCGGAGTAAATTTCCTTTGCATTTTGTAAACGCAGCCATTTGTATAAAAAGCAAATAACTGAAGCAATGCAGTTTATGCTTATCGATTGCTTCTATAGCACTCTGCCCTGCCTCACTTTGCCACCTTCAGAGCCGTGTTGAAGAATCGGGATGTGCGGGAGGCGTTGTGAGAGCTAGAAATGAGTCGGTGCTGCAGCTAACAGTTAATTCTCACACTACCGACGACTTTCACGGCTTGAAAACGGGAGAAAATGTGCCAATCGTGCTTTCACATGAACACATATACACATGAGTAAGAAAGGGGAAGTGTGGCCTAATGGGCAATATAACAGAGTCTGGTCAGAGCTGTGAACTCACCTCCATATTGTGCCCCCCTTTAACTGTCCCCCAGTGGCAGCTCCAAGACGACAATGGCTCACCTTGTTGCTGCAACAATGGTTGGGAATAATTGGGCCACAGAGCTGACAGAGGACTCAAATTGGTGCATGAAATTCACCCAATTTTTCCTCCCAGAAAGAACAAGCTAAAATTAAACATGCATTTTTTTGTTTTACTCTCCTCTTATTTCTCCAGCCTATTAATAAAGAAGGGATTTCGTGTGCTGCGCTTCCCTGAGAAAGGTTCTGCATTATGTATAGGTGTTAAAGTATATACATCGGGACTCTTTAGCTTTGGAATTCTGTTTTAATGAACCCCAACCTTAACCAAGCGCATTTTCTCCAGCTTTACCCAAATCTAAAAGCTTCTTCCCTGGAGAGTTTACAGCCTACAAGCCAGAATAATGCCTCATTTGAAGGCTAACACCTGCAAAAGGATGAAGCTTATCTGAGCTTCATCCTTGTTTTTGTTATCTCGTTTTAGTCGTGTTTTATTCAGGTTTTCATTGCTATTTTTATTGCATTTTTGTCACATTTTTATTAATTTTTTTGTGGCACTTTTGTCACAGTACTGTCACGTTTTTGTCACCTTTTCAATGTTTTGGCTGCATTTCGTTTTTTTTGTGTGTGTGTCATGTAACCTTGATCAAGCCACAAAAGTGTGACCAAAACATGTAAAATAAATAAATAAATAAAAACGCAAGACCCCAGGGGTGGATGAGATTCGTCCCGAGTACCTTAAGTCTCTGGATGTTGTAGGACTGAGCTTGGTTGACACGTCTCTGCAACATCGCGTGGCGATCGGGGAACCAGGAGGAACAATGCGGTTTTCGTCCCGGTTGTGGAACACTGGACAAGCTCTATACCCTTCATCGGGTGCTCGAGGGTTTGTGGGAGTTCGCCCAACCAGTCCACATGTGCTTTGTGGATCTGGAGAAAGTGTTCGACCGTGTCCCTCGTGGTGCCCTGTGGGGGGTGCTCCGGGAGTATGGGGTCCGGGGCCCTCTGCTAAGGGCTGTCCGTTCCCTGTATGATCGCAGCAGGAGCTTGGTTCACATTGCCGGCAGTAATGCAGACCTGTTCCCGGTGCGTGTTGGTCTCCGCCAGGGCTGCCCTTTGTCACCGGTTCTGTTCATTACTTTAATGGACAGAATTTGTAGGCGCAGCCAGGGGCCGGAGGGTGTCCGGTTTGGGAACCTCAGAATCTCATCTCTGCTGTTTGCAGATGATGTTGTTCTGTTGGCTTCATCAAATCAGGACCTCCATCTGCACTGGGGCGGTTTGCAGCCGAGTGTGAAGCGGCCGGGATGAGGATCAGCACCTCCAAATCTGAGGCCATGGTTCTCCACCAGAAAAAGGTGGTTTCCCCGCTTCAGGTCGGTGGGGAGTCCTTGCCTCAAGTGGAGGAGTTCAAAGAACAGCTGGCGGAGGCGTGCGTGGATCGGGAAGTCTGGGCATCTCTGCTGAGACTGCTGCCCCCGCGACCCGGCCCCGGATAAAGCGGAAGAAAATGGATGGAAAAAAAGGAATTACAGTAATTAGACTGTAATTTCTACGTTCTCTTTGAAATAGGAACTTTTTCCACCAGCAGTCCCTGAACAGGTGGCTGTTATTCTTACAGCGGGAGGCACTCTGACGGTTGTGAAACCGTTTAAACACATTATCTGCTATTAGCGAGGCGCGATTTGTCGTGAAAGCAATTTGAGAGCTAAAATCAATAGGACAAATCGAGCGAAGCTGTGTAGTGCTAAAAATATCTGCAGTTCACATGCTTGGTGGTGAAAGCAGCTGGATCATGAAAAAAGATAAAATAAATAAAGGTGAGCCATTGCAGGTGAAACGCCGATTTTTCAAGCAGTGGTCAGTGTTGAGGTTTTTAGCCAGTTTTCTCCCTTAATGACTCAATGACTCGTTTTAATGTCAGAGTAAGAAAAAGACCAACCACACCCATGATCGTGTGATTTGGATGTTTAGTTCGCTAGTGAGCCGGAAATTACCCGGAATGATCACAGCGCGACAGTCTCTCGTTCTTTCCCGCGATTATTCATTCACAGATATTGACAGATTTGGTATCCACGTGTCGTACGAGAGGCGGCCTAGGCTTTAATCCAAATATGGGAGGAATGCTGATATGTTTAAAACTGCTCAAAATTAGCTCCTATTTTTGTGCCTGGCCTGCTCTGCTCCACTGCTCCACTCCTTCGTTCCTGGATTCTGAAAAAGGTTTCACTTGGACAATAAATTGCACTCACCTTGCCTCTGTCTTGCGTCACTTTTTGGGTCAGTTCCTTTGAGCTGTGACAAGCCTGATATGATGACCTTTGAACCACAAAAAAAGAGGCAAAGATGGCTCATTCAAACACAATCCAAAATTCCCTCTAAAAAATGTGGGCAATTTGGCCATTTTATGAATAGAATTCCTTTTTGAAAATCTAAAATGACATAAAAACTTGCAATGCATTTTTTTCTTCCCTCACCCTGTATTTATCAGTAATCTACAGCAAAAGTTCATAATCTTTACATTAATGTTTTGCCTATTCGCCTGCAGCGTCTCGGCAGAAGCTGTAAAGTTCCACATATCTTGGTTAGTTAGTCAAATTAAACATTTCTAATGCCATTTTGTTGAGTTACAAACGCTACAAAATCTGTGCAGTTATTTTTTAGGATTTGCAAACATTTCATAACACAGAAGAATGATAGGAAATCCCATTTACATACAACACAACTCCAGGTATATTTCTTACAAGGGCATAAAAAGAAGTGTGGGTCCTTAACTCCAAGCGTGTGACAGCCAACTTCTCTTTCGACTGCCGCCTGGAATGCACAAGATTGCGTTATGTGCTTAACGAAGGGATAGTGGAATAAGCGCTAACATATGCTTCCTGTATTACGTTTCGTTGAGTGGGCTAATGGTTTAATGCAATCTTGCATAGAACTCGGTGCATGTCGGCGTTACAGTCATGCCAGAAACACTTGGATATTACCGTTATATTCTGCCAATGAGACTTGGAACTTCAATGGAGTCCAAGATTTTATGGACTAACATGAACAACAAAAAGAAAGAGAATAGAGCCATGGAACAACTCCTTTACCTGCTGGGTCACATACTGGTAACCACAGCAACAATAATTCCAGTATTTTACTTTTAAAAAACTCCTGCCAGTTTGATATCCCTATTATATTCAACCAATTAGACTGAATTCAAGTCTACCTCAATATCCAATTTAGCATAGCATATACTCTGAAGGCAGTGCATAGAAGATGTTAATCCTCTCTTGGTGGAAATCCCTCTTCATCCCCTGCTCCGGGGCAGGGGGGTTAGGATTGACCTGTCAGAATAATTTGGTGGTGGACACTTCCGCGCACACTCCGCCACCTGCTGCGGTTTCACTGTTGGCAGGGTCTGCTAATGCGGCGGACATTGGGAGTGTGGAAGCAGGTTGGGAACAGCTTGTCGGGGGCTGTAGGTAAGAGTGAAATCGTTTGTAACGGGGCTGCACGACAGGGCGCCAAATGAGCAGTATATCCTCATTGCGTAAAAGCCACATTGCATTAAGCTGAATATGATACCGTTTTGCAAACACACTTTGGAAGTTGAGAATGTGCAAAGCCTTAATCATGATTTCGCTTAATATTTAGTTCTACTTTTCAAAGTCCTGTTTTCACTTATTTTAAGGAAAACAACTAATTGCAAAGATTTTTTTTTAAATGGAATATATGGATTTTTTTTATTGCTGTTTTCAAGTTCAAATATATATATATATATGGTAAATGGTCTCAACTTCTATAGCGCTTTTCCATCTACTTAGGCACTCGCTTTACAGCAAGGAACCACTCACCCATTCACTCTCTCATTCATACACTAATGCACGCAGACAGTGGAGGCAAGGCGGGTGAAGTGTCTTGCTCAAGGACACGCACATGACACGCCCCCACGGTGTGCGCTATTTCTCTGACAAAACAAGACTTTTTCAACCTGAAAAACTGATCGACAATAGACATATGTATAAAACTGCCTTTTTTTGTGTGGCATTTGTTTTCTAAAGCATGTGTCAACAACGCAAACCAATGCGGCGGTGCCTCCTCCTCCGCGGTGTTTACCCAGTGTGTAAATGGACAGAGTCACCCCTACAGCACAGCACGCTCCGGAATCTCCTTAATCAAGCCGGGTTGAACCTAAAGGTTACATGTAGAGGCTTCTTCATGGCTTCAACTGAACAATTCTGCGAAAAAAGAATTGAAAAAAAAAAGATTGTTTCTCCATTTCCGAGAAAGTGAGTCTGTCCCTGGAAACCACGGCGGGTCACATATGCTTCCCCTCGGGCAGATCATCCGCCACCATGGACTCCACTTTCACTGCTGCGCCAACGACACCCAACTCTACATCTCCACCAAATCCATCACCCCGGTTATCCTACCATCACCAATTGCATCTCCAGTATCAAAACCTGGATGGACAAGAACTTTCTCAAACTCAACAGCAATAAAACAGAACTCCTCATCACCGGCCCGAAATCTCTCCAGAACGTTACCTTCCTCATCGTTCACAGTGAGTGCGTTTACAAGGGCTCGAAATTCCCGGTTATTATCAGGAGTTTTTAATATTCCAGTTTGGTCTTTGATCATATAAACGCAGTTTCCCGTTTAAAAAAACAGAAAATAGCAATTTCTCGATTTTGAGAAACCCGGATTTTCCACATCTTTTGCAGCATTCCTCTGTTGACCATTTGGGTTATTTCATGCTTTTTCTGGCGTCAGTGGAGAGTGAATCTTTTTGGAGAACAAAAGTTAGCCTTTCCATTTCCAACACGATGCCAATAGTTGTGCGTTACCGGCAAGCCAGTTTAAGCACCAAATGGTCGCTGAAAAATATGCAAAATAAACCAAGCAACTGTGCAGAAGGATATCTTTAAATAGGACTGTGTAAAAACAAACAAATACTCCCGGTATGTTTCTATTTGGAAAACTTTATTTAAACATTTTCAGTGCATATCAAGACAGCCAGTGGCACACAAACGGATCTAGCTATGTGTATAAATACACATAAAAATAACAACAAAAAGCTGCATGGTGCACATATCTTGTAGACATTGACACACGTTTTATGGCTGCTAAAAACAGTCAGCCATGCAAAGTCATACATCAGTAAATGACAACTTCTCCACAAATTCAATAAAGGATGACCATTTTGTAATATTTACATTGAGACCCTTGTAAATCCCGGTATGTTTCTGACAAATAGCTAAAAACTATAATACAGATACCACCTATCGGTTCAGTCAGCTTTATTGGCCAATTGTGTGAGCAAAACACATACATGAAATTACTCTAAAACCCCTTGTGTAAAAAGACAGGAGTTAAAGTGCATATGACGGGTTTTAATGCTTTTGAAAACATGACTTACTTCATCAGTTGCATAATTATAATTTTATTTCAGTGAAGCAGCAGTTTTAATTCAGAAAAAGTTATTTGTATCAGAATGTGGAAGGACATAGAAAAAGGTTTAAGTTCCATAGCAGTTTGACTCTAATTACCCACTGACTTAACATGATTGCACGGCAACAGTTTAAAATTGTTTGCCTTCTTCTATGTCACTTCCTGTTGGTGTCCAATAAGGAAGTGAAACTATAAACAAATCACAAAAATGGTAAAAGAAAAATCTTAAATATAACCGTGTTAATTATGTTTTAGCAAAAATTGTGTCATATGCACTTTAAATACAATAATGCACCACATTATGCAATGCTACATCATACTTCACATATAACTCAATTAAATAAATAATTAATAATAATAATAATAATAATAATAATAATAATAATGATGATGATGATAATTAAACCCAAATTAAAATTATACTGAGGATGGTAATGACAACTGGGAAGTAGCAAGATCTCGGAGTATAATATCTATTAATGTACCTTTATAAAATAAATAATAATTACTTTCGGTAATCACGGGTAACATTCAGAAAGAAATATATTAAGGATCAAATTTTTTTACTTGCTTTGTACTAGACACATGTACATGAAACGAGATCGTTGTTGTAGTTGTGCTTTGTTTCAATTAATTATATAAACAGTTACCATTGTGTTAAATGTACTTTATTATTGCACTCGGGGGTGGGCGCTCATAAGCTTTTTGCTTCATCCCACTCCGTATGAGCAGAATGTGTACTGCTCAAATAAACAAATAAACTAAAACTAAACTAAATACAGATCAATATCAAATACGTACACAGCAAGTCACAGCAGAGGGCGGAAAGGGGAGAGTTCAACATCCTGATAGCCTGGTGCAGTTGGACCTGTCTCTCAGTCTTTTCCCTGGAGGCAGAGACTCAAAGCCGGTCAAACGTGGCCCTGTCCAGATCATTGTTGAGCCAAAACACAACAGTTATTACACAGTCCACTTGTTTGCCCGCTTCAGCCTGATATCCATAGACCGACACAGATTGTACTGACTTATAAAAGACAATCACTTTAAGACACAGTCGCCAAGACGTAATACACAAAAAATACCCAGTGTGGTAT
Source organism: Proterorhinus semilunaris (assembly GCA_021464625.1). NCBI lineage: Eukaryota > Metazoa > Chordata > Actinopteri > Gobiiformes > Gobiidae > Proterorhinus > Proterorhinus semilunaris. Next base: position 8,372,896 of record CM038346.1, read on the forward strand.
ATGTATCCTTTAAAGAGGACATATGATTCTAACGTAATTTGTTTGTAGCTTTTAATCATGTTATCGTGTCGTTACTCCGTCAAAAACACACTCGCAATATTTGTTCACTCACACAGGTTTTCTGTTTACTTTGTTGATTTCCTCTTCCGCTGCTGAATTGCTTCACTCTGGATTTTGTGTCGCAATAGATCAAATCCAAAAGTGCCGTTGGCATTTTTTCAAAACTCAGAAACCCTTACCCAGGCCCATTCTGAGCCGTAATTCTCAAACTGTGTTCATCATGGCGTCATTGATTTATTTGCAAGCCGTTAGCTTAAAGCCGCTGCTTGTATAATCTTTTTTAGCGGGTACTACCGTCTGCATCAACGCTGAAGAGCAAAGGCGGGTCTGTTCGACACAATTGTGCACAACGCGCTCCAACGTTCATGAAGATATATCGACTTTTTACTGCACTGTGCATGCTCTTCAGATCCTTATATCAGAAACACAGCATTTTGCTTACGAAACCTCCACCTGGATTAAGAGATTAAACCTGGCCCCATTTGTATTCCACCGCCTTACCATGCATAACACTTTCATTCTGCTCCGTATATATCGAAATCTCACACTAGACGGATTTTTACAATGAGTGCAGACAAAAAAAATAAATGAAAAAAGACACAAGTTTGAGTCAAAGGAACAGAATTAAAAGACAGAACGCGGCCAAGCACAAAATAAAGTGAGGGGATTGAAGTTAAATGTCAGGGGGGTGCACACACGTCAGGCCCCGCGTCGTGTTATTCTTCTCGGTTACACTAAAGATTACTGTCTGCCGGAGGTGGATGTGCTTAGATGGTGAGCGTGGCCGGTTTATGGGGGCTGAGGGGGGGCTGGTGCACTTTGACCCATTTAAACCCAGGGAAAGCTGGCGATCCTCTGGATAAAGAGCTCACTCCCGGGAAAGCTTAGACTCGACCCGCTCCGCTCATAAATAACATGTTATTAATGCAGCACAGAGGTGAGGAAGACCTCGGCCTACAGCGTCATAAAGGTCGAGCCACTGGATGGAAAGCATACTTTTTCCCCATGTGGAACGTGTGGAATTGTCTTCCATTACTTCTCACTGAGGATGGAGCGATTATGTGGCGGGCTACTCTTGCGTTGCTCATGATTAGCACATTTTGGCGACGATCTAGCAGTGACTGTTTAAGGCGAGACACTGTAGGGGAAAAGGAAAAACATTTAAATTTAGAGACATCAATTTAAACTTTTGCTGAACATTACTGGCAAAGTGTAAACAGGGAGCAACCTCCCCGTCTCTCGGTACAGCTGAACTGTTTGCCTTTTCTGCGAACTGCATATGTGGTTTCTGTGTTCCGCATTGTTTTACTGGATACTGTCAAGCTTTTTAATAGTTCAATGTTGGTCCAGCTTGATGGACCTGGAGAGACACAGAGGACGCGGGGCCAACTCAGCTTTTTTATCAATTAATTTATTCATAGCAAGCAGGTTGAAAACCTTAAAAGGAAAAGGAAGAAAAAAAAAGAAATAAGATACTATCAGAGGACATAATATCTAATAAACCATCTAATGGTCTCTCAAGCTTCACCCTTTGTGATCGTTTGAAAGCAACTGTTTTTAAGGTTCTTTCCATCACCGTTCTTAAGTTTTAACCAACCATATTTGAAATCACAAATTACAAGGGTTTTAACATATGACATCCATGCTCTCAACACACATGTCAGTGCCTCAGATATTTGCTTGTACATTTTTACTATTTATTTAGTCTTGAATCAAAATCTAGAAAGAATTTAGACCATAATCATAATGTTTTAGCTTTTACATGAATATCTATCTGAACTTTGCTTAAACTTGGAAGAAAAGCCAACAATCAGCCTATGCAGCCATTTTTAGTGTTAGGCCCAATTATTGTTTGTCTGTGAAAGGAAACTAAGTTAGAACTCATAAACAAGTGCTCATAACATAGCAGCTCTACCAATTATAGGGGATAACGTTCCTAATATGAATATGAACCTAAACATTCATTAATTATGCAGAAACACGCTAAACTTAAATAAACTCACCAACATCTGATTTCATTGACTGGGTGTGTCCAGTCACACCTGTATTGGGTCCAGCCATCAGTGCTGTGGGAGTGTTTCTGCCGCCATCTAGTGCGATTGAAAGGGAATGCATCTAATCTACACTAGGTAAAGAGGGAAGGACAGGTAAGAAAGAAAGAGAAAATAAGAATTAGAGGGGAAGCTCCTCTTCTTTGGGAATTGGCACGACAGATACATTTGCACGTCTTTGCAGTGTTTTTGTGGGGTTCAGTGCATTTTTTTTTACTGCAGAGAGTCAGTAATGGTCCTGAGGAAAGTAGCTTTTTAAAAGTGAATAGCTAGTTTATCAGCTAAGCCCATTTGAGACCTCTAAATGTCTTCTTCTGAGACACTGAGGAGGCACCAGGAGCCCCCCACACCTGCAGCACAGTGGAGGTGCCACAAGAGGAGCTACAGGAAACAAGGAAGGGACAAACGAGGAGGTATCCGGGGGAGACTCACAGCTAAGCCACACATGCCTTCTATTGTTCTGGCTAATGGAGGTTCACTGGAGAATAAAACAGATTAACTGCTAAGCTCTTCCCAGAAGATGGTGAGATTTAGTCAGTTTTGGACTCTTGTGGAGCGGAGGGAGCCGCGCAGGAGGAAGAGGAAGAAGGAGGAAGAGGAAGAAGGAGGAAGAGGAAGAAGGAGGTGGATGAGCTGACCAGTGCAGGACACTCTGAAACAGGGACAAATCCAGGAGGCGTTGCACCATTACAGAGGATCAGAGGAGCACTGAAGGCAGCCATCCACGTTTCCTCCGGATGCCACGGTTTCCTCTACCTCCAAAAACATGCTGGTCAGGTTGACCCACAGTGGCTGCGCGGCTCAGGACTAACACCTGAACACTATTTCGTTGTACGCTTATACAATGACAAATAAAGCACTCACTTACTTACTTACTGATAATATATGAGAACAAGATATATTGCAAGTTTCCTGCCATATGTTGTTTTCATATAAAAGTTAAAACTATTGTATGCATACAAATTGCCAAAATTGCATATATTTTCAGCAACAAAATCTAAAGGACAGACCCAGGTTTTGAGGAAACACTGCGTTCTGTACTTTCGCATCATGAAAAGCACAAATCTGTCCTCCACGTTTTTAACACCCATAATCCAGCATCGGATCGGTTCTGAGCAGTTCCGCCCTCAGAGTCTGTTCTCGGAGTTGGTAACCACGCTGTTCAATCAAAGTGAAAGTTTGGTAATTCCCACTGCTGCCTGCGGGGGGAACTCCAGGCCAACTCCTCATCAGCCCTGTCCTGTTTGTTGTTTTAGAGTCTAATCCTCATATAGACTTTATTTCAAATGATTAAACGTAAAATATTAATGTTCAGGCACACAAAATACGCTTTTTAAGCCAGCTGCAATACTGTATTATTTATAACCAGAATAAAATACAAGCATGTATGACAGACATTTTTATAGTAGAAAAACACCTTAAAAGATTCCCAAACAAACGTGTGTTTGCTGTGAGCGACTCTCGCGGGATGTCTTCTTCTCGTCTCCATGGCGATGTGGACTAAGGGAACAAGATAGATTTAAATAGGTTATAAGTCTGCATACAAATCCATTCTTGCACAAATACATGATCTGAGTCTTGCTGGGCATTAGGGGCATCTTTTGTATTGGCAACAGTAAAGTCCAAAATATTACACAGTGGGTTAGGATTTGCCTTTAAAGTGGACATTACAGGCACAATTGAGGCTTCAAAACATTATACTGGGCACCTCTTGAGCATTGACAGTAAATCCTTTAAATGGTAGGTTAGGATTAAGTGTCTATATGTATGTAAGGAAAAGACAGCAAGGAGTGAGAAACTGGGCCAGTCAGATTTGGAAACGGGCTGCTGCGCCCCCTGCAGGAAACACTTCCACCAGGTTTGTAGTAGTAGTAGTAGTAGTAAACATTTCCACCAGGTTTGTAGTAGTAGTAGTAGTAGTAGTAGTAGTAGTAGTAGTAGTAAACATTTCCACCAGGTTTGTAGTAGTAGTAGTAGTAGTAGTAGTAGTAGTAAACATTTCCACCAGGTTTGTAGTAGTAGTAGTAGTAGTAGTAGTAGTAGTAGTAGTAAACATTTCCACCAGGTTTGTAGTAGTAGTAGTAGTAGTAGTAGTAGTAGTAGTAGTAGTAGTAGTAGTAGTAGTAGTAAACATTTCCACCAGGTTTGTAGTAGTAGTAGTAGTAGTAGTAGTAGTAGTAGTAGTAGTAAACATTTCCACCAGGTTTGTAGTAGTAGTAAACATTTCCACCAGGTTTGTAGTAGTAGTAGTAGTAGTAGTAGTAGTAGTTGTAGTAGTAGTTTATTCTGTCATTAAATTGTTTTAATCAACAACCAAAGCCAAAACATATCCATCATGTACAGTACGACCGAAAGGGTTTAGGCTGAATTAATATACATGAATGAAGTATTTTCTTTAATTGCTTACCTTCATCATCCTGAGCTCTATATTCTTGAATTATAGTACATCTTTGTGAAATCTTTAACTGTTTTGGACTGCAAATCGATTGTGCGGTGATTAACACATTTCGAGCGCAGAACTGCTCAGAACTGCTCAGAACGGGACAGATGATGGATCATGGGCTTTTAAAATGCAGAGAACAGTTTTGTGTCCCATCTCAAATGCCACAAAGTCCAGAAGTCCAGGAAATAGATCCGAGTGCTTCAGCAGCAGCTGCACGATTTACGTGGATGACCTTTATTCAAGATCAAAACGGCAAAATTCACCAAATGGTGACAAGTTTGCAACTTTGGTATGTGTAGTATGTGTGGAAGCACAATTTGTTTATATCATCTGTGTATTAATATGTGTTATCCTTGTATTTATGCCTTTTTATTTCTCTGCTAAGAGCTGTTGCCGGTCCTCTCGCCCAAGTGTATAATGGGCCATACTGCCATTTCTATGTATGAAAATGGCTCAAACTACCTATTTTCAGCCATGAAATCTAAATAATGGACAGAGCCTGGTTTAAATGTATGGTTTTATTTTGTTGATGTGTTAGTTACAAAGATTTTCCAGAGGGGATTTTGGTTAAAGGCTCAATAAATCCGTCTGTAAAGTATGAACAGGAGTCTGTGGGGGCCACTAAAGCGGAAATATTGTTGTTGAGTGTAAGGAAAATCAAATTTTGAGAAAGCGGGCCACTGTAGTCGCTGCTATGGCCACGACTGTCTCCCAGAAAGAAAATGACCATACATGGATCACAGAGTCATTTCGGTTGCCTTTCGTGCTGCACGTAGATACCAAACAGGTCAATATTTGTGAATGGATACTCCGGCAAATCTCCGGCGCGCTAGCAGACAAAACGTTAATGATCGCAAGGGTTTTGGTCTATTTATTTTTCATTTTCATTATACCTAAAATGCTAAGGGAGAAAACAAACTAGATATCTCAACATTGACCACTGTGAGACAAATCCATTAATAATAATCCTTAATAATAAGAAGATTTATATACCTTAAAACCACAATATGCCTACAAATAAAAGAAATGAACTTTCAAGTATGAAAAATGTACATTTCAATAACAACCCTACAACGTAATTAAAAAGGTCAAAAATAGTCACATTATCATATAAAGCAACCAGCGGAATAACATATCATGCATGCAAGTCTTTTTTTATGTACAGTGCAATGTAGAGCGTCCTATTTAAGTCCCTCTCTCTCATGACCTTTTCTGTCTGGAAACCAGGACAGGAGGTAGATGTAAGTTCAGGTGGTAGCTGTAAGTTCAGTGCTCTATATGAGTAAATGCGAGATGACAGTATAGCTCTGAGGCGGCAGCAGCGGGGGAAGAAAAGACCACTGGAACGTCATCACAGTGTTTAAGATCAGAGGTCAGGAATCCTCTTTGAGCCAGCGGAATTCATTCTGATAACAGTGTCAGCCTGTAGATGGAAAAAGGCTCCTGTGTCCGGCAGCCATGGCAACATATGGTCCACACCGGCCACTAGAAAATGAGAAAACGAGACTATAGTAATGATGACAATGTAAGGGATTATGCAGGGCTGTTTACTGGAATAAGCGCATTTAAAAGGTTTTGTTTGGGTGAGTGATGGGATTTTTGTCTCTTGTGACTCACAAATGGCTCTTTAACACCTATTTTTACTATTAAAAAAACATATCTTACTTTTGTATAAGGAGAAAGGTCCCACTATTGTTGAGAATCTCTTTTTCAGGGGAGTCCTGGCAAACGTTTAGGCACCCCTGATTTCAATTAATTCCTATAACAGAAAAAACAACCGGCGACAGCAAAGGTTTGGGCAACTGCAGAGTCTTTATAGCCCCCGGCTTTAAAGGACTATACATAAGTTTAACCACAAATAAATAAAACATTTAAATTTCTTCCTCATCCATGCTCCAGCAATGCCCTGGTGAGTGTAATGAGCCCTGGTCTTTTTACCGTGATTGCCTCTATATGCCTGTAAAGTCACTTGAAAAGAGAGTGCCTCGAGGCAAACCAGCAAATTTCCAGGCGTAATTACGGCCTGCGCATTCAGCGTTAGATATCACCTCCATACTGAAGACGCCAAGTGAGAGGTAACTTTGGAAGGATGGATTCAGCGGAGAATAAGAAGAGACCGGCTTCAAGCACCATCGAAACTCCAGCCCAGATCCCAACTAACAACAAGAAACAAAGAGTTTATTCGAGTGTGACGAAACGGGCGAAAGTCGAGTCTGACCGGTGTAGCCAAAGAACCAGAGTAAACATCGAATAATGTTGAGAGAATCTCAATGACAAAAGACCCGCAGTTAACGTAATTTTTGCTTGAAAGGTGAGACATTCTTACTAAATACCTGGGGGAAAAGTGTTGTCGATGCTTTCAAAACAGCCGTGCATGTTTTGTACAAACTTCACTGAAACAACCATAAAATAATCATACTTTCAAGTTACCTAACTAGTTGATCTAATAGTTTTATACCTACAGAGAAGTTGTGTAGTATTAGTAGCAGACTAGTAGTGTCAGTAACAGTAATTGTGCTGGACCTACAAAACATTTGAGTAGTAACGGTGGTAATGGTGCTGTATTTACAATGGCAACAATAATGCTGCTAATGTTAGCTTCTCTTGGCTGCAAAACAAGAGTGACTCTTCACGGATTTATAAGTAGTGAAACGACTACAAAAAGTTAACACTGGACATGTGCCGTTTACAAGTTGCTAGCTACGCTAACTTTATTGGGCACAGGGAATTGAAGAGACGATTTAGGCTTTTCCTAGTAGCATTTCTACCAGTGGAATTCTTTTATTATTACAATTAGGCCTATGTTTATGAATACAAAGTATACAAGTATTGTGTTCCTCCTTTAAACGTCATTCAGTCTTTTATCTGTAGTATTTGGCTTCTTCACTCGATTCACTTTGCTATGCATTTGCTCAAGTATCACATCTTGGAAAATATTAGGGATGCAATGATTCACTTTTGTCACGATTTGATACGTATTGCGATATGAAGGTCATGATTTCGATTCGATGCGATACATTTAATGCGCTGAAATAGAGCTCTTAATAGAGCTTTAAAAATACTGTGTTAAAGTTTAGTTTTTTGTTTAGTATGTTTGAGCTGCTTACATTCTTATTTTCTTTAAAAATGTACATCATTACACAGTAAGGACAGCTCAAAAGGACTTGGCTAAAGCAAAAAAGCCAATGTGCACTGACTCCATATTCAATAGGCCTATACTCGACTCGTGCATTTAATAGTAACACATGCATGGTGCATGCTTTCCCCGTAAGGAGCTCTCCTAATAATAATGTCAACATCTCACATACAGTTGACATTACTTTGACATTTGTGACCAGTCACAGGAACCAGGGACACAAATCGGTTCTTGGTCCTTCTTATCTATCAGAACTGCTTTTACCTTATGAACCTTCACGGCCCCTTCGCTCCTCTGGCAGGGGTCTCCTAGTTTTTCCTAAAGTCAACCGAAAGAGTCACGGCGAGGCATCTTTCCAATATTATGGCCCTCGCCTCTGGAACGACCTGAGGAGGAGCTCAGAACCACAGAGAACGTTCATGTTTTTAAGAGCAGGCTCAAGACCCACCTTTTTAGCTTTGCTTTTAACTGACATCTATTTATTTAGTCCTAATGATATATTTTCTGTGTGTGTGTGTGTGTGTGGGCATGCACCTGTTTGTCTGTTTGTTATCTGTAAAGCGCTTTTCATACCTTTCGGTTTGATTTGATTTGATTTGATTCTTTTTCATTTTTTAATATCAATTAATAAACTGTCCCTGGCTTGAGAATGTGTTGTGTAACACATGTAACTTTTATCTTAAAAAATAATTGTAATGTTCAAAACAAAAAACTGTGATATATTATATTATATACAGTATGAGTGTGAATCAGAATCAGAATAGATTTGATTGCCATCGTCGTTTTTTTTTTGCTAATGATAAATAATAAGCAATAAACTATGGAAAATGAAAAGTAGATATCAATCAATAAAGCAAATATATATATATATATATATATATATATATATTTACAATATATTTAAAACACAAGAGAGGAGATGGGTATTTTAATGTTATTGCAGTGCTAGTACAAACATTCAAACGATAACATAAAATTCAATTATCCATCCATCCATTTTCTTCCACTGGTCCGTTGCCGGGTCGCGGGGGCAGCTGTTGGAGATTACAGAAATATGGAAAGTATTACAGTAAATAGTGTAATTAAAAAACTAACTATAAACTGCCCTATAGATTACATTATCCATAATGATGATGAAAAAATAGAAGATATGAGTAAAGCTGTCGAGCAATTTAATTATTTTATTTTTAAGTACTTTAAGTACTAGTAAGTAAATATAGAACCCAATCTTGCAGAGAAAATCATCTCATCATCTTAGCAATGTGATCGTATGCATATGGACATTATTGTGGTCATTATCAACTAAGGAATTGTATCAATGAAATGAAATGAAAGTCAACAGCTATGTTTGTTAATGTATGGGGGGGGGGGGGGGGTAGGCATTTATAAGTTATCTTCTGCCTACTCTCAGCCCAAATAAACCAAATAATCGACTCTTTTATTTACAGTCAAAATCCTGCGTGCTTCTCCCCAGTCCCTCCTGGTGTCAGCTTCAGCCTCAGGCTGAGAGAGAGTTACAGACTCCGGACATAACTGAAGTTATAACTTTAGAAAAGACTCCTGTACTGTTTTAGTAGTGCACATACACTCTCATACACGCGAGGAAAAGACCGACATTGCGACTATCGCCGCGCGCGGTCGTATTGTGTTTACGTTTCACTGCACAAACCCAGTAACTGTACCTGGGCATAAAACCGAAAATATGAGGCGGATCTCTCTCAAACAAGAAGTGGCTGAAATCTAGGGATGCGCTGACTACATTTATGGAGTAGTTTAAGTTTGTAGAGATCTTGATTTTGTGTAAATAGCACGTTAATTCCTCGTGACTACATGACTGTCTCCCATGCTAACATACCCCGTTAGCTTACACGTTAGCCTACAACAGCACAACAATAGCCTCATCAAACCACCATTAGCACAGCGGGCACCAGCGATAAAAAAACTAACTTTCACTCACCCGTCTGAAGTAACCATTGCGTGCTTTCTGCTCAGCAAACTCGTGGTAAATCCATTTTCCAGCGCAAGTAGTGGCGACCTCTGAGAGCCACACATGCATGTTTGAACCCAAAAGTTTACGCTTCTAAATATACCAATACTGGTCAGCTTCAACTGAACGATTCTGTAAAAAAGTGAAAATCACAAAAAAAAAAACCAACAACACGTTGTTTACGTTTTTCTCGAGACTTGGGTCCCTGGAAACCACGGCGGGTCACATTTGATACAGCTTAATCCCTCCTGAGTTTACCAGATAAAGTGTTCAAAACTATACTTTTATGTGACAACAACAGCAGGAGTAATTTTTCTTATGTTTATTGGACGCACACCTTTTTTTTTTTTACATTTTCTGTCCTGAGTGCTGGCAGCTTAAGATGGAGCCCATCTTGGTTGTTTCCAGACACCATTATCTTCCCCTGGTCATTGTAATCCTTAGCAAAACCCTGCCACAGCTGATCTGCGCGATGGTGGTGCGTTTTCTTGGTGTTTCTCGCCGTGTCCTGGTGCGCGAAGCTAATAATGCTACAAACACCAGCTAGCTAACACACGTGTGGCTCCCTCCGCCTCCCGGGCAGACACACAGGAGGGAGGGGGTGCTCACGTGGAGGAGTTTCTCTCTGTTCGGAGGGGGCTCCTATGTTTCTCAGTGAGAGTGCGCAGGGGAAATGGCTGATAGTAGCTAGCGGGCCGCCGCGGCACATCTACAATATTTCTTCTATTCTTATTGAACATCTTTGCATATTGGATCGAGGAGGGCGTATCGAATGATTTGATATAATATCGAGAATCGTTGCATCCCTACACTCAAATTGATTTGGTCTAAATATCCTACAAAACAGTAACGTTTCTTACCTCAGTTGAAGTCATGCCTGCAAATCTGTAAATTGAAGCTCAACTGTTGGACAGAAGTTCTTTTCATGAAACGCTGTGCTCATTCAGACCAAAAAGTTGTATTTTAACTTCTTTTTTTTTTTTTAAATGCATGAGGGCTGTCCAGATGTTACGCCTAAATTGTTGCATCCCACTGTCAAACTTTTTTTTGCCAGAGTGAGCATATTTAGTAACTTTACTTCTGCTTTTATGACTCATTTAGACAAGCAATCAAAGAATGATTTTCTTAATGATCCATACTTCTCCTAGAGCAGAAGACAAGTAGAATCCTGTTTAAAAAAAAGAAAAAGAAAATCGACATCAGTTTTGTTTTATCGGAAGCACTTACCCCTCACAAAAATAGGCCCAGGTTCTCGTGAGTCTGTGAAAGTTGCTTAAAATCACCAATGCTGAATTTCGCTCTTGTGTTTTCCCAGCAGTTCCCATGAAAGTGCTTTAGAACACTGCTTTTTTTTTCTGTTACTCGTGTAAAATATTGATTTTGTACAATCCGAGTAAGCAGTGGTAAAAAATCTACCACAAGGCCACCATTCAACAGTGTGGATGCTCCTGTTGTCCTTGGCGCTTGACCTCCTTCAAGCTCTCAGCAGAAGAGGGAGGGGAGATATGCCTTTCTTCATCTGGTGAAATAAATAAATAAATGTAGATATCAACTTGAAACGATTTCTTTGTCAATTATTTGTATTTGTCCTGACATAACAATGAGAAAAGATGACTAAAATTGCCTATATTTGTAATGACCCCTCCTGGAACCGCCACCATGGAGGGGTTTGAGCGCCCACATGATCCTGGGAGCTCTGTTGTCGGGGGCTTCGTGCCCCTGGTAGGGTCTCCCATGGTAAACTGGTCCTAGTTGACGGGTCAAACAAAGAGCGGTTCAGAAGCCCCTTATGTGAGACCAACAGGCCCGGTTAGAACCATGAGGCCGTCCTTCTGTGGACCCCCCACCTGCAGGAGGAGCCATAGGGGGCTGGTGCAATGTGATTTGGGAAAATCCAACAGCTGACCCGGCAACGGAAAGGTGGAAGAAAATGGATGGGTAGATGGATATTTGTCGTGACAAAAAAATAAATAAAAATTGAATGTTGGGAGATCAACGAATAGAAAAATCAAAATGTTCTCAAATTACTCCAAAACTACTTTAACAAATGCTGAATTATGAACATAGTAAAGAAAATCTACTGTCTTCTACTAAATAAAGATACAAAGGCACGGAGAGGAGCAAAGTTGTTCAACGGCCCATAAATACTTGAGAAACGGACAATGCTAACATAATTCTCCAGTAGTACTGACCAATCTGCTAAGAAAAAACATCCATATAAACCTGATTTTGACTTGAATTTATTTGTATGTGATGAATATGTTTATAGACCGAAAAAGAAAAAAGGGCTAAAAAGAGTTAAAATATGGTGTTACCAAAACATACTTCCTATTCCTATTACACTGTAATAATGTGCTGCATTTTGTAATCATTTTCTAATTTAGCAATAACCAATTATATAATGCAATAAAATGTGCAGTAACACTATGATGACAATTACAAAGCTGTACTCATCATTTGCTAGTCATTTATAAGCAGCCAAATAGTGATTACCTTTATATAAGTTTACGAGGCTCTGTTTACCTGAGGGCACGCGTAAAGACCAAACAGCTATATATCAACTCGCCTAAGCTAAGGAAAGAACATATCTCAGTATTTAAAGACGGTGGCCTATTCCTTTAACCTAACCATTTCTTAATTGTCCCAAACCTTAAGCAGACTCACGGATGGAGCACATCGTCACTGTACAACATGTTTAGACGCTTAATAATGTTAACAATGGTTAGAAAACTCGGTAAAGGTCTTGAAGTATTTAACGATGCATTACCAACCGGTCGATAGTGTGCAGAGATCAGTTTCATTACAAAATGCAGTTTATTACACAATAAACATTTTATTACATTTTGGACAGTCATAACAATGCACTGTGCCACCGCGCTGCAAAAATCTGAAGATATGCATCGTACTACTGTGAAGTTTTAGTCTATATTTCTTCATATTTAAGCTCATGTGTGTCATCATCGCTAAACCGGAGGCTGTAGTGTAGACACTCTTGCAATGTTACATCCGCCAAAACCTCATGAAATCGTTGTGGCTTTGTAAAGGTTTCCCTGAGTCCTGCTGATGACCAGGCTGCGGTGAGTGATTGATCCAGTGCTCCAGACAAAAGCAAAAGATCCAATCTTGGTCATAATCCGCCTCAAAGTACAAGCACAAGGTTGTCCAGGAACAGGACGAACACGAGCCTCAAGTCAAACACGCTTCTGTGAGCGTTTAAGCTGCCGCGTTTGCATTGTGAGCCCAGGGGCACATTTTATTATAAAGCAGCTTCGAAACATTAGAAAGCATTGCCAATTTTCTTCTGAATAAATTCGGTATAAATACTGCTTAATGATAAACATTTAGGCGATTTTTGTCAAAAAAACAACTTATAATTTTGTATATTTTACTATAACTTATTGTACAGTGATGCACCGAACCATGGGTCCTGCACCGTGAACCAAACCGAGGGTCCCAAAACTGGTATGTGCCTGAATGAGAAAATGCTGCATGAGTAAAAAAAAAAAAAAAGAAAAGAAAGAAAGAAAGGACTGCTGTGTATCCGTTTTTGCACTTGCTGGCTCATTTTGCCCAGGAGCAAACGCTCGGTAAATGTCTACCTAATACCCCAGGTGTACATAGTGCATTTTAAAGGAACAGAAAGTCGATTTTGCATAACACTAAAATAAATTTTTTTTAAAAAAGCCGAGATATCTTTGCAGTGCACTATGACAGGCCGCTGCTGGTGGTACCGCGTGGGCGGACGAACAAAACACATTACTATTGATCTGGTCTATGGTAAAGTATAATTGCGTTATGGGCAGCTACACAAATGTTTTAAAATACAGCTGCGCGGGACAACTTTGCGATGACATAATTCTCAAATAGTACATGGTGATTTGCCCAATTATTTGAGTTTCTTTTTTTTTCCGTCTCTTTTCTCTAGTCTTGGAGTGGCTAAAGAGAGAAGAAGCACTTGTCTGTGCAAAACGCTGAAAAATTCACTGTTTCTGAGCCAACAGCTCGTCTCAAATTGGCCCCCGGTCTGTCATTTCCACAGAAATCCATTTGAGGATAACAATCTGCAACTGTTTTTAAGCGGCGATTGCACTGCGCTCAGTTTGTGTCTGTCCTAAGTGCACACAGTGAGAGTGGATGCATTTGATGGATACCCACAGTTGTCAGCGGATTCGGATGCATGGGTCAAACTTACAGATGTAAGTGACTCACAGTGTTATCTATACATGTCGTGTATTACTCCCTTAATGATACTTATTAACACAATTACCACACTAAGTGAATCAGTACAAAGAAGTGATGAGTAATTATTTTTGTCATTCCTAAAAATCCCCAAATTACACCAATAAAAGTTACTTCACGCGAGTCACGAAAGGGGAACATATGTATTTTTCATGCTGTCGTCCTTTTCGAGATTGTTTTCTCCCTTAAAGGGGGGGGGGTTCATCATTAAAGGTATACTGTGTACAATTTTGGACTATAATACAAAGCATGCTTCTAATGACCAGCTTGACACAGAGAGTGCTAGTACTGCAGTGGGTAATCAAAGAAAGGATGTGGATGAGGCCCTAACCTGTTTAAATCTCAAATTCGGCTGACTTTAGTCACATCTTCATGGAGCCGAGACATGTACCCACTCCCGGTAAAGTGACAGTCATGTCTTAGTAGAGCTGAGCCGCTCATGTTTGTTTGTGCATTTATTTTTTTTATTTTTATTTTATTTATTTGAACAGGGACAGTGTACAATCTACATTAGCCTCAGAAAGGAGGCTAATGTAATCAGCACTTGTGCTGATTTCCACCTGCAGTCCCTGGGCCTATTGTACATGGTTTAGGTGGTAGGGGAAACCGGAGTACCCGGAGGAAACCTACGCAGACACGGGGAGAACATGCAAACTCCACACAGAAAGGCCCCGTCTCTGGTGGGAATCGAACCCGGACCTTCTAGCTGTGAAGCACGAGCGCTAACCGCTGTGCTACCGTGCCTTATGAGGTATTTTTCAATATTGAAAATGTCTGTCATGAAGTAAATGCTTGTATTTCAATTGTATTTATTGGGTAAAATTCTACGCGGCGTGGCTTTAAGTTAAGTTAAAGGAACAGGCCACCGTTTTTCCACACTGAGATATGTTCTTACCTGAGCTTAGACAAGTTGATACGCACCTGTCTGGTCTTTGGAAGACCGTGGTAGCTTCTAACTTCACCCTTATTTAGAGTATAGGAATATGCTGGGAGAGGCCAAATGCTAACCACATGTTTGGTCTTTTTGCGCATCAACTCGTCTAAGCTCAGGTAAGAACACATCTCAGTATGGAAAAACGGTGGCCTGTTCCTTTAAGTTAAGTTATTGAGCGGCCTACTATAGCACTACCTTAATTGCATAGTATTATGAAGACGTTTTTACCCTCTCCTGGCGGTCTATGGCCCCCTGAGATCCAGCGGGCAGTGCACTTCTACCACAGCCATAATTCCTGCAGAAACCACTCGAAACTCCCTCAAGCTTTTATAGACCGGACCAATTATGACAATTTACTTGTCACCAATAATTACAGGGTGAAATCATAGGTTAAGTAGAGAATTACTCAAGGGGGAGGACATTAAATGCCTAAATATGTGCAAAATGGACCACTGACAGATGAGTATTTCATCTCAAACGTCATGACTCGAGTTTTATGATTCTTAATCTTGAACACTATTGTATTTTTTGACAGAAGCAGCAAAGCACATCGAACATTCTTAGAACACAAAGCACTTCAGTCCATTACTATTCAATGGCACATAGTGGCACAGCGGACTGCAATCTCACCTCCCAGCACCAAGGACCCGTTTGGGACCTTTCTGCCTGTTTCCTAGGACTCCCCTGAAAAACAGTTCTGAAATCTCAGTGGGACTGGTTAAATAAAAAAGGACAAAAACATTGAAATAGAAATGATGGCCCTATCCTGCATTGCAACAAACAGCTTCTTACATAAGGTGCTGTTGTTGTAGTTGTAGTTGCTGTAGCAGAAAACATCACTGAGAAAACTACCTCAGTTTGCATATTGTTTAGATAACATTTGCACCTTTCCATGAGTGACAAGAAGTAAGACAAAGATACAGTACCCAAGTAAATAAAAAGGGCTTTTTGCGGGTGAAACTGGCGGAGCATTGATGTCCTGAATGTTTTTATGTAAAATTGTGTTAAAACAAGACTTACAAATACACTATATTGCCAAAGGTATTCGAGACCCATCCAAATGACTGAAATCAGGTATTGCAATCACCGTCATGGCCACAGGGGTATGAAATTTAGCACAGAGGCGAGCAGACTGTTGCCACAAACACCTGTTAAAGGATGGGCCGCCTCCAGGAGCTCGGGGAATTCCAGCGACACTGTGATAGGGGGCAGTACATGGAGAGCTTCATGGAATTAACTTTCTGTATGATGGTTTCGGATGCAGTGGTATAAAGCATGACGCCACTGGACTCTAGAGCACTGGAGACATCTCTGGACTGACAAACCACGCTCCTTCATGTGGCAATATGATGGGTTTGCTGGTTGCTAGGAGAACGGAAATTTTCTGACGCTGCATTGTGCCAAGTGTAAAGTTTGGTGGAGGGGGGTTATTGTGTTTGGTTGTTTTTCAGAAGATGGACTTGGCACTTTAGTTACAGTGAACAGATCTCTGAATCATCAGAATACCAACGGATTTTGGACAATTCCTTGCCCGAAACTTTGTGAGAACAGTTCGGGAATGGACCGTTCCAATAATGACTGCACCAGCGCACACCGCCAGGTCCATAAAGACATGCATGAGAGAGTTTGATTGGCCTCCACAGAGTCCTGACCTCAACCCCACAGAACACCTTAGGGATGAATTAGGGCAGAGACTGAGAGCCAGGCTTTCTCCTCCAACATCAGTGTGTCTGATTCCACACAAAATCCCCATAAACACACCCCTATAGCTTATGGACAGCCTTCACAGACGAGTTCTTACAGCTATAGGGTAGACCAACGTCATATTAAAACTCATGAGAATGGAATGTTCACATGTGAATCAAAACAGGTGTCCGAATACAGAGTAAAATACATCTGGGCCACAATAAGGCTAACATGGAACTACATTGGACAAATCATGAACTTTTGCAGAATTTAAAGTCCATGGTAAGCTGCGTTAGCAAAAAAGTCTGTTAATGTCAGCCAGAAGGAAGATCTGATTTCGATTTATTGTAGTTTCTGGTGATGTAGACATACAGTGGGAAGAAAAAGTGAGTACACCGTTTGGAATTTCTTACATTTCTGCCTAAATTGGTCACTTACTGTGGTCTGATCTTAATTAAAATAACAAGAATGATTAAACAGTGTCTGCTTAAACTAATACCACCCAAACATTTACATTTGATCATATTTCTATTGGCCATAACATGTAAACATTCACAGGAGAGCGTCGGATAAGTGAGTACACCGCCTGAATCTCGCTGGACTGCAGCAGTTTTGTAAAGAGGAATGGTCCAAGAGTCATCCTGCTCAGGTTTTTCTGCAAAATATCTTGATAAACTTGTGAATTCATTGTTCCATTGATGGTAGCAAGTTGTCCAAACCCTGAGCCCAACACCATGATTCTCCCTGCACCATACTTCACAGTGGGGATAGGGTTTTGATGTTGGTGTGCTGTTCCATCTTTCCACCACACATGACGTTGAGTGTTCCTCCAAAACTATTCATCTTGTGATTTGGTATTATATTGGTATTACATTGTGCAGTTAATTTTCTTAAATACATGCAGAAAATGCAAATTCATTTTTGCTCTATGTGTGTCTAACGTACGTACAGGCTGGTTTCCCACTGGCTAACATCTCACTTAGCGCTTTCCAGCAAACCACGATATCTCTTTTTGCAGAATGCACTGGAGGCGCGCATAAATCATGTTGATTTATCTAATGCTCCTAAAAGTCCAATGTAATGTTTTTGTTCGACAGAGGCGGGCTCCGCTGTGCAGCCGGCTGTAGGTTTGAAGTTGTGGGACGATTAAGTTTGATGAAGACTTCCTGATGCAACATGAGGCAAGTCGGTAGCAACACTAATGTGGAATTGAAAGTAAAAAAAAAAAAAAAGCTTTTCATCAGCAACTTAGTCCAAAACGCCTCGACATTACACAGCCTTAATCAACTTTCTTATCTGCGGCGCTTTGATCCCGACAAGACGTGCCCCAGAGCTCGTACAACAAACCGCGTCCCGTACTGTAGCTGTAATATCATTCTGTATATTCCAACATGTACACGTCTCTCGTCATTTTCGTGTTTCTTTTTTGACATTTAGGCTGCTTATCTGCGCCTGACACACATGGTTCATCTGTGCCTATCGACGCTGGCCTGGCACGCTGGCGTTTTGGCACGCTCCCCGGTGGGATCGCTATAAGAGAAATCTGCATATGGCTCCCTTTTTTTTCTTTTTTTCACCCACACAATGGATTAGGTGGGCGACGGCGAGGAAGGCTACATCTCTACATAAACCCGCTGTTCATTATAAAGCAACCACCTCGCTCCCTCATGTTTGTTCCCGCGCCAGCATCTGAGGGTGAGATTTCGCTAAAGCAAATATGAGGAAGTTGTAAAGACGAGTGATGGAGAAACGTATTTGTACATTCACTATGACAATACTTACACACAACACTTATAACAAAGGGTCATATGCAAAAATGAATGTTTAATCTTATAGCCATGTTATTGCCTCATAGACCTGGATAGGTGCTTTGCTCCATTTGCGCATGTTTTAGAAATCCTGCAGTGCACCCTCTGCTGGAGTTATGTTGCATCTAATAACCTTACTCAATACCACAGGTGTTCAAAAGTATAGACTCAAATAATTAAGCATAATACATGACCTTCAAATACAAATTCTGCAGAACTGGCATTTAGGGGCAAAACTGTGTACAGCCCTATACCAACGCGCTATATCATTGTACACGCATTGATTCAAAAGAGTTTTTATCACTTTACATAGATATTTTCAATGTCAGTGCATTAACCGTTAGCACACTGTACAGACTTAATAACTTAATGAGAATGGCAATAAAACAGCAGTTACATTTTCATACGCATTTTCTTACTTGGCTGTTGGGATTAATATCAGTAAATGAATATAAGCCAATGGCTGCTCTGCTTTACGACCACGACACTAGAGGCCGCCATTGCTGTCGTACCTCTATGTAGCCACTAGTCTCCCATTAGAAACCATTAGACACGTTAAAAACAACTTTAAAGCCTGGTGCCTTATTTTTTGGAACTTTCTACAGCTAAAAAAATTTTTTTTCAATGTACTTGTTTTCTCGACAAGCTTTTGGGGGCCCCCTTATGGTGTCTCCAAGGCCCCCCAGGGGGCCCCGGACCCCACTTTGGGAACCACTGGTCTATGATATAGGCTTAGTGTCTTGCACTTTATGGAGTTTATCTAGAAAACAGTTATTTTTACCCATGCATATGACAACTGAAAGTTGTCATATGCCTTTTAGTTGTCATTAGCCTTTTACTCTAATTGATTGTTATGTTGATCTATTGATTTGATCTGTTTTCTTGTATTTGTACGCAACTGTGAAGCACTTTGAATTTCCTTGTGTATGGATTGTGCTCTACAAATGAACTTGCCTTGCTTAGTGTCAAGATAAGTAGATAAACATCATAAGGCACAAGTGATTATGATGCCTATTTTCTGTTGTAAGCTGAAAGAGACTTGAACGACTCTTGAAGAGCGAGTATTGTGCTTTTTGCCTGTATTTAGTAATAAGTGTAACCACATCTTCATCACTTACAGATAGTTGGTTAGAAAATGCTATAATGATCTGAAACACCTGAAACAAAAATATTGAGTAGTTTCCAGATTTTCAAAATATTTCCACGTAAGCCCCACCCTCCCCCTCTCCTCCTGCTCCCCTTTGCTGTGCAGCTGTTTCAATACTCTGTTTTAACTCCACCATGAAAGTAATACGTTTAGCAAGAGGTGAGGAAATAATTTTCTGCATAAGCAGGACCTCGGGAGGAGCTTTTTGGGATCTGCAAGCGGCAGAGCTAATAATTGCCACGAGGGAGGATTACTTGCGGCTCGAAATACTACGCCAGGTATGTTTTTGATGAGAGAACATAGGAACAAGGCAAATACCCCTACATTCATACACTGTCAAAGACGCTTTACATTATTCAGCCCCTCCACTTAGTGATGGTAAATTGCCATCACTGCTCTGGGGCAGATTGAGCAGAGGGGGCAGCCAGTCTGTGCCAATGGTCCCTCCGACCACCATCAATCACTCGCTTCATTCCTCTTCATTCATACACAGGCAAGGTTGGGAGGCGTGTCTGGCCCAAGAACACAAAAACAGCTATATGCTCTGGGTTGATTGATCATTACTACCTGAGCCAATTTTATAGTGAGGTCGGCAAGTCCTTGTTTTGCTACGCTCCTTGGACAAATCCTGACATGTTGACGGGTAATTTTGAGCATTACAAAAGACTGTTTTACACCTCATTATCAGCTCATTCAAACAACATAAATACATGAATGAAAATTAACTAAAAAAAATATATGCAACAATAAAAAGAGTTTCATCAATTAAAACATGTCAGTGTGTGTGTCCTGCTTCAAGTAGTCAAGCTTGAACCCCAAAGTGAGAACCTTGAGAACCCATCACTCGTGGTTCACCTTCCGTCTCCGTACTCACTCATACGCCACCGTCTCAGAATCGTAATCTATTTCATTGTCAGTTTACTCTTGGTTCCATAACAAAAAAAGGTCGTACGCGGTGGGGAATTTCTCTTGTCTCGACTGGAGCCGCCTTGCAGCTGCTTTGCACCTGGGAAGCGGCGAAGCTCATTCATCTAGAGCTGACCTCATCCCCACCCCTGTTTCTGTGAGCAAAGAAACACACAAGATAAAGCTTTCTTCAACCTCGGCCCCCAGTGCCCCCTCAATTCTCTGCACAAAGTGATACCAGCCGTGAACTCCTCCTGCGAACATTATACACTTTCATCTCCTCGCACTGCGCTTCTACACTGCTTGACTTGTAGGCAAACGTCTATTTATGTTTCACGTTAGTTGTGCTTATCTGCCGGTTATAAATAGGTTGTACAGTATGAGAACAATCTACAATACAGTTTCTGCTTCTGGCTTAGGTAAAAAAAAAAAAAAAAGTTTTACTTTCTTGGATAACAATTGCACTCAAAGGAAGATTATAGATTTTCCCCCCTGAACCATGTGTTGCGAGGCCTTGTCAGCTTTGCGTACTCCCAACATCCAAGGCCTCTGAACTATCTGAGCCCATGATGAATGAAAGAGTGAGATGGGTGGCTGTCTGGCAGCTAATAACTTAGCTTTGCAATCAACTTGCCATTGTCAAGGGAGCCCATAGTATCTGGGATAGACTCCATCCTGAGTCACTAGAATAGGATCTGTGCACAAATGTTGCAAACTCACATGCTGCTAACTTCCCAGGGTAAAAACTATTTCCTGACCCAGTTTTATTCCTATGGAGAGTTGTCTTGTTGAAATAAACAAAATATTTAAACAGTAAATGCAAACAAGCTACTGTAAGATCACTTACAACATGCTAAACACATTTCTCAAGATATAATACTTGAGGTGGTCACAGCACCGCCTAAACAGGGAGCAACTTCCCTCTGCCTTGGTAGAGCTGCGTTTGTAGTTTTACTGGATGCTTTTGTACATCTTTTGTGGGGTTCTGCAATTTTTTATTTTTTTTTACTGCAGAGAGACCATAATGGTCTTGAAGAAAGGAGCTTTTTAAACGTAAACAAACTACATACATTTGAGACCTACAAATGTCTTCTTCTGAAACACTGATGACCTCCCCACACCTGCAGCACAGGAGGTGTAACAGGAAACGAGGGAAAATCGAGGAGAAGATGGTGAAAGACTGTTGTGGCGCGGAGGAAGCTGCGGGGGAGGAAAAGGAAGGAGGAGATGGAGGAGCTGACCAGTGCGGGACGCCACGCTCTGAAACAGGGACAAACCCAGGAGGCGGTGCACCGTTTTAGAGGCTCAGTGGAGCACTGAAGGCAGCCAGTCAGGTTTCTCCCAAGTGCTATGGTTTCCCCTACCTCCAAAAACTTGCTGGTTAGGTCGGCCAACAATGGCGCAGTCGCAGCGGTTCCGGACTAACCCAACACCTACTCTTTGTTATACAAATGTACAATAACAAATAAAGCACTTACTTAAATACTTCAAGGGAAACTTTGAATAAGCCGTTTTAGATCCATATAGCAAATTGTTCCAAAACCCCCCGCTTTTAAACAAACCTGAGCTGTTTTTCAGTGGATGATGAAAATGTAGCCTGTAAATGTATTTAGTTAAGTTTTTTTTGTGTGGCATTGTTGGTCAAATTCTAAAATAAAGTTTGTGAGTGATGGGCCACATGAAAGCTGCAGCTCTCGGATCGTCTCCACGTGTGCAGCTTTGTGTTTGTATTGGAGCTGTTGAGTCTTTCTCACGTCGGATTAGAAATAGCCTAGTGTTTTGGACTCACGCACTCGTATTAAAACACACATATCACTGATTTATTGTCGGTGCATTGTTATTGATGATATGATCAGTGGCGGCTGGTGATGTGAAAACCAGGGGGGGCTGTTGCCTATGCCTACCTTCAATTATATTTTAAAAGATACTTATAAACATTGTTTTTAACTTAAAAAAGAAAGGTATCTTTGGGGCATTTAATATTATTATTATTATTTTATGCAGACTCTCCTTGCCGGGCTGGAGAGTCTAAGGACAGGGGACACCCGAGCTGCTCGTCGCCACCCACTGCTCGTCGCCACCCACTGCTGACGCTTATTTGGACATTATGTTTGCCTGGATATTTGATTCACCGGAACTTTACATTGTCTTATTTACTGTTCTGTTTTATTGCCTTAATGTTTGTTACAGCCCTATGAGGCAACTCCTGTTGTGATATTGGGCTATACAAAACCATTGATTGATTGATTGATTGATTGAATATAATCAAAACTAAACTTATTTAGTTTTATTAAACTAAAAAATAAAGAAGCATGGAATGAATGCTTTTGGAAAATCTTTTTTCTGATGAAATGACATTTTTGTGTAAAGATAGTCACTATACATATTTTTGTTTTGCACCACTGATTTGTGTTTTGTACCAACAGAACAAAGGCAGGAGGTGTATACACAAAAAAAATACATGTATATATTAAAGTCAATTGGGACGTGGAGGACAAGCTTTTTGTGGAGTGTCCCCACCAACATTGACACCAAACCTACGCCCTTGTCAGAAATAACTGTGTGACTTACGTGTTTAGATGAGAGTCCTCCTCGTAGCACCTGGAGCTCCACCTGTTTCACTCAATGAATGAATGAATGACGTTACCTCTTCTGTCGTAGCTCCTCACGGTTCTGAATCTTCTCTCCATCAAATGTCCACGTCCCGGGACATAACTGTCCACGTCCTGGGACATAACTGTCCAAGTCAGCGAGGGTTGTCCCAAAGTGTGAAATAAACAAGCAGTAGCTAAAGCAGACGAGCTAGTTAGCATCGTAATGCTACCTCCAGTAAAGTCCGTTTAGACGTCACTTCTGACTGAAGAAAGTTGTCAAAGTCCATAAGTTGGAAAAAATCCTTTCACCTCCTCTCAGGAAACAACACGAAGATTCTCCGGTCTCTCAAATGAGAAGTTTTTCCTCCGATCGTCCGTGAGCTCAGAGCTGCTACTCTCGTTTTGTTTACAGTAGACGCGTCCTCGGTTTTCACATGTTAGAGACGCGCAATGTTAAATCTCCGATGGGCGCTCGGCCTCAGCGCCCATGGGAGATTTAACATTGCGCGTCTCTGATTGGTTGAATTAATGATATGTAGTGACGTTTTTAGACCCTATCAGAGCGCCATTGGTTAGATTGCTGGGGCGGCAGGAACGGTGCCCCCGGCATAAAACTACACATTTATGACGCTGTTAAGGCGCACGATGAAGCAAAAATTGATAGGAGGGGCGGCGCCCCATCGCCCATAATGGACCAGCCGCCACTGGATATGATGCTATTTTCAGTCATCTTTTATTCAATTACTATGACCGGTAATTCTCATTAATGGCCAGAATGTTACGACTCGGCCGACCAGCAAAAAAAAGGTCTAGCAAAACCTTGGCTTACATTTCCCTTCAAAAGTACTTCTGTCCAATTAACGGATTCAATAACAAAGCTAACATATCCAAAGTTATAGTAAAGAGTTTGAGCCTTTGCCTTTTAATATACACTACAACTCGTCTCTTTTCTCCAACAGGCAGGTGCGGGCAATGCATTTAGCTTAAATATACAACCTTCCAAACTATTGACCATATTGGTCATAGACCATATTGGCCTATGACGCCCTGTTCGTGCTGGCCTTACCAAGCGTCACTGCTGTGGCTCTGGGCACGTTGACTTTTTGGACAAGTGAACTTCAAATGGGGTCACACCTTTAATTTGGAGTTGCCAGCAGCTGTTTGTGCGACTTCAAATGAAACTTTCAGTAGTTAATAGAGAAAAAGTATCACCACAGGTACACTTCTTATAGTTTCAGCAGGCAGCCCTCGCAAGCAAAGTCTCACTTTGACATTACGAAAACACTCATGTATCTGAGAAAAGGCCATTGTTGGACAGAAAAAAACAGCCACAATTAAATCCCTATAGCGCACTGCATTCCAATGATGTCCTTAGCCAAATTATTTACAACCAAAAGTACATCTTCTAAGTCATATTTATGAGGGTTCTGAAGTGTTTTTGTTCTATTTTCTTAGTAGCTGTAACATTAGCAGATATGTGTTATATTTTTATATTTTGAACTAACACATGGCACGGTCGTGCAGAGGCGAGCGCTCGATTCCCATCCTCGGGGCGACGGTGGAGCAGAGAGTAGAGTGGGGTCGCCTTGTGATCGGAGGATCAGAGGTTCGAATCCCACAGGTGCACACTGTCGTGTCCTTGGGCAAGACACTTCACCCACCTTGCCTCTAGTGTCTGCGTACGCTGGTGTGTGAATGGGTGAGTGTACAATAGTAGCTTACCACCAACGAGTATGATGTGAAGGAATGATGACAACAATGTAGCACTTTGAGAAACTTGGTAATACAGGCTTGTAAAGCGCAATGCAAGTGTAAGCCATCATCATCAACAACAACAACAACATCATCATCAACAACAACAACAACATCATCATCAACATCCTCATCATCAACAAAATCAACAACATCATCATCCTCATCATCAACAACACCCCAACAGCCAGACAAATGATGTGAGGAAACACAAAAGCTTTCAAAATGTCATGCGGACTCGGGACGCTGTACTTCTCACATGAGCAAGTGACTGACTTTACGCTACCTCGGTACCTGAACAAGCATAGTGAAATTTAAAGCAAAAAATAAGATAAAAACAACACATTATTCTTACATTTAGTTACACAAGGAAACAGATTCAGAGTCAGACTTTCTCTCAGCCAATTAAAATCACCCACAACCAACTAATATTGCTAATTGCTTTACCGGTGTTGAATCGTTAGCCCGGGTGGCTACAGTGTTCCGCTAATGGCACCAGAATCACTGGTGTGAAACCGTCAGACAAGCCCTGGTCCAATTAGAATTGTTTCTTTCTGCTCTACACAAAGTAATACGTGAGCCCTTTCAATTCGACTTGTACTTTCAGCGGCAGGAACCAACAGACGCCGTATAAATTGATAATGGAAGAGAGAGTGTGATGAAAGCATTGCGAATATCAGACAAGCTTCAATAACAAACGCAATCCACAACGACACAGATGGTAGCGGTCAATTTTCTCGTAAAATCTCCTACTCTCCATATCGTCTGGATTGTTTGGATTCAAATATTGCGGCCTGTGTGACTCAACCTCTTCAACATTAAAGGGGAATTGTCGAAATGGGTTCTGGACGAGAATTCGCTTGCACCGAGGAAAGTGAAAGGCAAGAATAGGAACTCAAAAGGTGCAATTGTGTTTGGTTGGTTTGAGAGGGATGGCGATGGCGCTGCTAACAGAAAAAAGGCATGATATTTGGACACCGGACAATGGTTAGTCGTGATAAGAAAAGTTGTCTCAAGCGGAGCAGCGTCACAAGCAATATAAATAGAGTTATTGTACGTAGCTGCCAGCAACAAGTGTGTTACCGTGTTGATAAGGGAACGGCTACAGTTTAAGAACTTTCGGGAGGTTGACTGTTCCTTTTTCTGTCCACAAGACACCATTCGAATGCACTTACCCTGCACCTCAGACAGTCACTTGTTTATTTTAAATCCTCCCTTAAAACGCGCCTTTTTTCTTTGGCTTTTTTGACTTTAGAATGTTTTGTATTATTAATGTTCTTTTGTTGCCTTGGCTGTTTTTAAAGTGCTCTATGAATGAAGTTGGATTGGAAATTACAGTTAAAGGCTCAGTCCCATTCCCCTCACTTGGGACTCTGCTGTGCGTTCCCTCCACAGTGGAGTCCCCTCAATGAGCGAAGTGCAAGTGAAGATTTTCCCCTAAGGAATGGGACAGCACTAGTTTGCAAACGGCGCAGAGAACGTGTTCCTTACGTCATGCGCAACATCGACGCGTCCGATTTCACCCCAGTCTAGTAGATCATACAGCGTTTTTACACATAAACTACAATAACAAGAATTACTCATTTAATTAAAGTGTGAAAATGCCGGTTCCGGCGTAGCTCTAGCCTCTTGTGTGTGCCGTGCTGATTTATCTACGTTTGATAAATCAACGGACAGGAAATATACGAAACAGCAGACGCGTTCGCCGTATGTTTGTGACGGTCGGGCCAACTACCATTGTGTCTAAAAACAAGACGGCCAACACACTCATATTTGTAAAGCAAGTTCATGATTGACTTTGTAAATGCTTTTTCGTGATACTTTCTTAAATAATACCAATGCTTTACAAATAATGCGTGTACATGATCAGGCCTTATACGAGATTCCTGTTTATTTATTTATTTTTTTACTTTTTGTGGAATAAAATCCTTTCTGCCCCATTTAGCTACGGTTCTCAACTGGTGACTCGGGACCTAAAAGTGGGTCATGGAACCAATTTCCGTGAGTCACAAGCCCTTAGTCAGGGATGATTTCTTTCTTACAATAATTACCTACTGGAAAAAGTAGGAAAACACTTCCAGAGTCTGATAAAAAGGCTGGAGCCAAGTTATTTTGATCAGGATCTCAGCTTTGTATAGACTTATTATAATAACATTTTACATTCACAATAGTCACCTTCTGCCTTCACTATGTTGCATCTTTTTCTCATAGCGGCCATTTAAAACTGCTACGCACTCCTCATGATACAAGCTATTTCCTATGTACTGCAATCAAGACTAGTAGAGAACTTTAGTCCCCCCACACATAAATATGAATACGTTATAAAATGGCTCATTTCTTTCGGCAACAGTCCTATTTTTTGCTCATTCTGTCTATATATTTGACGTCTGTGCGATACCCCCTGGTGCAGAAGATAGACAAGACCACTCCACGTCTTGTAGGGCGCGATGAGATGTACTTTAGACGGGCTGGAAACTAAAAATAGTTCCCTACAGGTGAGTGACAGCAGGCTGAAGCGGAGAGCTGTGTGCAAAAATCTTGACAGACGGAATAAGACATTTTGAAATGGGTAGTTTTGGGCTTGTTTACGTTTGTTATAAGTTTGCAGGATTAAATTTGTACCTGTCTTCAATGTATTTTTGTTTTTGTGTGTATTCCTGTGGAGTAGTAGTAATGTATCAGACCGGTGGATCTTGTTCTAGGCCTGGTGGCACTTTGCTTGGTGCGAAAAGTTCAAGAACCACTGCTTTGGACCCAACATTGCAGATTTCTGAGACAAAGTTCACATGTTTGTATTATATTTTGCATCACAAAAAAACAAAAACAAAACGTCCTGTGAGGGTTGTCGTAGGTGTTGCATGGCCAGGCTTTTTTCCAACTGTTGTCTCATGAGCGCAGTGGGTGATTCATCAGGTTTACTTTACTCAGAAGCTCCGCAAAAAGCCCGTGACGCCGACAGTAAAATTGTGCGTGACTCAGATCCTGGTAAATGGTCCAGAATGAGTCTCTTTCTAATGCAGGGGTTTCCAACCTTTTTTCACTTGACAAACGGCTGTATTTTTCGGTGAGCTTCCTTACTGTTACTCACTACAGTTTTTCTTTTCTGTACTGTGAGTTGTATGGTCCCTGTTTTAGTTCTATGCAGTTTTCGTTACATTTTTTACGCTCTTTTTCCTCACTTTTTAGGTCACTTTATTGTTGCCTATTTGTCACTTTTACATTGCGTTAGTTTTGTTTGCGTCACATTTTGTTTTCATCATAATTTTTTTAATCGCTGTTTTGACGCTTTTTCTTTTCAAGAAGCTTTTTGGATTTGGATAATGCCAAACTGGAAAAAAAAAAAAGTTGTCAGTTCTGTTTTATTCTTGTCTATCTGTTTTTTAAAATGTATTTATTTATGTTACCCATTTCTTTTGTCTTATGTACTCATTTAGTGGTGGAGCTCATTTGTTTTATAGTTTTTTATGATGCACTTTGGGGACGTTTTTGTTTAACCTCTTAACCCCCACCTGAGCCGAGCACATTTTCTCCTGTTCAGTTTTACCCAATTCTAAAAGCTTCTCGACTGGAGCTTACAGGCCATAGCCAGTGTAACGCCTCACTTGAAAGCAAAGACCTGCAATAGAGTTGGCGGCTTTTTTGTTGCATTGTCGGCATGTTTTTGTCACATTTTTGTCCAGTTTTTCCTCTCTTTTTTTCTGGTTTTCGTAGTTTTTTTGTCTTGTTTTTTTTTGCATGTTTTTCTTCACATTTTAAACTTTAAGATTTAGGTAATGGAGAAAATGTGCTCGGCTCAGGTGTGGGTGGATTGGATAACACACATGCAGTGCTAAGATGCTTCTGAGTTTACTCATGTGCAGTTTTGTGAATCTATAGTTAAAAATGTGTTGTGCATTTTTTTCCCTTTGACACTGGTCAAGGATTGGGAGTGGAACGCAAAGTGTGGTCTATCATTATCATTAGATACAGCACAATTGATAATGATAATAGTAGTTGTAATGTTAATGATGATAGCAGTTATTACTGTTTTTCTTTTCTCTATTTTTATCATTACGCTACACACACAACACACCAACCAATACAGCAACTTTGTTTTGTTATTTGGTTTAGTCTTTTTTTGCTGTCTAGTATTTGCTGCTGTTGTTTGTGCTGTCACCGTTGTCTCATTTTTGTAACTGTCTCATGATGCACAATAAAAAAAAGAAAAAAGTGTGGTCTATCCATGAACAATATAGCGTGACAAAAGATTCTAAACAATTTCCTCCCTGCGTGTCACCTGTTTGAACTTCTTATAGATATTTCTTTCTCAACTGTCTATGTTATATATGGACAATTCCATACTGATAATATTGACTTCTTTAGCGTTGGGATAAGTGTTATCAATCACCTTGAGTCTCTCTCTCTAAAACCAAAAAATCAGGTTAGGAATCCAGGAGTAATCATGGACTCAGACGCATCATTATCTGAATAACAATGCAGAGGAATAGTGTCAAAACCAGACCTAGAGAGAGTTATCCATGTCATCTACTGGCCTGCTCACTGGCATCTACTGTAGTACATCTAGAACGCTGCTGCTCGAGTCCTGACAAGAACCAGGAAATAAGACCATATTAGTCCAGTGCTCTGGTCTCTGCAACGGCTTCCTGTTGCTTTAGAGAATAGAATTCAAAACAGCTCTGCTACAATAGCCTGTACCAGCGAGTGAGTCTGGTCACCGTAGCGTCAATTCCATTTCCCACAGCGGTACATACGCAGACAAACAGGAAGCGGAGTAAACCAATCAGCAAAGGGCTGGCGTCTGCCGTTGATGCGGTGTTATTAGTGGGTTTGCACAGGATTATGGATCTCAAAACTCACCTTCTGTCGATGTGTTTTGGGTCATTTACCGCCATTCACCTCTCTCTCCTGCGCCGTTCGTAGTTTGGTATTGAGGGGTCGGGACTTCCGCGTCCCGTGAGTGATGCTGCCCGTGAACAACACGTGACCGCAAATAAACGAATCTGATTGTTTGGGATCGTTTTGAGTTTTTGGATACCGCCAACGAGGGTGGGGAGTCCAGAGTGATTCCCCGCTGTATAAAAAAATGTAGAGGGGAATCATTCTGGTCCCGCGAGGCTACTGCTACAAGTCTTTTCATGGTTTAGCACCAGAGTACATCTCGGACATGCCGTATGAACCATCTCGAGCCCTGAGAACTTCAGGGAGGGGTCTCCTGGTGGTTCCCAGACTCATGACTAAACACGGTGAGGCCGCTTTTCAGTTTCATGCAGCTAAAATCTGGAACAGTCTTCATGAGGCTGCAGGCCTCAACTCTGAAATTTGTTCAAAACAGGACGACTCAAACTAATTGCGACTAGTTGACTATCAGAATAATCAATAACTATTTTAGCAATTTATAATGGCATTCTTGTCTATACACATTTTTTAAAGGCAGGTCAATAACTGTATCTTGTCTAGACGGCATAATAATCTCGTGTTTTTGGTGTAATTGTCACCTAAAAACTAAGAAAATTAAGCCTTTTTCTTTACCTTAATCTTAAGCCAGTTTAAACATCTCAAACACACTATAAATGTTGAGTAATAAATGCAACATTAATTGCAGCCAAACCAAGCTCCAGTCTCACCGCCGACAGTGGTCTAAGTGTGGGACACATGTATATAACAATAACCCCATTAGCAGCAAATCAGGCTAAATAAAAATAAGCTGAATTCCACTCATTGGTGAATGACACAATGCTCCAATATTCACAGGTCCCAGATTCACTTGGCAATAGGCTCATGTGGACACAGCAGGAGCGGCGCTGGTGCCAGGAGTCAACACAATAACAAAGCTGTCCAATTATCCCTGGACATGGAAATATGCTGGGCAAACACAGCCTTCTCCCCGCGGCTGGATAAAATCACTACAACCAAGAAGATCACTTTCAGACGCATTGTTTCAACCATTCTCTGACAAAACCACGATACCGCGCGTTCACTTCACACTTTGAACTATTCTATTTGGCTGGAAGGAATAGCTTTGCATCTGTCAGAGAAATATCAGAATCGATGGCGCCTCCAGAACGATGGGTTAAATGTTTTCTACAACTTTACCGAGTCCATATGAAATGTGTGTAAATGTTTTATTGGAAGACGGGCAAGTAAAGCAGTAACCTTTTAACCAATAATGTAACCTTCCATGCGTTTTTGCATCCTTTACTTTTCTTGGATTACAAGCCAGTTGTTGTGGCTCGACAAGAAGAAATCATTCGAGAACTTGAGGGGCCCAGTTGGCAGAGCGGTCGTCATGGACACGGTCGTCGGCGGTTCGATTCCAAATCCCACCGGTGCAGGACGTCAGTGCGCAGACACTTCACTTGCTTTGACTCCAGTGTATTGTACGTTG
Source organism: Proterorhinus semilunaris (assembly GCA_021464625.1). Classification (NCBI taxonomy): domain Eukaryota; kingdom Metazoa; phylum Chordata; class Actinopteri; order Gobiiformes; family Gobiidae; genus Proterorhinus; species Proterorhinus semilunaris. Next base: position 8,404,024 of record CM038346.1, read on the forward strand.
GTGTATCAATGGGGGAGTGGAAAAAAACTATGCAGACTTAGAGAATGTTTGAACAATTTACATCCATTTGGCACAATAGATATCAGCCACTGAAACTTTCTCATTTGAAATGTTTCCAATTTATTTCAATCTAATTGCAGATGCACATTTTGTAACATGTCGGTTTAGTGGTTTGCCTGTTGATTCTGTTTCTCAGGCATTTTTATGTGGATAAGTGTGTTATCTAAGTTCGGGAACAGGACCACATCTCACGTGCGCCCTCTCCAGTCTTATGTTCCAGCACTTTAATCTCTTCTATCTTTTAGGTCATGGGGGATAAAAGCCAGAGAGCTCGTCATTGTCTCCTACGAAGCCCCAAAACGGCAATATAACGTCATCTTGCTTGATTTTTATCATGACTTCGTACTCATATAAGCCGCCATGATGATTTTTGTGTGCGTTTCCCCGACTGGTAAATCCTCTGGTCAACCATGCCCATCAGAACTGGCAGAGCTAAAGCAAACGGTAATGCAAATGGTTCCACCTACATTAGGCTCTCAAAGCGACCGGTTTCATGTCTTTGTAAAGGATAGGTGAAGTGTGTAGTTTTGCTGGCTCTCTATTCTAAACAGAATCCTCAACGTACCGCACCGAGAGTCAAACAAATAATGGCAATAGCGTCATCTGCATACCCTCTTTTCAAGTCTATGTGAAGTACTACATGGATGATGGACTTGTGGCTCAGACGCCATGGCAACCAACAAGCTGACCGGAACAAATGCCTGTCTCTCTATGAACTAAAAGCATTTATTTTTTTTGTTAAATTGGGGCTTTTAGAGGCTTCCATAGAATTATGGAATAGTGATTTGATAGTCGGCGCTCAGGGCAAATTCAAAGTCTTCAAATACAAAGCAAATGCAACAACAAAACCCATTTTACTTCATGGTTTCCCTGTATACAAAATCTACAACAATGAGTTGATGAATAAAATCAGTATATAGGCTACTGCTACAGCCTGGGAAGGACAGTTAGTGCTCAGAAAGCCTGATGTCTTTGTCAGATTGGAGAAGGAGGCTTCGCAACAGCATCTACATTGAGAGGGTTTACCAGGGAAGAGCCACAGTTTGGTTATAAACGACAGAGACAACGACAAAGTGCTCTGTTTTGGCCAGAAAAAAGGGACATTTCTTACAGCACAGGATAATCGCCTGTAACAAGAGGAAGAAGAGGCGACGAGAGAGAAAAGCTTACTGGGAGCTATGACAGCAAAGGAAAGCGTGACACTCTTTGAGTAAAGCGAACCAAGCCTCACCCACTGAGATGGCAGCTCTTAGCTCAAGGTCAGCATGTGGCGATAAATGGAAGTTGTGTACAAAGGTGCCTGCTTTACATCCTCACGTTGCAAGCCATTGCATCCCTTACACAGTGGAGCCAACCAGTCCCTTCGAGCTGTGCACGTGCGTACATTTGACCCGTCGAACTGAGAATGCCAAAGAAGAGTTGATCAAGAAGTTAAGCTGATCTGGGGGTTAGCAGACCTGCCAACTTTGGAAAATGTTATGAGTACAAAAAAAACAACCCCGTGAACCCCAGGGGGTCAATCAATCAATCAATCAATCATTATTTATAAAGCGCTTTTCATACCGAAAGGTGTATCACAAAGTGCTTTACAGATTACAACATTTAAAATACGCCCCGCATCATACATCCATATATATATATATATATGTAATATACATATATACACGCGCACTCATTAGGACTAAATAATTCGATGTGAGTTAAAAGCTAATCTAAAAAAAGTCTTCAGCCTGTTCTTAAAAACATGAACATTCTCTGCGGTCCTGAGCTCCTCCTCAGGTCGTTCCAGAGGCGAGGGCCATAATATTGGAAAGACGCCTCGCCGTGAGTCTTTCTGTTGACTTTAGGAATAACTAGGAGACCCCTGCCGGAGGAGCGAAGGGGCCGTGAAGGTTCATAAGGTAAAAGCAGTTCTGAAAGATAAGAAGGACCAAGACCATTAAGACATTTTAAAACCATTAAAAGAACTTTAAATTGACCCTGAAACACACGGGGAGCCAATGCAGCGACTCTAAAACCGGTGTAATGTGGTCCTGCCTCCTGGTCTTCGTCAGGACACGAGCTGCTGAATTTTGTAAAAGTTGTAAACCTGAGATACTCTTCTTGGGAAGACCAGAAAGCAGGGCATTACAGTAGTCAATACGACTGGTGATAAAAGCATGCATTAGCGTCTCCGTATTGGCTCGAGAGAGAATGGGACGGACTCTGGCTATGTTCTTCAGATGGTAAAAACCTTTGTGATATTCTTAATGTGTGGAATTAAAGTCAGCTCAGAGCCAAAAATCACACCCAGGTTCTTCACCTGTGAGGAAGGATTAAAAGACAATTACTGTAGTTTGGGTAAAAGTTTCTCTCTCTGCAAGGCAATCTCTCCCGATAACTGTCAAGAACTGTTTGTGGTTTCCCAGTGTTTCCTATTGTTTACGAAGAGAGGAGATTGCCAGATGCATTCAGACATGCAAACACAGTGAAAAAGGTGAGAGTTCGTGGGGCTGCGGCGGAACACGCGGTTTGCGGGAATTTTTAACTGAACACGTAGATTCTATGATTAATGAACTCCACTTTTTTTCCACTTCCACTTTTTTATAGTGCATAATATGATTAACAACTATATTGATTCAACACTAAACTTTTTTGTTTTAGAACTGTAGTTCTCCTAATGGCTTCAGTTTCATCACAGAGTAGTCAGAGACAATAAAGGATTTGTACATAATGTTAAATTGCAAATCAGGTCAGAAGATACTGTCTTCTATTTGAATTATGTTACATTTTCATTTTTGAAATATAGATTTTAAACTTTTATTGACTATTTATAGGAATATGGCCCATACACTTCAGAATATGCCACCCATTACCATACAAAATAAAATGGTATAAGTTTTTGTCTGGCTACAGTGGGCTACTAAAAGCTTACAAATGGTTTGGCATATTTTAATAGTTGCAAGTCCAAAGAGTGTAAACTTTGGTTCAGGTTCAGTAAACTTGTCAACGTTAACATCTCTGATCAGCTGGAAACACGCCAGAACCGCTCATATCTGTGAGCACCCAATGACCATACGGTCAGAGGTCAGCCCTCGCCTCCATGACTACACGGTCCACCCGGAGAGGTCAGCCCTCTCCTCACTGACCGCAACCGCGCGTCAATGACTTGCCCGGTCAATTTAGCCATAGGATTTAGCCTCACAGTAAATGATAGCCATCTGTTAGCTTTGTAGGTTTTAGCTTGTAAATGCTCTCACGTTTCATGCGGCTATTGTCAAATATGAAAGCTACAGTCATCACAAAACTTGGATTTGTGTCGGTGTAACTTTGTTGCTGTTGTTGTGCAGACTGATACATTAGCCTAAACCGCTAGCTACCAAGTGAAAAGCATTAAAAGTTCACATGTATACAGCGGTATAACTTCCACCTCAGCGTGCGATGTCTCATAGGGTTCATCGCCCTCAGTGGTGAGTCTGTTGGAGCGGGGTCAGCGAGTCGATGAGCCTACAGTCAGCCGGTGGATGCGGGCGGCTGTTGTGCTGCTCAGGTGAAGTGAGTGAGCGAGCGCGGGGCAGCAGGTCACGCTCAGCCTGGAGGTGAAGGCTCCTACGGCTGCAGCCACGGGGAAAGAGGCATATTTGACGTAACAGCACCAGTGAACCTTTACAGCCTGTGCATAGTTTATTTACGTGTTTCACGCATACGCGCAGATCTTTGCTCAGCAGCAGAATGAACTTCAGTGACAACATCTTCATAATGCGTAGTTTAGAACATGAAATCTTACAAGCGTACTAGGAGGTCAAAATGCATGTCCGCTAACCAAAATGCATGTTGGCGGTCTGGGTTAGGGATTCAGGTTATGATTAGGGTCAGGAACGGCAACTGATGTAAGTTGTGTTTCACTCAAACAGATCTTCATATTTTCAGAAACTGACAAATGAGCTATCGCACTGGCATATAGGCCGTATTCTCTCCTGTCAATACGCTTTGAGAATTGGATATACATAATTGCTAACCCTAACTTTAACCCTTAAATTTAAGATAACAGGTTAAACAATGACAAGGAAACTGCCGAAGTGGAGGCACAGCTCGGCAGAACACTGGTTTAACTCTCGAAAACAATGGTTAACATCTTACACTTCACTGCCTTAAGACAGGGGCGCCTTAACTCACCCCACACGATAGGATATTTCGATGTTTACAAAGTTAAAATATTGCAACTTTTACTATCCGCCAACATTTCCGAACCTTTGGCTTGCAAATCTGATTTTTGTTGTTATCTTCAGGCCTTAAAAAAGACCAGCTTGTAAGAATGTAGAATACAAACTTTTCTGGGTCATTCACCTCAACTTCTGACACACTTTCTCTGCAGCTGTCCCAGTGCTCACTCTGGCTGAAAGGCACTCGCTCCGTTTCATGCGTGGAACAATCCCAATGACTTTGAGCCCATGCATCTTAAGGTAAAATCTTATATAACTCTATTTCTCCCAAGTTGCCTCATCTTTATCAAACTTTTAAAAACATAAATGCCAGAGAATAGAGTGAAAGCCAGAGTCCGTGTCAGGCGGGAAGGACTATAGTTTTCAAAGGTTTGTCTTATTCGGAACAAAAAGCTGCTTTCATTGAATCTTCTCACTCGGTGTGGTCATATCAAAAATCATTTCTAACTAATTCGAACAGTATCTCACAATATGTGAAGTGTTGAGACAGCGTCGCAAAATCTTAAGAATAATTGTGTTAACTATGTTCTTGAGAAAATTTGATCTTGAAAAACAACAACAAAAAAGAATGTGTTCCTGATTTGAGGAACTATTTTCAAGAAATAGGGCAACAACAACATCGACGAAAGTCATTTTTCAAGTAAAGATTTGTTCATCTATTTTTTGAGTGCGGTGAGATCATTTTGAGCCCCATTGACAGATTTCTTAAAATTGGTAACTCTAATCAAGGACAAATTTCAGGTTATTTTTTAGTCACCGACACAAAAAATATTCCTGTATGTCATTTCTTGTGCTCAAAGATAGGAAAGGACAAATAGAGGACTTTATTTGTATAGCTCCTTTCACTGACATGGTCACACATTGCTTTATATGGGACAACTTTACAATCCCAAAGATGAATAATAAATAAATAAACTTTAGACAATTCTGACTATTTCAATTTGATCAATTATTGTAAGTTTTAAAACATGGTTCAATACATATTCCAGGACTTTTCAAGTTAAAGGGCCTAGATGGAAGTTGCCATTTTCATACTCACTACTGCCACCTCAGGTCTTACGCGTAACTGCAGTCTCTATATTAAGGCACTTCGGACCCGAATTAACACCTTTCTGAGTGATTTTAGAGGCAGTTGTGGTGAACAGGTCTGGGCTCATTCTACACATTAGGACATTGCTGGAACATGTAGGGGGAGGAAAATACATACGTTTAACCATTTTAAACTCCCTTTAAGTCTCACCTAACAATTTCCCCTCAAGTTTGCTCCTCTCCTCGTGCCCTTTGCCAAACTTTAATAAACAAACCACAGAGAACAAAGTGTAAGCCAGAGTACACGTCAGGCCAGCGGTACTGTAATCTTTAAATATTTAGTGCCACTGCTCTGTCCGCGAGGAGGTCAAGGAGAGCTGTAAAAAAAAGCGAGCGCGGTGCTGTACCGAGGCGTCAGACGAAGGGGGCTGGAGCGGTGCCAGTTCAGCAGTGGTAAACTGTTGGTGACTGGAGCTGATAGCCACTGACAAGCTGCTAAGTCTTTCCCAGGAGTGGACTGACTGCTGCTTTATACCGCACTACACCGCCGGCCGGCGCGGAACCGCCAAATGCATTCTGACACCCATGCCAAGGGACGGCTTACGTAAACACTGCAGAAAAAGGAACGTCTGCACTCAAAAAGAGAAGGAAACCTACTTCAGTTTGCTTATTATGGGGACACGCGTGCACATTTTCATTCAAAACAGAACCACCAAAGTTCCCACCATGCTGACAATGTTGCTCCCTTATCAAAAGTGAACTTGAAGCTTAGTTGGGACCATTCATGCATGTTTGACAAATCTTTTTATCTTCAGCTACAACTATCTAAAGCAGACGTTTCCAAAGTGGGGGTCGCGGGATTATTACATTATTTACATTTGTAAGACTGAACTTCTGATTGAGAAGGGTTCATTACGGTGAAATTAAACCTAATATAAGTTTAAATTCTGATATAATTCTACTGTGTCCCAGGTTGTTCAGCCAATTTGGGGGTTGCGGCCCAAAAAACTGCTGGGAACCCCTGATCTAATCTGGTGCCTGTTTTTCACATTGTTCGACCAATTAACTACGAAGTCACTATGTTCATATGGCCAGATCTCTCGTGTTATTTCATACCTGACAGTTTTGGCTACTACATGTACTGTGGCCTTTCTCAGAGGTGTCACATGCTGTTGCTGTGACGTATCTGGTCAGCTGATTCAAACAGTTTTTGGCCATGTCTTCCTGCTTGTAGTAGCAGGCTGTTATTTCAACCTGGATAAACTCAAACAGACAAAAGCAGCAATTAGAAAGATTTATTGGCGATCAGACCCAGTAGACATTGATATATGAATTAAAGTCAGTATGGATGGGCAGGTTAGAGTTAGAGATGTCTTCCCCGGAGCCTGGACCGGTGAAGGATGCAGCAGGGAGAGCCATAGACGGAAGAGGCGGAAACGGGGCGGAGGCGAGTCGCAACACAGCTGGGAAGCGATTTAGCCAGGTCTCGCTGTAAGAACTCATTGACACATTGACCCGCAAGGCCCTCAGAATCACCAGGGACCCTACGCATCCATCACACAGTCTCTTCAAGGTAATGCCTTCAGGGAGGAGAGTGCGGAATCTACGGGCCAGGTCGAGTCGACTTAAGAACAGCTTCGTACACAGGGCCATCGGGAAGCTGAACTCCCTGCCCTCCCTCCCACCCCTCTTCCCCCACCCCCCGCTCCACAATCAAGGATGAGAGAAATATAATTTCAAATCAGTCACATGGTTTGACAAATAAAAATCTTGAATCTTGAATGATTGAATAAACTGTCCCAGATCAATATAGCATCTAACCAACAAGAGCATCCTCATAGTTATAGATTATTCCACCAGCAGGTGACTGTAACCATTAGCCTGGCACCACATTTGGACATGGTTCCCCAGGCGCCATGCGGTCGCCCAATGCTCCTTGCCCCAGCGGCATCAAAGAACAGGTCAAATGCAGAGGACAACTTTCCCTACAGGGATTGGTTAAGTACACCTTAACCTTGAATAAACAGGTTCAAATCAATGTAGCCTTTTGTAACCAATAAGAGCTTCCTTATGGCAAGGAGGAGAGTAAAATACTTATAATGTAAGTCCAGTTGTCTTAATTTAACCTCACAAAATTGAATTAATGTAATGTCTTACTCAGAATGAACACTGATGATCTGTAAAATAAGCCTTTTTCCCCCCCATACTTCATTAGTTTTATTTCGTTTCAGTCAGAGTACGTAACATGATTGGATTTAAACAAGTGCCTTGACAAGACGTATGTATTATGTGTTTGGTTTCATGGAAATAAGTCATGCTAAGTGAATGTCAGGGTGAAGGCCACAGTGGTTCCAGAGGCCATTAGGAGCACTCGGGGCAGCAACCCCCAAACTGGCTACAGCAGGTCCCAGGAAAGTCCAAAATCGCAGATTGCATGAGACCCCCTGTGATTTCATTTTTCGTGCGTTCTGTCAGCATACTGAGTAAAATATTAATTACAAAAAGACAGATCCATGAAACTTATTTTTTTCATAGATTTTCTTTTTCCTGCAGTGCATGTTTCTCTGTAGATGAGCGTGGACGTGTCAGGCAGCAGAGAGGCAGGCTAATTGAAACCGAGGTGAATAATTCAAAAGTCAAAAACTGCGTCGTAAAGTATGATTAATTCAGATGCAGCGGTGCTATTAGATTTGAAAGAGAGAGTTAAGAAATAATAAATGCCTGAGGTTTGCACGTGCACGTCACCCAAAACAAACCGGGACGTGCAGAAGAAATCCAACTCAACATTAATATTCCTTAGGCAGATGAAAACAGCCATGATGGAGACGTATGATAGAATGAGTCAATTATGTTATTACACTAAGGCGAAAACACTGGTCCAATACTTAATCCGTATCCTTGGTGTTTCATGTTTTATATATATTTAAACATTGTTTGTGTTTCAAGCCTACTACTCCTCACAGAGATGATGGAGACACATGCGGTAGAATGATTCTATTAGGTTCGTGGTATTATAACAGAGTAAAGAGAACACGGAGAGCAAACCGTGATTTATACGAAATCGCTGAGAGAATACGGCTCCATTGTCCTCTAACGTCAAATCAACCTAATGGACTGATTACTTTATTTGGATAGAGAACAGTGTATGAAATATAAATGGGCTGTATTTTAGGTAATGGCAAGCTTATTTTCATCATTTTCTTTAGCTCAGTGTATCGCGCACTGATGGGGAGACAAAAATGACCAACAAAACCATGGCCTGGATATTGAACTGAAACGTCATGACTATGGAGGCAATATTGTGTCAAAAACATGTGTGCGTGCGTAACCAGATGTGTCTGTGCTTAACCAGATGTGTGCGTGTGTAAACAGATGTGTGTGCGTGTGTAAACAGATGTGTGCGTGCGTAAATTTTTTTTTGCGAGCGTATATTTGCATGCGTGATAAAACAATGTGTGTGTAAATTTCCATGTTGTAAAAAAAGATCAACGGGAAAATGTCTAAGTCCTACGTACAAGTCTCTCTTTTACACACGACACTTTTGACACAGTCATGCCTTGTTGAAGTTGCAAGCGTAACCTGGGCTGTGTGTGTGTGTAATCAGATGTGTGCGTGCGTGATTTTTTTTTCCGCAAGTGTAAATGTGTCTGTAAAATGTCCAAGTTGTAAAAAAGAAAAGAAAAAACTAGCATTCCTATCCTACCACACTGACACCTTCCCCATTGCCAAATAAACGTCTAGTTCATTAGCATTTCTCTTAAAATATATTTGTCGTCCTCTGCAAATCCAGGTTCAGAACTTCAGAACAGGATACCCAAACACAGCAAAACAGCACCATCTACTGGCGATTTATGGTTTTAATGACATCAACCAGCCTGGCAGTCAAAACTTTGGGGGCAAAAAAGTTACGCACTACCATACATGGTAGGACTGTGTCAAAAAGATTTGTGCGTAAAACAGAGGCTTGTGCATTTTTTTTTTTTTTACAACTTGGACATTTTACAAACACATTGTTCATTTACACTTGTGGGGAAAAAAAACACACACAGCCCAGGTTACGCTTGCAACTTCAACAAGGCAGGACTGTGTCAAAAGTGTTGTGTGTGTAAAAGAGAGACTTGTGCGTAGGACAGTTTTTTTTACAACATGATAAAAAAACGCAAAAAAAAAACAAAAGAAACAACGCACGCACACATCTGTTTTTACACACGCACAAATCTAGTTACACACAGACAAATGTTTTTGACACAATATTGTCTCCGTACATGATCGTGTAATTTTCTGTCACCTGAAAGCACCCAATGAAGGGGAAAATATATGAATATGCAGCTGGTAGTCTAGTCGTAGGGTGTATCACTGTCAAATAAAGTCTATGGGCCCAATGAGTTCTCCAGAGCATCAAACAGCCTCCTTCGATGTTGCAACTGGAGCCGAGTCAAATAGAGCGGGATATGAGCGAGTCGAGCTCTGAAGGGCTTGGTTTGCTGTGGGGTTAATAGTGAGTTGGCGACAGACACGAGTTTAACATGCTTCCCCTGATGCCTGAGCCCTGACGATGGTTTCTCTGTCTCCGCGGCTTCTCTCGTCCAAACAAACAAAGTCCCCCTGTCTGTCATGGCCAGACCCGCCTCTGTGCATTGGGGCGAGCAAAGCCCTTCGACATTTAGGCTAAAGTGAGCTTTCATCATTTTAAAAGTTACTCATCTACCGTTCCTCAGCCAAGAGCAGAGTAGAAGTCCCGTCTCACTTTAGCGTTTACTGCTAGAGACGCCTCTAGTGCCCGTTGGCGGCTCTATATTGGCCGCACCGTCATGTTGGCCGCAGGGTTCAAAGGCCGGAAATTACGGTATATATGTAACTTTTGTTTTAGTCAATGAAAACCCCTTAAAAGGTTTTAATCTAGTTTTTCTTCTCTCGCAGTGCCATATCATGTGACGTAGGCAACTATGGAATTCCGATTGTCTCTCTTCTGTGCCAGCCTCAACATCTTAATGCTGTCCATTACTGTCCAGGCAGCGATATTCTGGAGGAAAGTTGTTCTCGCCCTCTGTCTCGCTTCCCATTGATTTTCCCTGTGAGGAATACCAATTCCAACCCTTCCTTACAGTGTCCCAGAAAGTCGAGTTGTTGTTTCCGAATCTGCTTCAGGAGTTTTTTCTGTAATACTGTATCACTGGTTGTGTGGCTTGTCCAGTGGATTCACATCATGCACTGGAGGAACCACATTTCTGTAGCTTGTATTCAATTTTCCATTGGATTTGAGATTCCAACTCTCACATCAGTTTTCCTTAATTGTGCCTTACTTTTTTAACCCTATGACGTCCATGCTCCTACCATCTACAACATCAGCAATGTTTGGACATAACTTTAGATTGTCATAGAGACTCGCAGTCTTTTGTGTTAACCTCTTAGTTTTCTCCAGTTCGGCTTTATCCAAATCTAGCCAATAAGCCAGAGCAACACCTCATTTGAAAGCTAAGACCCACAAAACTCATTGAAATTGATCTATTTTTTTGTGTTGTTGTGAAGCATTGTGGTCACTTTTTTTGACATTTGTCGCTCTTTTCTGGCTTTTTTTTGAGGGTTTTCATCACTTTGTCACTTTTTTGTTGCTCTATCGCGTCTTTTTGTTTGCATTTTCTGGTGGGGGTTAAGAGGTTAAAAACTAGAGATCGCAAGCTTTCTAGCAAGCCCTCCCAGGTCCTTCTACATCTTTGGGGAGCTGTGTAACATTGCAGTGAAAATGTGTGAATTCACATCAAGAAGGGGAGGCTCCTCTAATAAAACTGTGGTGCGCTTAATTCATGATTGCACATGTTCCAAAACTCCCAAAAAGAATAGATAGATGATAATAATGATCATAATAATAAATTAATAAAACTAGGCTTTTCCATATCCAAAGTGTGTCTAAAAGGACTGGTATAGCACAACATAAAATCTATGAAAAATAAGGAATAAGGCCCAATCTTGCCTAGGGCACCAAATTGGCAATGCTGCTTTTAACAAATTAATTTAATTATCACAGATTAGACGCACAGTAGGGGAAAAAAATGCATTGCGTCGTGAATAGACCTTGACCTTAACTACCGTATGTAAAGCATTTAAAAGTGATGTGTGTGAGATTGCGAACAGGTGAGTTTACACTGATAAAGGCCATAGATTGAAGAAAAGAGATTTGACACCTGGGATCAAAATAAAGGTGTGTTTTTATACATTTTGTTATATTTTCATGGTTTCTATATAACCGGGATTTTGTATTGTGACCTTTCATCTTCATTGCATTCCTTGTTTGTCCAAGCTTTTGTTGGAGTCGTAAATCCCCCACTTTAGCCGCTGTTTTCACCTGCGACATTTCGGTGATCACTGTAACCAGAACAGGATGCAGTCACCCTGAACAAACCAGTACAAGGGTGATCGTAACATTATTCTCGGGATTCATTCAGCACCAAAACAAACTTAAGCTGAGAATATCAACAGGAGAAATGAGAGAGTAGTGAATAAAGGGTGAGTTGGAAGGGCACAGAAACGAGCACACGAAGGAGAGGGATCGTGCGGAATTGATGCGACAAAGACCAGTACATGCCATGTTTTTTTTTTTTTTTTTCCCACAAAATGTCACTGCTGTTGCAAAGTCGATTGGTAGTTGAGTCATATCAAAAAAATCCATTCACAAGCAGCTCGTGTATGCCACTGGCAAGCAAATTGGGGTCCACACGGAGATCCACAAGCAGATCACCATATTCTGACATTCATTCATTTCGAGCCCCCCTTGTAATTGCACGTCCCTGGATGGTGGGAGGGAGGCTAAAGAGAAAACTGGAGAAAACCCACAATTACCAGAGGACACGCAGATTGCAACCTCATCGGCGAAACACAACTGGGAGGCACTAATCACATGCAAATTCAACACGCATCTATCCGCTGGTTATTAAGGCCGGTACGTGCTGATTTAATGGCGAACTTAGAGAAACAAGTTCCAAAAACAAGCAGGTAAGTGGTTGTGAAGGGGGCAAGAGTGTGTCATAAAAGGAAGTCTACAGCTTTTCACTTTTTAGGAGTCAGCCGATGTTCCCCGGGCTGAGGTTAGTGTCGGGATCTGGATTTATGCATCGGAGGCGTCAGTGAGTACGCGGGGAAGTCTGAGGTGGGAAGACAAGTCCCGCTGTTTCCCCTTTGAAAAGAACAACCTTTTTTAATCACAAAAGTCACATTGAATCGAATAATCTGCTCCCATCTTACGCCATCTTAGTGGATATGGCTCTGTAACTAAAACATGATGAAGGCAAGGGTATAAGAAAATGTTAGAAAGTGCTCTTGCCAAAATGAATAATTTACCAAATAGTAAAGTTCCCAGATAAGTTCTATAATATAGAACTCACAAACTTGTCTATTTTGTATTGTACTGTATTGCAGTGTTAATTTCGTCGACTAAAATATTTAGTCTTAATTTTAGTCAAAGTGATTTTTTTGGACGACTAAAATTGGACTAAAACTAAATTAAAAGTTTTTCATGCGACTAAAACTATGACTAAAATGTCCAGATATTTTAGTCGACTAAAATAAGAATGAAAAATGAAAAGGAGAGACTAAAATCATCCAAACTTCTATTGACCGTCTGAAAGAGCCTCATATCATGTAAATCCACTGCCAAAGGAACAGCTCTGAGCTTTGTTCATGAGGGAGCAGCTCCATGAAGCAGAGGACCTCGATTAAATATGATTATAATGATAATATTAATAATAATTATTATTATTAATAGAAAGTCGACTAAATGTGTCTTAAATTTAGTCGACTAAATCTCGACTAAAATTGAATTACAATTTCATCAAAAGACTAAGACTAAAACTAAATTAAAATATGTTGTCAAAATTAACACTGCTGTATTGTATTATTGTATTATTATTGCTTTCTTGCTTCGGCCTACTCCTTTTGAGTTATTATTTATTGTAATTTTTCTTTTTTTTTTTTTGTGAAAATGTAAATGTAATGATGTAAATATTGTAAATAATAACGCTCTGTAAATAATAGCTCAAATAAACCAAAGCAAACAACAAGTACCGTTTTATGGAATACAATTCAGTGCATTCTTTTCTGTCATTTGAACATTTACTTTTCACCAAAGCCATGAACTGATTAAACTACTTACACCCTCTCACTCCGAGCACGTCTGAACTCCTCACTGATGTTACGAGGCCTCGCTCATGAATGACGATGAGCCGCTCGTTCCTGCTATTCCCACGGCGCATCTCCAGCTGGGCGCTATCTTCCGCCGAGAGGAGCCATTTGCGTATGTGTACCCCGCCAGTTCCCCCCGCACATCAATATGGCCGCATTGGCACATTTCCCCCCGCGGCGGTGCTCGGGAGTAGCCGGGGGTGCCGTTAGCCGATAACAGTCATCGGTAAACAAACACAAATCACACTCCGGAGTCGGGCGGCAGACGGGAGAGTGACACTGCGCCGATTGAACTTGAATCAAAGCCTCCGCGAGCCCCGTGTTAGCGCGCGCAAAGCCGTTTCATGCCGCTACACAAAGAGCATCCACGCCGCAGCCGTAATTGGCCACATGTGAGTTTGAGGGAATTTGTCAAGCCTGAAAAAAAAAAGAAAAGAAGAGTTAACAACCAAACTTCCACACAAAACTTGTCAAACTCAACAACTAAGCGATGGCGTCGGGGATCAAAGCTAAAGCGGTGAATTGTTTGGTATTGATTTGGTCTTTTTTCCATTATCGATTCTTTCTCACAGTTTTGTTTTTTCCTTTACATCATGACCTTTAAAACAAATTGCATTTTCTAATGGTATAAACAGCCACGAGCAGCACTGGTGTGAGTCAGTGCATTGTCCTTAAACTGAAATGGAAAGAGGCCCCTTGAGCTCTTCTGCCACACACAAAAATATGACCGGTCACAAGTATCTTCACTATAATATGTTTTATTATGGCACTGATTCAACATTTTTACATAGATTCATGTTAATGGGATAGATGTGAAATTGCAACATCAGAAGCCATTTTCTCCAAATGCATTTTTTTCCCCAATGTTTCTGAACTATTTTTGTACATTTAATCATTTAATTCCCAGCCTGATTTATTGAGTTTTGAACCTCCAATTTTTGAAGAGAAGAAAATCTTCTTCTGAAGAAATCTTGAAAACAAACTCGTCAACAAAATAAACTAATATATTTCAACCTTATTCCGTGTGAAAACGTGATTTTATTTTTTTTCTCTCCAAATATTCATGTCAGTAATCTTCTACAAAAGTTTCAAATTGATATGTCTAAATCGAACCCAAGCATTTACCTGCAGGATCTTGCATGTGTTGATAAAAGCATAAGAGCAACGTAAAACTCAAAATATAGACACATTTTATATGAGGCTATGTTAGCAATGGTAAGCATACTCACAATGCTACATTTGTCCATCCATCCATCCATTTTCTCCCACTCTCCCAACAGCTGCCCCCACGACCCGGCAACGGACAAGTGGGAGAAAAAATGCTACATTTGTGTCTTATCAAAATAAAGCATTTGGAGAAGGATACCTAATATTGTATACTTAACCATCCACTACCTCCTCTTTTCACGGTTTAAAAACAGACAGATACTCCAGAGAAGTTTGGTTTAGAAACACTAAATCCCACACATGCCCCGTCATTGTCAGTGCCAGGGACTTGATCAAATTGTCTTCTCCGTTTCTGTTGACACTGCCTGCATTTCTGAGGGCCAGTGTTAGCGCTGCATTTCCTGTAAAATGTCACAGTCCCCATCAGCTGTCAGAGCCTCTCCGTCTGAAGGATCTCAGCAGGCCCATGTTGTGGAGATCACAGCTCTGCAGGAGCCGCCGCGGAGCTCTTCCTGCAGGACGCCATGTCAATTTTGCACCAAACATCTTACACTTGGGATGTTTTGCTTGTTAATGTTGACTTTAACCCTTTAATGTTCTGCTCGACCATTTGGTAGATCACTTTTTGAGTCACTATATATCTTATTAAAAAAATGTGTGGAACTGAACTCAAACTGATTGGGTCATCTCTACCACTTGGTTGAAGTATGCTATGCTTAAAACATCCACTAGAGGTCACCTTGTTCTTTTTGTCTCAAGAACAAGAACAAAGTTCTCGCGTCTTGTGGAGTATGAAAAGGCCTTTAATCTCATTGCGCTTGGTTTTATTGGTAAAAAATGCCACCACTTACAATATTCCATGCATCTCTACTTTGCTTTTGCAGCCAAACATGCAGTTCAAAAGCTGCAGTAACAAAGGAATTTCAACAATTTAGGATCAATAAACTCTTCATTAAGCTACCTTATTTTATAAAGTACTTCGATAAGACTTTTCATCAGTAGGTGGCAGTATTTTCACCCCTCACTCCTTCCACCACATTTGCTAAAGCAATCCCTTGAAGGTGTTTTCAGAGGGAATGGGGTAATTCATTTACTTTGTGTGCGGCACATTTCCCAGTAGAATGAAAAACACATTTAGCAAAGTAAACATATTGATATTTATTTGCTAAAAACTTTGATTGCCATGTGTAGCAGCAGTACGAGTCAAGATGGTATTTTGTTAGATAAAATTTACTGCAGTGCCACCCGGTATACCAGGGAAACTAAATAATACAAAAGCTCCAGGGCACACAGGTTTGTTAAAAAACCCAGAAAAGGCAATTGATAGAAGGTATAGGTGGTTTTATTAAAAGGGACTATGCAGAGTTTGAAATGTTTAAAACCAAGTATTTTCCTCCCCTTACATGTTCCAGCAATGTCCTAATGTGTAGAATGAGCCCAGACCTGTTCACCACAACTGCCTCTAAAATCCTGCACTGTCTAATGGTAATCAAGCAGCAGAAAGAAAGTTTTGAGTGAGCGAGAAACTTTTGAGTGACTGGAGAAAAGCGTAGGTTACTCTTACTGCAAAGAAAGAAAGAAAAAGAAGCTAACCATGGGCTAAAGGCTAGATGGTCACAGTGAGAGGAACGAGTTCACAAATGGGTGCGTGAACAACGTGCTGCCAGGAGAGGTTTGTCAACGGTACAGTTACGCCTCCATGCCCAGGTAGTTGCCAAGGCTCGTGCGACTTATACTCCGGAGCGACTTACGGTAGTTCCATGATTCAGAACTACAGTTTTAGGTGTTGCAGTTTCATACTACATCATTGAACTTCTCACCAGTAGCTCCTGTTTTAACTGCTGTATGCAGAGACAATAATGACCTGACAGCTCCCCGCAGAAAATGGACTGAAAACAAAGGCGCATGAACATTTCATGAGGACTTCAACTGCAATGGAAGTTGTCGGCCAGATGGTTTTCCAGTTCGCAATCTCCTGTGAACTTGTTCCATTACGCTGAATCCTGGCGGTGTTAGCGCACTAACACGTGCAGCTACGATTCAAACGAATGGCATACATTGGTAGTCACCCGCCTGCCTTCAAAACTACATAACCGTCACAGCACGCTCCAGTGAAGGAGTGTCCTCTTCGCATTCACTTCCACAGGCTTCCGCTAGTAATGATGATCGCCGTTGATCTAAACCGACTTTCGTGTTGTGGAACCGGCGTTTGCTCAACCACAGGAGAATTGGCTCGCACTTCCATTCAGAACTCCTTAATCTCTTTTAGGGACCTTGAAGCGTAAGTAGTACATTGACGCAACAACACAGGCGCAGTAATTTGAAGATTTGAATAATGTTGTGCTATTACTATCCCGTGGCACAAAACATCTTCTCCCATGTCCCCCAGTGGTAATAAATCACCGTGGATAATGATTAATGTGGCACATCTGTAAAGGGATTATGCTGAGGAATCAATGGGGCTGCTCATTTTTCCTCAATCGAGATATGAATATTTTAGCCACAGTTATTAAGGACGCTATTTATCATTACCGCTCGTACTGCTTTGTTATGACCGCGCGCATCTCCTTGGCTACCGTGAAACTGCCCCACTTATTTAAAATCCACACCGAGGGGCGCACACACACACCTCTTGAGAAATTATGGGAAGTAATTGAAAGCAAATGATGTCAATGTCCGACAACCGACTCCAACAGAGTCCTTGCCAAGTCACATTATCATTCGCTAACTTTGGAAAGACCTAATTTTCTTGGATAAACAGGAAGGGATGGGAATTATAGGAATCGTAGCTTTCAATTGACATCGCTGGAGGTCATCTCACTAGCCTGGGCGGCATAAGACAACACGCTTTACGGATTCTATTCAAATTGGAGTACAGCCTGGGAGCACGGCCTTCCGTTCTTTCACCCCAAGTTCCGAAGTGGACGATTGATGAGTGGATTAGAGAAAGGCATGTGATAAAAAAAGAGCCTACAAAAGTTATACAAAAGAGAAGCGGCAAGGACGTCTGCCAAATCAACAGGCAAAGTGCTGAACGGTGAGAGATGTTTTTTTAGTTGCAGGGGTATTTGAGAGGAAATGTCTTCTACATACATGTCACACATAAGCTGCTGTATCTGGATAAGCTTTTGCGATATGCTAACGGTTCAAATTGCAATTTTAATTCAATATCAATTAATAACCCCTGATGAATGCCGGATGACTGAAACACATTGGGGCTCTTTAGGTGTCCATCAAAAAAAAAAAAAAGAAGCCATTTTGACCAAACAAAGGACCAAACATCCTTTTTCTTCTGTTTTATCCGGGCCGGGTCGTGGAGGCAGCAGTCCGAGCAGAGATGCCCAGACTTCCCTCTACACACACACCCTCCTCCAGCTGTTCTGGGGGGATCCCGAGGCGACACCAGGCCAGCTCAGAGACACGGTCCTGGGTCTTCCCGGGGGCCTCCTCCCAAAGAGGCATGTCCGGAACACCTCCTGAGGGAGGCGGCCAACCAAAACCACCCACCCAACAAGAATGCCTAGGATTTCTTGTGTTTAAAATAAAGAAAGGTTGTCAATTGGAACATATCAAAGCCTGTAAATCTAATCCCTATCAGAGGTGGTCATTAACAAAGGGAATTTCTGTAAGTGCTGTACTTAAGAGGTTTTAAGGACATATTAATGCAAAAATATGACATGTTTGGTATCCACTGCAAACATGCCAGTGAAAAACACACGCAGATGTTTCAAAACGTTTTTTTTTTCCAAAGTTTGGTTGTCCTTACTCTCTTGCAACAACATCTCCACTTTCTACTTCGATTAAAGTATCTATACTCTGACCACCACTGCTTATTACTGTCCACACTCTGCAGCCGCGCTGGAGCTGAACAGACCTGTTGACGTACTTTCTCCCCCTCCCCCTGTATCCCGGCGGCCATCTCTCCTCCCGCCTCATCATCATCAGCTCCCACTAGCCCTGTTCTGCGGCCGCTCAATGAAATGGACACAGATTGAGGGATTTGAGTCGATATGTTCTCCAGGTTGGGGACGTGGGAGGTGAACAACTCAATAAGATGCCAACAGGCCGTCTGCCATTAGCCCTGCCTCTGTCTCGGCTGCAGACAGACCTGTTTACAATGCTGTGTGTGTGTCAGACCGGTCCGGCACCCCGGCTCCTGCAGACTTCACTTTTGCCATCAGACAGTAATCTAAAAGCTCGTTTTCTCCGGGTTAGAGTCGGTCAGGGGTGTTTACATTGGCCGAAAGAAAATGTCCTAAAATAATAGCTGTGCGAGTAATAGTGATGAGCATTCAACAGTGTGGTGACAATAGAGAGCTAAGTGCAGCAGTGATTGGATGGTTGATGATTTGTTTTACAAAGAGTTAAGACAATGAATGTTTCTTCTAATAATAAAACATGGGGTCTTTGTATCTCTCGTACCTAAAACTTACAAAGTTTCATAGTCAAAACAACTGTGTATAGTACATATATACCATTAACCAATGAAAGTAAAAGTTGAAACTGTTAACCGTGGGAAAGTACTGAAGTGTTTGCTGGTGAAAACATTAAAGTACTCAAAGTAAAAAGTGCAAATCATTTAAATGGTGTGTAGTGAATCGGAAAGAAAGATCAGATCAGAAGAAAATGGATGGATGGATGGTATAGTGAATTATAAATAAATAAAATGTATATATGTATATAAATAAAATATCCACTATGAGCTTAAAGTATACTTTATTAATCCCCGTAGGGAATTTCATTCTCTGCATCCTCAATGCTGCTGGGACGACCTGTAGGAGCAGTGAGCTGCCAGCGTGGGGACCAATTTCCATGATGTGAAGTCAGGCTGGTGGTCAGAAACACCTGGCTGGAAGATTAACCTATTCTACATGTTTTTAGTGGTGGTGAAACTGGAGTACCCGGAGGAAACCTACGCAGACACGGGGAGAAAATGCAAACTCCACACAGAAAGGCCCCATCCCTGGTGGGACCTTCTAGCTGTGAAGCACAAGCGCTAACCGCTGTACTACCGTGACGCCGCTTGCAGGCTAGTTTTATGTTAGCATTACTTGCAGTAAAGACAGTTGAAAGTTGTCAAATGTGTTTATAGACTAATTTCTGAGAAGAACTGGAGTGTTAGAAATTAGTTAGGGATGTTGGGAATAGGGGGGTCGTCCCATTAGTACGACAACCCATTAGTCTGGCATCTCATTATTCCGAAAATGTCCCATTGAGTAGGGGTTGAAAATTTAAATTAGGTTCAGGCAAGAGTGCACTGACCTTAAGGTTAGGGCCAATGGTTGTATGTAGCTCTCTAATCTACAACACAATTGGGTTAGAGATGTCGGATTAATGGCACCTCTGCTCAATGGTAAATTTTCGGAATAATGAGACGTCGGATTTATGGGTAATCGGACCAATGGCATGGCACCAGGAATAGGGCTGGGTACCCTTAAACGGTACCTACGTGGTACAGACCGAAAAGCTCCGGTAGGGGGCGGTACAAAAAAACTACAATTCTTTCAGTGCCTAGAACCGGTACTTTGTCCTCTCCCGACGTCAATATATTACGAGTCTTAAAAAAAGTAACATGATTGTGTGAGCAGACACTTAGCCACTTCAGTGCAAGTGGAGGCTTTTTCTTAAAGCTAAGCAAGACTATAACTTACTAAAAGTTATAGGTGCAGGTCTGAGCCTGGACCAAACCAGGACTTGGCAACAGCGGTTGTAACCCAGGGCGAAACTAAATAGGTTATAATTTATAAACCAGAACTGAATAAGAAACTTGACTTTTTAGGCAAGAAAGACATCTTTACCTTTAGCGAAAAAACAAATATCAAAGATTGTTTGTGGGAAACATAGTGAGCGCTCACTATGTATTAGACATCTTTGTACAGTTTTGGTGAATCCAATTCAAATAACATAGGTATCAAAAAAGGTAACGTTAAGGCACTTGTACCGAAAAGCAGGCATTGTTAAAGTAGTGTTAGCGGGGAAAAAAACAGTACCGAGCCTTAGTTGGGAATGAGTTTGGACTACAAGTAACAGTTTGAACTTTCCCCTCCTCTTACATTTTATTCTAAAAGAAAAAAACATCAGGTATAGGGCCTAAATACATTTTCTTTGTTGCTGACCATCTCTGGTAATAAGGCAGATCAGGCTCACCATTCACTCTACAACTCACTGTAACTGACTCACTGTCTGCATAAATCTGTATAATCCAAACAAATCCTTATAATCCAAATAAAGCCATTATTGTCCACGTCCATGTTCTCAAATACCCCGTGACTGGTCCCTCTGTGGATAAGTGTCTGTTTCACCATTCTGTTTACATTTGCCACATTAGCACTAATTCTGATGAACTTTATTTCATTTGTATGAGCTTTAGACTACACTAATGTCTGCTCTCAGTTTCTTCCGGTGGCTCTGCATAGTCTCCAGACTCACAATTGGACATGAGTGCAAAGCAGGGACTTAAATGGCTTTCAGTGTCTTGCATAAGAAGCACGACTCCAGTGTGAACCCAGTGTGAAACAGAAGCAAAGGGAAAGCAATAGAAACTTTATTTGACTTTTGTTCCCCTTTTGGCACTCAAAGCATGGCAGAAGGAATTATACACTGATGGTCGTTCTACAATAACAAATCAGAGCAAAGATAAAACAAGCTTTAGGAGAAGTCTTCCCTCTCGAGTCTGGGCACTGAAGATGAGGCCAGAGGTTGAACGGTTTTATATAATGGAAAACATGACTTTTTCAAACTTTTCAGTTGTTTGGTGATCTTTGTTTTCATTCCATGTGTGATGATATGAGTATCTTGAGGTAGTGTTGTTCCCACGTGCCGGCTGGGGACGCACTATTAACGGCCCCAGCTTAGTATTGCTCGTTTCACACCTGTCATTTCACACCTGTTACTGACAAAACAATGGAAGAGGTTATCTCCGGTCTTCATGCACATGCTGCCTTGATGAATTGCCCACTAGATTTCTGAAGTCTGTGCTGACCAGCTTGTTACCACAACTTGTTCAGTTAGTTAACATCTGATTTGAGACGGGAGCATTTCCAAAGGCCTTGAAAACCGCGGTCATTAAGCCTCTTCTAAAAAAGAGCAGCCTTGATCCCAAGATACTGAACAACTACCGGCCCATATCAAACCTGCCATTCTTAGGAAAAGTGCTAGAGAAAGTAATACTTTCTATATCAACAGCTCACTTACTTTCTCCTATCTAACAATGTGTTGGATACTTTCCAGTCAGGATTTAGGCCCTTCCACAGCACTGAGACAGCTCTGATCAAGGTGACAAATTATATCCGTATGAACACCAACGCAGGTAAGGTCTCAGTTTTAGTTCTGCTGGACCTGAGCGCTGCCTTTGACACAGTGGACCATGGGATCTTACTTCACAGGTTAGAAAACTGGGTGGGAATCTCTGGTACTGCCCTAAACTGGTTCAAGTCCTATCTCGAGGATAGGACGAACTTCATCGTTTTTGGCCCACAGACACAAAGACAAAGTGTTCATCATCAGTCACCTTGAGTCTCTCTCTCTCTAAAACCAAAAAATCAGGTTAGAAATCTAGGAGTAATCATGGACTCAGACCTGAACTTAAACAGCCACATCAAAGCAATAACATCATCAGCTTTTTATCATCTGAAAAACATTAAGATCAGAGGAATAGTGTCAAAACCAGACTTGGAGAGACTCATCCATGCATTTGTCTCCAGCAGGTTAGACGACTGTAACGGCTGCTCACTGGCCTTTCTAAACGAGATGTTAGAGCTGCAGAACATCCAGAACGCTGCTGCTCGAGTCCTGACAAGAACCAGGAAATACGACCATATTAGTCCAGTGCTCCGGTCTCTGCACTGGCTTCCTGTCTCTCAGAGAATATAATTTTAAACAGCGCTGCTTGTGTACAAGTATTTTCATGTTTTAGCACCAAAGTACATCTCTGACATGTTAGAGACGTATGAACCATCTCAGGCCCTGAGAACTTCAGGGAGGGGTCTCCTGGTGGTTCCCAGAGTCAGGACTAAACACGGTGAAGCTGCGTTTCAGTTTCGAGCAGCTAACATCTGGAACAGTCTTCATGAGGATGTGAGACAGGCCTCAACTCTGACAATGTTCAAATCCAGGCTGAAAACAGCTCTTTTTACCCGAGCATATGAAAACTGAAAGTATTTTATCTGCACTCTTGCCTTTTACTGTGAGTTATACATTTTATGTTGATGTTTTATTGATTGATTTGATCTGTTTTCTTGTAATTTGATGCAACTGTGAAGCACTTTGAATTGTCTTGTGTATGAATCGTGCTCTACAAATAAACTTGCCTTGCCTTGCTTTGCCTCGTCCTCTGGCCTTGTGTAAACTTCTTCATCCTGTTTACCCAGATGCTGGTGCTTAGGTGCTCTGTCCAAGACCGTGTTACTGCGGATCTCTCCCTGGGAGCGCGTCATGGCACAACGGTGTAGCATCACATAGTGTCTTCCCTCAGAACAGCACACAAAAGGTTAACGGATTTCATGGCCCAGCCAACTTGGTGGTAGTACCAGCGCTGCCCATCGTTATCTTGTCTTTCTTCTAAAACTGGTCTCTGTCTTTGATTTGGGCTTGTCAGACAGTCGGCAAGGACTTGTTGGAGGACTTTTGGCTTACGTCTCTGCAAAGGATTCACTCTAAATCAAAGGAAAAACATATTTTTTGTAACAAATTCATTTGGTTTAACTTGTGCCCTTTGTCAATGTAACTTACCTCTGTGTCCGAAAGCTAAGGTTAAAAACCAAGCTCCACATGCACTAAATTCAAAAAGATAAGCAGAGAACAGCGGCAGTACATCTCATTCTTAATCTTAACGCCACAAACCACACATCTGATGACACTCAAGTTTATCCAAGGAGAAAAAATGGTGTGAAGGAAAAGTGAAAAGAAGGTTTCTTTCTTTTTTGTCAAGACATTTCAAACCCTGCACTCAACAGGAATGGAGGGTTAGGATTTGATTTGCCGTCTTCTATCTACAGCAGCCATCTCCAACCCAAATCAAAACATTACATTACTTGAGCATGCTAATGGCTTTGATGACAGGTGAAACAGCTTCAATTGAGACGTTGGTAAGGTAAAATAAGGTAAAAGCAAATGAATGTAAATATATCAATCTGAATTTTTTGCTGCAGATTACTGACGTAAATATGAGGGGAAAATGGATTGCAAGTTTTCTATAATTTTATTTTTCCAAATTAAAAAATCTAATTCTAAATAACGGATAGAGTTTAAATGTATTGTTTTATTGTGTTGATATATTACTAACAAAGATATTCGCGGCACGGTAGTACAGCGGTTAGCGCTCGTGCTTCACAGCTAGAAGGTCCGGGGTTTGATTCCCACCTGGACGGGGCCTTTCTGTGTGGAGTTTGCATGTTCTCCCTGTGTCTGCGTAGGTTTCCTCCGGGTACTCTGGTTTCCACTACCACTAAAAAACATGTACAATAGGCCAGGATGAATGAGAGTGTGTTTGAGAGTGCGCATGGGGGACGACGGATGCAAATTAGCTGAAGGCTACAATCCGGTGTGGCTTGTTTACATGCATGAGACCCATGTATGTTCATTAACATGCACTGTCCCGACCAAATAAATCAATAAATAAATACATTTTTCAGAGTGGATTTTGCAAGTCTTGTAATTTTGGGGGAAATTATGTAAAAGTTCAAATTTTTTATTGTTTTCTTTTACTGTTCACTCAATAAATCAGACAGAAATCAGATATTGAACAATCCCTCAGGATAAACTTTCAAAATATTCTTAAGTCCAAGACTGGAAAGCTTGGAGTGTGTAGAGTTGAATGAATGAATAATAAATAACTGCACTGTAATATTGTCCTTATAGAAAATCTCTGGTCTGCTAGTGAACTTAACGGAATAAAATAAGTTTGGTTGTTTTTTTTGTTTTTACTCTGACATAAAAACTAAGATGTTAAGAAAACTAGTTAGAAATCTCAACATTGACCAGTATGTTTTTCAATGTTTTTACCTGCCGTGTCTCGCCTTAAACAACCCAGTACAGACGGAGTTCCATTACCCCCTTTGCAGTCACTGGGCGTCTCAAGGAGCTTATTGTCATTTTTCATAGTTGAACGTTCAATTCAGCACAGTGTAACAGGATTGAACCAGTGGCATACACACATTTCCTGAACGCATTTTGTAGATCACTGTGGTCTATTCTAACATAGAACATGAAAAGGAAAGGGAAAGAAAAAGATCTCTGCTTGTCTTCAACATCCATTACAGAGAACATATTGTACATAGCCAACTGAAGACATGGATATTTTTACTCTTCAAATCACAGAGTGTGCAGGCCGGACAAGTGTTCTCATTACTCTGTAAGTCAAAGGCCTAATAATACTCTGGTCCTTTTGAGTTGGATGGGGGTGGAGTGTCGGAGGCTGTACGCATGTATCAGTGGTGCTGTCGCGGCTCCCGCTCCGAGTGGACAGCCCCCGGTGGGTACCCTATGATCACTCAGCACTCATTATCTCTATATATGCAGGGCCATCAGCACACAGAACTGCAGGGGCCTATGTGCACTGGCCTTTTTATCATGAATGCGAGCACAGCTGTTTCTCATTTCAAAGTGTCACGTGTAGACGCGCAGGGTAATCATGTACAAATGTCCCGTGGGAGGCTGAATTTTCTTCCCTGAAAAAAAGATTCTGAAATTAATATCTTTTCTCTTAGTTAGTCATGTCGTAATGTCCAATATCGCCAATCAATATGTACTCATACTCGTACTCATTAATGTGGTCCTGATACCAAAAACCGATATCACTTGACGTGGGTTCCTACAGCGATGCACCTCTCCCCCGAGGAGAGAAAAGGGCAACAAACTGGAGAATTCTTCAGTGCAAATACAATATTCCACATAGAGCTGACTTTATTACAGACTACACTCCCCAAATCAGAGTCTGTGCTGGATTTAACCCGTGCTAAATGTTGTCTTCATTGTGCCTCAGCGCTGGGTCTGCAGTGTTTACAACACCAGCCGCTAATGTTGCTAACTGACGGCTAACTAGCGGCTAACAGCTATGGCGATTCTTAAGCCGCTTTATGCCCAGGGGCTTAATTCATCTGTAAAACTAACCCAGGGACTACAATGTACTCAGAAAAATGGAAATAAAGATATATAGCATGCCCATATTGAGGGAAATTTAGCGGCAACAAAAATAATCAAAATGCTGTAGGCTAAGTTGCGCTCATCTCCAAAACACGTGTACGGGAAAGTCCACAGAGATAAGGCCAATGGGCTATCTGCACAGTGACCCCAGGGGAGTCCCGCCTAGACAGCCAACTCGGCGCAGTCCTTCCTGTCCGCTATCTCTTCCCATTAAACATTAGCAGGGTCCCGCAAAAATGAAGCGATAGCTCAAGATTTGGTAAAGGACAGCTAAAGTTCGGATGTGACTGAAGCAGGTTAAAAACATTACGTGCGACGTAACGACTTCACTGGAGGAAACCTCCGTGTTCATAACGGTGGATGTTTTTGTCTTGAGGCTAACGTGGCTAACAAAATAAACATTAAAACTAGCGCAAAGTTTTGAACGAGCCTGCGCAAAAAATAATCGGCCTGTAAGTAGTTTAAATTATATTTAGTTGTTTACATGTTATACTATCGTTTTTCAACACTAGCCCTTAGCTCCAAGATGAAAGCTACCTTACGAGCACTGGCGTTTCCTTTGGGATTCACAGTGAACATGACAGTTTTAACACGTAGCAGTGACTGTCCATCATCACTCGTTGTCTTTTACTCAATCCTGAGATATTTCTTCATTTGTTTGGGACCCTGCTTTAATGTTAATGTTAAACGGGACAGGAAGTACAGCGCCGGTCTTACTGACCAGGAAGAAGTCACGTGGGGACATCGTGCATTATAGCCCATTTGCTGTAACCACCTCAATCCTATTAAAATGAATACAGCACAGGCATTGTGTAACCTTTGGACATGGGCTGTTCTGTCTATGGACAGAACAATACAAATAAAAAATGATATTGAATGAAAAATAATGTTCAATTCTGATATAACTTCTCTTAAAAGTGTAGCCTACTTGACTCAAGGAAATGTAAACCGCGAAGCCTCTCCAGCTAATTCAACTGAAAAACACAGCAGTTCATACTTTGACCCTCACATACTTTTATTTGTGTCGATTTTGAGAAAGTTTCAGATGTACATAAGTGAAGGTTAATGAATGAATCAATGGAATCATATTCATATATATAAATAAATTGTATAGACCAGGAACAGGAGTTTGAGAATAAGCGCTAAAATAAACGGTGGCCACTTCTGTGCAGCCTCTTCAGTGAAAATGTAGAAAAGTTTCACAAAGCCATGTAATTCCAATAAATGGAGATACTATTTTGGCAAACTGCTGAATGGTAGCAACGTTTATGAACTTCACTATGAATCCAATTAGTTGTGTCTGTACATGAGTCACTCTGCCTGTGGGATAATGACAGGAAATGAGACTAGCACATGACCTGCTGCAATACTAAAGTAACATCATAGACGAACTACTCCACATGTCTAAGAGTGCATTTAGAAAGCAGAAAGTGCATTAACAGGGACACATAAACAGTGACATAAAAAGTCTGTGAAAAAGAAAGAGCGGTCGCACACACATGAACAACAAAAATAAAAAGCCGAACATTATAAACCGAGCCAAAATCATCTGGACAGAGGGCTTGATATAGGATGCCGACATGTGGAAATGAACCCATAACAAACTAAACCGAAATGAGGGGGCTTCTTTGCTTCATTACACCTGGGAGACGTTTCTTAGACAGACTGCAGATGTTGCTGCTCATTCTACCGTTCTTGAAGATGTTACCAAAGACATGTAAATCAGCCTAAATCAGGTTTCTTAAGCTGCATCTAGTGATAACCGTCCAGAATGTAGAAACATTTGGCTTCATTGATAAAACTGCATTTTGTGTGCCACATTTTGAAATGTCAGTTGGTGTGGACATTGCTGAGTACCACCGCTGACTTTATCTCATAAAAGCCTAAAATAATATAATTTTTTCTAAAAATAAAGTCGGTGGGCATTTTTTGAGATGCTTCCCTCAGGGAAATGTTCTACTGATCGCCATCTTAAGAGTTTCTTTCCCCAAGCTGTGATCACACAAGGCACTTTTATTTCATTGTATGGACTTTTATTGCACAGTATTTTACCCTTAAGCTTTAATGTGGCATTTGTTTGTTTTTATATTGTGTCCTTTTATGTGATAAAGCCTAGGCGTTAATTCAGCCTGGTAGACAAACTTCAGCATCATCAACCTCCAGCCAATGATCGCTCCTGAAAGGTCCACACCTCCACATCAGCGTCAGAGCCGCTCCTCCATAGCAGCCAATCATCGGCATCGGTCCCGCTTTTAAGCCCCAGCAATCATGATCCGTTCGCTTCCCAGCTGCGCTGCGACCCGCCTCCACCCCATCTCCGCCTCTTCCGTCCACGGCTTCTACCCGCGCATCCTCCACGGATCTCCTATACCACCACCAGGGTCCAGGCTCCGGGGGAAGACATCCCTAACTCCAAGCTGTTTACCTACACTGACTTATAGAAGAAGAAGAAGAAGAACCTTTATTTATATAGTGCCTTTCACAGACAAAGCCACAAAGCGCTTTACATGAGAGCATTTTACATTCACTCCATACATTATACATCGATGTCTACCGCCGGGGTCTGATCGCCAAAACTAACACACATGTCAATAAATCTCCCTAATCACTGCTTTTGTCTGTGTGAGTCTATCCAGGTTTAACATCACACTTTGAGCAAATCTTTTTTATATATATATATTTTTTTACTGCAAATGGCTAATAAAATGAATCTAAATCTGGGGATTGAACCTTTATGTGTGGAGTTTGCATGTTCTCCCCATATCTGTGTAGGTTTCCTCTGGGTACTTCGGTTTCCCCTACCACTAAAAACATGTACAATAGGTGAATCCTCCAGTAGGTGATACTGACCATCAGCCTGGCTCTGGAGATGGGTGTCCGGGCGCTGCACTGCGATCGTCCACTGCTCCTTACATGTTGCCCCAGCGGCATCAAAGGATGGATCAAATGCATAGGACAAATTTCCCTACGGCGAGAATAAAGTATACCTTATACCTGTGTTTTTGTTCAGTTAATTTTTAAAGTTTGAGATTTTTCCTTTAATTCACAAGTGTTGGAAGAATGTGAGGCTCATTGCTCGTGCCGCGTTATTATATACACATGTTTGTTTTCTGACCCACTGCCTGTCCCACAAGTGTTGCACGCTCCTCTGCAGATACCGCTGGGTCTTGGTAGGGGAGGTTAGCGTGAGCCTGTTAGCGCACGAGTCCGGTGTGAAATGCATGCCATACCTGGTGGGATGCTCTATATTTCCTCACAGGGCAAAGCACTAGAGGCAGCGGTGCACTAAGCAGCCGCTACGGGGGGCATTCAGAGAAACGAACCCACATGGGCTGGTGCACGGCTGCCCCACTGTTTCCTGGTGGTTTTTCCTCTTTCAAGCTGTACATCTCAACAATCTGTTCTTTGTATTGTTACACTTGTAATATTTTGTGTGCTAATTTATTCATGTTAAGATTTGATTTACATAAAACCCACATTATTTCTTTGCAGGACATTTTTTATAATTAATCTGCTGATGCAATCAACTGGGATTTACACTTCTTTGTTTTAATTACTGGCGAGGAATATATACTTATTAGTTTAAAATTTAATGAATGGATAGGTCATTATGAAACAATATAATGAATACCACTGTAAGCCACAGTAATGTGAGTTGTGTTTGGCTAAATACAAAAAGACACTTCTTTTACTATATACTCACTATAGAATAATAATAAAACAAAACAAAAAACACAATTTACATAATCAATTTAAGGCATCTACACGCATGACTCAGTGCTTGATTTATTTTTTGCCAAGCCTCGTTTGGATTGACATAAACAGACCAGTGACAGATGGAAAACGAACAGGCAAATGTGTCTCCATTAGCTGTAATTAAGCGTCTTGGTAAATGGTAATGGTAATATATCTCCTTTAGGCTCATAATAGCAAAAGCCATTAGCATGTTCAACTTGCCAGCTACAGTGCCTTAGGAAGTACTAATACACCTTGAACTTTTGCACATTTTGTCATGTTTACAACCGTAAACGTACATTAACAGACAACTGTGAAGTGAAAGCAAAATTATACATAATTCTGTTATTTTTCAAAAAATAGAAAAGTGAGGCGTGCATAATTATTCATACAGCATTTTTCTGAGTGCATTAAATTACCTTTATAACATTCCTAATGACTGCAGAAAGTTCACACCTTGCCCTAACCATTAAATAGAGGCTACCTGTACGTAATTACAGCTGTTCTGTGAAGGCCTCAGAGCTATGGTGTATTGGAGTGTATTAGTCACTAAACAACATCATGAAGGCCAAGGAGCTCACCAGAGAGGTCAGGGATAAAGCTGTGGAGAAGTTTAAAGCAGCGTTAAGTTATACAAAGATTTCCCAAGATTTGAACATTTCACGGAGCACTGTTCAATCCATTATTCGGAAATGGAAAAAGTATAGCACCACTGCGAACTTACCAAGACATTTGCGTCCACCTAAACTAACAGACCGAACAAGGAGAACACTGGTCAGAAATGTAACCAAGTGCCCCAAGATAACTCTGGAGGAGCTGCGACGTACTGCCGCTGAGCTGGGGGAATCTGTACATGGGACAACTATAAGTAGTACTCTACACAAATCTGGCCTTTATGGACGAGTGGCAAGAAGAAAACCATTATTGAAAGGAGGCCATAAGAAATCCCGTTTGAAGTTTGCTAGAAGTCATATGGAGGACACAGCTACCATGTGGAAGAAGGTGCTTTGGTCAGATGAGACAAAAAATTTACTTTTTGGGCCAAATGCAAAACGTTGTGTATGGAGCAAACCATCCCCAGTGTCAAATATGGTGGGGGGAGCATCATGCTATGGGGCTGCTTTTCCTCAGCGGGGACTGGGAAGATTGTAAGAACAGTTGGGAAGATGGATGGAGCCAAATACAGAGACATTTTGTAGGAAAACCTGCTGGAGTCAGCAAGAGAATTGAGACTGGGGCGGAGATTCACCTTCCAGCAGGACAATGACCCTAAACACAAAGCTAAATCTAAAATGGAATGGTTTAAAAAAAATACAAAAAAAATATTAATGTGTTAGAATGGTCCAGTCAAAGTCCTGACCTAAATCCTATTGAAAATCTGTAGAAAGTCCTGAAAACTGCTGTTCACAAACGCTCTCCTTCTAATTTGACAGAGCTTGAGTTGTTTTGTAAAGAGGAATGGGCTAAAATGTCTCTAGATGTGCGAATCATGTAGAGTCATACCCCAGAAGACTTGCTGCTGTTATTGCAGAAAAAGGGGGTTCCACAAAGTATTATTGAATGCTGTATGAATACGTATGTACGGCCCCATACTTTTCACTTTTCTATTTTTTTTAAATAACAGAATCATGTATCATTTTGCTTTCACTTTACAGTTGTCTGTTACTTGTGTGTGAACTTTCCATAAAAAATTCAAAATAAAATCTTTACGTTCAGGGTTGTAAACATGACAAAATGTGCAAACATTCAAGGTGTATTAGTACTTTCGCAAGGCACTGTATTTCCTTTAAGGTTTCACCGCTAAAGCACGGTGGCAGAGTGGTTAGCGCACTCGCCACACAGCAAGATCCGATTCCTGAACCATGTGGGCCTTTCTGTTTGGCAGTCTCGCACTATGGGGGGGTGTCCCCATCAACCTAAAACATGCACAATAGGCCTAAATAACGCCATCTAGACCAAACAAATCAATTGTTCCATCCTTGTAAGTTTTTTTCTATCTATTTGATACATACAGGAACACTTTATACAAGGGGGCGGGGCCTAGCGAGGGGGAAGGAAGTGCGTTTTTCTACACTTTTTAGATGTTTTCTGGCAGACTATAAGAATACACAAATAAAGTCTAAATAGGGTCTTAATGAATGTTTTGATACTATTGTCCACTAGAAGCAAAGAACTCGAAGTTGGCGGTTAGTAAGTAGGATGAAGCTAACGTTAGCGTTATGGTTAGTGGTCCCTGTTGAATGGAAAGATTTGGATCGTTGAACCATTTTGCTCCTCTACATATATCTGCATTTTATATGGCCAAAATTCAGCATTTCCCAGAGTAGTTGTTGAGTAGTAGGCGATAGAGCTGTTCTTTATTGTTTTCCTCCTCGAACGTGACCATTTTTGGTAGTTTGCAAAGGTGCTGTGGCGTTCATGTTATCAAATGTGATGAAGACATATTCTCAGCTGGAGGGCGGGGGACACTGTGAGTTCATAGGACAGGGATAGTTTTTGAAAGACGTCTCCAGAATGAAAATCTACCAATGGTTAACAAGATCGTGATTTGTAATGGATTCAGGCCATGTAAAACGCCCTTTCTCATGACCAACATCCCATACACAACTCCATTTTAGGATTTTTTTTTTCTTTTTTGCCTCCAAAACAAGAAAAAGGATACATTTTACAGATTTTCTTTTTATTAATAACTAGTTTCAAAAATATCCCAAATCCAAAATTAATGTAACAACAAAATGAAACCATCAACTCAAACTTGGCTCTTTCTACTATTTTAAGATTAAAATACCTTATAAATGACTATATCTATTATGTTTTTCCCTATTTACCTGTCGCCTTAAAGGGACTATATAGAGTTTAAACATTTAAAAACTACGTATTTTCATCCCCTACTTGTTCCAGCGATGTGTAGAATGAGCCCAGACCTGTTCACCACAACTGCCTCTAAAATCCTGCACTGTCACTCAAAAAGTTGTTACTTCAGGTCTGAAGTGCCGTCATGCATAAGACCTGAGGTGGCAGTAGTGAGCATAAATGTGGCCATACCGGCCTTGCAATCCCCAATCCCGTCAGACCCGGAAGCTAAGCAGGGAAAGGCCTGGCTGATGTGCGCAGACTGGTCGCCTCGCTTCTCATCACCGAGTATGGAGTGAATGAATAATGCACCAAATTGTAAAAGCGACTTTGAGCATCTGGAAAAGCGATATATAAGGCTAATGCATTATTAATATTATTATAAAATGACCAACTTGCAGCTAGTCTCTTTAAAGAACGAGGATTTTACTTGTAATATTTTCTTTACATTTGTCTATAACTAAAAGCGTAAACCAGAAAAAGTCTAATCCCAAACCCACCTACAATACGTTACTGTTTCTAAAGAAAAGCCCAGGACAAACACCGTACCGTCTCTCTTGCACGTAAACTCCAACACAAAGTAAAAACTCCAGCTGAGTGCTACGAGCCTACCGCGTTTTATCCCCGCATGTGAACGCAGTGTTCTCCTCCCAACAGCACAGAGCAAGACAAGGCCCCGACTGTGCTCAACCAAGCGTAGCCGGCGTTCAAAACATGATTTCGCCGTTCAAGGCTGTGTCACCGCTCTCCCAATGTTATACTGTGCAGCTATTAAACCTGCCCACAAGGCGTCCCTGGCAAACAATCAATGTACGCTGAAAAGATCTCATTGAAATAATACTTTTGGCATCCTCGAATGCAGCCCCAGATGGAGAGAATATTCTATTTGCGTCATTGTAAAGTAGAACAATAATAGGCCTGTACAGTGTCCTCGAACAGACAACACAGGGGTTAAGCAAATTAAACAGCGATAAACTCCGCGATAACTGTTAGTGTGTTTTGACGTGAATGCCTGGTGAGCGCTGAAATGATAACTAAGACTTCCAAACGCCCCATTCTTTTCGAGTAGTGGAGTGAACGAGTGTAAGTCATTATTCATCATCATTTTAAAGCATTTTTTTCCAATCATGAACAAGCAGGCTTGCAGTGTTTTTTTTTATTGTGACAATCAAGCTCTGTAAAGAATGAGTAAACTCGGAACACAGAAAAAACGGGGTAAGGGAGAGTGGGGGGGCTGTCTGGGTTAAATATTGTGGGGAGGTTTGCATCACACAGAAGACATGATGTCCCTAGAATTTTGCCCTTGACACCTGGTAAACATGTTTATGGTGAAGTACCCAGCACAGGAGTGATTGAAGAAGTGATGGATGATCTGTTATTGTGGATCTTCTGTTTTGTTTTTCAAAAGCCGGACAAAAAAGACTTTATGTGAAATTATTACAGTTTTTGCCCATTTTTGTGTGTGCCAGAACTCTACACACATGACACAACACTGGGAAATATACCATTCACATCTGTGTCAAATTGAAACTCGACTATCTGTCACGCTTCTAGACTGAACCCAAGAGCAGAACACAACAGGTGAGTAGTAATGATTTATTTTACAAGAAATGGTTTGACTGAAGGTATTTGGTGAGTGTCGCAGCTGGGCAGAGGTGTAGGCAGGTTGGCTGAGTGGCAGGCAGAGGAGCAGATGAGCGGGCGGGCAGGCAGGCAGGTCGATGAACAGGCAGGCAGGTAGGTAGGTAGGTGTATCTGGACATGAAAAGCAGGTTAAAGCACAAAAATTCAAAAAACAGTTTAGAGCCAAGTGTTGTCACTAACGGTGAGTGTCGAAAGACAAACTGGCGAGGAGTAGCTGGAGAGCAGCTCCTCTTGTATGGAGATTGATTGAAGATTACTGCCAGGTGAGCTCCGAAGATGCCACGCCCAGGTAGGAGGGAACAGACAGACACACAAGGGGAGGGGGAACACCAGGAGAGGCAGCCATGACACTATCAACACCTAAACTCTGCTATCAAAGCTAACATTCCTTTGTCAAAATGTAACTATGATGACAAAACAACACATACATGCATCATATGCATACACTTTCAGATCAGGGGGAACACACTAGTCTACTTTATATAAAACACTGCCGTCTTTGATTCTGGAAGTATAATTTTTATATGTCTTAAAAAAAAAGTTTTTTTTTTTTTTCTTCAAAGAAAAATCCCCCTGACATACTGTCATATCTCGTTCCCCCGAGATAATATGTGGTTTAAAAAAAAAAACACCTCAAAATGTTTTTGTCTGATGTCACTTCCAGGGCTCCGTAGCCTCTCTCTCCCTCCATCCATGCTCGCAAAGTTGTTGAAATGGCTAAACTGAGGCTTTTTGTAGCTGATTGGTGTTAAATTTTGCAAGTCAGTGCCTTCAGGTGTGTCTTTGAGTGGTTGCAATTACCCGATGTGTTTTGTATTTTGGATACATGTGTTTTCCAAATGGCACCCTGAGATTTCATTTTTAAACAAAGTGTCTTATGTATGAAATAGAGTGCAGTATGCAGGACCAAGTGTGTTGCATAAAGGAGTTAGTGTGTTGCAGAATTGCAACTAGAGAGCAAAGCAGTGCTTTTGTTTAAGGTATGGGTACATGGGTTTGAGGTATGGTAACAAAAGCTTCAAGTTGTGTTACTTTAGTCTAAGCATGGGTCTATAGTGTTCAAGCAACCGGCAAAAACTGTAATCCAGAGATCAATCAATCAATATTTATTTATATAGCGCTTTTCATACATTTCATGTAACACAAAGTGCTTTACAGATTTAAAACATTCCCCTCCACCTTCCCAGAGACACACCACACACACTCAAGGTAAAACAATGGACACAATGGACATAAGGCTGAGATAAGGCTGGTACAGATAAACCAGGTAAGGAAACACTATCCAAGGAGTCGTCTGCATCGGAAGCAGCACCTCGGCTGAGCCACAGGGCACCAACACAGGGCGCCCAGAGGAGGCGCGGGAGAAACACCACACCTCCATCCAGACACCCACAGGACGGCACCCCAGCAGCCACAGCCAATGACCGCTCCCGAGGCAGAGGGCTCCTCCGATGTTGTTCTCAAGCTAGGTACCACTTTATCTGAAGGTCCGACAGGTACTATGGGTGAAGGATACCTCGTTCATGTTTCAATATTGTAATCTTTTACCAAAAAAAAAAACAATACAAATTCTACAAGATACCTTCCTGTCATAGTTAAATGACAGGAAGGTATCCAATGCTCCCCTTGGACTGACCTAACCCTCGGATTCGGTAAAATCATTGCAATAATTAAAATTGGAATTATTCTGTTTCTATTGAATATTAACCTCTTGTTTCTTGAAAATAAGCGCCAAAATAGCGATGAAAATGAGAGGTGAACGAGGATGAAAACGCAACAACAAAGAAACAAAAAACGCAACCAAAACGTGACAAAAAAGCTGCAAAAATGCAACAACCACAACAACAAAAAGCAGCAAAACGTGACAAAAACATGACAACAAAGGGACAATGTGCTCAGGTAAGGCTAAGCGATTAAGGCCTCCTGATTTAGAGGCTTTGTTCTGGAGAGTGTGCATACTTAGTAACTTGGCAAAATCTTGAAAGCCTTGGCAGTAAAGCAAAGCTCATGTGACCCAACCCACCCGGTCTTTCCCAACAGCTCCTTTATAAAAGTAAACAGGCAAATTTCATGACAGCCTGGTCGATGATGCTGTCCTTCAGGCACGGGCCCCCGTCCAAATCATTGTTGAGCCAAAAGGGGGTGTCAATCTGTGACTCGACTTTATGTGTTTTATTTTTTCTACTCACAGTGTAATCCACTGCTCAAAGCTGTGTCACTGCTCGCCCCAAATGTTAAACTGTCAGACGATCTATTAATAAACCAGGGCACAAACTGTGCTTGGTCAGGTCATGGTTTATTGACCCTCTTAATATATGGGAACAAAGGAAAACGCACTTCAATCTTTGTTACCCCTCCATTTCAAAGAGACGCCAAAAGGCTGGTTCATTTTTGTGTGTAGTTTTGATATTTAAGGGGAGCCACAGATGATTTTATCAGAAAACTACCAACGAGTGGCCGAGTTTTTGATTAAAATCTTGCAATAGTATTGTGGAAGTTTAAATTGTACCAAAACACTCCCGGAGAGCAGTGTATTGTGTCCAGAGCCAGATTCATTAGCAAGAGCAACAATCAGAAGAGAGACGACATGCTGCTTTCAGAGCACTTTCCCCCCCGTCTCACACGATCGAGAATCAAGTCAAGAATCAAGTCAAGCACAAGTCAAGGAAGTCACAAAGTTTCACCGAGAATTATATAGTTCTTCCTGTACATGTAGACAAAACAGATACCATTCTATTCTCAGGCAGCTGCGATGTGGTCCTTGGCTCTCATAACAAATCGTACATAGTTTAGTGTCTGGGTCTGCAGTGTTAAATAACGTGTGGGGATTTTTATGCACTTCTATAACTTTTCTCAAAGACAGTCTGCTTGAACCGATTACAGTTTCTGCCCGTTGCTTGAACACTATAGACCCATGCTTGGACTAAAGTAACACAGCTTGAAGCTTTTGTTACCATACCTCAAACACATGTACCCAAACCTTAAACAAAAGCGCTGCTTTGCACTCTAGTTGCAATTCTGCAACACACTAACTCCTTTACGCAACACACTTGGTCCTGCATACTGCACTCTATTTCATACAGAAGACATTTTTAAACACGTTTAAAAATGAAATCTCAGGGTGCCATTTGGAAAACACATGTATCCAAAATACAAAACACATCGGGTAATTGCAACTATTCAAATACACACCTCTTGCAAAATTGAACACCAAACAGCTACAAAAAGCCTCAGTTTAGCCATTTCAACAACTTTGCAAACATGGATGGAGGGAGAGCGAGAGGCCGAGGTAGAGCCAGAGGAAGAGGAGGAAGAGGAGGAGGATGTTTAGAAACACAAGATCGGGTTTTTTGTCATTTTTACACATAAAATGTCTGGTTTTGATGTGAAAGGAAAAAAAGATAATTTACAATATATTTTTCCTTACATTCATGTCAGTAATCTACAGCAAATCTGCCACAATGATACCTCTAAATGTAATTGTTTCCCTTATTCACCTGCAGAGTCTCTCCTTACTTTATTGAAACGTTTGCGCTGCTTTGTTAGACGGTGAAGAGAAGCAGGGCGCACATTTACTTCTGTAATAACTACCACCAGCAAAGATATGCTGTATTTTGATACTGCCACGCCACTTTTACACTATAGGCTTCTGGTAGCAAAGTAAATGTACTGTACTTGAAGAAAATAAATTGGGTTCTTCAGCTTTAAGTTGCCAAAGATCAGATTTTGTCACGAACGCCACCTCACAAGAGCCGCCTAATACCCCGGCATCATCAGGAGCCATTGAGGCATAATGGACTTGGGAGTTTTTGCTCTCGCGATGTGGCCAGGATTGAGGAAAAGAAGCCATCTCTCTTTCCAAAGCCATTGTGAGGGCTCGTCTATATTATTCACTCTGGCACACTGACTGGCCCGGCTCTGGCACTCGCTCGCTAACAGCTTCCAACTGATGAAATAGCTCTGTCTCAATATTTTCGTTCTGCTTTGTTGAGAAAACCCAAATGTCTAGGCCCGGGAAAGGAGAACAAAATAAATAAAACAGGAAGAAGGCTCGCGAATTACATAATGCATGATTTGCGATGGAAGCCGGCGCATTTTGTTTGACTAAATCTGAATAGGATAATTGCGTCTTAGAAGAAGGCTGCCATCGTCTCGGTTGTGGTGTGTCACATCTTGCCCACTCGGGTTTGTTAGGGGAGCGAGTCGACACACGCAACAACACGAGGCGGTTACAGACAAGTCGGTGGAAATGGGGGCAAATATGACGGCAGCCGAAAACACAACGGTATTTCAGAGGCGCTTTATGTAGCCATAGCTTTGGCTCGGCTATAGCTTCGTGTTATTTTTCCCCGTTTTTTTTACTTGCACCATCCACATTCTCCCGTTATTAAATCATGAAACGAGGAGGAATAGTTAAGTATAAACCAATTAGATTTTGTTACCGGGCCGGTCATTTAGCAAGACAACCAACACCACCAAACGACATATTCATATTTTCGGTTTCAATAATAATTCAGCATTTCAAGCCCCTTTTAAAATCCATAGCGCTAAACAACTAAAGGTAAAAAAAAAATAATAGTTTGATGGAAGATTTTTATGAATTCCGATTTAAATATTTTCAACTGGTTTTTAACTGTCGTCTTAAATGGCTAAAATTACAGATACAGTTCAGAAAGTACCTCTTAATTATTCCAGTGTTACTTTAAAATCTTACATGTTGTGTTTAATCTTGAATAATATAGGTAGGCTTCTATGGGGGCAGCACCTTTCTGTATCACGGGCAATAAAGACAATTTAGTACCATAACCTAAATTCAACTTGCGCAACTGCACAATGACTCAGCGGCTGTTGTATAAGGTGAATACAAATGTAACAAAAGCAATTTATAAAAAGAGGTCTCAAAGCTTTCAGAAATACGTCTTAAATGAGTGCTACTGGTACGTCTCATAACTTTGAATGATCAATAACGTAATAATATTTCGTAAAGACTAATGACTAAGCTTGTCAGGCACATGTTAACTTGCATAAACACACAATATGGATGTGCTTGGAGATTGTTGTAACAAACAGTAAGCCTAGTAGCTGCTACGCTCGCGTTAGCTTCGAAGGCATTAGCCCAGAACCACCCAATGCCCCCCTCTAGCCTCTGATTGGCTGATAGCGTGGGTCTAGTGGCTTCACAGCATGCGCCCGACCGTACTACGATTGAACACTTTGTCCGGACAGTTTCTAGTTGACGGACATTTTCCCCTAATTGTTCAAAATGATGGAAATCTGTCGTAGCGACGGAGAACTTGAAGCCCTGGCTGTCCCTTAACTCTCTCGTAATGGATTGTCTTTCAGGTGTAAAGTCCTGCCTCCTGCTGAATTGTAAAAAGACAGAGACTTCGATAATTGCTCCAGAGCAGAAAATCCCCTCGATTGTGAGCCACCTTGGCACTTTGGGCTCCTCGGTTCAGTCAAGCGTCGGAAATCTGGGTTGGTTTGGTTAGACCAGGGGTGTCAAACTCATTTTGGCCGAAATTCAGCTGCCACGGCGGGTCGCGGGCCACATATAATGTAAACAGGAAAATAAAACATTTTTCCAATAAATGAATAATAATAACAACAGCTTACACTTTACAAGTTTCTCAAAGTGCTACATAGTATTCATTAGAGTGAATGGTCCTCTTTTCAACAGTCTTATTTTTTTCTTGCAAAAGAGATGTCAACATTTATCAATTATATCAATCGATAAAATAATGTAAAAACATTCAACAAGGATCACTGTATACATATAGGAAGAGGTAAATTTTTCTTGAACTCCCTTTTTTTTACTTGTTTTAACAAATCTGCTAGAAATGGTTCAGAAATGGCGCAGTAAGGCTTTAACAGGGTCTGGCATTTTTACTCCCATCTGCACTGGCTGCCCATCAAATTTCAAATTGACTGTAACATTTTAGTTTGGACTTTTAGAGCCTTGCATGGTCAAATATGTGTCCGATCTGCTGTGCCCCTACTGCACTTCCCGATTTTTGGACTTGAATAAATAAAATGCAAATTTTTAAGAGCTTTGTCAGACCAAGCCAAGCAAAATCAGGACAGACTGTCATACAATGAACTGTGCTGATTTAAAGTCTTTCTCCCACATAAGTCATCTATAAAAAAATTTAAAATGCCTTTGATGATATTAATTCCTAATTAATATCATCAAAGGCACACGGCGTAACATTTTGGATTACACTGTTGCCAGCGATACAAAACATGCGCCTAATGATCAGCTAGACGCAGATAAAACTGTTTTCGCAGTGGGTAATCAAAGAATGGATTCACATGAGGACATAACGGATTATAATCTCACTTTTAGCTGCCTGTAGTCAACATCTCCAAGGAAACGAGCTGGGTCCAGTTAAGTTACAGTCAGGTTTGTTTGTTCATTTTTTTGTTGTTGAGATTTTTCAACAATAAACATATCTGTAATATAATAAATGCTTGAATTACCTCAAAGATAATCAGTTTTGTCTCGATTCACAAAAGTTAATCTCTATTGCAAATTACCATGTTTACCATATTGTCATGATTTATCCCTTTATTCCCTGCTTAGTACTAGACCTTCTTAAACCTGGTTTTAGTTGTGTTGCTTTGTGCTTTTTGTTGCTTTGTGAAAAAAAATAACAATTATTTATCTTTCTTAGTTTTCATTTTACCATTATTTGGAGGTTTGTCTGTGGAGTTACGTCGCTACTCAAACATAAATGAGATTCCTTTAAAGTATCGTTATATTTAGTAAATATTTTGCCTATTCTACCCACATCTCTATTCTTTTATATGTGCTGCTTGATGGCCAAATCACTCCAAGGTAAACCAGACAGAATATTCACCTTTCGCTTTGATGAGCGTACGTTTTTTGAATCTTTAAAAGCTTATGCAATAATATGACACATTTTTATACCCAGAGTGATATTAATCTTTAATCTCAAGACAGAAACTCAGCGCAATTTCTAGCTAATTACGTCCTACTGGGCAAGTATGAGAACGCAATGTGGTCTGATTCAACTTTCTGAAGGCATGTCAGTTTCCACATTT
Organism: Proterorhinus semilunaris; assembly: GCA_021464625.1. NCBI lineage: Eukaryota > Metazoa > Chordata > Actinopteri > Gobiiformes > Gobiidae > Proterorhinus > Proterorhinus semilunaris. The sequence continues at coordinate 8,445,096 of CM038346.1, forward strand.
CTGCAAGGAGACGTCAACTCATTGACACACAGGTACAATGGCTTAGCCTTGCATAGTCGGAACGAGAAAGTACAGATTTCCAGTATAGAGACCTTTCCGTATATAGGGCCTATTTTTGTGCTTGAGGTTGCACAAACCCTCTCATTTCTCTTCCCCAATCCAACCTCTTTTCACATTCACACCCATCACAGTCTCCTCACCCATTTGCACTTCCTGTTTTTGCCAACCTGCCCTTCCTACTGCAGCAAAAACCTTTGAGAGCTGAAGTACAGTAGCTGCAGCACCATAGCTTGAGGAGAGCGCCTGTTTATTATGAGGCCGTACAATCCCACTCAACCCACTTCATTCTCTGCAATGTCTAATAGCTCCATTGCCCAGTTTGACATCCATAAAAAGCCCTCTTCAAAGTCCACCCACTCCGTAAATCCAGACGTTTGCCTGAGCCGCTGAAACATGTTGATGACGTCACCACACGTGACTGGACTCTGGACTGTCAGTGTCTGTGCCTTTGGTCATAACGCCCGACACTTCCAGTTGTAACGCGAACATTGTCACAGAAGCACACAGTTCAAACGCTGTGGAGCAAAGGCTTTTTATTGGACATTTAAGGATTATTTTCAGTTGGGTAGTTATTTTTTTTCCTGTTGTTATCATTTCTGTTGTGATTTACAGTGTTGTATGCTTACTTTAATACACTAACAAAACATAATTTATGTTGGCTGTGTTTTTTTGTGAAGTTATTAAATGTAATTTCTCTTAGGCCACACATGGACGTGACTTTGGCAACATCATACATGTCAGGAGGGATATCCGGCTGGCACCGCAATTAAAAAAGAACCTCCAAATAGAAAAACACAATAGCCAAGCCATCATGGATATAACGTTTCTTCCTCTGGTTAGGAAAGCACCGATCCGATATTGGTATCGGATATTGGAGCCGATACCGGACAACGTATGATATTGGGATATCGGCTCCAAATATCCGATACTGATCAGATACCTGTTTTGGCTCTCACCGTTTTAAAACCACCACTTTCACTGACTGAATATGGACATGCTGTACCTCATTTTGAAAAATTCAATCACAGAGTTAGCAACAGTATGCTAAAGCTAGCGACTGCATGCTAATGCTAACGAGAACTAATCAAGGCTGAGTTGCTTATACCCTATTAATGTAACCCATATACCCGAGGATATTTAGTGTAGACACGTAATTCTTGATGTTTTTCCATTACAGTTTATTAATAGGGCTTCGTATCCTGTAATTGACATCTCGTATGCAAGAAAAGACTTATTTTTCATTTTCTCAACACTGCAGATTCAAGGACATCTCCAACTGATGCAGCTGTCCAGGAGCAACCCATGTTTCATCTCTGTTTTTCTCTTAGCCTTCATGTCCTTAAACCCATGTGCAAAACATGGCGTAAATACCTTGATTGTCATCATTCGCCAACATTATATCAAGAATCAGAATACTAAAATAAAGTATTTCTTAAGCGGGCTCAGGGAATATCTGGACATCGTTAACTCGAGCCTCTCCGATGTGGCACACATGACTCAGCGCCCTTTTGATCAGCTTATGCAACGTCATGACAAGTCTTTGCACTCGCGGTTGTATTAATTTTTTATCCCGCGCTCCTGTCACGGTGTAATTTTTGCCGATCGTTACGTCACACAGTCCGCTTGGCCCGCGCTCAGCAGCCCGTGCGTGATCCGGTGAGTGAAGTTAACAACTCCCCACAACAAAGCAGCCGAGGTCAGGGTCAGTGCCTTGTGTGAGCTCGCAACAGCATGCAGTATTCGCTCAATAGGAGTGAAGTGTACTCTGCAGAGTTGTAGACTGATAAGTCCGAGTGGAGTCCCAATTCCTCCGGCTGGTGTTAAGGTCTCGAGTCCCAGAAATGACTTGGAAAAGAAGTCGGCCTTTGGGACTTGAATGCAACGCCGGTCTTAGATCAAATTCTATCTCCTCCTCTTTTGCTTTGCTTTTGCCGGCGGTCCTGTGTGCACTACTGATGCAGACTTATAGATCCCTAAACTGTTTGGGCCTCTCTAAATTTAGCACTCAGTGGAGGATGCGGCGTGTGTTTTTAAATGCTGAAATTTTGATACAATACAGATAACGGTGGCGGTCATTTTTGTTTTATTTATTTCTTTAACCTTTAGTTAACCAGGAAGTCCCTTGAGATAGATCTCTTTCCCGAGGGAGACCTGGCCAAAAGGCGCCAGTGACATATTAAACAAGTAACAAATCAAATAATCAGTTCAAGAATAACATCTCTAACTCTCGGGTTAGGCTCTAGGACAGTACAGATTTAGAGGAGCTCATGGCAATGTGTTCCTGAAGCCGGAAAGTTTTGAATATCGTTCCATGACTGGGGAGCAGCATAGGAGAAAGCTGTTCTGCCCAGTTCAGTGTGGATCCTCAGTAAGGACTTATAGATGAAGATTAGCCAGTGCTTCTGTTTCCTGATGCTGAGCGGAGGCCAATCAGAGCAGAGACTGCAGCTCACAGTGGTGGGTCCTGTACAGGGAGTTGGTGATGAAGCGCAGCGCACTGTGATAAACTGTGTCCAGGATGTGGAGGGCTCAAGAGGACATCACAGGCCCCACAGGCCAGAACCAGGAGGAAGGTGGTCTTAATTAAGGCTATATCCACACGAAGACAAAACGCTTATATTTTCAGAAACTTTCTTTGTAAGCATGAAGCCAGCTTAGTAAATGTGTGCGTCCACATGGGTTTACTCAGGTCTGTGAAAACGGCGTGATTCATCTGCCAGGACTGTGTGTGGCGCTGTGACGCTAGGTCTTACAAAGGGGGAGCAGTTTAGAAGCCCCTTATGAGAGACCAACAGGCCCGGTTGGAATCGTGAAGATTTGGCATGTCCTAAGGCTGCCCCCATGACTCGGCAACGGACAAGTGGAAGAAAATGGATGGATGGCACAAATATATGAAGAAGGTCCAAATACTAGAGGTCAATGTCTTTTGGTCATGCGTCCATATGTTTTTAATTGAGAGCTGCACATTACTGAAACATTTCCAAAGGTGAGGAAGCACACAAATTCGTGATCAATTTTTTCACACTTTGAAATGGATATGTTAAGGTTTGGATCCCCGGTCACATAAGTGATACTGGACTTTACAACAGTAGTCTTTTGCTAAATAACAACTGTCTTGGTTACCGGGGTTAACGCACAGCTTTGTGTGGACATTCGATTTCTTTATATGGAGTCAGAAGCTGGTGACAGCAAAGTTTTATCTCCGGGGAATTTTCCGTTCGACCAGCTTGCTAAATGGGGTATCAAGCAGTGTTTGCAGTGTTTTCGCGTGGCGTTGAAACTGGAGGACGGTGACGTCGTACACGCAACATGTTTTGCCTATTGAAGTTATGACGGTGGAGGTTTGTAAAACTTAAGACCAAACCGATCCTTCGAATTTTGAGACAATTCAGCAAGAAGCCAGAGGGCCACATCATTCATCAGTGTTCTCAGAAACAAAATGAAACATATTTCAATTTTAGTCACAATAAAATGATATCAAAAGTCCGAAGATCTTTATGTATCTGTATTAGTTTTAGAGCCTTGTCATTGGTCGTCTTTGCCTGTGTCGCTCTGCAGAACATTGTACCAACCATTGAAGGCAACAGTCATTAATCATTTTCCAATTGTGTCTAAAACTCCACGTGGCTTCAGAGCAGGATGTCGGGCCACGGGAACGTCACTGTTCACCCGCTGGGTCAATCTCATTAGGACACATGACCTCAAACTATCGCGAGGGAAATGGAATTATCTTTTTCAAAGCTTATTCCTCAAATCCACATATATTTCCTTCTTAACGGGAAAGAAGGTTTCATTTCAAAGCATGTCAGTCGATATCATTTTGTAACACCTTATTTTGTTGCTAACAAAAAATAGATACAGGGCAACTGGAGCACCCATGAGGAAAGGGGGAGAGCATGTAAACTCTACACAAAAAAAGCTATTCATGCTCCTGGCGTCTGACCTCGGAACTCGCATCGTTATGTGGAAAAAGTTGAGCCGGCAAAGTCTGTTTCGGGTCGGGAAAGCTTCACTTCTTTGACTTCCATTTTGACTTCTTTCGCTGCAGCAAATCGCCGGGGCATTGCATATTAATAATTACGAGCTTGTAACCGTTTATAGATTGCCGAAAAATACATTTGCCGTTGTCTTGCAGAAAATCCGAGCATCTTTTCAATCACTGTTGTGCTTTCCGGCTCATTGGCTTCGCCCTTGAGGAGTCCGGAGGCTTATGTGGTGTGTGGAATTGCAGTGGAATGCTTTTTTACATTATACCTGCAATCACGTCCAGGAGGCTTTGACTGTCAGCTCCTCATCCCGTCCTCAGAACATCATTTATATCCGTGAGCCTCAGCTGTCACCGCTGGATATTACGTTTTGGCAGAGAGGACTGACTTCTGGACTTAAGTGTATCATTGCAATAGATTTTCTGTCTTTTTACAGTAGAGATGCTGAATAAGTGCTCGACGGTTGAGTAAGTTCAGCTCGTGAGTTTCAACATAAGGAGCACAACTGGGAAAGGTTCCGTCCATTTGGCCAAAGGTCGCGTTGCGTGGGGTGGGCTATTCAGGCTTTTTACAATACTTTTGGACTACTTGCCATCATGATTTCATGTTTTCGGCTGTGAAATATGGAACACAAGAGTGGTTCAGCCCTCTGATGGTGAAAAAAAAACCTTCCTCAACTAAACGCTGCTAGCTATTACCAAGAAGTGCGTTGTGGTGATGGAAATTTGAGCACGTAAACAGTAAATTTCATGGAATAGGACAATCCTGACTGGATATGTGCTGTGAGTTTGCATTTGCCTGTCTATTGATTTGAACAAGAAGTGTCTGAAAATGGAAACGTGGAAAAGCTATGTCACAGAATCTCCTGACATTTATCTTTGCAAGTGAATGACATCGACAGTCCAGTTGTCCTTCAGGAATATCGAATGTTTTATTCAATGAACAGCTCCGGGTATGTGCACCTAAGGGTCACATCACCTGTCAGCTTTACAATCCGATACCCATGGAAGCATCAGACTGCAGAGAACTGAGAAGAAGATACTCATAAGTGCATATGACAGGTTAGACTAATTTTCCACCTCAGTATTGTTAAAGCAGTACTAATGGTGCTTTCATGTGGGGAGCTCGTTTTCCCGAGATGTGACGCCATTGTCCCCAGTTGGTTTGTGTTCATGTGGTTTTTATGTGGGAAAAAGGGGATTTTTATGTCAGCAAATAAAAATGGTATTTTATCATTGATTAGCACTTAGCTGAGCTAATCATTTAAATGTGTTAGCGTCTCAAAAGCTGAACATTAGTTTAAAAAAATATATCACGTAAATTTACTTTTTGCTAACGTTGATGTCAGGCATTTCACTCGCAATTTTGTTACTACGAGGATGACGACAGCTAACACTAAATTAAAAAAAGTGTCTCTGACCAGAAAACCACAATTGCAACTTGAGTGTCACCAGGTCGGAGCAGCAATACACACTAAAAATCACGAAGAAGAAGCTAACAGGTTAACGGGCAAAGCTAACTGCGGGCTAGCGCCACTTAAACAGTATGTACAGCCAAGTTTGAGTAAAAAAAAAAATATTTCCATTGTGTAATCGGATGTACAATATCCCTCTCTCCCTTTGTCTTTTCTGTCAGCGTAGTGTTTACTCTCACGGACAATTAATGAGTGCTATGACACCTGCAGTGGCGCTTATGGCCTCTAGGGGCATGAATTACTCAGTACTGCTTTAAAGCTATGCTGCGGAACATTCCACTCTCAGCAATACACAGACAATGCTTTTTCTTTAAAGAACAACAAGTGGCAAGTGGACATAATGTATCTAAACCTGCATGTTACACTACCTGTAGTCAAAGAAAAGCCAAAACATCGCCACGGAGATGGTGATGTCCCACTCCCAGCAAAATTACATTCTGGTGCGAAGTAAAGACATGTTTATTGAGGAATATTTCCACCAATAAAAAGCATCCAACTTGAAATAAATGCTTCTCTTTCAATTTAATAATTGGATGAAATAGTACATGGTATGGCTTTAACATTATTTGATAAACAGGAATTTCCCAAACTGTATCGTACCAATGGGCCACGAGCGAGAGAATTCAATAGAACTTTCCCTCCTCCAATGTCATTATGAAGAACACGCTTTTCAGTTACATTTTTTCTTAACGGAACCGCAAAGGTAGCGGGAATTCTCTGTAATACTTGTGTTTGTAGGTGGGGCAGAGCCTCCTCAGTGAGAGCACACGCTGCTGTGGAAGTTAGCAGTAGCCGTCGTAGCATGAGCGTCTGTGTCGTCAATATTATTTACTTATAATGGGAAAGGCGCTATATGCACGCGAGCGTCACGTGACTTCAGAGTGGATCCTCAGGAGACCTTGCTCTTCCTGTCCCGTTATTTCTCTATGAGTAATTAGAGGTGTCTTGCCCAAAAACAAAGCAAAAACAGCTCAAGATTAAATGGCAGGCAGTGAGTACTGGTCATAAGCGTCAGGAGCAAAGACTTCAGTGGCGGATACATCACGGTGGTTTTACGGCTAACACTAAAATCAAAATAGCACCGAGAATTTGAACGAGCCTGCTTACTAAATAATCAGCCTGTCTTTAGTATAAATACTTTTTAGTTGTTTAATTTTTGTGGTGTTGTATTTACTCACCGTTAGCTCTAAGATAACTCTTCCTCAATGAACACAGACGTTTCCTGCAGACAAGTATTTACATCTAACTATTACTCTCGTAATCAGTGACTTCCCATCAGTATCTCACTGTCTGTGATGTTTTCTTGAACTATTTGTTGATTTGTGATAATCCCAATTGGGAAAACAGCGAGAGGAAGGAAGATTGCACTCGGAAGTCTCGTGTCACTCACACGCATAGAGCCTGTTGGCAGTGGGCCAGACCAGACTGTTTGGCGGGCCGGATCTAACCCTCAGGCCACCAGTTCGTTGGAGGAAAAACTGTATTGGCATTATCCAAATAAATGTAGTCATGATTAGGAAACATGGAAACTTAAAGCCACACCGTGTACAATTTTACCCCCCAAATAAAATTGAAATATAAGCATTTATTTTATGAGATATTTTCATAATTGCTGTGACATAACTGTAACTTTACCGGGAGTGGGTACGTCTCCAGCCCGTCTCCATGGAGATGTGACTAAAGTCAGCAGAATTTGAGGTTAGGCCATCATCCAAATCCATTATTTGATTACCCACTTCAGTAATAGCATTTTCTGCTCATTCGAAACATGTTTAGTCAGAATAGTCCAAAATGTTATGCAGTGTGCCTTTAAATGTCACATTATCTATTAGCATTTTATTTAGCGGGAAATGCCTTAATCATGCGTTGCATAAGAGGGAGGTCAACAACAGTCAACTGGATCCTGGGTGGCCGTGTCATTTTGGGTGTTTTCAGTGGCCTTTGCTGGCTTAAGTGCAAAGTCCAGTTCCACAGCTGTCTTCGCTCAGAGCATGTCAATCTCTACGGCAGCTCCAGAGGGACATGCCGTACCCCAGTGGACGTTGTTCTGAGAATGATTTCCCAGAAAAAAACAACAACAAAGGAACTCGCACACCATTTTCTCTGGCTTTCTTAATTGATTTGTTCTTTTTACCGGCTCAGGGAGACTTCAGTGTTAAAATATTTTTTTGCAAAACCTCCCTTGATAGATAGTGTAGACAGTTTTGTTTTAAAAGCCTAAATTTGCAATATACGGGGGTTTAAACTTCTGCTGTAGATTACTGACATAAATATGATAAAATATATATAAAATAAGAATGTTAATGCCTAAACATGTCCCAAAATTCCCATATTTTCAGCAACAAAATCTGAATAATGGATCGAGCCAGGTTTAAATCTATGTCTTTATTTTGTTGACATATTAGTTACAAAGAGGGGATTTTGGATATCTTGTTAGGCTGGTTTTCTTTTATGGAAAAATCTGTAAACATGTACAGTTTGCCTTGTTTGTTGAAATGCAAAACTAAATAAATCAGGCTAGAAATTAAAATCCCTCTGAAAAAAAAAATCTAAATATTGTTCAGTCCAAGGCTGTAAAATGTGAAGCCTGTAGGTGCTACTTGTGTGGAGATATTGTCGGACCAATGTGAGAAAAACGCATTTCAAGAAAATGGCCCTTGAAACGACAATTTCCCAAGTAAATCTACTGCAAAACATTGAATCAGTGCAATAATTAAACATGTTTTTTTCAGGTAAAAGTTTAAACTTCCCCTTAAAGACCCTAAACCTAATTGTTTACTTACAAATTAAGAGCGAGCAAGAAAGGTTTAAACTGCTAATTGTAGTCCAAACTCATCCCTACCTGCCGTAACACACACAACGCATAATGTTTTTTTTTTTCCCGGTTATTTGGTAAGAATTTCCAACGTGTCTTCGTCCCCAACCCCCTCCTTCCCCCCTGCCCTCGCTTCTCTTCTCAGCGAGCCTTTCTATCAGGACATGTCCTCGCCTCAGAGTAGTAAAGCGTTGGCGAATGTTTCTGCCTGTCGGTGCTCTGCAAGAGTGCAGCATCTGAATGACATCACTGCTGGCGTGCATTCACGAATGAACGCATTAGAAAAAAACATTTACCGGTTTCGAGTTATGTGACAAAGCCAAAAGATGTCAAAAGACTTGAAATATGAGCATGTTTGTAGCCAAATTCGGTTTGGCGGTATGGAAATTCATGGCCCTGCCCGATCCCGTCAGACCTGGGAAGCTCAGCAGGGAAGGGCCGGGTCGGTTCTTGGATGGGAGACCGTTTGGAAACACCAGGCGAATGTAGTGAGCGAGTGAGTGGTTGGTGGTGGTCGGAGGGGCCCATGGCGTAGACTTGTTGCCTCGCTTCCATCAGTCTACCCGGGGGCAGCTGTGGCTACAATAGTAGCTCACCACCACCAAGTATGGAGTGAATGAATAGTGCAATGTAAAGCGTCTTTGAGTGTCCAGAAAAGCGCCATTTTATCTGTTAACATACTAATAGGCCATTAATTATACACTTATTCATAGCCAACCCTTAACCTAACCCTAACATTATTACCAATGCTTATGAATACTTAATGAGCACACCTTAATCTAAAGCGATACCCATAACACCAATTAAGGCTCTGTACCTGTTTTTTATTATTATTATGAGGGAGTGGGTAAATTAAACTATTAATTTTGGTCAAACTTGTTCTTAACTTTCTTACCACATTTATAACATCCCGATTATTAGCTTACGAAATTGATTTAATTAGATGTACAGTGGGGTTTTTTTTCAACAAATGTCAATGTTTAAAATACGCTAGAGGACAAAACAAAGTGTGCGCCACTACTTGGAAGAAAAAGCATGAACCCCCCCTTTGATGAGGGGGACACAGCGCACAGTGTTTTTTTTTTCTTTTTCACATTATGCTTGCATTTTCTGAAAGACGGCACATTTGATTCGACTATTAGAACAAACGCCAGGTACAGGGCCTTGGATATGTGGCCACTGAGTAAACCTGCGCTCCACTTCACACTTATCCTATCCTTAAGTATAAATGACATGTTTACTCTGGCTTTAATAATTCACTCTATTAAACTGCCCAAATGCCAACACTTAGCAATTGCCTATAGATTTCCCTCTTCACAAATAGCTCGGATTAGGCTGCAGCGAAGGCTTTTAAGTCCAAACCCGCGTTGTCAGTTGCCATTTTCCCCACAAACAACATGATCGAGAGATAGAGCATCCCTCCGTGCCCCTGACACACAAAAAACATCCATAATCGGAGGTTAATTGCTCATTCTCAAATTGCCCTTAGGTGTTTTTCGCAACAAATTAAAATGTCTCTTTCGGCCTGTTTTGCTGCTGATGTACATTTTGATAGCGCCCGATTTCACTATAGATAATCCTTCATAAAAAGCGGGGGAAATGGCTTGAGACAATCTGCTCGGAGAGCCGGGGATGTGTAATTAGCCCGTATCGCTAGATCTCGGTATTCTACCCCGAGTATGACTTCTGCACTCCCTGTTCCATAAAGCTGGCAATGCTGAGAAAAAGAGTGCATTACAAGCGGCGCTGTTAATTTTACTCGGTTTATTGCCGGACCCCATTAGCGACAATAGACTTTTAAACAGGCTTTTAAATAGGCTAAGTAGCTCTCCAGATGATCACTGTCAGATATATCAGCCGGAACAGGCGCTGGCGGCTGATTGCAGCGCTGATAAATGACAGATGAACATACGGGGCAGGACAGCGCGGCCCGGTGCTGTCAACAGAACACTGGTGCCGAGGAGGCGGGGCAACAGTTGAACCCACATTTTCTTTACTTGTTTTGTGGTTTACATTTGGATTAGAGGTCAGACCGGACGTCGTTGTTTCCAGCCACATGAACAATTGCAGCTTCAAACCAGGGCTAGAAAAGATTGTCGTACAATTACAAGGGGGTTCGCAAAGTGTCGGGGATCTAAAAATCCAAAAGCTTCTTGACTCATTTGAAAGCTAAGACCTGCCAAACTCATCTAAGATTGTTCCTTGCGCTTTTGTCACTTTTTCGTTGTATTTTTGGTTCTATTTTGTCATGTTTTTGTCGCTTTAATGTTGTGTTTTTCGTCACCTTTTCGTCGCCTGTTGTGTTTTTGTCGCTTTTTGATGCTTTTTTTTTTGTCTGCGCCGTCGTCCCCATTCACGTCTGTTTATTGTTGCTATTTTGACGCTTTTTTCAATAAGGTTTTTGATGCGGTTAAAGTTTAACTGGAGAAGATACGCTGTAACATCTCAATAAATTACATCACTAATATAAACAACTAGAATAGATAAGCAACTTTTTAGAGCCTTTACTATGTTACAAAGTTGTTCTCTCATGAAAGACATACCTGAATCTTCTCCAGTGGCTATTCTTAGCACACGAAAAAGATAATTAATGATGACCATGTTGTTCCGATCAACCTCACGTGGACCTTTGTATTGTGCGCTCTTCTCCAGAGACGTCAGCCAGATGTGCCAACTGTTGACTTGATTTTTTATTTTATTTATCTAATATGGACATAAATCCATCATTAAACAATAAATCGATCTGATGTTGATTAAAACATTTTGAAAGTATGGTCAAAGTATTTTGTTTAAACCGATCAGCATCAAATCTGGTCATAGCAAAACTGTCTATGAGTGAAAAACATTCTATATTTTTCTTTCTATAACGTAGTTGAGTATCAAAAGTATTGTGATACATGGTTTCCGACACGATACATGTATCACATCAAAAATATATTGTAATATATAGCGAAACAAGATTTTGTCTATTATCTAAGCGGTAATAGTGCTGTAAGTCTCGTACCAATACGCACCTCCAATTCTTCGCCCGGACTCAAACAAACAAGCAGGTGCTCGAGGAGGCGACTGAATTGAGTAGTGCCAAAATGCTTTTGAGACATTGCGGAGATGGCCAGCACCAGTAAATTAAGGCATGTAGGTCCGTTGTTGATAAAATAGTTTACAGAGGAAATTTATACCAAAGACCACAGTTTATTTTACTTACATTTTTGGTCAAGACAATATTTAGTTCATAGTTCGTTCACAGGTCTGTTGTTGAGTCCTTAGTGGCTTCAGTCACCGAAGATGTCCACAGTCCATCAGTGGAGGTGTTGCTCTCACACATGGAGCTCCATGTCCAGGGGGAATAACAACACAGAAAAGGCGAATCAAAGGCAAAAGGAAAAGGCAGGCGCATCAACACTAAATGGGATCATGCCACAAACCTGAGCGGGGCGTTGGCATGGCTCGGGGCTTTGACGGCGAAGTCCGGATCAACTAAAGCACTCAGCGACTAGCACGAAGTCCAACGATGTCAGCACAGGGCAACCGGCGTGTGTTGTTGTGTAGGTTCTATGAATAAAAATATAAAAATGTAAAAACTATTTAAAGGCGGCGATCTGGCTCCAGTATCCACTCGGTGTAAAATGAGGAACGATCAGAAAGGTTGCGTGTCTCAGAGGCTCTTTATTACAGATGGTCCAAATGAAGTTTGCAGGTCAAGCATATCAGAGGAGTTACAGGCAGTCCTCAGCATTTCCAGAAGTCTACATGGTGATGAATTTCTAAGGAGTCTAACACAGATTCTCCAAAACTTTCCTTATATCTAAGTTAGCCCATCCTCCTAAGCACCGCCCATCGTGCATTTCACCACACAAACGGGAATTCGACAGCCTTGGGGAGACACCTGGACACCATATACTAAAACACGGATAAGGCTTATCTTTACCAAACAAACAAATGCCCCCATACTCCCTCCGTGCCCAGTAACCTTTTGACCTTTTCCGGCTCCACTGAGTCTAGAGAGAATTGAACCGTCTGCAAAGTAACACACATTTATCGGGGGCTACTAAACCACTCATTTTTATATTCACAGTTCCCGCGGATTGGGAATCTCACAAATTCTCGCACTTCCGCTTTCCAGCCCTATACCTACTGTCCAACCGCGTGTCCCCCTCACACCTGCCTGCTGTACCTGACGTGCAAAGCTTTCCCGTGTTAAGATGTCTACCCCCGTAATACTCTATTACCCCACAGTCGAGCTGCAGTGTGTTTGTCCAGATGATGCCTGACAGACATATCAGTCGTAACAGGCGGCTGATTGTAGCGGTGATGTATGACAGGCCGCACACGCAGGGCCATGGACGGCGTGCTCCGGCCCTGTCGCCGCACACCGATACCGACGCCGCTCGGCAGCCTGTTTACGGCAGCTAATGGAGCCGCACAGGAATAACCACCTGAGGCCACGGGCAGGCTTAGCGCGGCTTCCACACACTGTAACTAATGATCACACCATATTACAGCGGCTGTAAGCACCGCCGAGCATGAAGTCAACTGTTGACCCGGCTCAGATGAAGGAAGCAGGCAGGAGCTGATCCCGGTATACGCTCAGGCCCCGAGGTGGAAAACAACCTGTGCGGCAGAAAAACACATTCAGGAGCCGCCAGACACCGTGGCCTCATCATTTACAGCCGACCGCAAACTCGGGCGGAGAAACTAGTTGGGATGGAGTTTGTGACATTTCCACATGTGTTTGTCCGCCTCTGAGATAACAGTTTCGAGTTAGAAAAAAAAAAGAAGATACTCCTGTGGAAGGATGCAGAAATGTCGGCACAAAAACGTCATAGTCGGGGTAGCAGCCCAAAGCCTGGATAAATGAGGTTTTGTCAACATCAAGGTAACAAGGAAAAATAAATTAAACATAAATTCGCACAGGATTAGAATTACCTTAAGGTAAAAAGTAAATTCTAGTCTGATTCTAGTCCCGCGCGAATCGGCAAGTTTTTACCTTGGGTAATAAAGTAGAAATAAGAGCAACACCGATCAAAGGTAATATTACCAGTATATTTATGTCCACATTTAGGCTACAGTGATAATATAATTCTATCAAAGCATCACTCCGACCAAAATGCACTCTTTTATTCATTTAAAAAGTATAAAAGAGATGAAAACTACAAAGTGTCAGCCTGACTACAGCCCCGTTGTCATGGCAATGTTAGCCAGACAGATAGACACGTTTAGATGAAGGGGGGGGGGAACTGATTAAAGGAGAAAGGAAACTGCTGTTTTAAGAGAAGCGCAAAATCCCAAAGACGTGAGGGAGACGTAGTTTGTCGTAGTAAGAAATAGCCTTTCTCGCTAAAGCAAAGCTCACATGAACAAACCTGAGAGTTAGCGCACGCATCACGGATGAATAAAAGGCTTGTTGTCGTCATTCAGTGTCCACTATCTATCCGTCATTTCTGGGAAAAAGTCCATAAATATGAGTGAATTAATGATATTGCTGATCCCGTGTGAATGCCCATAAAATGGCCGAAGTCCCCAGGTAACTATTATCCCGTGCAAATAGGGCTTTAGTAAAACATATTATTGTTCGTCACAAACAAATTCATGAGTGCGTGAATAACAATCTAAGGCTAAATCCACACAAAAACAAAACGCTTATAATTTCAGAAACGTTCTCTGTAAACACGGACCCGGCTCGGTAAATGTGTGCGTCTGTAAAGATGCCGCAATACATCTGCCAGGCGTGTTTGAGGTCCCGCTGGTGAATATGAAACTTCTCAGTGGATTTACGGTCTACAGGTGAGACAAGCAGGTGAATTTCTGCTTCAGACCCCTCGGGACTGAGGCAGAAATGCTGCTGGTGAACGGACTTTCACTGTCAGTGGCTGAATCAGATCAGCGGAGTAAAACTCATTATAAGTTCAGTAGATTATGGATAACTTGGTGCTGCGCTGTCATTGTTTTAGGAGTCTGGAAAATGTTCGTTTACAGACCCACAAAAAACCGGGTTCGATTGATAACTATTTTTGAATTTAGTTCTGACCGTGACGTCGTGTGGACAGGGCCTGAACAAAGTCCTTAACTATAGTGTGTTTCTCTTTTTTCAGTTTCTAAACATTTTGTAATATTTCCTCACATATTTTGCACATGCACTTGCGTAACTATGTCACCAAAGCGTTCTTGGTCTGCCCGGAAAGTACTGCCCCCAGAGCCGGAGTCGAGGGAAACAGTCCCTCTAAGCGTTTCTCTCTTGTCCAAAAGCCGGTCAAAATGGTAATGATACTGAAAAAGCGCCTAGAACGGCAGAAGGTTCCTGCAGTGAAAAAAACACCTAATGTGCCATAAATGCACCTCACTTCGCCGCTACTATTTTTAGCTACATTTCACTGCTGCACTTTTCCGTCTCTTGCTCTCCGTGGTAAAGCTATCCCGACTTCAGTGTGAAACAGATGCTAAATGGTTTTGTGTCTCCCATCTGTGCTGGCTGATCATGGTAAACATGCGATTTTCCTTTCAGCACTTTCTTCATGCTGCCAGTCTGTCTGTTTGCTCCAATCTTCTCAAATGAAAGCATATATTTACAGACATGCAGCTTACCTGACACTGTGCACAATGACCATATGTATGGCACAGAAATGGTCAAGCCATTATGATGTCCCTTATGAATAAATTGATTTTTCCTTTCACCATTGTACCTTTTTCTACACGCTCGATTGATGTATTATTTATGGCTACTGCGGCTTTTCACAGGCTCCAAAAAAGAAAGGCAGTGAGTCGTGGAAAGCCATTTCGCTTATCAAAAAGGCGATTCACTCTTTATGCAACAACTGTCGAGAAGCCATGTATACTATAATGACAGTTTGAAAAGGCAAGCCTGAACCTTTGGTGTCCGTTTGCACCACATGGATACAACAAAATAACGTCTAACATGTTTCTGTCAGTAATAGGTTGCGTTCACGTGACATCACAACCTTCTAAAGAGCCTATAGTTTAACATTGAGGTGGAGCAACTGAAAATTCAATGGCTGTAACCATAGTAACGCTCAAAATGCAGATTTCTAGTCTTAAATCATTGCTCATTTCTCTGTAATAGGTTGCGTTCACGTTATAGAATTCTATTTCAGTGTGAGCGCAGGTGTCAATACAACTCTATGGGAGAGAAACAGTTTATGAAAGAAATTTCCCAAAAGAAAATGTCCAAATGTTTTCTCTGATCATCATGTGACAGTGATTGGATTCACAAACCTGACATGTGAATTTTATGGCTGAAAGTCCTTTCTACTGGCCAACATCAAGCACATTTTATTGAATATTGTCTCCTCTTCTGGACGCCCTTGTGAAGAAATAATTAGACATATGTTCATATCTGCTGGAAGATATGACTTTGAACTTTGTGACAGCTCTTGTTTCATGTGAATTGGCCTCAGTAATTACAGAGAAATTAGCAAAGATTTAAGACTAGAAATCTGCATTTTGAGCGTTACTATGGTTACGGCCATGGGATTTTCACTTGCCCTCCACCTCAATTTTAAACTATAGGCTCTTTAGAAGGTTGTGATGTCACGTGAACACTACCTATTCCTGGGCCAATTCACATGAAACAAAAGCTGTTACAAAGTTCAAAGTCATATCTTCCAGCACATATGAACATATGTCTAATTATTTCTTCACAAAGGCGTCCAAAAGTGGAGACAATATTCAAAAACATGTGCTTGATGTTGGCCAGTAGAAAGGACTTTCAGCCATAACATTCACATGTCAGGTTTGTGAATCCAATCACATGATGATCAGAGAAAACATTTGGACATTTTCTTTTTAAAAATGTCTCTCCCATAGAGTTGTATTGACACCTGCCCTCACACTGAAATAGAATGCTATAACGTGAACGCAACCTATTGCACATGCTTTTGTAAGTACACTCACAGATACACGTCAATACTCGCCCTTTGCACCAGCCAGTGCTATTTTCAGTGGAGCTGTCACCATCTGTGTCATCTCTGTGCAAACGCCAGCAAGAGAACAAGTGTTCTTAAAGTAACAACTATGCTACAGTTTGGCTTGTTTTAGGACTATGAGTGCATGTACACAGTGTACTTTGGCTATGTTCAGAGAGGCATTCATCTGCACTGGGAAAGAAACAGGATAATACTAGGTTCTTGGCGTTTGAATCGAAAATATGGACAACCCGGAGGAAGGAACCACACGAAGGAAAGGTGCGCAAATATTACCGCAAAACCGCTAATAACACCACATCAACAGCAGGCGCCCGCCCTTCGCTGATTGGTTTACTCCGCTTCCTGTTTGCTTACGTATCTACCGCTGTGGGAAATGGATTCGACGCAACGGTGACCAGACTCACCGGCTGGTACAGCGGTGAGTCTGGATTTTTCCAGGCTAGTCCAACAGAGCTTCACAAAATGTTGTTGTTCCTCGATCCATGCTGTACACTACACCAAAACTCTGTAGATTTTGGAACAACATTTTACGTTTTTATGAGCAAAAGCAGATAACCAATTTCTATTTCATTCTATGAGTATTCAAAACAGAAAACCTAAATATCGCAGAACTAGAACTTTACACTTTTAAGGGGACGCAAATACCCAAGGAATTGACTTGTTCAAAGTTTTTTTTACCATTTAACATTACTGCTCCATCGGCAAATTGTTTGTGGAGTTGTATTTTTATTTTTTGTACCCCGAGCTCCTCCTGCGGCCGTACATCAATAAAAATGAAAAAATGCATTTATTTCTATAGCAACTCAAAGTGCTTTGCTGTTTAAAAATATGACAGACAAAGAAAAGCAGAGGAAAACAAGGATATAATAATTATTTCAGTTGCCATCTGCACTGCTAAACAAAGCCGTATACAGTCACCAGGAATCCCTCTTCCCACCGTATGCCTCCAGCGCAGAGCACCGAGAGCAGAGGGATCACAGAGGGGCAGGCGATTCGCTGCATATGTTGAACCAGAATCCATGCTAATGAAAACTGTTAAAGAGCGCTGTCCAGATCAAATTAACCTTTCTCGCAAACAAAATATAAGATATATATTGTCACAACTTTCAAATAACCGACTGTAACCCAGGCACTTTCCCTTTTCAACCCAGTGAAACCCCGTGCCCCCCCTTCTCCACTCACGCCGGCCCCAGCCGAGTCGCCGCTGATTAGCCGTAGAGCAGGAAACTGCTCCTGTCACCGGGCTCTCGCACGGCTTTGTCAGAGTGTCGAGCTCTAATCAGCGCTGTAGTGTGGCAGCCAGCTCATTTCACCGGGCCCCGGCTGCACTCCCTCACTCAACTGAACCCCCCCCAACCCAAAATCGTGATGTGCTACAGCTGGGATTACGTCTGACTTTGATGCTCGGCGATAGGAACGCGGTGTGAAATGCGTCGCTTCCGGTCCGCCGCCTCTGTTTTGAATTATGAGCCACGTGGCGGAGACTGGCAGAAGTCGGGCCTTGCCGGGCACGCGGCTACTCATCACTCCCCTGTCCGAGCAAGCACGTGCAAGGTATGATACGCCCTCTCTTCACTGTAGATTGGTTGACTGAGTAAAATTGTTTTCAGGTTCTGGAGTGCAATGAGTAAGCACTATCACACGAAGCCGAAGCCTGAATTCTGGTCTATCCACAAATGTTACCCTGATCATCTATACCAGGCAGTGGGGCCAAACAGTGTTGATTTCATTAACATTCAATACGTGATATCTCAATGATATGTCTGTATTTCAGTTCAGTTCACGTCAGAACAGCATAAATGTCCAGTAGAACTAATCAAATACTGATAGGCTGTATAATGCAGAGTTCATTGTAAATGCGTACACATCTGATGTGTGGACACACCGTTTTTGGGCAGATGCCAACTGCACTGGTAGATTTTTGTGACGACGATCACTGGAGCCGTAGCAATGAGCTAATGGGACTTCCGAGATCTTGCGGTTACGGTGCAAAATATTGGTTGGAAAACATAATTTAGAAATTGAGATTTTCCTCAGGGGGCAGATTAAAACGAAAGGGGGGGGCCCTGAGGCACATGTTTGGAATCCCTAATCTACACTGTTATAAATTAGTTATTAGTTACTTATAATAAAATGCTAATTTTTTACTCACCACAGACATTTCAGGTCTTACGCGTAACTGCAGTCTCTAGGTTAAGCTTGTGCATGATGATGGAGATAGTTGGTATTATTTGCCCCAAATACCAACTTTATATCTGTAAATGAGTCAGTATTAGCTGCAAAGCTATAGTTTTCCACTGTTGTCACTGGGCAAGGTGTATAATACCAACAACAATTATAAAACATAAGACATTTTTAAAAGTTGAGGCTATATACTTAAATAACAGAGGATTATTTCATACAATTCATACATTGATACCATCTTAATGTTTATTCTGTAACTTGCACAACAGAAATAGATTTTGGTGCAAGGGCAGGTCATACAGAGGACATTATGAGGATATGGTGATGAACACAGTCCGTGTGCGAAACTGCTCTGAAGTGGCCAGGCGAAGGTTGATGCACTTAAAAAAAAATGCAGAGAACACTTCTGGGATCAGTCTATGACTCTGCAGAATCCATCCATCTTATTCAATTTTTCTGGGTCGTGGGGGCAAATCATATTGCACCAGCCCCACTGCAGGTGGTGGGTCCACAGAAAGACAGCCATGGTTCTAACTGGGCCTGTTGGTCTCCCATGAGGGGCTTCTGAACCGCTCTTTGTCCGTCAACTAGGACCTTTTTGCCTTGGGAGACCCTACCAGGGGCACGTAGCCCCCGACAACAGAGCTCCCAGCATCATCCGGGCGCTCAAACCCCTTCACCACATTAAGGTGGTGGTTCCAGAAGGGGTACTGTGCAGAATCCAGGAAATACAAATCAGAGTGTCAACTGGATCAGACGAAACAACCAAAGCAAACAGGATTACTCAAAATAAATTACTAGTCAATCATGTTTGCACACAAAGTGACACATTACTTTGTGCATGTCAAGATGGCACCAATAGCTTCTTGAGAGATCCCTTCTGTTCTCAGTTGTGTGAAGAAAAAGGCCGGATAAGCATGACGTTTGTATCTTTAAATGGTTATAAGACAATTATACGTATTTTCATGTTGCGTCCACTAACGTTTGTGGATGCAACATGAAAATACTACTGAAATACTAAAACAGACGTTTGGGATGAAGTGCAAGTGGTGCGTGTATCTGCAGCGGGTCCGCGCCTGCAGGTTTATAGTATAAAGAGGCTGCGGCGTAAAGTGGCATCAATAAGAGGCATCGTTAATGAAGGAGTCACACGGTTCCGATGGATAACTCAATCAGAACCAGTTCTCCCTGTAGATATACTTGTGGCTGCTCCAGTGGGACAAAGAGCCACTACATGGAGGCTGAAGAGGCGCATACGGCTCCGGAGCCGCGGGTTGCTGACCCCTGGTTTAACCCTATCGAAGAAAAAAATATGAATGGTTTAGGCAATTGTGCTATGAGGCTATTATTTTAAAAAAATAACTAGTTTTCTTTGGAATAAACTGAATAAGTGGTGCCAGGAGGAATATGATATCCCTGCAGTATTTTAGCTGAATTCAGCAGTAATATGGTGGTGGAATAGCTTTTGTCGGTAAAATTGCTTTTTATTGAGCTACAGTGACAACGTAATTTCCCGCGCGGATCAATAAAGTTTGTCCAAGTCTAAGAAGGTTATGGTTTTAGTCAAAATTCTCTGGCTGGAGTGTGGAGGTCAGGTGAAATAGCGTCACCACAGTGCATTGAATGAAAGTAATGCGTTTGGTTGTGAAAAATCGGCCTCTAAAAAAACAAAACAAAAAAAAACAATTACGGAATCATTTAAACAAAAGTGAGATGAAGATCAAATTTGATATTATACAGAGACGGAGCATGCCATTATTGTATAGCGTAGTGTTTGTAGTGTATTGCTACTCCCAAAATGCGATTATGCTTTATCATAGACTAGATCAATAATAATGCATTTGTTAGTCCACCCACACGATATCACCAGCGGCCCGTCACGCTGCACCGCGTTGATCTCTTAGCTTTTGGGTAACGTTATATTCTTCTGTTGCAGCCTGTAAACAACAGGATTTTATGTATAGAGAGAGAGAGAGAGAGAGCGCAAACAGCCTCGTCTCCAGTATTCATGAAGCTGAAAACATCGTATCTCCCACGCCGCACTTACCCTACCCACAATTATGCTGCCAAATGCAAATACGGGCCTTTTTCTTTTTTTTAAAAATCACAAAAACAGGCATTGACAAACGAGAATCACTTGGCCACGACCGGCTCACTGCTGCACTGAGTGGGCACAGAGTTCTATATTCACTTTTTATTTAAGCTTTTACGCATTATAATCACTGAGTTTCCTCGTCAAAAACATAGCTGGAGTTCAAAGAGGCAAGCGCGGGTTATGTAAATCTACACTAAATTAGACTTTGTTATGTCAGTAGATCGTTTGGAGCTATAGGAATATGCTGGGAGAGGCCAAATGCTAACAACGTCTTTGGTCTTTTTTGCGTGACTGAGGGCACACAGTTCTTCCATACTGAGATATGTTCTCACCCGAGCTTAGACGAGTTGATACGCACCTGTCTGGTCTTTGTGCGTGCCCGTGGAAGAGCTTGATTGCCTCCAACTTCGCCCCCATTTGGAGCCGTAGGAATATGCTGGGAGAGGCCAAATGCTAACAACGTCTTTGGTCGTTTTGCGTGCACGCACAAAGACCAGACAGGTACGCATCAACTCGTCTAAGCTCAGGTATGAACATATCTCAGTATGGAAAAACGGAGGCCTGTTTAAGGAGGCTCCAATAGAAGTCCTCAAACCATATTAAACCCTTTTAGTGGAAAGCAGAAGCCACTACTTCTAATTGGCCTCACTGCTCATGATAAGAAAAAAAAAAACATTCCAACAGAGGGGTATGAAACTGCGCCAGAAATGGTGCATTTACATCCTCCTAACACTTTAGTGGATAATGATGTCCCTCATTTCAGCGCTCAAATGGCCTAAATTATAACTTTATCATTGTCAGGCCATTTCAGTGACGCTATAGTTTTTAGCCTTCTTTAAAAGTTTTGCATTATGCTTTAATCAGGCTTGATGAGCACCAGTTAGGTGAAGGACTTTGAAACTCAGAAATGTAATGGATTACTCTGTATGACGTTTATTGGAACGTAGCATTATACAGGACCCACAAAGCACTTGACTAAACGGCTTGTATTACTTACTTTTCCCAGCTCTCGTAATGACAAAGCAGACCACACAGAGTCCATGTAGCAAAAGGAACTCATTGTCTGTAATTGGCTCACCTCCCCTGTGCCCCTGAAAGTGTCTTGACAATCAGGGTGTTTGCGTGGAGGCACTTTCCAACCGCAATTAAGCCCAAACAGCGTGGTTTCTCACGTTTGTCCAACTTTACATACAGCAGGCAGACTAGCACGCACAATTCTAACACTGTACTAACACCAACTCTTTATGACGGAAAAAAAATGTTAAAGTTTTATTTGACACGTCCTTCAATGCTACTGGGGCAGTTCTTGAGCCAGCAATATGGATAGAAGGAATACTTTCTTCTATATTTTTACTTATTTTTTCCATCAAAATGGACTAAATAACTACCAATGTCCACTACAGAGGACATTATTTTAAAGCGCCACACTGTAGTCATTAATGATGGTAAGCTACTTGGGGGTAGACTGACAGAAGCGAGGCTCCCAGTGTCACGGTTCTTACGGGACCCAAAAACAGAACACAGCAGGTGAGTGAATTGCGATTTATTCTCACAAAAGGGTGGTATAATTCTTTAAGATAGAAGGAAAGTTGTGGCTGGCAGGCACGTAGGCACCTGGACAAATAAGGTAAGTGTAAGTATCGACGAATAATACACGAAACTAATGTTGAGCCAAGGTCACCAACTACGATGTGTTTACAACGAACTGGCGCCGAGGGATTGAAGGCTCAAAAAAACATCTAAAAAGTAGCCAGCATTGCACACACTAGCCATGTCAGCCTTCTTTGGTTTTACACTCCCTCTGGTACTGACTTGTTTGTCTGTATTTGTGTTGTTGATGTGTCTTGTCTGGTTGTATGGTAGGGAGAAGTTTTTTTTTATGAATCTGTCATGTTGTATGTGGTTTGTCTTTCCTGGTCAACCCCTTGTCTTGTATATCTTGTCTTGTCTTCTGTAATGGGTTGTCCGTTCCCTGCCGGGGACTGCAGATGTAAATTAGCCTCAGGCTAACTCTGGTACAATGCATCAAATGGCAACATGTTATAATTGTACATGGTCCCTTTTGAATAAATAAACTAAACTAAAAACAAATATATATATATACATTGCAGGTCGATGAGGTCTGGATGAGAATCAGGTGTGCCAGCAGCCAAGCCAGGAAGGCCATGCCCAGGTAGGGAGGGAGGAAGGACGGATGGATGGACGGCCTATTGTACATGTTTTTACTGGTAGGGGAAACCGAAGTATCCGGAGGAAACCAATGCCAACACGGGAAGAAAATACAAACCACACAGAAACAGGCCCCCTCTGGCCGGAGAGCGATCCCTAGCTGTGAAGCACGAGCTGTAGCAGCTGTACTACCGTGCCATTTGAAATGATCTGTGTGCCGTCTATTGCTTTTGTCATTTATCAATGCGCACCAGAAAACATTCTGCCGGAGATTGAATATTCTGGTATCCGAATCGTAATCTTCATGCTTTATATCAATTGGAAATCATCTCAAAATTTGAGTACTTTTCTCCTGCATTTATCCCGCACTTTAAGGTGAAAGTGACAGCTGCTAAGCCACCATCTAACCAAGGCTCTCAACAACACTATCCTTGTAGCTGGGATTGGGCAACATTTCGATCAGTGTTTGAACGGCTCTTTCAGCGGTGTATTTCTGTATTGTTTGTTGTTTTTGCACATGGTTAAAAGTTCCTGTTCTGTCTAAATGCAGTTACACAACAGGTCCATTAAGCCCTGCAAATCGATTTGGAGAGACATCCTTTAAAGGCTGCTCCTCTCACAGAACTTTACTTGTGTTTAAAAAACCACACATTGAGTGATATTCTATTGCCAGACTGGAATAAATGATGTTTCCAACTACTTGAGGCTACTTTACAACCACCAAAGACAACTCATTCTAGCTTCTGTGTAAAGTGCAACTAACACGACCAAAGTATATTGAGAAATGATCAAATTACTGTTGACAATTTTAACCAGAATGCCATGGATGGAACCCATATAGACTACAACATCGGAGTGAGAAATTGACAGACATTAAGGGAAATAATGTTGAGAGGCCTGCCATAGCAAAATGTCAGACTTCTGAAACATTAAAATCAAGTTGGCATTTTTGTTCGTCGTGTGAACCCCATTTAACTTGACATTATGATGATGCAGCTGTTTCCAGCACTTGACTCGCAGCCTACGATGCACTTAGCTCGTCTAATCGATGTCACAGTTTGACAGGCATCAAGACGAGGCTTGTATCCAGCCTGAGTCACAAATGACGTGACCACATTGTGATAAAAGATGCGGGATACAATCTCCACCATTCACAATCGTGTAGCCTATTTGCATTCAGGATGTGTTGAACCCTGGCTAATTCAGCTACATTGGGGTAATGCCAATAACATTAATTACTGTTGCCTTTGGGCTGGACACTTCACCCACCTGACCTGCATTTTAATTTTCTTTTTATTATCTCATTGTAGTAAGTGAATCTACTGTGTGTGGATGTAGTGTGTGCGTGGCTGGTTGGTGGGGGCGTCCAGAAAAGCGCAATAAAAACATTATTTATTATCTAAAAGCTTCTGTAAAATAGAGACAAGAATAATTAAGTCACATAACACCAATGCCACATTGACTTTTCTGTTCACTTGGTTTAAAACAACTAGAGATGCAACGATCCAGCTTATTTGCTACCAATACCGATACTGGGTTTTGAATATCTGCCGATACCCGATATACACCGATACCACTTGCTTAAAAGTGGCTTTCTCTGAGTGAAAAATGTACTCTTTTCTTCATTTTAAGAACAATAAAGTCATATTTTATTGTCATGATTTTATGGATCAATTATATCTTGATAAGCTCTTGGATAAACATTTAAACTGTCACTGGACTTTTCTACACTAAATATCCCAATAATGGGTAATATAAACAGGTGCGTATACCTTTTTTTGTAGGTGAGTTGGTACATCAACCAATCTCAAGTCATGAAAGCGAAACGTCATATACATCAATCAGCTTAACCCTGCTCTAGCCACTAACCTTAAGAATAATGGGCTGGTGCGTAATCTTAATCAATAGAAGTGGGGGAACATAGGTATCGGGGAACATAGGGCTGACCCCATATAAACAACTCGCATGAAATGATCTGATCATTACGAATATGTTTGGGCTTCAGCAGTCGTCGATTTTATATTATTAGGCTACTTTAGGTGTTTCTATGTTAGTTTCTGTCCCAGCCTTGATTAGTTTTTGTTAGCATTATCATCCTAATGCTAGCTTTAGCATACTGATGCTAACCGCGGCATTTTGCCTGGCGATCAAACATGAATTCAGTGTTTGAATTCTCCTGGTTCTTAGCTTTCCAATGATATGCAGCATGCCCATATTTACTTAGATGTAGGTACTAAAAGTTATGTTTTTAAGGCGTTGCGAGCCAAAACTGGTATCGGTTCAGTATCGGATATTTGTAGCCGATACCCTATATCATTATTTTTTTCAGTATCGGCTCCGATATCCAATACCAGTATCGGATCGGTGCATCCCTAGATACAACTCTACATAAATGTAACACATTTGAATATTCTAAAACCTGTGTGAAAAACTTTAACTGCTACATGATGCTCAATCTCCTCCTATTCACCTTATTCCGCCCCGCCCACTTTTGCCTCTTTTTGCCACAGATCCGTTAAGCGGAGAACGAGGGAAAATGTTTGCTGCTATAATAGGACATACAGTAGATTGATTTGTGTAAAATGTCCCATGTTTATTTGCACCAACAAGTCGACGCTGCAATGGTTCTCTGGACGGCCTGAAAGCGGCTTTGTGTTTGTGTAGCAACAGATTTTCTCTTGACGTTTGCAGTCCTATGTAAACTTATTAAAAAAGTTGGGACACATACCTCCTCAGTTCTCCTGGACCTGCCAATCAAAGCCAAAAGCTAAAACTTAAAAAATGCATACAAAAGATTAAAAATATGATCCTCCCCCGAGTTGTCATGGGAGAAAGCTGTATTTTTTAGAAAGGGTAAAAGTACGTCTTTGGAGCCAGGCTTTTAAGTTGTATTTGACACGTGCCCATGGGTTTCTATGTTGTAGTAAACCTTTTGCACCCCTAGTCATTATGGCAAGGGCGGGCAAGTTTGCTTGGTGGAGGGCCAATTACCTTCATTGCCAAAACGAGCTGAACCACCCACTTGTAGCCTAAAGTAACGCACCACTCTCCTGAATTGCCAGGGCTGTACATCATATATGACCTAATGGGGTGGTATACTAGGAAACTGATTTGCCAGTATTTTCCACATTTTGAAAGTACTTTACCAGGTGTTTGAGCTCTGAATTGTGTGGAATTGAAATGTAAGCCCCCTCCTGGAACCGCCACCTTAACGTGGTGGAGGGGTTTGAGCACTGTTGTCGGGGGCTTCGTGCCCCTGGTAGGGTCTCCCATGGCAAACAGGTCCTAGGTCCAAAGAGCGGTTCAGAAGCCCCTTATGAGAGACCAACAGGCCCGGTTAGAACCATGAGGCCGTCCTTCTGTGGACCCACCACCTGCAGGAGGAGCCATAGGGGCTGGTGCAATGTGATTTGGGCAACTCCAACAGCTGCCCCCACGACCCGGCAACGGACAAGTGGAAGAAAATGGATGGATGGATGGATGGATGAAATGTAAGCATAAACATTGCCTACCCCTGCATTAGGGGCTGGTATCACAGCGATATCAATACCCCGCTATGAGGACCATTGTAAATAGCACTTTTATTGATACTAATTAATGACACAGCAGAAACGGAAAAACACAATGTAAGACCGGTGATTGGCTTAAAGAACAAATACCAAATATCTCAGTGAAAGTCCATCCTCCTCGCACACATGTTAAACCGAAGCCATTCCGCTAGTGTTATTTGCACTGTAACGAATGTCCGTCTTGTGTCTGTCTAGTGAAGTTCACCCACACTCGTACCAAGGTCTTCTCTTCCTCTGCGTTCCGACGGTTAATGGCCACGACTTGCACATCACACGTCTTTATTGTCCTCTACACGCCGCCCTTGAGAGCTCAGTTTTGTTTTGCATTCTTGTCATGCCTGCTGAAACATTTATGGACCGTAACCACATCCTTTAATGGGGAGCGCGTGTATTGAAATGAGCCACATTACGTGTGTTTTTTTGAGTGCGGTGGTGCGCCTTAGTTCCATCCCGTTGCTTTCTATGTTGCACTCTACCTGCCGCCGGCCTGCGTGCCGGCCTGGTCGGCACGCTGTGTCCTTCAAGAGGTCACTGCGTGGCTCCTCATGTGCATAACCAAAAAATAAATCATTTTCTCTAGGCGAGACACAGAGATAAATAAGGAGGGAAAAGAGATTTGAATCGCTGTGATTCCTGACATTAAAAAAAACAAAAAAGTTTTGCAACATATTCGATACAAACGAGTTAATTCTGTTGCCTTTATATATTTTTTAAAATAAATTAGTGAGGGCCCCTCCTGTAACCGCCACCTTAATGTGGTGCAGGGTTTGAGCGCCTGAATGATCCTGGTAACTGGTCTCAACTTATATAGGGCATTTCTACCTTCATTAGGCACTCAAAGCGCTTTACATCAAGGATCCAGTCACCCATTCACACTCTCATTCATACACCAGTGTACGCAGACATGGTGAAGTGTCTTGCCCAAGGACACAACGACAATGTGCACCTTCAGGAGGCTGGATTCGAACCCCCAACCTTCCAAACATGAGATGACCCGCTCTACCATCTGCGCCACCGTCGCCCTGGGAGCTCTGTTGTCGGGGGCTTCGTGCCCCTGGTAGGGTCTCCCATGGCAAACAGGTCCTGGGTGACGGGTCAGACAAAGAGCGGTTCAGAAGCCCCTTATGAGAGACCAACAGGCCCGGTTAGAACCATGAGGCCGTCCTTCTGTGGACCCACCACCTGCAGGAGGAGCCATAAGGGCTGGTGCAATGTGATTTGGGCAGTTCCAACAGCTGCCCCCACGACCTGGAAACGGACAAGTGGAAGAAAATAGATGCTTGGGTGGAAATTAGCTAGCGCTAGCTACGACTGAATATCTATTCCACCAAATTTGGCTAAAAAGAGTAGAAAATTGTGTTTACCTAAATATTCTCTTTTTCCCCTCGGCGAAGCCATGTCCCCTTCTATGACGAGATGCTGTCTGTATCTATAACAGAGAGCCGTTTGGTTTGATTTGGATCGACCCCTGATCCAAGTCAATCTGAAAAGAGCCAGAATTCCCATCTTCACTGTGAGGTGGAAGAGCTCACATGAGGAGCACAAACATGCTAACACAAGGTGAGGGCGGGACTTAATCTGTCGAGCAAACAATGAATCAGAATGTAAAACCTTTTAACTCAGTTTAGGTTCTTATTCTCATTGGTTTGGGTACGGGCCGGGTCCAGACAGAATCGGACAGAAGACCCCGGTATAGACCCTGTGTTTGAAATCCACTTTAGAATTCTGGCCTGTAGGGCGCACACATATTGCTTCTCCGCAGACATTTCTCCCATTAAGGATAGCTTTGTGCAGTCGTATTGAAAAGGGGTTATCTACTAATAGTGTGTTTTCCTCCCTTTGTTGCGTTTCCTTCTAATTGTCCTTGCTAGATGACATTTTCTGTGGAATCTATTGCAGACCAAATTATTCCAACTTATACGAAAGGCAGTTTAAATGTACTGAGAAGTCTGATTTCAGAGCCCAATTTGGGGGATTTGTAAATGCACTCAATGGGGCAGCAAATAACGGTTGTGAAGCGGTTGACCTTCAGCTGTGGACAGAGGAGATGAGCTAAGACCAGGCCGATCAACTCAATCTTCTCTGTGTGCTACTTTCAGAGGGGAGAGACTGCAAAAGGGTAAAGACTCAAAAAAGACTCAGACCTGCTGACTGAAGGACAGCTTCATCCACGAGGCTGTCTGGAAGCTGAAATCTCCCTCTCTCCTGCCCTCCCTCGCTCTGCTTTCCACTTTTAGTCACAAACTCCATGTTGCGTTTATTTTGTTCAATTCTCTGTTTGCCATCATGTGCATGAATTAACTTTGTTGAGCTTTTTACCGTATTACAATGTTGTTCTCTCATAAAAAAAAAATAAAAAAATCGGTAACTGGAGCTGCGTTTCAAGCCACTCGCGCACCTTTGAGTAATCTTTGGTTCGTCTCCAGGGGCTACTCTTCGCAGCACGGTGGCAGCTTTTTTCTCTTTATTGATACAGCTGCGCAGTGATGGAGAGAAAGGGGGGTATATGCTTGTTGCTGGAATTTGGTAATAATCTCTCACTTTAATGTTCAATCAACAACCAAAATACACCTCCATTTTACATTCTTTTTGTAGATTTTGTTTTCTTTCAAACAGTAAATGCACATTTTTGCTTTGTTCCAGTTCTAATGATATTATGCTGTGAGAAAAAAAATAATAATCTTTTTTGTCAGTGGCACTTACAGTTTTTGCCCGTTGCTTGAACACTATAGACCCATGCTTGGACTAAAGTAACACAACTTGAAGCTTTTGTTACCATACCTCAAACACATGTACCCATACCTTAAACAAAAGTGCTGCTTTGCTCTCTAGTTGCAATTCTGCAACACACTAACTCCTTTATGCAACACACTTGGTCCTGCATACTGCACTCTATTTCATACATAAGACAGTTTGTTTAAAAATGAAATCTCAGGGTGCCATTTGGAAAACACATGTATCCAAAATACAAAACACATCGGGTAATTGCAACCACTCAAAGACACACCTGAAGGCACTGACTTGCAAAATTGAACACCAATCAGCTACAAAAAGCCTCAGTTTAGCCATTTCAACAACTTTGCAAACATGGATGGAGGGAGAGCGAGAGGCTACGGAGCCCTGGAAGTGACATCAGACAAAAACATTTTGGAGGGTGAAAAAAATTATTATTTTTTAAATTATATATATATATAGATATAGATATAGATATAGATTGTTTTATTTGTCAAACCATGTGACTGATTCGAAATTATATTTCTCTCATCCTTGATTGTGGAGCGGGGGGTGGGGGAAGAGGGGTGGGAGGGAGGTCAGGGAGTTCAGCTTCCCGATGGCCCTGTGTACGAAACTGTTTTTCAGTCGACTCGACCTGGCCCGTAGATTCCGCAGTCTCCTCCCAGAAGGCATTACTCTGAAGAGACTGTGTGATGGGTGCGTAGGGTCCCTGGTGATTCTGACGGCTTTGCGGGTGAGACGGGTGGAGTACATGTCCTTAATGGAGGGGAGAGGAGCTCCACAGATCTTCTCCGCTGCTCTCACGATGCGCTGGAGGCTCCTTCGGCAGGAGGCAGTGCTGGCGCCGTGCCACACAGTGATGCAGCTGGTCAGGATGCTCTCTATAGTCCCTCTGTAGAAGTAGCACATAACAGAGGCTGGAACTCTAGCTCTTCTTAACTTGCGGAGAAAGTAGAGACGCTGATTACTTTTCTTGACCAGAGATGTAGTGTGCATGGTCCAGGAAAGGTTCTCTGTGATGTGCACACCCAGGTCACCCTCTCCACTGCAGCACCATTGATTGTTAGAGGACCATGCTGGACCCGTGCTCTACGAAAGTCCACAACAATCTCTTTTGTCTTCTCCACATTTAGAGAGAGGTTGTTCTGTGTGCACCACATGGCCAGACTGCTCACCTCACTCCTGTAGTTTGACTCGTCTCTGTTGTTGATGAGACCCACCACTGTTGTGTCGTCTGCAAACTTGATGAAGAGGTTTGAGTCGTACTTTGGAGCACAGTCATGGGTCAGCAGAGTGAACAGGAGGAGGCTCAGCACACAGCCTTGGGGAGCTCCCGTGTTCAGTGTGATGGTTCTGGAGGACTTTCACATACAGCCTGTGGTCTCCCCGTCAGAAAGTCCAGCAGCCAGTTGCACAGTGATGTGTTGATCCCCAGGTGGACCGGTTTGTGTATTAGCTGCTGTGGGATTATAGTGTTGAATGCTGAGCTAAAGTCTAAAAACAGCATTCTAACGTAAGAGTCCTTTGTTTCAAGGTGAGTGAGGGCTGAATGAAGCGCAGTGGAGATGGCATCTTCAGTTGAGCGATTGGACCGGTAAGCGAACTGGTATGGGTCCAGGGTGGGAGGGAGAACAGACTTGATATGTTCCATGACGAGCCGCTCGAAGCACTTCATAAGAATTGGAGTGAGTGCTACTGGGCGGTAGTCATTAAAGCAGGAGGGTGGTGACTTCTTTGGCACCGGAATGATGGTGGTCGCTTTGAGGCACGTTGGGACCACAGCCTGCTGCAGAGATGTGTTAAAAATGTCTGTGAAGACCTCAGAGAGTTCATCAGCGCAACCTTTCAGTACACGACCTGGTATGTTGTCTGGACCCGGTGCTTTGTGTACGTTGATCCTGCTCAGAGATCTTCTCACACTCTCTGGAGATAGCTTCAGCACTTGGTCTTCAGAATATATATATATATATATATATATATATATATATATATATATATATATATATATATATATATCCATCCATCCATTTTCTCCCACTTGTCCGTTGCCGGGTCGTGGGGGCAGCTATTGGAGCTGCCCAAGTCACATAGCACCAGTCCCCTATGGCTCCTCCTGCAGGTGGTGGGTCCACGGAAGGACGGCCTCATGGTTCCAAACGGGCCTGTTGGTCTCTCATAGGGGGCCCATTCACACTCTCATTCATACACCAGTGTACGCAGACACTGGAGGCAAGGGGGGTGAAGTGTCTTGCCCAAGGACACAACGACAATGTGCACCTTCAGGAGGCGGGATTCGAACCCCAGACCTTCCGATCATGAGACGACCCGCTCTACCATCTGCGCCACCGTCGCCCCTATATATATAATCAATATATATATAAAAAAATATATATATTTTAAAAATATATATATATTTTTTTAATATAAAAAAAATATATATATATATATATTTTTTTTGATTATATATATATATAATCAAAAACAAATATATTTTTTTATATTAAATATATATATTTGATTATATATATATATATATTATTATATTATTATTATTATTATTATTTTACCCTCCAAAATGTTTTCGTTTAAAAATTAAAAAATAATCAATCACCATAGGCAACAGTAAAAAGGTGTCTGGACTTAAAAATATTCAGGACTAACACCTGCACACTATTTCGTTTACAGTTGAACAATGACAATAAAGCACTCCATACTGAGGGTTTTGTTGTATTTAACAGGTGATTTCATTGGATCCTTCACTTTCACCATTGTGCGATTTATTTATGTACTTACTTACTTAAGTTGCAGTTTTGCTCACAAGATTAATGAGATTTCTGTATCTTATTGAATCCATGATCAGAGCAGCGTGTGAGGGGCATGGGGGAGGGGGGAGCAGAGCAGGGTTCACTACTCCACCTACTGATGAACAAAAAAAATCAAAAACACAAAGCTGAGTGCAGCTTTAAAGAAAGCTGCTCTACATTAAGTAAAAAGAAAAGAATGGAGCGTTGTCTCTCAGGAAATGTTAAAGGATTTTTTTACAGCCCTTGACTGATCTGATCTCTGCTGTGTTCAATATTCCTCAAAATCATGGGGCAAAAGATTCACTGAATGATGCTACTAAAACAAATTAATTTGACCAAATATTTTCTGAATATTCACCGGTAATTGTTAAGGTTATTTTTGCCAAAGACACACGTCAAACCAATTCTACCAGAACCTCCTTTGGCAGCAAGATTATTACATGCTGATCTAACACCCTTACCCATCATGCACTCTGAATTTGTAGCACATTCACTGAAGCACGCCTGGCCTTGATATCAGCACACTAGTAACGTCAGAGCAAGTTGGCACCGAGTGTAGCACAAATCTCCTCAGCCCTGGTGCCAGCAGACTGACAGGCGCTGGCACAGGCCTGGCACAGTCTGCTCTCACGTATTATAATATCTCTGTAGCTACTTTGGTTTCCTGTTGAAAAACTAGGTCGAATTAAATCACCCCCTTCTTGTGGATGCGCAGCCTTTGTACTGGAGCAGGTGGGAGTGGATACAGACTGAGAAAGAAGGGCTGCTAATGAGAACAACAACCTCCACCTGCTTTAGCGGTTGGCCTATGTCCTCAGCTCAAGGCCAGCTACGTATGTCGAGAAGTTGCTTACCGAGGTGGGGCTCAGTGCTGGAGCACAGGCCAAAGCCAAAGCCTGGATCAGTAAGAGATGAATATCTTAAAATAACTTAAGTGAAGGAGTAGACCCCAAATAATCACTCAAGTAAAAGTACTTGGTGAAAAAAATGGCTTGAGAAACTCTTTGGCGTAATTGGACAGAGGAGAACAATATTTAAAAAAAGCATATAGTTCCAAATACTAAATTCTGAAAAGCAGATAGGAGAAATAAGTGTATTTTTAAGGAAAGGAACTGAAGTTTGAATTAATCAGACTTCTGTGACTTATAGATCTACTTAAAAGACTTATTCAAGAGTTTTTCAAGTACAGTAACTTTAAAAGAAGTGTACGAGTAAAAAACACTGCTATAATTGAATCAGGGAGCACCAGTACAGACATTACATAGACTGCAATGCTCTCTGCAGTTTATGGTTACGGTGCTTTAATTGTCATTATACAACAACTGTACAACAAAATGTGTGCTCTGCATTTGACTCATCCTTCGACACCGCTGGGACGACCCGAACGCAGCAGTGGGCGACCGCAGCGCCCGGGGACCCATGTGGAGACAGGCTCATGGTCAGAATCACATGGCTGGAGGATTCACCTGTTGCATATGTTTTTTTAGTGGTAGGGGAAACCGAAGTACCCGGTGTTAGAGACATAACAATGATGTTCGAGAGGATTGATGAAGAACAGGCATAAATACCCTCTCAGAGAATCATACTGATACGCAAGCAAAGCATTCAGTGGCTGAGAGTGGGCGCCTGAGCACCACAGTCAAGGCTAGGACAGAGGTAGTACGACTGTACAGCTTGACCCAGTATGATCAATAGCGATTTAATGTTATCCTCTAACACCCGGAAGAAAGACAGGGGGAGAACATGCAAACTCCATGCTTAAAGGCCCCGTCCAGGTGGGAATCGAACCTGGAACCTTCAAGCTGTGAAGCACGAACCACTGTGCTACAGTGCTGTATGCATACACTTTACGCTCATTACCCATCCGTGTGTAAAATGAGAACAAAACATGAGCGCTTATTATCCCTGTATCTGACAATGTCACTTGACATTTTGTGGTTTTGGAAGAATGTTGTCTGCTTAGTTTCTTTTGGGCCAGTTGGAGGGGTTGTCCTGGTCGACAGAACAGCTGATGCAACTACATAAACGTTTGCCCTGGCACAGCAATGTGCGCTGCAACAGTGCATACAGAGACAGCCTCCTTCTGCGACAGGCTTTGGATGGAAAGCAACAGAAATGATGGAAAACCCAAAACATGGGGTGAAACCAGAACAGCTTCTACTTTCTGTTCAAAAGCAGGAGCGGCCGGGACCCAGCAGGCAGGGGTCCCAGACACTAATCAAGAAGTTTCCTTATAATTTAATCACTCTCAATTTTCAATTCGATTTTTATTTTTTCATACTAAAAATAAATACATGTAACTGATTCATGAACATATTTTATACAAAACATCAGCTTAAATAATAACAAAAGAATCTTCAATCCGTTTCATCCAAACTCCAAAAGTAAGGTCTGTTTTTGCCAAAGAAATGGCTGTAAACGATTATAACGTCCCATGACGATTCAGTAGAGATTGCGATTTCGATTAAATTTCCATTAATTGCCGAGTCCTAAGTGTATTACACATCTGAATTGATCATGTGCCGCGGAAATGAAGAACTACTCTTACCTGTACTCATTAGAATTAGACGTTAGGCTACTGATTTTAATTGAGTTTTTACAGAAGACGGTGTCGTTTCTATGTGATTTTTGTTTTGTTTTTATTTTTACGTCTTAAATCTCGGGTGAGCTGCCATGTTTGTTTTAGTATGGAGGGCCATACCTTTCTTTAATTAGTGAATCCGCCTGTCAGTCATGCCCATTGGAACTTGCGGCAATAACTTGTCTCTTGCCTGCAGCCTTCCGTCTAAAACATGTACACAGACTATTCCCCTATTCTAGGCACTACACCACACAACGGTCCACTAACGTAAAATCGGTTAGCCTATCTTTTAAATAATTCCTCATAATCTACAAATTGCATATATTTCAATTTAGGGTTGATTTCCCTCCTTTGTTTCTTTAACAATGTAATGATCAATGGGCCTTGCAAAATAAAAATCCTAATTCAGAACCACATTTCTTCCTGTTCTACTGTATGACTAATCTTTTCAAGCACAAATCAAACATTAGCTTTCTCCTCTTTTTGCCCTGTTTGGCACACTGTCACTCTAATAGCCAGCCCGACATTATATCTTCTCAAGTTGAACTGCTTCTCCTCTATCAGAGCTTGTTAATATCTCCATCCAGAGACAAATTGCGGCAGTGACTTGCACCGCTGCGTCCCCGGCTCGCGCGGCACACGCCATTATCTCCGCGCTCTCACTTGAGGACACGCCGCGCTTTGCTTATTAAAGCGCTAAACGAGAACTAGATCTTCCTCCGCCTGTCACACGTGTAGCAACAGTTAGCGCTAAGGGGTGTCTAATGATTTGATTTAGGGCCGGCGCGCTCACCTGATCCGCGCCGGCTATGGTCGCTCCGGTGACTGCGCTCGCTCTGCTTGCACCGTCAGCCGTGGCAAAACAAGCATTGTGCAGTGAAGCCGGCCGTGCACGCGCTGATTTCCCCTCACTCGTATTTAATTCAAGACGGAATTTGATTATCTACAGTATACAGGGACGTTGACAGCAGTTACAAACACTAGCTTATCGTAAACTAATAACGGGCTAATAATGAACTAATGGTAAATGGTCTCAACTTATATAGCGCTTTTCCACCTACATTAGGCACTCAAAGCACTTTACAGCAAGGATCCACTCACCCATTCATACACCAATGTACGCAGACACTGGAGGCAAGGTGGGTGAAGTGTCTTGCCCAAGGACACAACGACAGCATGCACCTTCAGGAGGCGGGTTTCGAACCCCCTACCTTCCGATCATGAGACGAACCGCTCCACCATCTGCGCCACCGTCGCCCAGGAGAATGAATGAAGAAATGTTACTAATCAATGAGTTGTAAATCTTTATGAACTTTGTCACAGATAAACAAAGAAAGTTGTCATGAGGTGTAGCAGCGCGGCTAACCAAAGCCTAATGCACATCGAAACGCCTTGACGTTGATTTTCTATGAGAGAACACACACCGAGGTAGTGACGCGCGGCGACGCTGGATCCCACGCCACAATTCAGATCTGCTGAATCCAGACGTGGCAAAAAACTATCAAAATGGCAGTTCAGCGTTTAGCTATGACGGGCAGTACACACTACAAAAGTGCAAATGACATACATGGTGTAAGCAATGACAAAAACTGGACTGGAAACCGTAGACTCTTAACTAAATGTCACATACAGTATGTCATATGAACAGAAAATCGCTTAACAGATTGCAAAATTCTTACATTAAAGCAGTACTAAGTAACTCGTGCCCCTAGAGGCCAGAAGCGCAACTGCAGGTGTCGTAGCAAGTTGCAATTTTCTAACTTATTAAGTGTCCATGAGAGTAAATACTACGCTGACAGAAAAAAACAAAGGGAGAGAGGAATATTGTACATCCAATGGAAATATTATTATTTTTTTCACTCTAACTTGGCTGTAAATACTGTTTAAGTAGCGCTAGCCCGCAGTTAGCTTTGGCAAGGCAACTTTATGAATACCGCCCATTTTGTACACAGTTAGCCTGTTAGCTTCTTCTTCGTGGCTCCATTAGTGTGTATTGCTTCCAGATTGATTCCAGAGACACCAGGGGGAGATGAAAGACCCCCCAATCATCCCAACACTTGTATTACCCTCAAAGGGACTATGGAAAGGATTTATTAAGGTAAACAAGTTACTTAGTTCTGCTTTAACTCTAAGTGACATTTAACTGAAAGTGCATCATCTTTACGTCTTTACTGGCAAACAATTATTTGTAACAGGTTGCGTACGCGGCATCACAACGTTCTGAACAGAATGAGTTGGTGCAGCTAAGAATTCTATTGTGGTAACTATTTTAATGCGGAATATTACTTTTGGTTTATGGTTAATACCTCTGTAATGGCTGGACCTTATGAAACATAAACTGTCAGAAAGTCCAACGTTTTCTCTCTCAGCACTTATGAACTAAGGTAATGACTGTCTCGTAAAGGTGTCCAGAAGTGGTGGCAGTATTCAGAATGATTTGCTGAAGTTGGTCAGATGAAAGGACTTTCAGCCGTGAGGTTAATGTGGCAGGTTTGTGAATCCAATCACTTCCAAATCATGATCAGGGCAAACATGTGGACATTATCTGTTTGGAGATTTCTTTCCGAAACGGTCTCTCCCATTGATTTGTTTCGGCCCCTGCTCCAACTGAAATCATTACACGACATTCCCTAATAGTTCATAATTAGCTTTTTATTATTTTTTTGTTTCAGTTAAAAGATCGGTGGCTCAAACTCCAGTACTGGTGGACATTGTAGCATTATTTTAACAGCATTTTAGCATCCGTTTCGATCACAAAAGCTTGCAATCATCTTGGGGTCCAGATGCTGTGAATCTGGAATTTACCGCATTAGTTATGAGAACATGAGGAAAAATTATTACAAAATACTGCCCATATTTATTTATTAATGAAATAGATACAAGCACAAACAAACAATGGGGATTTCTAAATTAGATTGTAACCTACCGATCAGGTAAAGCTCACGCGTAGCAGACCACAAGGCGGAACGTCAATTAAAATGACAAATGACTTTAGCGCGTTGGAATCGATAAAGCGGCCATTAGCGGTGAGTGAGCGCCGGGCTTCGAGAGAAAGAGCAGGACGCCCGAGTGGAAGATTAAAGTTGACATAGTTATAATTTGGTTCAGCAAATTCTTCGAGACGAATTTAACATCATTAGGCCAGCCGCTTTCATGTAAACCCAGGGATGAAATCGCCCCAAAGTCTCACGTCTGAAAGCTGGAGTTGATGAGAATTTCCCATGGCGTCGCATTTAATTCCAAACCCTTTAAAGGGCCAGTATTCTGCAAGACTTTTTTTTTTCTTTTTCTTTTTGCATGCAATAATGTTGAATAACTTTTGGAAAACATAATTCCATATTCCATTGGTCTTCCTCTAAAGAGCTCCTCAAATACTGTACCTTCCATTAGCTATAGGCAAGCTATAGGCAAGGTACAGCTTTAGCAGGGAGGTGGAGAAAGCTAAAGCTGCATACTCTGCCCGTCTCCAACATCAGTTCTCCTCCAATGACTCTGGAGCAGTGTGGCGGGGTCTTAGGGCGATCACCAATTACAAGCCCAAGGCCCCCCGGGCTCTGAACGACCTGTGCCTCGCCCAGAGTCTGAACACACATTACTGCCGCCACGAACGCCCATCAGCCTTTGACACCTCTCTAGACACTCCAGCTGCCCCTGCTCCCCCCATCATCACCTCTACCATCAACGACCCCAGCACTTCATCAAAGGTCTCCACAAACCCTCCCACCCCCCCTGCTCTCTCCATCCAAGAAGAGGAAGTGCGTCGGCAGTTCCTGAAACTGAAACTGCGGAAGGCCCCTGGGCCGGATGGTGTCTCCCCCTCCACCCTGAGACACTGCGCGGATCAGCTGGCTCCCGTCTTCACAGACATTTTCAACACCTCCCTGGAGTCATGCCGCGTGCCGTCCTGCTTCAAATCGTCCACCATCGTCCCTGTCCCTAAAAAACCACGGATCACAGGACTTAATGACTACAGGCCGGTGGCGCTGACGTCTGTGGTCATGAAGACTTTTGAGCGCTTGGTCCTGCCTCACCTCAAGGACATCACCGCCCCCCTCCTGGACCCGCTGCAGTTCGCCTACAGAGCCAACAGGTCTGTGGACGACGTAGTCAATCTGGCCCTCCACTTCACCCTGGAGCATCTGGACTCCCCAGGAACCTACGCCAGGATCCTGTTTGTGGACTTCAGCTCTGCCTTCAACACCATCCTCCCTGAACTGCTACGAGACAAGCTCTACCAGCTCAGCGTGCCCGACTCCCTCTGCAGGTGGATCACCGACTTCCTGACGGACCGGAGACAGCACGTGCGGCTGGGGAAGATCGTCTCGGACACTCGGACTACAAATACTGGAACTCCTCAGGGCTGTGTACTTTCCCCCTGGCTCTTCTCCCTGTATACAAACTGCTGCACCTCCAGCCACCAGACCGTTAAACTGATCAAGTTTGCGGACGACACCACCCTCATCGGGCTCATCTCGGACGGCGATGAGTCCGCCTACAGGAGAGAGGTGGAACGGCTGGCGTCCTGGTGCAGCCACAACAACCTGGAGCTGAACGCCCAGAAGACAGTGGAGATGATCGTGGACTTTAGGAAAGACACAGCCCCACCGTCCCCCCTTGCCCTGACAGACTCTTCCACCCCCATTTCCATCGTGGACTCCTTCCGTTTCCTGGGCACCACCATCACCCAGGACCTCAAATGGGAGCCAACCATCAGCTCCCTCATCAAGAAGGCCCAGCAGAGGATGTTCTTCCTGCGGCAGCTGAGGAAACTCAAGCTACCAACCAAGATGTTGGCGCAGTTCTACACGGCCATCATCGAGTCCATCCTCACCTCCTCCATCATCGTGTGGTTCCCCGGCGCTACAGAACGGGACAAGCACCGTCTGCAGCGCATTGTGCGTGCTGCAGAGAAGGTGATTGGCTGTGAGCTCCCATCTCTCCAGGACCTGTTCACCTCCAGGACCCGGAGGCGTGTGGGTTGGATCACAGCTGACCCTTCTCACCCTGGTCACGGACTATTCACCCCTCTCCCCTCAGGCAGGAGGCTACGGTCTATCCAGACCCACACCTCCCGCCACTTGAACAGTTTTTTCCCCTCCGCCATCAGACTCATGAACAAAAACAAGTCTCTGTAGCTCAGTTACAGACTCATGGATGTATCTGCACTTGCAGTGTGCGGTGTGTCCACACTTAGACCCGCTGCTATCACTTTATCACTTTATCACTTTAAACACTTAATACCACTTTAAATGCCAAAACATCTGTATATACAATCCCGCTGTTGTTCATTGTCAAATTGTTGTTGTCTTAACATATGTCACTTTATTTTATCTTATTTATTTAATATTTTTTATTTTATGCATGCCCTTATAGCCTTATAGTTTAACGTTCTTAGCTTATTTTTTATCTTAATTCTGTGTTATATGTTTTATGTCGCACGTTTGAACCAAGTAAAATTCCTAGTTTGTAAACCTTGTTCACAAACCTTGGCAATAAAACGAATTCTGATTCTGATTCTGATTCTGATTCTATAAAGGTATTTTACAAAATTATGAATAAGTATAATATAAGACTCTTAAAGAGACACTGCAGGCAACACTCTCCTCTTTTTAGGTTTTGGGTCAATATTTTTTTCTCTCTCTCTTAAGCTTTCACCTGAAAAGAAAAAACAAACAAAAATTCTAGAGAACTATTTTCTCACAGTTCAGAGACAACATCTCCACTTAAACCGTAGAGGCAGCTTGTTCAAGTTGGGGACGGAGTAGTGTAGAGTTGTTTATCGCATGTAGGAGGCTGGCTCTATAGTAGGAAGGGGCTGAAGTATGTCATTGACAGCTAGGGCAGGGCGATATGGCTTAAAATATATATCACGATATAAAAAATAAATTATCACGATAACTATATCATTGACAATGGACAAATTGTACTTCAAAATACCAGCCTTACGCCTATTAGGAAGATTAATTCAGTGATTTTTTTTTTTAATGGCATACTAATTTCCTCGCAGATATGATCTACTCAAGCATCCTTAATCTCATTTGACTTTTTAAGCACCTGTCCCGTGTTCTACAGTCAGTGTTTATGCTGCTCTGATAGAGCTGAGCGTAACATGAATTATATCGTGTCCACGACGATAAAAAAATTACAATAATATCAAATAATTATATTGCAATAACGATATGCTAGGGGTGGGCCACATCGTATCGCATTTATTTTTTATATCGTGATATATATTTTAGGCCATATCGCCCTGCTCTACGATATGCGATACGATATGGCCCACCCCTATTGACAGCACCTTCTACAACGGAAAACCCCTACAAAAACATAATAAAATGATGATGCTCCAAAAATGCTTGCAAGTATGTATCATTCTAATCAACGCGGAGAAGCTTAAATCGTTGACTGGTCTGGCTTTGCTAGACTTGAGAACGTTTCGCTTCTATTCACAGAGGCGTCTTTTTTACCTCTTGTGGTCAGAATGAGGTCTATAATGGCCCATTGAGAGGTGAGAGGTGAACGACCCCCTTTGTTAAAGGAATAGGCCACTGTTTTCACATACTGAGATATGTTCAGTGGCATGCTGGGTAATCGGGAGAGTCGGGACGTTTCCCGGTGGGCCGCTCGGTTGCGGTGCTTTTGGGCTGACAGAGTAAAATAATGAATTAATAACAGACGCACAGCTGTGCCATTCCAGGCCTAAAGGCTTTAACTGGGCTGTAGCAGGAGCCGGGGCTGCTGTTCCAGATATAAACTAAGTAACACAAGCGTAATTGTCAGGCCAATCTATCAAAATAACGACTGATGTATCAAAATCAGCAAAAAATGTTTGCGTTGAACTTTTCATCCTTGTGGCGGGGCGATACCGTTCGACGTTGAACTAACTCAGAGGGGTGTTAAAGCGGAACACCCCTCCACTTTAGTTGAAGTTGGTGCAGTCCAATCCAGCGGAGACAAGTGTCCACGCCGGTAAAGAGAGAAAAAGGCAGTGAAAGGTAGAAGTAGACAAATAAATATTTTTATCTTCATAACTTGGTGCTGATTGTGGAGTTGTGTCAGGCACAGACTGTGTGTGCAGCGACCCATGTAAAAAGAGAAAGTGTTAGAAAAGTGTCGAAGCCGCACTATCACTGAGCTATAAACCCACAGAAAAGTGGGCCGGTCTTCTCTAAATTCTCGGGCCAAAATTAGGTTCCAGCACGCCACTGGATATGTCCTGAGCTTAGACGAGTTGATGCATAACTGTCTGGTCTTTGTGCGTGCGCTCAGTCACGCAAATGTTGTTAGCATTTAGCCTCTCCCAGTAATAATACCTTAGGAGCACTTTGATGTCCGCGCAGTAAACTGAGATATTACTGCGTGGACGTCGAAGTGCTATGTTATTAAGCCTTCCATCCATCCATTTTCGTCCACTTGTCCGTTGCCGGGTAGCTGTTGGAGCTGCACCAGCCCCTATGGCTCCTCCTGTAGGTGGTGGGTCCACAGAAGGACGGCCTCATGGTTCTAACCGGGCCTGTTGGTCTCTCATAAGGGGCTTCTGACCCGCTCTTTGTCTGACCCGTCACCTAGGACCTGTTTGCCATGGGAGACCCTACCAGGGACACCAAGGCCCCGACAACAGAGCTCCAGGATCATTCGGGCGCTCAAACCCCTCCACCACGTTAAGGCGGCGGTTCCAGACGGGAGCCTTACAATAGCTAATACATTTTTTTATTTAACCTCTATTTATCCAGAAAATGGAGATTGGGAGATTAAGAATCTCTTTGACAAGGATGCCCTAGTGCTAGATCATGTGTTGTATAGCTTTATTAATTCATAATGTTGCCAACAATTATTAAATAAGGTTGCCACTATCCACTAAGGGACAGTGGTTGGTTTTAGTTGAAATTGGTTTTATTTAACACTGACACATAAAATAAATGTTCATCAATGTGTACAGTCCCTGTCAGATAAACAAATGAATAAAATAGGACAATACATTGTCCCATTACCAGCCTCTTTACTTTGAGTGTTTCATTACACTCGTCTTCAGAGCCCATCAGACTAATGTCACACAATACTTTATACTAATATGTCCTCATGTGAGTAACTGTATCAACAAGAACAAAACTTGACTCTGTTTGAAACATTTTTTATTGTGGCTATGATCATTTGGTAACTTCTGATTCAGACCAGGACTTTGATCTAAGAGCCTGATCCTTCACCAACAATCCATCTCAGACTTCATGGCCTCCCTGTTGTCCATTACCAGCACACTTCCACTCAGCATCTCACAACACGCTTCAAACT
This sequence comes from Proterorhinus semilunaris, assembly GCA_021464625.1. Taxonomy (NCBI): domain Eukaryota; kingdom Metazoa; phylum Chordata; class Actinopteri; order Gobiiformes; family Gobiidae; genus Proterorhinus; species Proterorhinus semilunaris. Next base: position 8,487,798 of record CM038346.1, read on the forward strand.
ACTCTATTTAGCTTGTGAGGCAGAAACGAGAGACCATCTCCATTGCCCCCCATGGTGCTTGTTGCAGGTGTGGAAGACAAGATGGCTACATTTATACGGCACATAACACCTACATTATATAGGCCCTCAACGCAGATCTCTGCAGACACTGGAGACGAGGTGCGTCCCCAGGCGCTGCACTGCTCTCACCCCACTTGATGCTCCAGGCAGGTTTTCCAAGGAGCAAGCTTTGAAAGATGGATCAAATACAGAGTGAATACATAAAACGAAATCCTTACAATCAGCTACAGATGTGCTTATAAACTCAGCCTTGTGAAGAATTGGGTTGTTATAAACGCACAAGGACAACTAGAAGTGGGTTAGGACAACAACTAACATTTTAAAAATGGGCTTAAAACTTGGATTTAAGAATGGACTTAAGGCACTGGTTAGTTGGGTGCAGTAAAGGTTGGCGACCTTGGACCGACTCATTTTCAGCCTCATTCCTATTTTCTGAGCAATTAAAGGACTTGGGCCAAATAATTTTTAAGGAACAGGATTGGACGACTGGATTCAGGGTTGCCAGGTTCGTGGTTAATCCACAGATTTGGGCGAACTTTTAAGCCTTGCTTCAGGCAAAAATATAGCCTATGCTATATTTGGCTTATTTCGGCATAAAAATCACTATTTTTATGTAACGACATTGTGTTAAACTCGGGGAGATCGCTCATTCAAAGCTGCCGCGCCCCGACTTTGGAATGAACTCCCACTCGACCTGCGCTCTCTAGACTCCGTGGACATCTTTAAAAACACATGTGTTTACAAAAGCATTCTAGTCCAATCGACTCACGCTGCCAATTATTGTCGCCATTTGTTGTGTTTGAAGATGTTTTTCTATCTGTTTTTACTGTGAAGCACTTTGTGACTTTGTGTCCGTGAAAAGTGCTATACAAATAAAGTTTACTTACTTAAACAGAGAGACAAGCCACTAGGGCTGGGCGATATGGCCTAAAATCTTTATCATGATATGAAAAAATAAATATCACGATAACGATATATTTGACGATATAATTGACAATGGACGAATTACTTCAAAATCCCAGCCTTACGCCTATTAGGAAGATTAATTTAGTGATATTTTATTCTTTTTTTTTTTTTTTACGGCATAATTGTCTCGCAAATATGATCTACTCAAGCAGTTTACATCCTTCATTTCATTTTACTTTTTCAGCACGTGTGTCCCTGTGTTCTACAGTCACCATTTATGCTGCTCTGATGGAGCGTAACATAAATTATATTGTGTCCACAACGATATAAAAAATTACAACGATATCAAAACATTATATCTCGATAACGATATGCGATACGATATGGCCCAGCCCTACAAGCCACGCACACTTTCCTTCATTCACAAATATCCGAACTAAAAGTCTATTTTTACACAAACGGCCACATGGTGGCGCTCCCACGTGCACATCAGCATGAGCCAGTGTTGACCCACTGGACCCAAGCTGAGTGTGGCAGAAAACTCCTATATATTAAATGTAGGCCTATGCACAAATTGGAAATAAATTATTGCCTATACGGTTTTATTTTTTTGCCTTTTATGTACTGATAAGAGTACAGTTTCACATCATTGGAGGAGCAGTGGTGTAAACAAATAAAATACATATAAAATAAATGAAAAATACAAAATTCCAGCCGTCCCGTATGTCTGCGGAGTTTGGCCGGATCTTTCAGATATTTTTGGGCGGCTTTGGCTGCTGCGATCAGGCAACACTGATGAAAATGGCTAATGACAAGGCCAATTGGATCAACTTTAGCGACGTCTCTCCTCTTCTCCCATCGCTGCCTCTGTCTGCGAAATGAATCCTTAGTCTCCGTGTGCCGATCTACATGCATTTCATCCCAGTGACGCCCATCAACCTCTACGCGTTTGCCCACGTGGGAACAAGTACAGCGGTCTCAGGTCTGGCCCACAGAGCACGCCCTTATTCCCTCTTCCATTGTGCGTTCACAAAGCAAAGCCAGGTATAGAGTCTTAATTTGCCTTTCCTTTACTCTGGGAACGTATACATGAAGTAATCGAAATGATTCTGATATCCTGGTGTTTGAGATATAAAAGTCCCAAGAAATACACTGATTGCAGCAGGATCGACTGTGGAGTTACTTAGCTCCGCGCCGCTGAGCTTTTGTTGCCTCCTGGAATAGACTGTGAAATTTTTGTCGAGGTTGTACGACGGTGTGGTGCATAAATTACGTCGGAGTGTTTGGGAGAACAAAAAAAGAAAGAAAAAAGAAACCGAGTATATAAAAGAAAAACAAACAAAAAATGGTCACGCTCCGTTTGATTAAAAAAATGCATTCCATTCATGCTTGTTGTTCTCTCTCTATATCGGCGTATCAAAACAACTGCAACTTATTTCTTGTGAGAGACTTCAAGGGTTTTAAGAAGCACGGCCACTTTGAGGGATTTGGATTTGCCCACGAGAGAGCAGGAGACAGTAATCCAAATAATTAGCCATTATCTATATAGAAATTAACAGTGGCTATTAGTGTGAAGGCGACGAATCCCAAATGGCCCGGGTTCAAAGTCACTTTTGGGCTTGATTTCTCCGGTATGTTCATTCGCGAGTCCCGAAGTGTAGGCCAGTTTATAGTTTATAGCCACATGGGGAAAAGGAGGTCACACCTGCGCGCTGACTGTGAATAGGACCTTGTTATGGAAGTGTCTTGTGTAAAAATAGTTTGCTTTGAAGAAGATGCATGAATAATAGAGGCTCCTGTTAATTGGAAACACTGGAACATAATATCAAAGGAACATACTCAAGAGTAGCGAGTACAGACTTTACTTGTGAATAAGTTTCTCGCGAGCCAGATAAGAAACGGATCGGGGGTAACTCGGGGGCCCAACTTGGTGGTAAGAGATAGCAACTCGGGTCACGAGTTAGTAAATCGGGGCGCGAGCTAGTCTACTTCCAGATGAAACTTTAATCCAACAAACAATACAACGACATGACCATTAAGCTTTATTTTAATCTTGGCCTCAATTGACATAACAACGCCGCCCAAGAAGTGACTTCCTGTTTCAGTCCAGCACGCCAAAATAAAAGCACCATCTTATTCATTGGTTCAACTTTCTTTCTGCCTAACTATCAACAGACAAAACACTTGAAATATGTGTATTTAATTATATTCTTGTAATGTTGGAAGTACCTGCTGAACTAATCAATGAGACGAGCTGTGTGCTTTTATTTTGGCGTGCCGGATCGAAACAGGAAGTCCCTTCTTGGGCGGCGTTGTTATGATTTTGAAGTCAATTGCAACGACATTAAGTATTTACCTGCTTTACTTTATGGCACCGCTTTGTCATCGCGAAAAGCAGATTTGAAAGTTCTGGCAGAAGGTTGTTACACCAAAAAAAAAAAGAAAGAAAGAAAGAAACAACCTCAACTACCCTTCACACACATTAAAATAAAATCTTGTTACCATGAGCATCAATCAATCAGTTATTACTATACAGCTCATGAATGTTTTCAGTCAAACACTTATACACAATATAAATACTATGTGGGTTTGCGATGATGATGATCTTTTAATGAATAATAACAGTAATACTAACATGGTGATATTATTGGGTAAAGGAATTAAAAATTATAAACTTTTTATAAAGCGTAGCATTTTATGAATGTTGACTTAATGTCATGCATTTCATGTACTCATGTAACCAACATAATTGTTTTATTACTACACGCCACCAGGGACTAAACTAAGTTAGTGTAGCAACCACATTATTTAAATGATTTAAATATATGAATAGGGGATGGGAGTAAATACGTTTGTCTTCTTCCCACTCCTTTTCGAGCTAAAATGTTATTTATTTGTATGTTGTTGGCCAAGTACGTTGTATGAAAGGTAAAGATTTGGGACAGATTCAGCTGTCTGTGTATTTTTGTTTATATGGCTCGAAATAAATATTCAATTCAATTTAAAGTCATATGGTGTCTTTTGGTGGCACGGATCTAACGTTCCCAACTTAACCAGCTCGGGACCCAAGCTACTCTCTCTTGCCTCTGACTTAATTAACTCTGGCCCTGGCGTTCTATCTCCCCATACTCACCCCTTTTTTCCTCACTCATGTCGTTTCCAGGGCAATTAAACCTGACAAAAGCCCGATCGGCATTACAGTGATTGGCAACACAGTAACATCAATCTGGACTAGGACCTGTTTATTGGTTACAATCATTTGGAAAGAGTTTTTAAATCACAACTCAGCTCAAAGACTCAAAACAGCAAAGCACTACAGTAGTAAAGCAATTCAATATTACGTTTTTTTAACACTCTCTTTGTTGGATTTTTCACATATTAATCCCAATCCAACAACATTAGAAAAAAAAAAAGCCTTACATGGGTCGGACCTTAAAATTCAAATAAGCAACAAAGTACATTATGACTTTTGTATACTGATAAAAAAAAAACTAAACTAAACATATATACAGGTGGACATTTAAATATATATAAAAAAAAGAAAAAAAAAGAGTTGAAAGTTGAAAGTTGAAAATACTGTCACAGATCAATTAGAACGAACCATGTATGTTGTATGTGTTCAGTTACCCGCCCCATTAGACTGATTGTAAAAAGAAGACCACACCATTCAAAATGTTGCAAACGATATCGTATCTTTTCTAGTTCCAAGATTCAATATTAAGTTTTGGTTCTGTTTTTCATGTTTTTCAAAACTGAGATAATTGTTTTTGGCCCACAGACACAAAGACAAAGTGTTATCAGTCACCTTGAGTCTCTCTCTCTAAAACCAAAAAATCAGGTTAGAAATCTAGGAGTAATCATGGACTCAGACCTGAACTTAAACAGCCACATTAAAGCAATAACATCATCAGCTTTTTATCATCTGAAAAACATTAAGATCAGAGGAATAGTGTCAAAACCAGACTTGGAGAGACTCATCCATGCATTTGTCTCCAGCAGGTTAGACGACTGTAACGGCTGCTCACTGGCCTTTCTAAACGAGCTGTTAGAGCTGCAGTACATCCAGAACGCTGCTGCTCGAGTCCTGACAAGAACCAGGAAATACGACCATATTAGTCCAGTGCTCCGGTCTCTGTACTGGCTTCCTGTCACTCAGAGAATAGAATTTAAAATAGCTCTGCTCGTGTACAAGTCTTTTCATGGTTTAGCACCAAAGTCCATCTCTGACATGTTAGAGCCGTATGAACCATCTCGGGCCCTGAGAACTTCAGGGAGGGGTCTCCTGGTGGTTCCCAGAGTCAATAATAAACACGGTGAGGCTGCGTTTCAGTTTCATGCAGCTAAAATCTGGAACAGTCTTCATGAGGATGTGAGACAGGCCTCAACTCTGACAATGTTCAAATCTAGGCTGAAAACGGCTCTTTTTACCCGAGCATATGAAAACTGAAAGTATTTTATCTGCACTCTTGCCTTTTACTGTAATTGATAAATTTTTGTGTTGATGTTTTAATGATTGATTTGATCTGTTTTCTTGTAATTTTATGCAACTGTGAAAGCACTTTGAATTGCCTTATGTATGAATTGTGCTCTACAAATAAACTTGCCTTGCCTTTGTATGTAGCATCATATTATGTCATCTCCACCGTGTTTTTAACAAGCTGCAAAAATGAACCTTTTGTCGACAAATGCAAAGCTCGCTCACTCATGGGAAGGCTGCCATTTGCGACGGGTCCATACCGCCATTATCCATATCACTTTGAGCATTTTAAAGTCAACATTTCCTTTCTCAACACAAGCTATCTCGCGGCGCCTGGTGACACTCAGTTTGCCTCCGCTACAATTACCAGAAGCCGCTTCATTTTTATAGCATTGTACACATTGCTTTAGCTCTTCCTGTGTGTTATGTCGTTTTTTTTGCACAGACCCTATAGGCCTGAAATTCCTGAAATACCTGTGTCCCATGCGTATACCGTACAGCATTTCGGGTTATAAAACAGAAGCTGATCAGGCGCCTGGATCTCCCTTTAAAGGACCCTTGTACTTGCAGTCAGCTGAAGTCCTCCACAGATACACACGAGCAGCCTATGTTCTTCACCGAACGTCCCACCCGCACCATCGCTTGTGCGGTTCCGCCTGGAAAGCTTTTAGGCCCCGATGGCGGTGCGTATGTTTCATTGTCGTGTAAACCGGCTGCGACTCTGTCTCCATTATTGAGGTTCGACCCGGCGGTGGGCGCGAGTGCAGAACAGAGCGCATAAACCCCTGTAAGATCAGACGTAATGAGACGGAGCTCCTGACGTACCGCTATTTATAGAGCGGCCCCCGGATATGTGCTCTCTGTCTCCTCTCTCCCCCCCCCCCCCCCCTCCCCTCCTCTCTCTCCGCGGGCTGGTGCGCCGAGGCGAAGGTGCACATCGCTAATCCAGTCATGGCTAATCCACTCAATGCTACTGTCTGGTACAGTCGGAGATTACGCTCAATCAGGCGCCACTGTGTTTTATTTATTTATCTGTGTACTTTTTTTTTTTTTTCTTCTTCACTGTGGCTCTAATAAAAAGAAAAAAAGGCCCGATTTAATGAGAGGGTGCACTCCAGGGAACGTCTCCAAGGCAGCTACAGGCATTTTAAGATCTACGCCCATTTGTTAATCAATGTTTTACAGCTTGCAATAACTTATGTAGGCTTTTTTTGTGTGTGTGTGCCTTCATTTGCAGCAAAAATGACGCTGTTGCGAGCCGAGGGGGGCACTGTTTGGAGTGAAGCAGTTCAGATGAGGTACGCGATGAATATTCGTGCTTTAGTGAATGCAACGTGAACACTGAAACGAATCTAATGAAAGGATCAGGTAAAGGCGTTTACCTCTGTGTTACTTCTACGTGACTTTCTTCATAGATTATTCTTCATAGACGTTTTCTGGAAAACTATAGGCTCCGTTTTTATTTATTTTTTATTCTCTGGCCAAATTGGTCTCCCCACACATAAACTTTCACCTGAATACCCAAGAAAAAATAGCAAATTTTCACAATAACACATTTGCACTGATTCAATGTTTCGTAATGGATGAATTTGGTGAATTGTCATTTCAAGGACCATTTTCTCCAAACTCTTACGTTGGTGCGACGATCTCTGCGTAAATAGCACCTACAGACTTCAAACCTTCCGGCCTCGGACCGAACAATACGTTGAAGGTTTTGTCTGGGGGACTTTTTTTAAATATCTAGTTCCCTGAGTTACTGAGTTTTGGGTTTCATAAAACAAGGCGAAATTTCAATCCCCAAAATCCCCACTGAAAAAGTCTTTGTAACGAATAAAACAACAAAATTTAAAACTCGATCCTTTATTCAGATTTTGTCGCAGAAAATACGGGAAATTTCGGGCAGTTGTAGTCATGCAAGGCCTTATTTTTACATGAAAACATAAAATGACAGAAAACTCGCAATACATTTTCTTCTCACATTCATAATCTACAGCAAAAGTTTCAAACTGATATCTTTACATTTTAAAAAGGTTCACCTGCAACAAATATGGTCAAGTCAAGGACATTTTATTGACAGTGTTACATTGAAAAATGTTCAGCAGAAGCAAAAAAAAAAAAAAAACCTGCACATTTCAGCCTTTGAACCGCTCCGTTCCCCATGTCTCCATCTTTTGGCTTTTTAGACAGAACACAAATTGAGCATTTCTTGAAGTAGTTGTGGAGCAGCGGTGGGTGCTTGAGAAGCAACCCTCCATTAAAAAGTAGCCTGGTGTTTGGAGGCTTTGAAACTGACTGAAGATGATGTCTGTATCTATATCCTCAACTAAATGTTTTACAGAACAAACAGAAAAAGCATCAGGTGTATTTTCAAACAGAGGAGAGTCTTAGGGGAGCAGCTTGGAGAAGGCTACTGGTTGAAGATCCCTGGGAGGATGCCGCCACCTGATGACATCAGCTGGTGGAGCAGAGCGTTTTGAGCTCCGGAGAATCATATTCAGCAGCTTTTGTTTGAGAAGTTTAATCTGGTGCCTTCAGGGGCGATGCTTCAGTGTGCCTTGAGCAACAGAGAGAGTGCACAATGCCAAAAGCTGTCAGCGTTGACTTTTTATACGTTTTCCATCCATCTTTAATTCTAATTAAAAATGTCCATATACCCTTTAAGACTTTAAAGATAACATAACGGCTATTCATTTCTATGTTTGGACGCTGTTAGATACAAAAAAGACAACAGCAAAAAATGACCACAGCTGATTCCATCTTAAATCAGTGCTTTAGACGAGTTGGGAAGCAACTATTCAAAATCCGAGTGAAAAAGTCCTGAAGTCACAAACAATACAAGCTGCAAAACACAGGACTGGAGCTGCAGATCATTTCTGGTGAACTCAAGCGAACACCCTTAGCGCTCACTGCATTGATCCTGTAGTTTACAACTTAATGGAACATTTTGTAAAATTGGATCTGATGAGAGGAATCCTCCCAACGGGCTCTAAACCTTGTCCTTTAATGCACCGCCTCGGCATAGGAACATCATCTACAAAATCAGCTGTTAGGGCCGCTGTGTGGGGGTTTGTTGAAGTGGAGCTACTGCCCTCTTCAACTGGCCCACACTCTGGCTTTTTAATGCACCACACTATGCAGGGCTACATCATACTTCACATATAACTCAATTAAATAAATATATAATAATAATAATGATAATGATAATAATTTGGATTTCGGATTCCCTCCGTACTTCCTCGCCGCCTCGTCCCTTCGCTTTCTCATTGAATACACGTCACAGTCACAGCCACACACGATGAGAAATCCGGCCAAAACCATCCACCATGTTGAAACACACTCATGAAACTCCTTAAAAGCACAAAGTATCACACCGATGGATTAGGTTTATGAAATGACACAACACAAAGTCACAGAGGTGTAGGATGAGAACAGAAGTCCCCAAAACAAGTTCAATCCTTTCAGTGGAACCCAGAACCCAGATCCATCCAAAAAAAAAGCCCATACTCATCCATGCAAGCACTGGGATCGTCACCTGACCACTCCCATGATGCACTTCTCAGCAGAGGTTTCTCTCAGAACACAAGGCTGAGGAGTTACAATAAACTGGTGTCACTTCAAATGTAAAACATAATGTGGTGGAGACGTTAGTAAATACTACTGTGAGTATTAGGGAACCGTGACTCCCCGTACACTACAGCAGCATCACAGTCGTGAGGCGCGTTCCCGGATCTGAGGGATCTGAGCCTTGTCTGAAAGGTAAAAAAACACATAAAAAAGTGGCTTCAGCTTAATGGGGGCGCTTTAATGAACAAATGCACTTCAGAGAACATTTACAGCGTGTCTATTTAAGTGAAGAGACGGGGAGTATGAGCAAACAACCCATAATAAGGCTATAAACGACAACTTGACATTTCCGCAGTGGCTCCGGAATACTTTGACCGCCAGTGCTCAGACGTAATCAACGGCGTTTCATAACAGCTTTAAGAGATCCCGACGATTTGTTTCTCCCAGCTCCAAAAAAAAAAGCAAAAGACTTTTGTTTGAAACGTGTCCTCTTTTTTCCTAGCTTTTCGTTTTCTGGTTAGCATGCCTACCGGTTTCCATCATTGGTAATTACTACAATTTGAACCACTTTCCTTATCGCTGTGGCAGAACAGGGCCTTATTGTGCAACTACGTGTTATGCCATCATGAGACCTAGGGGTATTTCCTTATCTAGATGCATTATTTTAAGTGATACCACAAACACAGCAAGGCTAAACACGTGCTTTTAAAAGCCCAGAAAGCCTAATAAAGCCATCCTAGTTCATTCTGAATAACCTTTTTCGAGATGTACAACTTTTCAGGTCGCGGTTTGGCGAGTACTGGTGAGCTCAATGCGGCTTTTCTGTTCTTCCGTGCATTCTATTGAGACATATTGGGGTGGTTTCAAAACACAGGAGTTACTCCTTCCCACTTCATTTTGAGCATCAGTGTGTTGTATTGTTTTCTTGAGTGTGCTTCAAGTCAGATTTGGGCCTATGCAATATTCATCTGTATCACTCTGTTTGGTGCTATTTGCTCAAAGCCCAAAAAGTCTAAAGCAGAATAATGGATTGAGCTAGGAATACATTTATGGGTTGTTTTTTTCAGGACCAAATATTTTATTTATTAGATAGATAGATAGATAGATAGATAGATAGATAGATAGATAGATCATCCTTAGGACATGCTAAAGAAGCAACTTGCCAAAACCTGGAAAATGGACATGAATAAATACAGCGACCTGCTTTCTCGGCGAGCCTGTGTCTTCAGCAGAGGTCAAACGTGCTCTAATCGACCTTATAATGATGTTGTAATCTCAGAGTGTTCAGAACATTTTAGTTCCAGAAAATGGGATCATCAAAATCTGATTAAATCATGGAAATAGTGGAAATACATGGACATAGTGGAAATAATCTGTACTTTTAAATTAGTGTTTATTAAGCTTGACACAAACACAATTAAACTTTAATGATTCTAATCAATGAAGCCCCTTATGAGAGACCAACAGGCCCGGTGAGAACCATGAGGCCGTCCTTCTGTGGACCCACCACCTGCAGGAGGAGCCATAGGGGCTGGTGCAGCTCCAACAGCTGCCCCCACAACCCGGCAACGGACAAGTGGAAGAAAATGGATGGATGGATTCTAATCAAAATGTATACGAACATGTAAACAGTTCAGTTCTTTGTAATTGCTTATAACTTTATGTTAAATGACTATCTATATATATATATATATATATATATATATATAAAGAAAAATTACTGATAGCTGATGTGAAAATTAAATCTACTTCTATTTTCCATTTGTACATTAGTTCTCTCAGATCTGAGGTTTCAAATGTGTTTTTTTTGGCTATGACACTTATTTATAACTGCTACAATGCAATATATGGTTTTCATATGTACCTATATTGAACTGTTCACAAATACAAATCTATGTGTGCACATATTCTTAATAAATGACGTAAATGCAAGCTGTCATGTGACTACGCCTACTCAATCCCCATACAGTACAGGTGCGTCGTGGCATTTTCTTTATGTCTAATGAAACGCCGAGCATCACATCACGCGGCGCAAGAATAACCGTCTTAGCAACAATGTTTTGCTCAATAAAAAAAAGTTCCAATAAAATGATGAATTCAAAAGCTTATATTTTCAACATTGTTTTCCTAAATCAAGTGAATGGCACAAAGAAGTTCGTAATTAACGCTCCACCGCACTTGAAACATGATCTTGTATCACTCAGTGGCCTTGAGATGCAAAAGACACGTGTAAAATGTCTAGGTGAATGCCGAGAGTGTCTTGACAAAGTGAAATAGGTGAGGGAAATAGTGCCAGAAAAGAACCCTTTTAAAAGAAACAGGCCACGGTTTTTCCCACACTGAGATAATGTTCTTACCTGGGCTTAGACGAGTTGATGCGTACCTGTCTGGTCTTTACGAGTGCGCACAGTCACGCAAAGAGACCAAAGATGTTGTTAGCATTCGGCCTCTCCTCCTCTCCTCTATGGGGCCAAACGGGGGTGAAGTTAGAAGCGACCGAGCTCTTCCATGTTTTCTCTATTTCAATAGTAGTTACACGATCAAAGTCTAGTCACACAAAATTAAACATGTCGATTTTCTAAGCGGATAAAAGGGGGACTATATTGTAAGGCGGAATAACACCTTAGGAGCACTTCGACGTCCGCGCAGTAATAGGCAGGTATTGCTTTAAGCGTCACTACCCATTCTGCATGCCGTTAAAGTCCGGCGAGCTGCTCCCTGAACTTGTTTCTAGCTCTCACAAAGTCCAGCACATCCCGACTGACCATTGTGGTCTCCTACTTCAGCATTATTATGGAGCAATACAAACGTGCTATATTTATTTATCTTCTCCCCCCCCCCTCAACGCTCATCCCACTTGGCGCCAGCATCCTCACCAGACGTCGGGTATTAGCGGGGTCGAAATGGTTTTCCTGACCGCTGGGAGAAGAGGCTAAAGACACATTCAGCCCTGTCACTGCTCCCTGCACACTTTATATTATTACCGCGCACTCGTCTCCTCTCTCACTCCATCATCGCCACATCCTCCTATACGGCGCTAACTGCCGCCGCCGCGGTGGCTCTCTAGTTATCATTCCGGGCGCACCTTCAAGCTTATCATCACAATCCTCCGTTGATCAGTGATTGCCCAAACGCACACAAACACAGGCTACGCCGCGCAAGTGTTATTATTCCGTCCGAGAGACGCCTCTGCAGACGCACAGACACAACATATATATATATATATATATATATATATATATATAGAGAGAGAGAGAGAGAGAGAGAGAGACGGACGTTTAATTGCTATTATTATTCGTTCGTTTTTCGCCTGGCGGTCTACCTCGTTTTGAGATCCCCGGCGCGCTCTCGTTTCGGCTTAAAAACAAAAGGGGAAAAAAAATATATATACCATTTAGCGTCATAATCTCTCCTCTGTTGCTTTTTTTTTTCTGGTTTAAGGTTCATTGGATGGTTTGTTTGTTTATTTTGTCGGGACAGTGCATGTTAATGTGCATCAGTTCACCACACCCTCTCATCCATCCTGGCCTATTGTACATGTTTTTAGCGGTAGGGGCAACCGGAGTACCGCTACAGCCGGCAAGGGGAGATTCTGATCCTTACACAAAATGTACAGTGAAATGTGTTTGTACCTGTCGCCTTTAGAAACTACACAGAATATAGAAAATGGCTTTCAGGATGGGTGAATGGCATATGAATTGTTGTAGCTGCAGGAGTCGGGTGTCAATCAGAAAAGAGCAAAAGCAAAGCGCGGTAATAAAGTACCAGCTGAGCAGACGGATGGCGTGCGGGTAGAAGCTCCTCTTTAACCGCTCAGTCCCAGTCCCGAGGCAGCGCAAGAAGAACAGAGAGTGTGACCGGACTCCGAGCTGTTTCAGGATCTTCTGAGCCTGTGACCTGCCCTGTGCGGTGAAGGCTGAATGGACCTCTCTCTTCCAGTCCAGCTTATCCCGCAGTTTCCCATCCATGTGGTGATGAAAAGGCAAAATAACATGCTTTTCTTTACATTTTACAGCAGTTTTCTGGGGAATAATAAAACTTGCATGAGTTGTTGGAGTTTGCTTGATTCTGAATTCATACTTATCCTGGAGGGAATGTTATATACTGGATTATACCAGGTCGGAATTAGCCATAGCTACGATTTCTGAACAGGGATTTCCCAAAGGAGGACAACACTAACTAAATGATGAAAACACAGCAAATCAGTATTAAAGGGGGGGTATTATGTAAAATCGACTTTTTCAAGCTTTACATCATGTTATTATGTCATTCCCTCATTAAACACATGCCTGGAGTGTTGCCTCGGCTCATTCACATATTTTTGAGTAATCAGTAAAAACTTAGACGGCGGCCATTTTAGGTGTAGCTATGCCTCCGTCCTCCTAGGAACGCCCCCACCTCCTGGAGACGCCTCTGGACCTTTCGTCACCAGCCAAGCCACCAACCACTGCTCCTCAGCTCAGCAGAGCCCCCTCCCCGCACAGTGTTGTTGTTTAAATGCCACAGTAGTGTGCTGAAGGGGGCGTGTCGGAAAGCTTCTTAAAGAGACAGAGGCCTATTTCAAGAGGTTCAGTACAGCCATTTTGAGAGAGCGATTTAATTCAAGGCAGTTATTTTAATTTGCTGCATATACAGACCAACAGAAGGTTACGTCTTCATTGTAGTGCTATAGACTGGTGCTATGTGATGGAAAAAAGCATAATACCCCCTCTTTAAAAAAAGTTATTCTATTAAAACATCTGCTCAAATTCCATTCCAGGATTTGTCGAGGGTCAGCAAAGTGAACCCACTGCACCTCTACGTCCCGTCCCCTGAGGCACCGACACTTCTGAGATTGACATTGAATTGCTATTGTTTCGAGTGCTTTTTCGCCACCTTGTTTTGAGTCCCCCCCCCCCCCCCCCCCGCTCTCATCCCGGCTCACGCTCCGAGGGGCTTGCAGAAACGAAGATACAATTTGCCGTCATAATCTCCTCCTCCACTGCCCGGGCCCCGGCTGCTCTTGGGCCCCCCCCCCTTTTCCGAGGCGGCGGCGGCGGTTGCGGCGGCTGTTTGCTCGGGGTGATGAGAGTAATTGAAAAAGACGGTCACGTATGAAGTGTCTCAACAAGCGGAGTGTGCGCGTGCATATATTCCGGCTCTCCCCGGGAAAAGGTGTCTGGCAAAGGTTAAGCTTGGCTAGAAGCTAAAAAGTGCTTTAAGTGTTTAGAGATACAAGACGGATGGAAATTTACTTAGGGTTCTGCTAAATGGCATCTCTCCGGGATCACTTTGCAATTTTCTAATTACAGTTTTCTCCCAATATGCGGCTCGGGGGCCCGGGCGGTTAGTGCCTCGGAGCAAAAACGGTGGATCCAGTGACGTATGTGCGGAGGTGAAACTGACTAATGGGGTTTGGTTGTGTACCGGGGTCATTCACAGCAAAAAGTATACCAGAAACAGACAACTTCTTGAAATAAGTTTTGTCCTTGATTTGAGTTTGAGTTTTTTGCTCTTAAATTAAAGCATGTCACCCAATAAATAGAATAAAATACACCCATTTATTTTATTAAATGCCTATAAAATGAACAAACGTGTGTCTTTGCAGTGAGGGGCCCACCTCTTCTCAGACCTGACTTTAACTTTACTTGGAGCGATGACGTCTCTAGCTCTGGCTAAAAGCCGCCAAATATGAGCTTTGAATTGTTGGGTCGTCATCCAAATCCATTCATTGATTACCCACCGGACTTTTCTGAGTCTAGCTGGTCATCATGTTTTGTATTGCAACAATATAATTCAAAATGTTACAAAGTGTGCTGTTAAAGTGATGGTCTGTAAGTTTAAAGGTTTTTTTCTACAGGAAGTCAAATTCATAATAATGATAATGGTTTTATATGGCGCTTTTCTGGACCCTCAAATACACTTTACATTGCATTATTAATTCACTCCATACTTGGTGGTGGTAAGCTACTAGACTGACGGAAGGCGAGGCTGCCAATCTACGCCATCGGCCCCTCTTCCGACCACCACCAACCACTCATTCACCCAGGCTTCCCAAACGGTCTCTCATCCAAGTACCGACCAGGCCCTTCCCTGCTTAGCTTCCAAGGTCTGACAGGATTGGGAAGAGCAAAGGCAGTTTGGCCGTAATGCCATTTTAATGCCTAAATACAATATTTTGAATGCCATAAAAGTAAAAAAATCTAGAACAAATTGGATGCAACGGGAAACTAGTACGTAAAAAATGTTTGATTTAATTCACAATGAATCCAATGTAATGCTTTCTAATGACATTTAATTCATTTTGGCACAATAGAAAAAAACAAAAAGGACTTTGCATGTTCTCCCCGTGTCGGCGTAGGTTTCCTCCGGGTACTCCGGTTTCCCCTACCACTAAAAACATGCACAATTGGTTAGTCCTCCGGCCAAGTGTTTCTGACCATCAGCCTGGCTCCACATCTGGAGATGGGTCCCCGAGGGGCCGGCCCACGCAGGCTGCCCCAGCGCCGTTGAGGACGGGTCAAATGCAGAGAACGACGAAGTATAACTTAACCTTAAACTTAACTTAACAATTAACTCAATGCTTTTTAATGCCCCTAGTAAGTAATATTAAATAATTCTAAAGTCCCTACTTTTGCTGATCTCAGACACTAATCAGAATCGCCGGTGCCATCGCTTTGACCAATGAGGCGAGTTTTCCAGTGGTTCGGCCTGTCAGGTCCAATCAGGAGGAGGAGGAGGAGGGAGCGGCTTTCAGGTCCGGTCAGCGGCCGTGGGACTCGATTATGTGAAATCTGTCTCTCGCTTCCTCATTTTGAAATGTTACAATCAATATATTCATGTGTTCATAAGCAATGCCCAGGCACGCACACACACATACACACACACACAAACACACACACAAACACACGCACACGCATTTGGGCAGAAGTTTACTCAGTCAAGTCAGTCTTGTGAAAAAGGAACATGATTTGGCTGAATACACAGTCAACAACCGGAATCATTGTAATCAAGACGGCTATGGTACGGTTTGTATACAGTGGGACATAATGTGTTTACTTCCATCTGTAATGATCGCACAAACACAGTGAGCTCGGAGATGAGTTCGGGAGCTTGTGTGTAAGAATTGTATTTGCTGATTACAAAGGAGTGTTTTGAAGAGAAAATGTCCCTTTTTATCTGCTGTAAACTGCTATTTCAGTGGCTCTGTGTTTGTTACAAAATTGGAAATTCTGATTAGAAAACGTCTGAATTGTGATGTGACTTTCCAGTGTAATTGTTATGATAGGTGCCGAATTTCGAATGCGTTTCCATGTGTTCTGTCTGTTTGGTTTCCTGGCTTTTCCAAACCCTAAAGACTAAACGTGCACTGTTTACTTATATCGACCCCATATTATATCAAAATAGCTTTATTTGAACTCGTACTGAGTCATAAGAACCTAAGTAACTATATAATTTTTAGAATCAGAATCCAGAAAAGTGTTTTACTCCTTAGACAAAGTCTCAAGGGCCACTGGGCAACCACTTTGGCCTGTTTCAAACCAAAATAAAGTCTCAAAGAGCTGAAATCATGGTTTTAATTGCCTGATCATGTTTTCTCTTGATAGTTTGATGTTAAATAGACTAAATAAACGTACAAATGTAATGTAAACCTTTGCAAAAGTACTAAATGTATTAGTATTAGAAGGACTTAGCGGCAGACCTAGATGGTCCTTCCCTAGAAAATGTAAACAAGTAATTTGTCACTTCCTTGATTGTATTTCTAAAGTAGCATAAAGTCAAGTTTGTTGTAGTACACAGTCCAAAGCTTCAGTTCCAACCTGACATTTGGCTGCCGAGTGTAATCGCATGTAAAAACGCCGATGGATTTTCTATTCTGGACACATGAACCTGAGCGGCCATATCGGCCTCCTCTGCTCAGACCGCTTTGAATGGTTTTAAACGCTCCAGTGGCTTTACTTCGACCCGATCATTGTTGTTAGTAATTGAGTTCGCAGTGTCTTCTTTTTTTTTTTAAGCATTTTTGACTCATGGGCTTCATTAGACGGGACAGCGCCGGGTGAAAGGCGGCTGAGGAGATGGGAGAGACATATGCAAATTGACAAAGCAATCCATATGTACAGCAGCTATTGCACCATCCACAGCTCAATTTTTAGCATATTGTCAACTGTTTCATTAAGGCGTGGCCAGGGGCAGGAGGATCGGTCCTCGTCTGTGCCCTGCTTTCCGAACTCTGGCCTCTTTTATCTACACTCTTGGAAAAGCTGACACTTAACATCCATCTTACTGACTTTCATTAAACTCCACAATCTGACCAAATGCTCTCCCATTCACACGCTCATTCATACTCCAATGTGTCTGGGCCATAGACTGCATAAAGAATAGACAGCTCCTCCTCACTCCTCCCCGTTCACCACAATGACCACGTTCGAGGGGGAAATCATGGCGGATTTACAGGCTCCTCCTCTCCAGCTCTGACGAAGCATGTTCCTAAAAAGGGCATAAGGAAGGGATCTTGACTGTAGACCCGGCCCTGCTCGGCGTGTAATGGGCGTGTATTTCTGTTGTAATCACGCCCATGGCCAGGCAGCGACGTAAACGGCCTTTCAATCAAAGTCAGGCCCTCATTAATTATGCAAGATTTCTCAAATTTTTATTTACGATAAAAAGCCTGGTGCCCCATATTGTTTTTAACCCAGCGTAATCACAGGAGGAATATCTCGCTCTAGCCACTTCTAAACCATTAGGCACCGAGCATTAACGTTGTTTTTAACGTGTCTAAAGTCCAATGCATTCCAATGGGGGAATAGCGGCCATATGGAGGTACTACAGCAAAGGTGGAGCAATGGCGGCCTCCAGTGTCGTAGTCAAAAAGCAGAGCAGTCAGTGGCCATTGGTGCAGCAAGGTGGGAGGAGTGTTTTACACAAATTGACCCAAAAATGCAGGCAGAGGATGAAACAGTTCAAATGCAAAATGTATTGAAGTTTTCTTTTACCGAAAAAGGGACAGGTTGGCCGGCAGTGACCGTGGAGTGGCTGGGGGTGAGCAGAGGCTGACCAGAGGAACAGGTGAGACTCTGAAGACAGGGGGAAAAAATCAAGTAAGTATTAGGCAAAAACAACGGTCTGGCAGAGTCTTATGGCTGAGAAGGTTCCAAAATACTGTTGCAGATGACGGATGAATTGTGTGTAATGAGTCGAGGGTGGAGCTGCATCCTGGGGGGAAGGGACAATTTGGGAGGAACGCGGGGCAATGGAGTGGACTGAAAGGCCAGCCATAGCCTTTCTGTGTGGAGTTTGCATGTTCTCCCCGTGTCTGTGTAGGTTTCCTCCGGGCGCTCCGGTTTTCCCTACCACTAAAAATATGTTCAATAGGCCACAATTAATAAATGACAGCGTGAGTGACAAGCTTACCAAAACCGGGTATGGAGTGAATGAATAATGACAACAGTGTGACGCTTTGAGAAACCTGGCAACACAGGCTTTGGAAGCACAACACACGATACATTTTGATACCGTGAAACATTTCTTTCAAATGTTTATAATTTTATAACTTTAATGTTTTTAATACCAGTAGCACCAAAACTCTGAATGCAGTTTGTAGCGCGTATGGAGATGCAGATTAAAAACTAAAATTGAGGAACAGCCACACGGGTTCGTTCCAACGATGCATTGTTCAAGTCGGTTCAGCACCATGGACAGCGGCAGGGATGTTATTGCATTGAAGTAGTTTTCCTTTCCAAGTAATGGAGGTCTTTTGTGCTCTTAACATTACATTATCGGGTTGAATTAGCAAGATCGTCATTTGTCAAAAATAATGTATTACTTAATTAATCAATTAGTTAGTAAAACATGATAAACGCACAGAAATAAGTAGAAAATCCCATTGGGATACATAGGGACCACCACGTCTTGGCCAAGAATGACACTTGCGAGTATGAGCATTGCTGCCCTGTTGGCAATAGGTTGAAGTCCTTTTTTTCTTCTTGTAGCAGAAGGATATTTGTTTTTGTCCTTTAGTAAATCATAAAGCTGTGAAAAAAGCCCTTTGTATATGAAGTATCATGCACACGCAGACTATATACATTACCGTGGCAGTATTTTACCCTGGAAATGTTTTAACACGCTTTCCTGGGACACAGTGGGACAGCTAACAATTTCTAATCTGTGTGCTCCCTCTTTCATTGTTTGTAAGCGCAGTTGCAGGGCCTTGAAGTTTTAGGATGAAGCGACCCATCGTGGTTAGAAACCAAAAGGAACAAAGGATAACAAAAGTTTTTCTTTTATGTTAACGGAAAGTACAGAAATACCTTAATTTAATTTGACCTTGTTTTTTCTTTTTCTTTTCTTTTTTTCTTCTGATCCATAATAGCCGGGCCTTGTACATCAGATTCTGAAATCACCCGCCACTTGCAGCAGATGCGCTGCACTTTGGGGCGCCTGTAAAGGGTGTCTCCAGCTCCTGTGTGGTCTCTGTCCTTCTGTATGGATCTGAAACCTGATCCACATGTCGGCTCCACGAACTCCACGGAACACACGTGGGAAACATCCGCGGTCTCCACTAGATTCATCATCCGAAAAAAGATGTACCACACCCCTTTCCACAGCCATCAAGACGGGACAACAGTATCGGCCAAGCGGACTCTTAGACAGTGCCCGCCTCTACTTGCCCGTGGAAGAACTTGATTGCCTCCAACTTCACTTGGAGCTATAGGAATATGCTAGGAGAGGCCAAATGCTAACAACGTCTTTGGTCGTTTTGCGTGACTGAGGGCACAAAGACCAGACAGGTACGCATCAACTCGTCTAAGCTCAGGTAAGAACATATCTCAGTGTGGAAAAACGGCGGCCTGTTCCTTTAACCTACCTTACGTAATATTTACTGTATTATATTGACATCGGCCTTTGTCACAACATTTCATTGCAACCATCCGCTTTCACATAAGACAAACTTCTGTGTGCATTTGTACTTTGAAAGCGTTCTAAATTCAGCTCTATAAACACATCCAAAGTACGATGTTCCTTCTCTTTGGGGGCCTTGAAGTAAGTAAGATTTTCTTTGTGACTTCTTTTCAAAGCTTTCTCGATCTCAGCGTAGCTCCTCTTTATTTGCGCCGAGCCCGAGGTCACTGTTGAAGGCGCACCTTTGTGTGCAGCAGGAGAGCCGTGTTCTCCGGGAGATACTGTATATATATACTGTCTATATATATATATATATACATAAAGATGTATGCCTCTTCTTCCACTCGCGCGCACGTAGTTTTGCATGTTTATCCCGGCTGGGCAGGACTAAAGCTTTCGAAATGTTCCCTCGGTAAGTGAGATATAGCATTCATTCGTTAGGTAAATATTGACTAGACGCGATAATGGAGTGGCTCGATGCAAAAAACTTTTAGGAAAAAATATAAAAATCTGTATTGTTGGTGTACACAAGTCGTTTCATCTTTTACTTTTGAAGTTTATCCCTGGCTCGCCTCATTTTGCAAAGTAGGAGTTGCTCCTAGGGGCGAACCTAATTGACAAAATTTCTCTTTCTTTCTCCTCATTTTGCAAACTTACAGACTTGCAATTGTGTAGACTGGGAAAGGCGATTTCTGTCAGAATGGCTAAAATAGATAAAACATTGACAGCATGTACTTCCCTTGTTGTTCCCTCATCAAAAACATACCTGCAAGCCGTGTTCTGAGCAACTCGCACGTATTTGAATCGTCTTTGAATCTTTACCGGAGACTGTTATTAGTGGCGGCTCCTCCTTTTTGCCCAACAAAAATGTCGCTTCATATGAATTGACAACACAGTCTTTTGAATCGTTTTCTAAAAGTGAATCCTAGCCCTGAGCGTTTCACCGTTAGTGTTGCTGTGGGTCTTTGCCCGGCTGTACCATTGCAGTAACATTGCAGTAGACTTGGTTTGAGGTCTCTAGCGTCCTTCTCTAAACCGCACACAAAAAAGGGCTCTAATGGTTACGTTTACGAAGTGTCGATGACAGATAGCTTAGCCACTTAAACGTAAATGCTTAGTCTATCCTTTCAGTCTTATAGGTTCCTTGGCACCAGCGCTGCTCCTTATTTTCTTGTCTTTACCTTGAATCTGATGTGTCTCGGTCTGGGTCTGTCCATCAGTCGGCGGGGAGACATTTAGCAGACTTCTGTGTCAGCAATCTGCACTGTTAAACCTGTACTTTAAGGACATTCAACTTCCCAATCAGTATTATGTTTTTATTGACTCTAAATGAAAAGGAAAAACCTAATTTTGTGACAAATAATATATTGATCCATAAAAACTGGTCTGGGAAAAAGTGAAAGGTAAACCGGTGCTCTTCTAAGGCCCTGTCCCAATACCCAGGCTGCGCCCTACGCTCCTCTACGAAGTGTGCACTTGTTTGAAGACAATGCGGCTTATGTCATTTTGAGACCTAAACTTGATAAAGTTGAGGGTAATTTCGTCCGGCCCTGTGAGAAAAAAAGTAGTAGTTAAAACACGTTAAAATAAACGTATATTGGATATTAGTAATTTATTCGACCTAGCTGTATAATTTTGAAAATGTAGAGTGGGCAACTAACTGGTATCTGGTAAGTTTTATGTTTTTATACTTCCCAAGTTTATTGTTGAAGTGAAAAGTTTAAAGTGGATTTATATGAATGATTGCACAAAAAAGTAATGAAATTGTTAGCATAGAATGTCGTAAAATCATCGTAATGCTTTATCAGATATTTATGCTTCTTTCCAAGTAACATAGCAAACTAGCACAAGAAAAGTTTAAATATTTAATAAAAAGTACCGTTTTTTCAGCACAAGATCCGCGGATGCAGCCATTTTCCCGCCTTTTTGATCTATACGACGATCTATATGCTTCGACGAAGTGTGGATCAGGGGCGCAAAGGGGGCGGGGCAAAAGACCCCTCTGGAGAATTGGGACACCCTACGCATCATCAGGATGAGGGGCGCAAGGGTGGAAGAGCGAGTATTGGGGCGGGGCCCAAGACTGGCCTGAACATCCATGAAAAAATGAGATGAGACTTGCTTCTTGTAGAACAGCTTATGTGAAGAAGCGAAAGCAGTCAGGCACTCGAGTTATGGAGCAACATTAGAAGTCCTTTATTAACACATGGACCAGCCTACGCGCATCGTCAGGGCACGTAAAATTGATCTCAGGTGTCACGTGATCACAGACACATGATCACAAACAAATTAACAACAATGCAATAAGTTGTCCTGGCCAGGACTAACAAAAGAGGCACAGAGAACAGACATGAATAATATATTGAATTAATGAAATACTTGGGCCCAACTTACCCATGTGTGTCCTTAAGATAAGACAATTCATCTCGGTCCATGATACTTTCCTTTCCTTAAATTCTCTTACCAAACCTTATCCTTCCACCGCAAGTGCAAACAAATCCACCTAAGAAACAGCAATACGTGGAAAGAACCAGATTATTGTACCAGGAAGTAAGCCAATGGGCATCTTTTAATAAACCGTTTTAGATCAATATAGCCTTTTCTAACCAACAAAGTGCAATATAATGACCAAGATATTACCAAGCACCTGCGAGAAGCGCAAGACCCCCTCTTTAATAGCTAACTCACGTTGCTCTCTGTCTCCTTTGAACATTCGGGAACAAAAATATTTCTGAACTAATGGACTGATTCTGTTATATTCTCAGCACAAAATAAACAAAGGGGGGAAAAAAATATCACGTGTTTTTTTCAGGATAATTCTCGACACTCCTGTAAACAACGAGGACCAAGGTGTTCCACTTTCTAGCAGCTTCAAACTGTAAATTAATATGAAAGCAAACTGCATTTTTCCTGTTTCATTTTCGCTGGTGGATAATAATCAAAACAGGCCGTGAAACGAACCGGAGGTTTGTTTTTTTCCCCCTCCAGGGCAGGTAATTGGGTTTTTCTCTGAACGCTGCTGCACCGCATTAGTCGGCTCTCAGCAGATAAGGCACGAGACAGAGAAATGGCAATTATTATTTGTCTACTGTACCGGTTAATGGGGAAACATGAGATGCATACATGTGAACACGCCTTGCGGACCAACTGTCCAGCATTTAGAAAAAAAAAAAAAAAAAAAACACACTCTCATGAACACATCAGGGAATCTTGTGGGCAATATATCGTCGAGAAGAAAATATTGCAATTGCTGTTTGGAAGATTATGTAAATGAACCATTTCAAGTATATTACCAATGTCAAGAAATGTGTGTGTAAATGGGCTAAAATGGGGGTAAATTCTCTGGATAAAAAAAAAGAATGATCTGCAACTAATATATCAACAACATAAAACCACACATTTAAATCTGGCTTTATCCGTGATTTAGATTTTGCAACTAAACACAGTGACATTTTTAGCAATTTTATGCAACACGCGCCTTATTTTAATATGAAAAACATGTAATGACTACAAATTTCAGTAATCTACAACAAAGGTTCCAAGTTGCTATCTCGTATAGTTTTCCCCTTAATTACCTGCAGTGTCTCGCCTTAACAGACCAGACGAATCAAATGCATACGCGAAATGTAAAAGAAAAGCAACAAGAAATCTATTGTTTGTCTAGCCCAAAGGTCACATGGAGACATTGTTTTTGTAATCAAACCTATAACATGTGTGGCTTTGTGAAAATACGCTTTATTTGTGCTGCTGTCATTTCAATAGGCTACAGAACCTTTTCAATATGTGTCTTCTGTTGGATCGTGTTCGCAATAATATGAAACAAGCACAGAGCACACAATAACTTTGAAACAGTGGGAATAACTGTAGTAATGAATGTTTGACAGTGAGTCTGACTGAATCAGAACAGAATGACCTTATGAGTTTGAAGTTGTTCAAATCTCTCGAGCGCTGACTTCTCTCTCCTTACTCTCGCGTGCGCTCAGCAAACATGGCCGCCAGCCATTATCCCGAGCCCTAGCGTGATTCATGTTTAGTGCATGGGTAATATCGACGGAGTGTTGTGGGTGGATTTTTGAAAAACTACAAGCATTGATATAAAAGACACTGAAGAAAGTGGACGTGTTGTAAAATAACGGATTCTAGGAAGTTTTTAGGAAGTTTCCAATTCATAAATAGTTTGAAAATATTCGGCGCTAATACCGTTAGCATCCCCCTGGAATTTTCAATGTAGCATCATGCTAACCGCTCGCTAATGCAATCGTTTTTTTTGTTAGGTTTTCAGCTATCTTTAAACTACTTATTTTATATTTAAATATTTGCCCAAATAAGATTGTAATATGCATTATATTTATTTCTGTATGTTACACTTTTACAGTCGACCCAGTAAACCAAGACTAGCTATTAGCTATCTGTAAAGCTAGTCCATACACGCTAGTAAAGGCAGAATACTGGGATGGATGTCAAAGCTAAAACTCTATTTGAAATCCAAATATATATTAAAAAAACACATCATATTAATTAAAAAAACAACTCGTTACTCTTGATACGCTCTGTGCGTGAAATAACTTGTTGCAGTGCACACTTTAGTGTCATTTGATCAGTGTAAAGTTGTTTAAATCCAACTGAAGGAATTGATGAGCTTTATATCACTAGTAGTTACAAACCAACTCTCATCTCTCAGTGGAAACGGGATAGTTTGTCTTGTCCTTGGGCAACCCACTTTACCCCACCTGCCCCCAGTGTCTGTGCACACCGCAGTGTGACTGTGAGTGCGAATGAATGGATGGAAAGGCAAAATGGAGGTCTGAAAGTGCAGTATAAACGTAACCATTTACAATTTCTAAGCATCGTTAAGGGTCATTTTGCCAATGGCTCAAAATGACAAAAATACAATTGGTTTCTTTTCTTTTTTTTTTTTAAGAGTGAGTAGTAGTAGTCACCCCCTTATTTCTAACAACTCAAAAAACACAATGAAGCATTATGTTTCATGACCCAGTTACAGACATGAAGCTTTTTTGGTTTTATTTACCAAAAGACTGACCTTAAAATGTAGTTTCTTTGATTAATCTTCCCTGCTCTTATTCATAAACCTGTTGTACTACTCCTTTTAAAATGCCTGAATGTTTGGATCTGTTTGCTTTCTTCAGTGAGGCCGTTCCACAGCACCGCTCCCAAAAAAAGGAGACACACATTGTTTTGATTGTAGTTCGAGCAAAATGCCGCTTCATATTGTGTCTGAAGGAGTGGCCCCGTTCTTTATGAGGAAACAGCTCCTGTATATTTTTTTTTTTTATGATTTACATTTAATAATAATAGAGCAGTTCTTGCAACAGTAGCATTGTAACATTGTTGAATTGTATTTGATATTTAAAACGTCTATTCATAAATCTGCTCATGCTTTTGTATTATTAATTCCAGTGTCTATTGTTTTTGATTGTCTATGAAGCACACTGAATTCCACTCGTGTATAAAAAGTATTTAGCAAGGACCGACTTTTAGTTTGTTTACGCTATTTTTACTATAACTTGCTCCTATAGTTCGTCATTTCATATCACGTGATTAAATCTTCCCGTTTTCGAGATGATTAGTTCTAGATTGGCTGCTCATGAAACAAATTAGGGTTAGGGCCAGGGATATGGTTCACCTTAAAATTAGGGTTATTTATATTTTCAGACAAAATAATGTTACCACGAGATATGAATTGACGAATTCGGCAAAATTGTGTAATAAAAAAAAAACATCCATACATCCATTTTCTTCCGCTTTATCCGGGGCCAGGTCGTGGGGGCAGCAGT
Organism: Proterorhinus semilunaris; assembly: GCA_021464625.1. Lineage (NCBI taxonomy): Eukaryota > Metazoa > Chordata > Actinopteri > Gobiiformes > Gobiidae > Proterorhinus > Proterorhinus semilunaris. Next base: position 8,513,481 of record CM038346.1, read on the forward strand.
CTCAGCAGAGATGCCCAGACTTCCCGATCCACACACACCTGCTCCAGCTGTTCTGGGGGGACCCCGAGACGACACCAGGCCAGCTCGGAGACATAGTCCCACCAGCGTGTCCTGGGCCTTCCACAAGGCCTCCTCCCAATAGGACATGCCTGGAGCACCTCCCGAGGGAGGCGACCAGGAGGCATCCGGAACAGATGGCCTAGCCACCTCAGCTGGCTCCTTTCGACGTTGAGGAGTAGCGACTCGAGTCCGAGCTCCTCCCGGGTAACTGAGCTCCTCACCCGATCTCGGAGGGTGTGCCCAGCCACCCTGCGAAGGAAACTCAATTCGGCCGCTTGTATTCGCGATCTTGTCCTTTCGGTCATTACCCAAATCTCATGACCATAGGTGAGGGTGGGAACGTAGATCGATCGGTAAATCGAGAGCTTTGCCGCTTGGCTCAGCTCCCTCTTCACCACAACAATCCGATACAGCGACCGCATCACTGCTGACGCCGCACCGATCCGTCTACCGATCTCACGCTCCATCCGTCCCTCACTCGTGAACATGATCCCGAGATACTTGAACTCCTCCACTTGGGACAAGGACTCCCCACCGACCTGAAGTGGGGAAACCACCTTTTTCCGGTGGAGAACCATGGCCTCAGATTTGGAGGTGCTGATCCTCATCCCGGCCGCTTCACACTCGGCTGCAAACCGCCCCAGTGCGCGTTGGAGGTCCCGATTTGATGAAGCCAACAGAACATTGTCTGCAAACAGCAGAGATGGGATTCAGAGGTTCCCAAACCGGACACCCTCCGGCCCCTGGCTGCGCCTGGAAATTCTGTCCATAAAGGTAATGAACAGAACCGGTGACAAACAGTACCAGCTAAATATCCACTGCCTTTAAGAAAAGTCTCCAGAGAAACGTTCATGTTGTGGGAGTCAACTTAAATTCAAACATATTTTCAACACTCATGAACTAGCACCTTTTCACAATATAAATAGCAAAGATACATAATTCCTTCCAAGTTTAGTCGGCTTTTGCAAATCAACTCTAAGGCTGGTGTTTTGTCTCAGTCATTTGTCACAGAAAAGTCTTTCGAAAGTGTTTTTTCCCCCCGTAATGTTACCTAAATGTCACGTACGCCCCTTCGATTTGCAGCCCTCATTTCTCTCCGTTCCATTGCGACTGTTGGCTGAGCCTGGAATTGGAATCAAGCTGTTCCAAGGCGCTGCAGACGGATTTGCTGGCAGATGGTGAGTTATGTCACCTGAAATCTCCCCAGAACAAATAACAAAATAAGATATTTGCATGGCTCATGAACAGCACGGGAATTTACAACGTCTTGACAGCGGTACTGCTTTTTCTGTTGTGGTCTTTATCAAAGAGACTGATAACAATGCTGGCCTTATTGATGACACGTTATTACAAATTTGTTTGTAAGACCTTCTCAGAATGTTTTTTTTTTGGCATTGACAAGGTCAGGCTGAACAGGACAGACAAATCTGCAGTTGTAGAATATTATCACAGTCAAAATAGACCGTAAAAAGAAATCGAATTCCTTTCTCCTGGTGAATAACATTTAATTTTAAAATAATCTTACTGTATAATAACAGTGATCAGTAGAGCTGGAAAGCAGCCTGAAAGCAGCAGCATTTACCTGTGAATGTCAACTAGACTATTACAGTGATGGGGTTTATAGCTCTTTCCTGAGTCATGATTGCTAATGTGCACAACGTTTGATAGAAATCCTCCAAAACTAGAATGGAACTGAGCTTTACACTTGCGAAAAATATGTGTATGAATAAAATCGTATGCTACAATTAATGAAAGAGGCAACTGTCTGACTTATCATTTTAGTTAAAAAAGAAGAGTACAATTCACAAGTTCACAACAAACCGTTCACTTTAAAGGTGCAATGTGTAACATTGTGTATTATACCAATGACCAGCTAGACTGCAAAGTGCTGTTTTTTTTTACAGTGGACAATCAAAGAATGGATTAGAATGAGGACATAATCCATTTAAGTTACAGTATAAAATAAATGCTTGTATCTTATTACATTTATCGGGGTGAAATGTTACACCTGCAGTGTGACTTTAGGGAGCCATTTTAAAGAGGCGATTCTGTCATGAACGTTCAAGATTCAAGATTGTTTTATTTGTCAAACCATGTGACTGATTCGAAATTATATTTCTCTCATCCTTGATTGTGAAGCGGGGGGTGGGGGAAGAGGGGTGGGAGGGAGGGCAGGGAGTTCAGCTTCCCGATGGCCCTGTGTACGAAACTGTTCTTAAGGCGACTCGTCATGTCATTACTAGACTCTCTCTGCTCTTGAGCACCACTGACCACTGTTATTCTCTTGTGCTGCTTTTACATTTGTAGAAATGTGTTATTCATGATAAACAAGAACTAATTTGGATTTTTGAGTCTATTTTGACTGATGAAATTCTGAAACTGCACTTTTCCGAGCGTGAAAGTCCCTAAGTTTTTTTACTTAAGAACTTGTCATGAATGAGGCCCAATGATTCCAAATTAGGAAACAGTTCTTGGGAATGTTCTTCATATTCACAAGTGTACAACGCAAGGGTTTCCAAGACATCGTTACTCTATGAAATGAGAGAAATTAGATTAAGCTTGTGAGGGGCAAATATTATCCTAAAATTATGTCGGGCTTAAATGGAAGTGTCCGTAAGAAACCCACACAATCTATTCTCTGACATGTGACAAACCCTCAACCAAATATTATTCAAAGTGTTGTGTGTGGCTGGTGCAATGTTTTGTTTACACATACATGCTCTAAAGTGGACGATTTTGCCCTAGGACTTCATCTTTCTCATCGAGCCATACATTCCTGGCATCTGTGCAGAAGTGAATCCTCAGACACCAGAAAAAAAACTGCACATGACTTTTATATTTGGTCTTGACTGATTCTCAGCACCAAACATTATCGACGCACTCTTGTTTCCAAAGATGAGGAATGGCCTATACATGAGCTTTCTACGAGTCCCCCTTAAATCTCCCGCTTCATCTGCAGCGGTCTGATCGGCCCGGTCCCCTGCTGTTGGAGACGTGAGGACTCCAAGCTCCTGCGGAAACATCAGAAACACTCCCACTTCAGGGCATGTGCCGTCTCCAGAACAGCGCGGTGATTGTGGCGCGTTGTGATCCAGGCGAAGAGTCTCCCGTGATGATATTGTGCGCGCATTCATGCCCTGTAGTGCCAGCTGAACTTATTTCCTGCGGGACGTTGCGCAACACCCTTAAAAGGCGCTCAGGCAATTTGATGTTATGGAAAAATGTATTTGTACTTTTAAACTAACCACCCATTCGAACAGGTTAAGGATCACCTGGAGGGCTTTCGCACGGGATAACCAATGTCAATAGAAATATACTTTTATTTATAGATCTTCTTAAATGAATAAAAGAGACTTGAGGACCTCACAATTTATGGTATTAAATACAGGGATTGTTTACCTTTCCAAATGACCACACAGACACAGGCTTTAAAACTCTGGCCACTTCATATTTGGCCATCTGCGACCTACGATCACGAAATCTTTGGTCGTAGCCGAAAATTGCAGGTCTTAGGTCGTACAGTGAGACAGGGACAAAGATTTAAAATAGAACCGTCGTACGACCAAATACGAGCTACGACCGACATCACTACGCATTTAGAGGACTTTCTCTGCACTTTTCCGCAAAAATAACTTTGATCATAGCTACGATTGTCTCTTTGAACCATCGCAGAGTGGAGACGAGTGCAGCTCACGATATTACAATCCCCACATCGTGCAATGTGACGTCTTATAAGAAAACAAATATTGCACAGTGTTCACCCGCCATTATCCCAACAGAGCATGAGAATGTATTAAGTCTATTCGAGAAATGCCCAAAACAAACCTGTTATTTTTTTAATGCAGTTTGTGTGGCTTGAATGTTTTTCCATGGAAATTTACTTCCCTGGAGTCCAACTCGTCCCGGTTTGTGTCATTCGTTTTCTAGGCCGATGTGACACCTGTGGTCTCGAGACACTAATTACTTTTGTTCTGTGTGTTGTTTAGCTTATTTTAGCATCTTGCTCTATAATGTGTGCGTAGTTAGATATTAGAATAAGGCTGATACATTTCGCTCTTTTGTCAGAAGGTGTATTCTGATCAAATTTCCTATTGTAATAATGAATAATCAAACATAAGTCAAAAATTTCATGAGGAAGAGACAGGTTTAGATTTAGTATCTAAGGAGTCTGTGTCAGACACTGACGCACAGGAGGCTTTAAACATTAAACAGAGAGTGATTAGACTGAACTCTTTCTTCCTCAAATGGCCCACTGTTAACTTTCCTTCATATTCTGCGTGCTGTACTTCCGGCCTTGCTACACGGGCGTGACATCCACGTTGTGTTGTTTCTTCCGTGCGCGGTAGAGTGCACGTGTACAATTGCAAAATAAAAGACGGATCGACCCGGACTTGCCGCGGCGTGCAGCGGTAAATCATAGGTTCTAACAGCGGAGCTTTTAAGATAAGATAATTATCTTAGCCTTTATTGATCTCACAATGGAGAAATTCACTTTTAGTTCAAAATGAAAGAGCAAGTAATGAGGCGTGGGTGTGTATCTGTGGGCGTGAATCTGCAGCTCCAGTCTTTCAGTTTTCTTGCCAATCAATATATTAAGCACACACAGTTGGATAACTATTGCTTGAATATTATCTTAAGCAGTCTGCAGTAAGTAGGTCTATATCTAAATTGCCGCCTAATAAAAAAGATATATTATAAACATATATTATATATATATGAAATCAGATGAGATGGGGCAGTCGGAGCGTGGTAATAACGGTTCTTTTGTTTCCCATCAGAACACTTGGATTAAATTAGTCTGGTGGCAAAGAGTTGGGACGTGGAGAATCTTCCTATCCACAAGCTTAAACGTGCGTGTCTGGAAGATTGCAGGTCGTGGTTTGGAACAGGCTTGAAAAGGGAGAGAGGAGGCGGTATACAAACACGGCTCTTAGAAATGATTTTGAAAGGGAAGTACATTGAAGGCATAATCAGAGCAGTGAAACCGAGTCACCAAAAGGCCTATTACGCTGTCTGAAAAAAGCTCTCGCAAAAGGTCAAGCATGCTACAATCAACATCGCCCGAGCCAGAGAGCAAACCAGTGCATCTTTTACTGAAATAAACTTTGGCTCAGGATCAACAGCAGATGTTGCATAGGGATTGTGGAAACGCCGTAGTAGTAGTGCCAAAACCTGTTGATTCGACAGAAGATGGTGCTTTTTCTCACTCCTCTGTGTGTGTGTGTAAGTTTGTTTTCATTCTGACCATGCGTTTCTCCGACTGCCAAATCATTTTAATCTGCCTGCCAAACATGTTCATCTGAACTCGAATAGATGACACAAACCCAGTATACGTCTTTGGATGGAAAGGGAAAATACTGTAGTCTGGCTGGCGAGGTTCACAGCTGTTCTAGTTCCAGGATCTACTGTCAACCTACAACCCGTAACCCATATCAAATATTGGAACTCTAACCTAATCAAATTATTTATGTCAAAATAAACAAACACTGATACAAAATAATTAATTGATTTTACCGGTCGGTTATTATGGACTTCGTGGACTGGTGTGAGCACAACCACCTATACTTTAAAAACACCAGTAAGACGAAGGTGACACACACCGCTGAACATCCAGGGGGACGACACTGAGGAGGTGGACAGTTTCAAGTACCTGGGTGTTCACCTCAACAATAAACTGGACTGGTCCCACAACACCAACGCCCTGTACAAGAAGGGCCAAAGTCGCCTCCGCCGTCTGAGGAGACTGAGGTCCATCGGATTGAGCAGGCCTTTGCTCAAGACTTTTTATGACTCTGTGGTAGCCTCTGCTACCCACTACGGTGCCGTGTGCCCCGGGCAGCACAGAGCGGGATAAGAACAGACTGAACAAGCTGGTCAGGGGGGCCAGCTCCGTCCTGGGCTGCCCCCTGGACTCTGTGGAGGAGGTGAGGAACAGGAGGCTATTAGCCAAGCTCACCTCCATCATGGACAACACCTCCCACCCACTACACGGGACTGTAGAGGAGCTGAGCAGCTCTTTCAGAAGAAGAAGATCTTTATTTATATAGTACCTTTCACAGACATGGTCACAAAGCGCTTTTACTTGAGACAATTGTATATTCACTCCATAGTCGGTGGTGGTAAGCTACGTTTGTAGCTTTAGTTTCCCCTGGGGGAGACTGACCGCAGGTCCTTCATCCCCACTGCTGTGACGTAACTTATGTGCAATAACCTCCTTGCAACAACTACTATAATCTCTTTATCTGCGTCACTTTATCAACCATTTGCACTGTGACTGTAAACCTGCACTGCCAACTGACTTTTTTATTATTATAGTCTGCTTATTTTAATGTTCTATTGTTTATACTTTTTGCCCCTTAAGGTTTTTGGTACTCATATATACTTGTACTTGTATATAAGACACCTCTATTTACTATTCAACTGGTTTGCAAATTTCCTTTCTATTCTGCACACCCTGAGTGTTTCTGAGAGCTGAACGTAACAAGTGAATTTCTCCATTGGGAGATCAATAAAGGCTTATCTTATCTTTTAGACAAAGGCCTGCAACCCACTGAAAAAACAGTAGCCCCACAACCCACTTTTAGGTCCCAACCTACAATTGTGACCCACTGCTGAGACGAGGGCAATTGCCAAATATCCTTGTGGGCCTAAACCCAGCTAATGATGTAGAAGACGTCATCTGCCGCCGTGGAGTGAGGCACTATGATGGGGGATGAAGAGTAATTGAGCACAGTCAGGTTAAAGCTATGAGTCATTGGGATTATAGTGGCTTGAAGCGTAATGGAAGATAAATAATGAAGTGATCTTGGATGCAAGGCTATCGTCATGAAATTTCAGTTTAATAACAGACTGCCCAACCCCCCAAAAAAGGTTGCCACAAGAGCTGGTCGCACGCTCTCATATTTGGCTGGACCGTCTTAAGCTTTGGTTACATTGTTCCAACAAGTCTGCAAAGATAAGGCGTTGCATACATTTTCCACCAAGATCATGTGTTGATAATGGGAGAGTGTGACCAGTGCACAAAGCCTTCCCCAGCACAGATACTCAATGGGGTTGAGATCTGCACTGAACAGTATGTCTCATGCTCCCTGAACCACTCTTTCACAATGGGAACCCTGATGAAACCTGGTATTGTCATCTTGGAATATGCCCGTGCCATCAGGGAAGAAGAACTGATGGAATCAATTGGAACCATTGATGGAATAACCTGGTCATTCAGGATGTTCTGGTCGTCGGCTGTACGTCCTGAATGAAATAGTGTTGCTGAACCTGGACCTGAGCAACTGCAGCAACATACAGGGGACAACTTTTATTTTTGATCAGGCAGTTCATTCTCCTACATATAGGATCACACACAACAAAGAAACATGTTCTTGGATTTAAATGAAAGAGCGCACGCAAATCCATCTTGATTCATGCGTTTGCTTTTATCAGTGGCATTCCACAGGTTTTGATCAATACGGCGATATACATTTGCGTTTGTATAAGGGAGACAGATTGTAACCTTTAGATTGCCACCTCTGTCAACAAAGAGCTCCAACCGGGGAAGCGAACAGATATGGATCCGCCTGAATTGTGCATTTCATTCCGGTTACCTCCGTTTTTCCATTTGAACGAAGCCCATGCGCACACAACAAGGCAATCAATCTCTCAGTATCACACAGCCCAGTTACCAAACTATGGTCCCCCGTTACAAACCAATTCTGTTTCCAACCAACTTTTGGAATCTAAATTATTTACGCAGGCCTGTCTTTAAAAGTGCGAGCGGGTTTGGAGCAGTCTAACCCCGGGAGAGTGTCGAGTTCACTGGGGAGGCGTGTACGGTGAGTGGAGCCCAGGGCTGAATCACGAACAGAGAGAGGCAGCTTTTAGTCACAGCTCGGGACTTGCATTTAAACCAGCCGTCGGTCTGTTTATCCGCGAGGCTTGCTGGGACGTCGGGGACACGGCAGTAGGGAGGGTCAGCGGAATGTGAAGTGAACTTTTCAGAATTCCTGGTGTAATTTAGGGTAATTTAAAGTTAACACTGTTGTGACACGGTGTGACAGTATAGCTGGGGAACTAGGCTTTCAACGGATTCAAAGCATGCCACAATAGATAAATTCCGGAAGTAGTATTTTGTTTTGAGCATGCTCAGGGCTGTGTACTCTCCCCCTGGCTCTTCTCCCTGTACACAAACTGCTGCACCTCCAGTCACCAGTCCGTTAAACTAATCAAGTTTGCGGATGACACCACCCTCATCGGGCTCATCTCGGACAGTGATGAGTCCGCCTACAGGAGAGAGGTGGAACGGCTGGCGTCCTGGTGCAGCCACAACAACCTGGAGCTGAACGCCCAGAAGACAGTGGAGATGTTCGTGGACTTTAGAAAAGACACAGCCCCACCGTCCCCCTTCGCCCTGACAGACTCCCCCCCCCCCCATCTCCATCGTGGACTCCTTCCGTTTCCTGGGCACCACCATCACCCAGGACCTCAAATGGGAGCCAACCATCAGCTCCCTCATCAAGAAGGCCCAGCAGAGGTTGTTCTTCCTGCGGCAGCTGAGGAAACTTAAGCTGCCGACCAGGATGCTGGTGCAGTACTTCTATCCCGTCTGGAGTTGTGCGTGGGCATTAAGGGTACTGCCCTCCAGTGGTTCCGCTCGTACCTCACTGGCAGAACGTTCTCTGTGCACCTGGGAGAGTACTCGTCCACTGTGTCTCCCCTTAGCTGTGGGGTCCCGCAGGGATCAATTTTGGGTCCAATCCTCTTTGCTTTATATATGTTACCACTGGGCTCTATCTTCCAGAAGCATAACGTTTCCTATCACTGCTTTGCAGATGATATTCAAATATATTTGCCAATTACAGTCCACTCCAGTAAAATGTCCTTGACAACCTTGACAAACTGCCTGAGTGATGTCCAGTCTTGGCTAACTCTAAATTTTCTGTCTTTGAACAAAACCAAAACAGAGATAGCCATATTCGGAAGTTGTAACCCCCTGTCAAACTTAAATACTGACAGTGTTGTTGGGCCTCTTGTTTCCTTTATCCGCCCCACTGTTAAAAATCTTGGAGTGACTTTCGATACTTGTTTCAAATTTGAAAAACACATTGGCTCAGTTGTAAAAGCAAGCTACTTCCAACTGAGACTCCTTGCGAAAATTAAGGCCTACTTGCCAAAAAAAGATTTAGAGAAAGCGATTCACGCCTTCATCACTTCAAGGTTGGATTATTGTAACTCCCTTTACACAGGGCTGGACCTGAAGTCTCTCCAGCGCCTGCAGGGAGTCCAAAATGCTGCAGCCCGCTTGCTGACTGGCACAAGAAAATGGGAGCACATTACTCCCATTCTGTCCTCTTTACATTGGCTCCCAGTTCCTTTTCGTATAAAATTTAAAATACTGCTGATTGTTTTTAAATGCCTTAATTCGCTGGCACCTAAGTATTTGTCAGAGCTGCTGCAGCTCTACTGTCCTTCCAGAGCTCTGAGGTCTGCGGACCAGCTCCTTTTGTCTGTTCCTAAATCAAAGCGTGTGTCCAGAGGTGACCGAGCCTTCTCAGTGGCGGCCCCTAAACTTTGGAACAGCCTTCCCCTACATGTACGCTCGGCTCAGTCTGTAGAGGAGTTTAAATCCAAATTAAAAACTCACCTTTTTGCTTTGGCCTTCGGTTCTATGTAGACCAGATACAGTTTGTGCCTTTTATATTACCTGTGCTTAAATTTTATTGTGTTTATTGTACATATTGCTACTGTACTTGTATAGCACTTTGGTCAACTGAGGTTGTTTTTAAATGTGCTTTATAAATAAATTTGACATTGACATTGACAGTTCTACACGGCCATCATCGAGTCCCACTGTTGTTCTAAGTCAATTGTTGTCGTCTTACCATATTTTACTTTTTATTTTGTATCTTATTTATTAATATTCCGTATGCATGCCCCCTAAAGCCTTATAGTTTAAAGTTTTATAGCTTATTTTTTATCTAAATTCTGTGTTATAGGTTTTATGTTGCACGTCCGCATCAAGAAAAAAATCCTAGTTGGTGAACCTGTTCTCAGACAATGGCAATAAAACCTATTCTGATTCTGATTCTGAAAGGAATGTTGTTTCTATGGCTAAATGAGTTGAATGTTTTGTCAGGGCATCTGAACTTACGTTTGCAGATGAATTTTGCGTAAAGTGTCCCTGCGTGACAACTCTTCTTTCCTGTTGTTCTCATTGCATTCAAGGACGTTTTTTGTCAACTGCATAAATAATACAGCGCCCCAAACACTGTACAATGCCATTCAATCATAAAAGCCTCAAAGTGGTGCCTCTTGGAGCATGTATTATGAGTGCATAGGAAGCGGCTGCACTGAATTAACCAGTGAAAAGAGAATAAATGTAGCCTAGAGCTGTTTGCATAACAGGCTTATTTGACCTGTAGCTTTCTCTGGACCAGTGACAAAGCCTTGGAGATAAATATCCAACATGAGACCAACTCCACCGTGGTCCAAAGCGCTTTCCTCCGCTCTCTTTTTTCCTTTTCACTGCGGTGTGAATCATAAACAGTGAACCGTCTGCACGTTCATGCATCATTCACACGCTTTCTGCGCTCAAACCCCACATCAAACTGTATGTAGTTGGGAACCAAACACTTGGTCTTGAGAAAAGAGCAAGTCTCTATGACATTGCTGTGGCTGTGCCGCTGTCAGTCACTCGTAACGGGACAAATAAAGCTTGAGCGCAGAATATAAACTCTACAGGGGAGTTATAGCGTTGTAGAATAGAGTGATGTTGTATAGAGTGATGTTGTATAGAGCAGTGGTCCTCAACTGGTGAGGCCTATAAAATTGAAGTATTTAATAGTATAGTGTAGTATTTCTTGACAGAGTTCAGATGATTGAGGCATTGAAAGTCTTCTATCAGAATGATCAAACAAAATGTATCTGTAATAGGGTTTTAAAAAGGCCAGCAACCCATTTTTGGGTCCAGAGTGTCTTTGAGCGGACTGTAAAAAATATTAATATCAGGTCTAACCCTCTGGTTAGTTAGAGAGACAACACCTATCACAGCCGAAATGTGCCCACTTTTGTATGTATGTATGTATATTTATCCAGGCGGTTAACTTGCCTTCAAGGTGCATTGCGTTGCCTTGTGTACTAAATGCGCAGTATAAATAAACATGCCTTACCTTCAGAAAGAACTCTTAGCTAATATCCTGAATCAGTAATTTTACAAATTAAAATTATTGTGAGAATATCATCTTATATTTTTCAATATATAGTATCCGCTTTCATTTCCCCAGTCTACTTAGATTTGCCATGCCTGTGTATATGATGGAAATTTATTCAATCACATAAATGTTCTCCGTTTAAATAATGCCTTTCCACCTACATTAGGCACTCAAAGCACTTTACATCAAGTAAAACTTTCACCCATTCTCGCTCTGATTCATACACCAATGTATGCAGATGTTGGAGGCAAAGTGGGTGACGTATCTTTCCCCAGGACACCTGTAGGAGCCAGGTTTCGAACCGCTTTGGTTATCTGAGCCACTGTCAGACATTAAGTAAATAAAAGCTCTTTACATTTTCAATATTGCGACCACTCCGTTAAATGTAGAATCAGTTATTCCAGACACTTGTACCACATCACAGTATCACACTATGCTAAATATCAAGCTAATCGTGTGTTATTTGAGTCAGAGACAGCAGTTATTTTGGTTCATTTCTAAACATAGGCCGGCCCCGTCAGTAACAGAGTCCAGGAGCAGCAAAGAGACTGAGTAAGTTGGACCATTAAAGGTTTGAGTCATGGCTGCTGCACAGATCTATATAAACTGTCAGAAGTATATCCCTCAGTCTCAATGTCTCTGCACCAGTGGAGCCGCAGTGGGTTTATGGCTCTATCTCCTGTATCAGACCTGTTTAAGACTATGAATCATCCGCCGACACAAACTCATTACAGAACTTAATAAGAGACTGAAATATATTGCAGGAATCATCACAAAAAGCAGCCTTGTGAAAGTTTTAAAGGAGAACTTGGTCTGGGCTAACTGTGCTTCGGCAGATTAAGTTTACAGGTTTTGTGGTTTATTCAGGCTTTTTAAACAACTTAATGGGCCCTTAGCCTTGACATTTTTCTAGTATTACTTAAAACAATGTGTATGTCTTGGAAAATAACCCTAGATCCTCAGATTTGATACAAAATGTAGTTATACAATACACCAGCAGAGGGCGCATTGCTGCTTCTATCTACTGCAGTGAAAAGACAGAAGGCTCAAATTGACCGCAATGTCAATGGAAACCACCGGCTGAGCTTTAGGGTTCATTCAGTGTGATGTTTGTTAGAGTTTTGCCTGGCTTTTTAATGTTAAATGGACTAGATATGAAAGATTACCATCACACACCACTCGAACCATGTTTTTGATGACGATACAACGCTATAACATGGTTATAAGCTCAAAAACAAAATTCTATTCACATTATAACACTTTTACTTATTATATACTACTGATAAAAAGAAATATATATTTGAGCAGTGGCAACCCCTGGACTAAATACAATCTTTCAACAGGGCTAAAGCAGATCTCAAATTGAGGTCTAAACCATGACTCAAAGTGGTAAAGTTGACTTTTTTGAGGTTCAAACCATGTTATTACGTTGTTCCCTCGTCAAAGACATACTTGGGATTGTACAGTTAATTCTCTACATTTATGCCGTTTTGAGTAATTCTTGGGTAATCCTGTTTAATTTCTTCTTCTGCAGTGTCAGCACTTCGTTTGCGTCATGTTAAAACCAGAAACCAGCACTATATTGATTCTGAGCTGTTCTGCGCTCATGTTGTGCTGAAGCTGTAAAGCACGTCATAAACTTAAAATGAAAGGTAGTTTTTAATAAGTTATTCCTACAACTTCCAGCAGGGGGAGCCCCAGTCAATGTCTTCACCAGGTCTAGCGCCTGTATTTCATTGTTACTATTAACTTCTTACAGAGACATAATTTCATGTAGAAAATTGAATCTCCCGCACACTATAAATCTTAAAGGATCTATATTATGCTATTTTAGCCATTCGAAAGTACACTATAGGCATTTACATATATTAATTATTGTTAATAACATTAATGATTAATCTATAAATTAGATAGGCTTAGTTCCTGCGTAAAAGCCATTAAGACCTGGATGACTGTAAATTACCTCCTCCTTAACCCTGATAAAATCGAGGTTATTATATTAGGTCCTCAAAAACTGAGAGAGTCTTTATGTCAGCAGATCATCTCCCTGAATAATGTTAGCGTATGGACGAGCTCTACAGTAAAAAAAAAAAACCTTGGAGTTCTGTTTGACCAAGACCTCTCTTTCAATGTAAAATTGGGTTCTTTCACCTGCACAACATTGCTAAAATACGAAACATCCTACCGAAGAGTGATGCAGAAAAACGTATTCATGCATTTGTTTCCTCAAGGCTCGACTATTGTAACTGCCTGCTAGCAGCGTGTCCTAAAAGTTCCCTGAGAAGTTTTCAATTAGTTCAAAATGCAGCTGCAAGATTGTTAACGCGTAGAAAGAGAAGAGAACACATTACACCTGTGCTAAAGTCTCTCCATTGGCTTCCTGTTGAGTTTAGAATCAAATTAAATTTTTTCAGGGGAGCCTGGCCCCAGAGGGGAACCTATTGTACATGTTTTTAGTGGTAGGGGAAACCGGAGTACCCGGAGGAAACCTACGCAGAGAACATGAAAACTCCACACAGAAAGGCCCCGTCCTGGTGGGAATTGAACCCGAACCTTCTAGCTGTGAAGCAGAGGCGCTAACCGCTGCGCTACTGTGCCGCCCAAATTATTCGAGATTACCCCCGTTAGCATGTAACAATCGCCTACAGCTCGATGATGATGAAAAATTGTTGATGAAAAGTCTGCAATAAACCACAAATGTAAAAAGCCTTGCTCATTGTGTGATCATCATAAATGCTGCTTCAAGTAGTTGCCTTCTTTATTAATGTTGTTAGTGCATAATATGCTGCCTGTTTTGTATGAATCGTTTCGAGCTAACTGTTAGCGCCCGCGGCTAGCTTGTTAGCTCCGGGAGAAAACCACTCGGCTATGACCCATTGTAGATGAAATTTGTGCAATAAACTTAATCAACAAGCGAGGCTCAGTGTGTGATCCTCCCAAAGGCTGCTTCATGTAGTTACCGGTTTTATTAGTGCATAATAGGCTATTTGTTTTCAATAAATCGTTCTGAGCTAGCTGTTAGCGGCTAACTGCTAAGAGCTTGTTAGCTCCAGGAGAAAACCACTCGGCTACGACCCACTGTAGATTAAATGTGAGCAATATACTTCAAAATCAACAATCCTGTCTCAGTGTGTGATCATTGTTAAACGGTTCATTGTGTAGATGGTGGTTTTATTGACTTTATTCGTGCATATTTCTAGTTTCACGTGATGACCAGAGCTTTAGCTTGTAATATTAGCTTTCTCCAGAGGGAATGCTATCAGGGCATTATCAAGGCCCAAACGCATTCCCAGCGCAGATCCCGTCATGGAAATACAGTAAGTTTTCTTGCCACAGGTTTTGTTGCGGTAAAAGAAACACTGATGTGTGTCTTTGTAAAAGTCTCAGAGCTGCTGTTTACAACACATGAAGCTAATCCTCCATGATGACTGACTGTTTACATCTGCGCTCGACATGCGGGGAGGGGGCTCTGCTGAGCTGAGGAGCAGTGGTTGGTAACTCGGCTGGTGACGAAAGGTCCAGAGGTGTCTCCAGGAGGTGGGGGCGTTCCTAGGAGGACTGAGGCATAGCTACACCTAAAATGGCTGCCGTCTACGTTTTTAAAGATAACTCAAACATACGTGAAAGAGTCAAGGCAACGCTCCAGGCATGTGTTTAATGATGGAATGACATAATAACATGATGTAAAGCTTGAAAAAGTTGATTTTACATAATACCTTAATTACCTTAATAAGAATAACCAGCATCTTAAACTAATCATGCAACAAAATGGTTAGCCTGTTAGAAAATACAGTATTGTATCTAGAGCTAAAGCTAAGGAAAGGCTAAGGCAAGTCTGAATGTGCTTAAACCTTTAAACATTGTTGATCTCATGGCGACGGTTCAGGTGAGTTGTGTCCCTTTGGTCAGTCCAACAAGGCGCCTCTTACGTTGTTTCCAGGTAGAACATGTATATACTGTAAAATGAGAGCCCATTCTCACATCCTGTCTGCCTAACTGTGACTTACGTAGCACACAACACAACAAATCCATACCATTGCTGAAAAAAATGATAAAGCTGCCGTATGTTTACTTGTGGCTGTTGGCCCCATGTTAGCCCTGGTTAGCGCTGGGGTGAGTGACCTTTCAAAATGGCGCAGGAAACTTTCGTGACGTCACGTTCCAAAACCCTATAGGACCTTTATGGCAAAAAGGCCTAGAGCCAAATCGTTGTACTGCACACGACCTCTCCAACGCACCATTATGAATATCAGTCCTGAAGCAACCAAAATAATGTTTTAAAGTCTATTTTTTAGCTCCAAATCAGTGTTGTTTTGGGCAACGAAGACGATAGCAATATTATTTCGTTGACGCTCCTTTTTTAATGACGATAACGTAATGACGATGAGCTAAAAATAGCTCATTGGGGACTAAAACACGACGAGACGTCTTTGAGTTTACGTCAATGAGACGAGACGAAAATGGGAGAAAATGGTTCGTCAGATCGTTCGCAAACAGAGTTTGGACGCGGAGCGGGAGAACACACCGGTAAACGTGACACAGAGCGGCGCCGTCAGCTCTCATGATGCGGCCGGGCAGCAGCTCCAAACTGGCTCTAAAGCAACATGACAATGGCATGGCCACGACATAACAATAATCATTCTAACATCTATGCATGCAGTTATTAGAATTGACAACAAATTCAAATAGAGCAGAAAAACAAAACAAAAGCCCAAGTTATATGTTTGCAAAGATGAACAAAGGATGTTGCTACATTGTTGTGCGAAGGCCTTCCAGGTGTGATAAATAAAGAAGTCTGATAGGCATAAACTAGGCCAACTATTTTTCACACCAGGAGGCCCTTTGTTGTCAATGTAGCCAGCTAACTTTGTCGCACAGCCACTCACCAATCCATCGCTCCTCACTCTCTCTTTGCCATCTTTGTACTCTGCCTGTATTAAAGTGAAGTGCCTTCCAAAGTTTTCTCTGAATCCCACTCATTTTACCTTAACTGGTCCCCTCCAGTCCCTCCGCATTACATATGTAGCCACTAAATGTGCACTATGCTTCAGTCCCGACAACGCCTCACACATCCTCTGAGTTAATGAAACAAAGCATTAACAGGCAAAATTAAATAAAAACGCGTCTTTGTGGCAGCAATATCAGATCATTATTGTACATCAATAGTACAAAATATTGCATTATATTTTGCAGAAAAGCAGGAGAGAAGATTCAAGACCGTGAAGACCGTACGACAGAAGATGCGAGGGGAACGTCTTTCATTCACCGAGTGAAACAGAGGAGGAGCTGCAGACTGGGAAGGACTCATCAAGAGCTCCGAGGTTATTTCTGACCGGATCATTTGTCTGATTGTTTATACAGGTTTATTGTATGGTACAATTTCTGTGCAGAGGAAAGACATGCACAAGAAAACTAAGGTCAAGGTCAAGTTTATTTATAAAGAACATTTACAAAACAGTCATCACTGCCCCACAGTGCTGTACAGGTACACAGTGCAATAATACAAAACTACAAAGAACACAACAATATAACACGATAAGAAAAGTAAAAAAAGTGAACTGTAAAAATATGAAAAATGCTCAGCTCATCTTGTGTTAAAAGCCTGCGCAAAAAGATGAAACAAAAGACAACTTTAGGTATGTTTCAGTGTGGATGTAATATAGAATATAATATAGAAGTAATATAAAAGTGCGCAATCCCGGGCCCTTTAATTGACAAATCAAAAGACCGATGGTGAGAAGTAAGCTAGTAGGTCCATGAACTCCACATGGAAACATATGTGGATTGGCGTTGATGAAAAAAAGCTGTTATGTGCTTTTGTCTTTCTCCTGGTAATCCCAGCTCCAAATCCTCTGCAGTCTTCATTGGCCTGGCTCCTGTGCCCAGACGCGCCCTACAGAACGGCTGCTAATCCCGATCAATGCCGCAATATTGAACTGCAATCTAACGGCAGACAGCCCTGAGACCGCCACACATGGGGCCGGCACGCTCCGCTTCATCTGAGTGGTCTTAATGCCTTGTAATGTGCGTCAACATATCACACTGGCACGTCATAAGGTAAGACTGCAGGCTTCTGTACGTGGCATGGGAAGATGAACCACTTGAGGATGTATTTTCGTGAAGTGGATATAACCTTTTATTGGTGACAGCGGTAAGTATTTTTGGGCTCAAGCTAAGCTCTATTCGACACACAAAGTTTATTTGTAGATTGTACAAAACACTAGGCTTGTTGACCTCTTGGGTCAGTGATGATGAGGCCGATTGCCAAAAAATAAAAGGGTGATCTGAAGCCCATGTGGAGATCATGCCGTCTTCGAACAGAGGGCAGCTCCTCTCTGAGTGTTGTACTCTGCTACAGGAGTCATGCGAGGGGCAGTGCACTGAAAATACACGAAGAACACACAAGGGGCATGTTCATTTCAGACTGATTGTTTAAAGGGGGGGTATTATGTAAAATCGACTTTTTCAAGCTTTATATCCTGTTATTATGTCATTCCCTCATTAAACACGTGCCTGGAGTGTTGCCTTGGCTCATTCATATATTTTTGAGTAATCAGTAAAAAACTTAGACGGCAGCCGTTTTAGGTGTAGCTATGCCTCAGTCCTCCTAGGAACGCCCCCACCTCCTGGAGACGCCTCTGGACCGTTCGTCACCAGCCGAGTTACCAACCACTGCTCCTCAGCTCAGCAGAGGCCCCTCCCCGCACAGTGTTGTTGTTTCAATGCCACAGTAGTGTGCTGAAGGGGGCGTGTCGGAAAGCTTCTTAAAGAGACAGAGGCCTATTTCAAGACGTTCAGTACGGCCATTTTGAGAGAGCAATTTTATTCAAGGCAGTTATTTTAATTTACTGCATATACAGACCAACAGAAGGTTACGTCATCATTGTAGTGTGCTATAGACTGGTGCTATGTGAGTGAAAAAAGCATAATACCCCCTCTTTAAAATAGGCTAATGAGGTGAATTAGATTATAAGGACCATGGAAAAGCTTTGGATACACAGAATATAATGTAAATAAAAGGCATGGAGAGAAATGGGCACTTGAGGGGCATGGAGCAAAAGTGGCAGGGGCTCAATTAGAGGGATATTTCCCTATTTTTGGTAAAGAATACCTCTGCATCATTGGCTGCTATGGGCATAAAATGAGAGAAACTCATGACCCTGACCTCAACCCTACTGAGAACCTTTGGAGCATCCTCAAGCAAAACATCTCTTGAGTGTGGGAGGCAGTTCACATCCAAACAGCAGCTCTGGGAGGCTATTCTGACAAAGAAATCCAAGCATAAACTCTGTGTTTAAACATTTAAACATTTTGAAGCTGCTATCAAATAAGGGTCCGATGTTAAAATGTAACTTGACCTTGACTTAAATTGCTTTTGAGTAATGTTGCAAATTCAACAAATGATCATTTTCAGTTCTTCACAACCTATAAATTGTAATGAAACGCTGCTGTGCATTTAAGTTGTTTATTATATTTATCATTGGGAGGGTTTTTTCAATCACATCCAAATGACTTATGCTGAGTGTCATGCTGAGTTGACAATTTAGAAAATCAATTTAGAAAATCTGCGAAAAAATATAATTTGCATATTGGCTGTGAACGCAGTGTGTATGTAAGAAGCAACACTTCAGCACCTATGATTACCTATACGCTAAGTTTGACAGACGCTGGCACCATTCCAATATTGCGTCACCTCAAATGCACTTTGCCTCACTGTTCATTGTGATGCACAGGGCGGGCAGGGGGAGAGAGAGGAGCGCAGGAGCTGGGGAAGGCTGTTTTGGATTGAGGTTTTATGATGCGTTGAATGCCTTTGATGACAAGCTCCCCCCTGATTAGCTGTCGGTTTGAATGAAAACACGACTGCCATATTCTCTTTCCGACTCGAACGCTTTAAATTCACAACACAGCAGTCAGTATCAAATCCATTATGCCGCACAGTTTATTAGTTTTTGTCAAAATTAACAATTAAAGTTTCCAGAACATTGCTGAGCAGAGGACTGGGAGGCAGTTGTGTGTATTATCAGCTTGAGGAGTAAAACAAAACGAGAGGACGTTCTTGTTACTATTTAGTCAATTCTATTTTTCTCTCTGAAACCAAAACTTTATATACCCTCTGAAAGATAAGACGGCGACGGCGGCGCAGATGGTAGAGCGGATCGTCTCATGATCGGAAGGTCGGGGGTTCGAATCCTTACTCCTGAAGGTGCACATTGTCGTTGTGTCCTTGGGCAAGACACTTCACCCTCCTTGCCTCCAGTGTCTGCGTACACTGGTGTATGAATGAGAGTGTGAATAGGTGAAGCCCCTTATGAGAGACCAACAGGCCCCCGTTTGGAACCATGAGGCCGTCCTTCTGTGGACCCACCACCTGCAGGAGGAGCCATAGGGGCTGGTGCTATGTGACTTGGGCAGCTCCAACAGCTGCCCCCACGACCCGGCAACGGACAAGTGGAAGAAAATGGATGGATGGATGAAAGATAAGAAGTGTGATCAAATTGCTATAGCCAACTACCAACACATTTTCTGAAGTATACATCACTATTGCACTGTATTATATAGTATATATAGTAGTATATTAGGAAGGAAGGAAGGAATGTATTTATTTGTCTATAGAGGTGGTGATAAGCTATGAATATGGCCACAGCTGCTGACTGACAGGAGTGTGGTTTCAAACATCTGCAACCACCACCATTCATTCTACGCACACAGCCGTGATCCATCCTGCACTACTGCACCAGGAGGAAACCTATGCAGACACAAGGATAACACGCAAACTGCGCACAGAAAGGTCCCTGAACCCGGGACCTTCATTGTACATTATATACATTCTACCCATAGATGAATATCACAGATAAATGCCAATCATAATACGGAGTCGCTGACAGTGAACCGCTGGAGTTTCCAGGACGCATTCACACGGGAGGTTTCTGAAGCGCGACTCACTTGTTTGGCTCGAGTGCATCCCATCCGTGCCCAGGTGTCGCTTGATTCCGGACTTTAGCCAGGTTGGAGGAAGTGGGAAGTGGCACGTGATCATGCATGTGCACACACAGGATTTACAGGCACTCATCACGCAGTGCTGCTTTAGTTGTCATTGCAACATCACGGGCATGCTTGTTTATGTATCACATTTTGTACGTGGCTAGGGTTAAAAAGTATAGGTTCCGTTTTAAAGTGCAAATGAATGCACGCTGGAAAATGATGACACTATCCCAAAGCTCAAATGGCAGAACATCTTTAAACGGAAACGCAGAGGGGAAAACTAAAGCAGACTCTTCAAAGAATGACACTGGAATCATCTCAACATTTCTGCTTTGAGTGCTGTCCAAGTCATTACTGGTACTGAATGTGTAGTTACGGACATAGCTGGGAAGAATGAAAGTCCTCTGGAACCCACAGTGAAAGCTCTTCTATTATTGCGCCGCAGTTAGTCTGTGCTCTGCGAGGCCACTTGCACGCTACTTGTGATATTTTTGATTTGGTTTGGTTGTTTTGTATTATCGGAGGCCTTGGTGCTAAGCTAATCCTCACTTCTACTCATGTTTATCCTTCAGGATCTTGTTGACTACTTATGATGTGAGTGTTGGCTGTTACCATAGCGACAGCAAGTCTATGCCTGTTTTGGTTGGTCTCTAGAGCTTGTGAGCTTTTTTGTGAGCTCTTTTTTTTTTTTACCTCAACATCAAGTTCTCTACAAACAGGCGCTAGTCAATTCTTTAGCTTTTAGTCACTTCATTTGACAACAATCTGCCTCATATTTTCCGTTTTAGAGTTGGATAGAATTACACTGGGTATGTGGATCCAAAAGATCACATGCGCAGCCCAGCGGTACGTCACAATGTCAGTCTTTTTCACACAGTATTTCCACTTTACAGATTATAACATTCATAACGTTTATACGCCCGGCACCCCCTCCCATCCCTCCAACTATATACAAACATTACACACACACTCAAACTTTTACCCCTCCGTCTAAGCACACACCCCCTCACTCACTAACTTACACACACACATAGAATAAAATAAATAGATACACGAGGCTGGGTACAGACGGACAAGTGTGGAAACCCCATTTGAGGAGCCGTCTGCGCCGGGAGCTGAGTGCAGCACAGCTACAGGGCACTCCAGAGGAGGCGCGGCAGAGACACCACACCTCCACCCGAGCACCCACAGGACAGCACCCAGAAGAGAGCCATAATATTGGAAAGACTCTTCGCTGTGAGTCTTTCTGTTGACTTTAGGAATAATACGAGGAGCACTACGTCCGCGCACTAACTCCTAAAGACTTCTCTCCCGCTCACTACAAGTCACGCTGCTTCTATTGACGGAAGTGAGCGGGAGAGAAGTCTTTAGGAGTTAGTGCGCGGACGTAGTGCTCCTCGTATTATTACGCCTCACAATATAGTACCCCTTTTTATCCGCTGAGAAAATCGACATGTTACATTTCTGTGTTACTATACTTTGTAGTGTAACACGTCACGTAACTGTATTTAAATAGGGAAAACGTGGAAGAGTTTGGTAGCTTCTAACGGGAGCTGATTTGGAACTACACAGTATGTGGAAGAGGCTGCGTTTGTGCTCCGTTTGCATGACAGAGCGCACGGACAAAGACCAGACAGGTACATATCAACTAGTCTAAGGTAAGGTAAGAACTTATGTCAGTATGTAAAAACGGTGGCCTATTCCTTTAAAAGAACTTTAAAATCGATGCTAAAACACACGGGGAGCCAATGCAGCGACTCTAAAAGCTGTGTAAATTAAACAACAGTTCCACCACCTCCCAAAATCAACTTTAACCCCTGAAGAAAACAAAGAACAACATAGAACGGTTTAAGCCAAGTGTTTTAGTTTTTTGTTTCCAAGTTGATTATAGTTTCATTTTGTGCAGGGGGCTGAAGAATGGTTCATTTAACAAGTCATACATCAAAATATCTGCTAAATTTGTTTAAAACTGTACAGGTAAAAGGAAAAATAGCCATTTGGGGTCACTCTTTCTGGTGAGCTACAGTAATTCAAATGATCCAGTTCACCAAAAACAGCCGAAAATCCCATCACTAGTAGCCACATGAAAGCATGCTTAATCAGTGCTGCCATTCTCTATCGTAAATCCGTAGAAACTTCTATGTGGACCTATAGTCAGTCATTACGGATATTCAATGCAAATAACTAACTGAAAAGCCTTGTATTTACCATCAGTATGCAGCCTATGTCTTTAGAAAATACCCCGTAAAAATAAACTGTATTTATATGCAGTTATATCACATGAGAGGGGCACACTTCTGCTTCTTCAGAGCTGTTGCTAAACACTATTGGAGCCAAATACAATCATGCCAAACCCCACATCATACCATTAAGCCAAATCAAAGGAACTATACACCTCAGGGTTCGAGCATGAGTCTATGAATGTGCAAAGTCGCAACGATAACCCGGCTCCAGACTTTTCAAGCTAATAGCGAAATGTTTAAATCAATTTGGAACTTGACAGGCAACCAAAGGAGTGAAGTAAATTACAGTTGATGTAGTATAGTACAATAAAGGCCTGAGTATAAAGCATCACAAATCAGTTTTGAAAAGCATACATTACCATCTCAACGTCCGAATAGGTTATGGCTCCCAAAACCCAGCCAAATGGCTAGCAAGAATGAGCTTCAGTTAGCCCACACTTAATGCTATGGGGGAAGGCGCTCTCACTTAGTCCATTCTTAATTTATCGTCTTATGGTTTCAAGGCTGCCAAATACTGCGTGACATCTAAAATGAAATAGTAAATTCATACTTTTAAATATGTATAAACCTCCACGTTTTTCATTTCCAAGCGAAACAAAAAAAAACACCTGATGATTTGCTGTGATCCTTTACCCCCCCCACCCCCCAAACAGCAATTAATGTTTCTGCTTACGCATCCAAACAAGCCAAAGAAGAAAATCCTTGATGAAAGCAATCCTAATTTTATTTACTCCCAGAACCAGTCAAGAGTGCATGATCTAATTTCTGTTTTTCTTCCGCGAATCCACTTTGATAATACCGTGCATGATTAGCCACATCCACGCTAACGGCGCGCTAATGAGGAGGTGCGTTTCGCTGCGCTTAGAAAGACCTGCGCCGGCTGCATGCGGCTTCGGCGGGTAAAAATAAAACACTCCGGACAGACTTCGAGGTCAAATGAGGACTGCGCGGCGAAAGATGCAGCCAGTGTATTATTCAGTAGGTGGAGGGTAATAATAGAGTGTGGGTACTGTCAGTCAGACTCGGTAAATGCTGCCCTCAAGAAAGATCGTGCAGAATGGAGGTGCCGGCCGCCTCGGTTCGTGCGTCTTTTTTTAAACATAAATAGGAATGAGCCAGTGTGTGGGCGCGAGTGCGTCCGCGGATGCCTCTCAAGTGGCTCTGCGGCAATGACCAAAGCAGCCCCTCGTAGCCCTGTGCTTACGCTCATAGAGGGATTTAATTACGCTTTTTTGAAGTATCGCTCGGGCAAATTAGAAATTCGAATTGGTATCATGTAAACAAGTAATTGAAACGCAAGAATGGACTGGGATAGTTTGTTGTGGTTTGCATTCACCCTGCTGAAAGTAATTACCCTGAAATGACACAGTAGTGCATATGAGCTATTATTGGCGAGTTGATGTCAATACGTTATGCTGTTACATTCTTCCTTTCAAATGCAGGGGTTGTGGTATATTAATTTGTCTGCTTGCTAATAATAAAACCTATTAAATGTCCGCTAGAACTACGTGCACCAAACGAGGTCTGATGAGGCCGTGTGCAATACAGTGCATCCAAATAAGGGTCTTTTTCCGAGGATGAGCACGGCCTTGAACGTTCAAGGTTTTAGGGCCGTATTTGGTGTACTTTATCATCCATGGACAAAGACAACTGTTTACGTACACTGGGATGGGCTTGGCTAATGATACAAAATATCTGGGGATGTGACGAGACGGTGGACTTCTTCTCTGGACTTCTTCTGAACTGCTTCTGTACTTCTGTGATGGCATATGTGTACCACCTGCTGAAAAGCCTGAATAAAGAACTCCTGCGAAAACGCCATCACTCTCTCTGCGCTGTTTTTGAAACAAGAAGGTCCTGGACAGACGATTCCTTACATTTAAATACTGACAGGGTCTGCAACCGGTCTTTGTAACGTGAGCAGGAGAGAGCACACACACGCTGAAAGGGTAAGGCGGAGCGACATGGCATTTCTAAAATAAACGCACGCAGGCAGACAAGTCCATACTGTGCAAAATTATAAATGTTTATTTACTATATATTTTGTTTCAATAAATAATCCGTTGGTCCACAATTCATTATTTGACAATTAACATTTGGTCCATAATTGCTTGTTCACAGAATCAATGTCACATTGTCAATCATTAGTTTAAACCAAAAGGATGAGTCCATTGGAGAACCATGTTAAAAGACAAGGCAACAACAGTCGGACAAACCGTCATCGCGGTGCCATGACAACCCATTGATCCGACGTCTCATTATTGCGAAAATGTACCATTGAGCAGAGGTGCCATTAGTGTTGTGGATTAAACAGCCATATACAACTATTGGGCCTAACCTTAAGGTCAGTGGACTCTTGCCTAAATCTAATTTCATTTTTCATCCCGTACTCAATGGGACATTTTCAGAATAATGGGACGTCGGACTAATGGACCAACCCCGGTCATCGCATCGGCGCGGGCCAGATCACCTGTGAAATAATTAGAGTTACCAACTAGCCTTCCACTACTGGTCATATTATAGTGAATCTCCGCCCCAAACACACACTCGGTCGCACGGCACAACACATGGTTCTGGGGCCATGACAGCGAGACGCACTCCATCCCTGCACAAGGAGAGTCCACAGCATGGAGCCGTTACCTCAACATGGTGCTAAACTACAAAACCTCCAGTTAGGGCCGGTAAAAATCTAGAACAAACGCTACCTGTCCTTCGGAGGAGCGAGGAACGCACTGACACATCGGCTGGATCGAGTGACGTCAGAGAACGAAGGAGTGAATGATGAGCGCTTTATACCCGCGGTGCCGTCAGCTGGCAGGAGTAAGTAAGTAAGTAAGTAAGTAAGTAAGTAAGTAAAGTTTATTTATAAAGCGCTTTTCACAGATAAAATCACAAAGTGCTGTACAGGGTAAGAGCAAAAAACAATAAAAAATTTGAGGACATATGTAAAATCAAAGTGACACTAGTGAAAACCCATCAACCAAAAGCTTTTTTGAATAAATGTCTTCAGGTCCTTTTTAAAAGAGTCCACAGGAGGAGATGCAACTGGCGCCATGTCTCTGGTAGGTAACTACGCATTGTTAAGTGCCGCCCAATTTAGATGACTTTTGTAGCTAAGACGAAAGGCAAAGCAGCTTAAGATTCAAGGTACTTTATTTGTCACACCTACTATCATTATTTTCACGAGGCCCAGTGATGCTCATAAAATCATAAAGTCTTTTCAGGGAAGACCTGATCACCTCACTCCTGAAGTGTCATCTTCACTTTGTGTTATTATGTCTTCATACTACCAGCCAATTTGAGTTGTAATTATGTTGTAATGTGCCTTGGATTTTTGCCCTGTTCACACATGTGTTTGTAAGGGCTTTTATCTTTATTTTTGATCACTGTCTTCATCCTTTTTTTACTACGCACCATGACCCAGTGCAGCGCTCACTTCTTCTATTTTTAACATTTTTAACCTTGAGCTGTAATTAGTTGGAAGTCGAAGTTTTAGTTCCATCAATCTATCCATACGCAATAGATTGTGTAGGAGATTAACTGAAATGCAGTAAAGAGAGTCAAGCATAAACCGTAGCTTGACTTGCCAAACATACAAATTGTCTAGTTGGCTGTTCAGACTATGAAAATGTCTCTGGTTCCTTTAAAAAAATAATAAATTTTTTTGATCAGCTTCGAAATTACTTTTAATGGTAGAGCTACCAAACCCAATTCTTCAGGAAATTGGAAAGTGTGGCTGACCCGATTTAGTAATGCCACCAATTTATGCCTTGCAGGACTGGACATTTTCTCACCGCGTTAGCATTAGCGAGTGCATTGCGATTAGTATTATTATGCCGCACAGCACGCCCCAATATGAAAAATAGCGATTTAAATGAATAGTCAGGTCGCTGTGTGATAATGTCAGTCTAACCAACAAACAGGCCGACCTTTGCTTTTTCTTCACGGCTTTGTGGGACTGTTCCTCAGGTTCAGGCTCAACATTTCTCTTTTACGATTCTTTATCTAGGCTTTTCAATTCTACTTTACAATGGTTTTAGACTGATTTCCCCGTCTCGCAAATATACCTACAGTTCTGGCTCATTTATGCTGATGTTTGCTTCCGATTTCCCAGACGTAAGAATTTGGAAGTGATTAAATCGCACAATCAGGTCGACCCTTGAAGGAGCCCACATGACGGCCATACTTCTTATTGAGTGACCTGACAATGCATGTGTAGAACAGTTTGGCAACAAAGCTCCGAGGCAGAATTTGTGGCCGTTTCTCGATCTGTGTACTTGTGCGCTCGTGGACTCGGGAAACGTCATCACACGCAGCCAAAGTCCTATTCCAATTCAAAGTTCGCTTCTCAGCAAGTTCGCTGTAAATCCCCGGATGAGAACTTGCTCCGCCCGTTTTACCGAGCACGCATCAGAGGAGAGTTGTGCGTTCTCCGCCAGCTATATTTCCCACAATCTGTTTCGCTTTGAGCACGTGGATCACCGCGAGCCTCCGCCTTCAGCTGCCCCTCCTCCGCGCGCACCGAGCCGCTCCCGCTGATCAACAGCAGATCGTTTGCGTGTAAATAAATGCAGAGATGTGACCGGTTTAAGAGTCTTTAGTGTCTCTCTGCTCACGATGGGTTTCCGAGCAGATGTGTTGAAATAACTTTGGTCTTGCTTTCATTTTCTCATAATGATCAGCAAGATTAAGTCGTATCGTCGTATTATTGTTTCAGTTTGCACATCAGGTATTTTTAATTACTTTACACATAAAGTCTTATCTGTGTAGGCTATAATTGTATAAATAATGTGAAATTAACTAAAATGTAAAATGTTATTTTTGTTTGCTGCAAAAGTTTGTAATTGATGTCTTTAAAAACATCTTTCCACTTCGACTGCAGTGTCTCAGCCTTTTAATTTCATATGAGGTTGTTTAATGTTATAAAAGCTCACAGCCCCATGTTCATGAGCTACTTCCTGTGATGTCATCGAGTCCTGAAATAGCCGAGTCCACATTCGTGAACTCCTCAAGTCCGTTCTCCGAGTCTGCAGCCGCAAGTCCGTACCAAGCAGTTCACGAGTGTGGGGTCTGCACTCTGACACTCTGTGTTTTCAGAACTTTCTTTCACTTTGCAGAAAGCAGACTTTTATTGGGCGAAATATTGATGTTTTGATGTTATTTGTACTAGAATGAAGGGTCAGCTTCACAATAAAGTTTGCCTCACTTGACTGCTTAGTTGAAGGAAAACCAGGACTAATGTGTTTTGACTTGATTATCTTTTTTTATCCTTTTTATCTTTTGTCCGTCCGACGAAGCTTTTTGGATGAAGAGGCGAAACGTTCGAAGACTTCAACTACTGAGTACAGAAGATGACTCAAGTACCTTCATTGAAGATGGAAAACTCCTGTACAACTGAGAACGTGTCTTGCTCACCCAACAGAGTACAACATCTATTTGGCACATTCTGACGTTTATCATAAAAATGTTCATCGGCAAGGAGAGAATAGAAACAGGAGACAGTACAAAAGATTTCAATAGAGTCATTGTATGCCCGGTGTTGGCTTTGTGGAGATAAGTGCAGTGGCGGTTTGCAATTTCGCACTTAAACTTGCTGGGGAGTTTTGTCGCTGGTTATTGTCATCTTCTTATTATCATGTTCCCCGAGATGACAGGTAAAGTGCACTGTGCAATTCCGCACCGTCGTTCGTATTCCGGCTGGATTCTCGATGCATTGGTTTGCGAGATCCCTTTAGATCCGAGTTAATTAAGTCCGCCTCTCACGCTGTCACTAGTTGTTGTGTTATCTCGTATTATGTGCAAAGTGAATCCAAGGTAGAGTCACAATGTTGAGAAACAGCGCAGTTGAGAAGGGAGTACCACCATTATTGGCTTTGTGCAGCAGCAAAGACTTCAAAAAAAAAAGACTTCAAAAACTTCAAAGTCTGAAGTTTCACTAAATGAAGCTAAAACGTGAATTCAAGATGGAAGATTTGCTTTGATTATTAACCTGCTATACTGTCTTTTCATTTAAATAGATATACACGTTTTTTTTTTAGTAAAGTATAGTAGTAGTAGTAGTACTAAAACACCAGGGAGAGACATTCAGCAGACTTTATCGCATTTGTTACTGTGGCTAATTCTTACTAGCCATTTGTAATTTTATTGTAAGCATACTTTTCTAATGTAATAATGCATTTGTTTTATTATATTTGATAATGTTGACCCTCTGATCATGATGATAGACAAAAAAACAACAACAACAAAAACACCAACACTGGATCAGACAAAGCTAGTACGGTTCATTGTGACTAATTGATACTAGTGTATCTTTTTAAGGTTTATTTAGTCCGATACTAGGATTAGAGATGAATTATTTTACATGCTTCAGCTTCCGCAGGCCGTCCTCAGCAGATTGCGGCTGAAACGCGTAAAATAATTCAACATCTCTAACCCTAGTGTCTGACTAAAATTAACCTTGGAACGTTATACTTGATCAGAATAAGTTCTGTTACAACTATTGGCTGCATCAAGTCCAAAGTCTCTAGTTAAAAGTCTTACTCGCAACATTAGAAATCTACTAGCATTTGTATTCCACAGTAATGCCCCATCCATCAAAGAATGCCACCCCCGACCCTTGTTCTGTGATTTAGGGGGGGGGGGACCCTAACCACTATGCCACCGGGTAGTGCAGCAGCAATGTACTGTTTTACCGCACACTGCAGTGGATCTTGGTTGGTTTATTTTGGAAAAAGAAGAGAGGAATTCTCAGACGACGAGTGTGTTGAAACTTGCTGCTATTACAAGTGTGTGAGCAGAGTCATTTGGGTACACACTTGATTGCCGCTTGCTTTCCAACAGCTTCGGTTTGTGCACAGTTGAATTTTTTTTATTATATATTTTTTTTGCTTTCTGCTTTCATTGTGTGTTTCAGTAGAATTCGATTCTGCATCTTTTATTTTTTATTTTTTTGCGCCGCGGGAGCAAGCTAATAGACAAGGTTGTTTGTTTTATGTTGGAAATAGAACTGTTCACGTTAAACCCACGTGCACTAGGCTTGGACCGTTTGGAAAGGAAACATACAATTGCTCTTTATTGATTCGCAATACATCGACCCGGGGCATTAACGTTTGAGGAGAGACTCGAAACGCTCATGTAATACGAGTCACCTGCATTTCGGAACATGTTCGAGCATCAGGCTACTTTCAATTATACTCAAGGACTTCCTCTAGTGGCTCTTGTTACTCGAGAGCTAACCAAATGCAAACGCCGCGGAACTCTCTGGTAAATCTTGATTATCATGATAAAAAAAAACCTTGATGTTGCGTTGTTGTTGTTGTTGTGACCCAGTATGAGTGGTTAGTATGGGGCCTTTGATTTATTTTCAATCACGGTGGCCTCAATATTTCTTGTTGTGTTTAGGGTTCCTGGCGGGTTTTCGGGATGGAACGTACACGAAACCGTCGAGAACTTTGCATCAGCAGTGAAAACCTACCAGAAGACATTGGAAAATTGGGCATTTGAAAGCAAAGGCACCATGCTATCCAACCACACTGCCGCTGGGTAACTAAAAAGTGTGAAATGTGTTGCTTTTTAGTGTGAAAGGTAATTGTGAGTGATATATTTGAGTCTCATGAAACATTTTAGCCAAAGCAATTCCAAACGACTTTATTATGCAAGAAGCAGTTGCTCCAACAAACAAGCTCCTTGCTGTTGGTCCACCTGATTATTTAATGACTTGTCTGACTGCAGAGAAATAGATTTGTTTGGACACTTTGTCTCCCAGTCTCTTTTCAAACCACATCAGGGCCCAGCGCAAGGACTTGGCAGAGCTGTTATCCATTAAGTTTCAGCTCAGACTACAAGTTTTAATGAATCTAACCTTGATGATAAAATATGAGGTCACTCTGTCAGGGAGGACGACGTAAAATACAGCCCTAGACACTGGCCGCAGTTTCCATGGTGAAGTCCAGTGCATAAGGAAGGGTGCAAGTTAGTGCTATACAGTAATCCCACAGAAAGATACAACACATGTCACAGCGTATCCAACTCAATGTCACCCTTTAGAAAAGTGAGTTGTCCATCCCAATAATTTCCGTCTTTTGTTTGAGTGGCCGATGAAATAAATGTAGTTACAGATAAACAAAGTAAGTAAGTAAGTGCTTTAAATGTCATTCTACAATTGTACAACAAACCGGAGTACTGCATTCCGTCGCCTCTGAAACTGTGCAGCGCCTCGTGGGTTTGTCTCTAGCTTTCAGAGCGTGGTGTCCCGCACTGGTCAGCACCAAACGCATTTGAAGTGCCATCTGCCAAAAAAGGTAGCGAGTTATATTCTGTAAATTACAGTAAGAGCCTATTTACAGAAGTTACACATAACTTTGATTTATGTCAGTGAGAACAGTGGATTAGCCAGGGTTTAATTATTCTTCAAACAGGTGTCATGACAGTTAAAGCAAGCAAAGTTTACAGCATCACTGCCTTCTACTGTTTTGAATGTTTGGTCTTCTTCCCCGTCCCTCAGGATCCCATCAAAGGAAATATACACCAACTCCAAAATGTGCGCCCTTACAAACCATAAAACAATTTTACTGTCCAGTTACTTCATGCCCTTTGCCGTTCCTTCCCTTAAAGTTACATCAAGGTGCTGCCCAGTGACACCCTCCAACTCAGGCTTGAATTTAACTGCATGTGAAAATGTCACGCATTACTTACAAAGTTATGCAACGCTAAAAACAGTTATGTGTTCACTGTACAAAAAACATAGAAGTGCTGAAGACGAGCAATATTTTCCTCATAAAAAAAGCAGTGCAGAAGAGAAAAAAAGAAATCCATATTTTATTTTTAGCCCCACCCTGCGACCCTAAAATGAACACGTCAACATCAAGTAAGAATAACGGCTTTTTAGTTCATAGAGTAACTACACCTTCCAAGGATCAAAATGGTCACATGAAAGATATGTATTAACCACATAGGAGAATTCACCACAATCCAACGAAGGTCCTGGGTTCAATTCCCGCACCATGTCAACGTCCCCCTCC
This sequence comes from Proterorhinus semilunaris, assembly GCA_021464625.1. Lineage (NCBI taxonomy): Eukaryota > Metazoa > Chordata > Actinopteri > Gobiiformes > Gobiidae > Proterorhinus > Proterorhinus semilunaris. The sequence continues at coordinate 8,544,987 of CM038346.1, forward strand.
AAGGCCAAGCCAGGGGTGAAAGGACTGGGCTGATATACGGACACAAACGTTCCAAGGTTTCTGCACAGAAGCCTCAAACTGGAACACGAAATGACCCGCCCCTGACCGACCCCCTCCCTCTGAGTCTGGATAACTCTTGCCCCCACCACCCCTCCCTTTTGTACCGAAGAACAATTTTCCTCGTGCTTCCCGCGCGTAATGTGTAATATCCAGCACTTGTGTATAATTGTGTATGTATGTGCTTTGCTTTATTGTGATTTCTAATTTCAGCAACACAAAAAAGGTGCCATGTAACGGTCTCCCTGGTGCGTTGGCGCGTCTTCTTGGGAACCTGTTCATAACAATGGCAATAAAACCTATTGTGATTCTGATAAAGGTGTAACATGTGTCCAAGTTATCCGGACGTCCAGATCAAGCTCAACTAGTTAGAATGTCGACTTTAAAGCCCCTGTGAGGTAATTCACCCTCTACATTTGACTCCACCAGTGCTAATAGGTTTTAGCCTACGGCCCATGTTTAGGGTTGATGGGGGGCAGACTCAGGAGAACACGCAAACTCCACCTGGCACAGGTTTAATTAAAAAGCCCCAAGGACATTAAAGGATGGATGGATTTCAACAGTGATAATTAAAATCTTCTTTAGCAATCCTACTATCTCTTGGACATATTTTTTACACAACTTGTGATACAAGCGCCAAATGTGGCAGGAATGCTAAAGGCCCGACTCTTTCGGAAAAGCCTGTTAACATTAAATCAAGACAGTATTTCATCAGTAAGAAATGTAACATTTCAAGGCAAAAACAGCAGACCCCAGAATGCTATTTTGTACCAAATAATCCCGTGACAAAGTATGTGTGTGGAACACCATCAATTGAATTCTGAATTAAGTCAGTCCCAGAGATGACTTTTTCTGTTCTGGGATCTGTTGGAACAGAATATTACGATTTTGTGATGGGCTTAGGCAAACTCTACAAAAAAATCATGATCATTACCCAACAGAGGAATCATATGAACCATCTTGGAAAACGATGCCCATGTTTACTTTACATAAGGTCCAAAGCAGCATTTCTGCCAAATGTTGTGTTTCTGTCACAAAGTGCCAGTAAATTGGTTTAATCTGCTTCAAAATGAGATTCCAGCAGTAGCGACCACAAATGCGTTGGTGGTTATCCCAATTTAAGAATGCAATATTCCCAAGTTTATATAACCTTTCAATTAATCAAACTTTCCTCCGGCTCTATTCTTTCATTCATTCAGTTTTAATGCCTTTGAAAGTGTAATTTTAACAATGCGATCTTTGTGTTCCTCGCCTGTATGTTTCTGCTCTCATTCGCCTTCATTTGAGTCCAGTGCAGGCAGATCCCAAATACATCTTTAAACAGGGCCGGCAGCTAAAAGAGGAGTTAAATTACGTGAAACAAATTGGGACTCTCACGGCGACTGTATTTGATGGACTGTAATGAAGGAAGCGCATTAAGGTCCCTCCGAAGTGAGGACGTAGGGGCCACTGCGATCCGTACTTAAGAGCCATCAAAAATTCATGCCACAATCCATCCAGAGTGAAGTCGCCTCTTTTAGCCGGCTGCGCCCAAGGTAGGGAAACATGAGCATTGATGGCAGCGCGTTTCAGGGACAATCCGCTAAATCATTCTCAAATAACCACGGAGCTTAATCGGGCCGCGGTGAAGAGGCGAGATCAGCGCGGTCGGGACATCCGTGAGATTAGAGCGGTGACAATGAGAGTCAAAGAGCGAGGGAGTGAGGGAATGAAAACAAATATGTATGAAAACAGTGTGACAAAGAATAAATGACCGGGGAGGCTATTAGTTGTCCACGAATCTTCTTAAGTTACGGCTCCTGATCAGTGCCAAACCATGTTTTAACAAAGTAACTAACCCGACTTGTTTTCATTTAATCACACATAGATTTATCCAGAACAAACACCACAATTAGCATCAGCAGACCGGGGAACACAAGGGAAAGCTTTCTGCAGTAAAGATTAATTGACAGACAGCTGTAGCGGTCTTTCATTTATTGTGGCACAAAGAGTTTTACATCTTTATTATACTGCCTCGATACATTGTACCTAACAAGATTTAGTACAATGTAATCTGCTCTGTAACAATCTGTAAAAGTAGTGTAGCACACACAATAGAATAATGTGTATTTGTACTTTGAAGGTTCATAATGTAATAAGACACAAGGCTCCTAGGGTTAGGGCTTAAGGTTAGGGTTAGAGCAAATACTATCATTATTATACAAGGCAAGACAAGGCAAGTTTATTTGTAGAGCACAATTCATACACAAGGCAATTCAAAGTGCTTTCACAGTTGCATAAAGTTACAAGAAAACAGATCAAATCAATCATTAAAACATCAACATAAAAATTAATCAATTACAGTAAAAGGCAAGAGTGCAGATAGAATACTTTCAGTTTTCATATGCTCGGGTAAAAAGAGATGTTTTCAGCCTGGATTTGAACATTGTCAGAGTTGAGGCCTGTCTCACATCCTCATGAAGACGGTTCCAGATTTTAGCTGCATGAAACTGAAACGCAGCCTCACCGTGTTTAGTCCTGACTCTGGGAACCACCAGGAGACCCCTCCCTGAAGTTCTCAGGGCCCGAGATGGTTCATACGGCTCTAACATGTCAGAGATGGACTTTGGTGCTAAACCATGAAACGACTTGTACACAAGCAGAGCTGTTTTAAATTCTATTCTCTGAGTGACAGGAAGCCAGTGCAGAGACCGGAGCACTGGACTAATATGGTCGTACTTCCTGGTTCTTGTCAGGACTCGGAGCAGCAGCGTTCTGGATTAGATTAGTTTATTTTTCAAAAGGGGACAGCGCAATTTCATAAAACACATGATTAAAACATGAGTAAAACAGCCAGAATTAGCCAAAGAGGCTATTTTTCATCTGTAGTCATCTGGATGTTCTGCAGCTCTAACAGCTCGTTTAGAATACTATACTATATTATTCCATTATGTATGAAAGTGTTACAGAGTTTTAGTGCTTAGTTTAGTTTATTTGAGCAGTGAATATTTTTTACAATATCCCCATCATTACACAGTAATAGAGGCTTAAAAGAAATAGGCTGAAGCAATAAAGCCTAAATGCGCCTACCCCATATTCAATACGCGTGCGTTTCCCAGTTACACATGTATTCCCCATAAGGAACACAAATAAAATCAACAGCGTCTCACAATTGACATGACATAGATTGAGCTTATTCCCGAGCCTACAGTTACAATAGAAACATGCAATAAAACACAAACGGACTCATGAGCACATGTCCGTACTTTGATCCGGTGACGTGATTATTTCCATAACCAGTCCCAAACACCTTCCACTGTGTGCATGTGCCCGTGTACGAGGAAATAAGTTAATGAGAAGCTCAAGAATGCCATTTTTCTTACCCAGACACACACACACACACACACACACACACACACACCTGTTTATGAGTTTCATTGTCTCCTTTTCAAAGGGTAAACATCAGTCCCATTGTTTGGATCGTTTGAATCAAAAGCTCCGTCTCAGCATTCAAGGTTCAGACAGCACGAGTTTCGTGGCAGACGTCGTTGAGAAAGAGCATCAACTGCCACTACTTTGAGACGTACGCCGACACAAATGACAAACGCAGCTAAAATGCAATCGTTTTGTAAACGTTTGGACAGTGAGCTGTTATTTGCGTTTTTCCCATGTGGCTGTGAATTTAGTTAGTTAGTTTATTTATTTTTGAACAGGGACAGTGTACAATCTACATTAGCCTCAGAAAGGAGAGATGCATTGTACCAGGTTATAGCACTTGTGCTAATTTCCACCTGCAGTCCCTGGGCATATTGTACATGTTTTTAGTGGTAGGGGAAACCGGAGTACCCGGAGGACACCTACGCAGACACGGGGAGAACATGCAAACTCCCCAGGTACTCCTGTGCGCGTCAATACCGATTTCAATTTGCTGCTCAGGGTAATTGTCAGTTTGTACCATTGTGCTTTGACCCTACGACCATCCCACCAGTGCCTGAGGAGGTCACCGTCCCGGGGTCACAGGGATCAATACCAATCAATCCCGAATAGGAACGCATTCCCCACAGATCAGTGCAGTCGGCGACGCCTCCACGCCACAGATTATTTTTGTCAACACGAAAAGACACATGTTAAGAGTTGACGCTATTAAAGCCGGGATTGCAAAGGCGAGCCATTCCTCAACGTCGGGACGCCCACACGCTGGTGCCTCACAGAACACGCGCAATGTGGCGGCTAATGCGGAGTTTGGCCCCACACGCTCCTCCCCCCCACCCCGGGGGAGCCAGTCTGCCTGCATCACCGCTGGCATTCGGCATCACAGGATTTCCATAATGCGGGGAAGAATTCAGACCAGGTAGACCAGAGCCAATAAATCACCCTGGAAGACTGAAGAGGATACGCTGGCTTAGATGGGAGGAGGAGGAGAGAAAGAGCAAGCAAGTAAGCTAGCGGCGTAGGAGGAGGAGGACTGGTGGTGGTGGTGAGTGAGTTCGATAAACAGGGAGAAAGAGGAGAAGAAACGCAGGGAAAGCCGGAGGGGCAGTGCCGACTGACGAGGCGGGAGAGTAATGTGAAAGGCTAGTGCGCGGCAGCCAGGAATAGCTTGCCATCAATTAAGATAAGCATAGCAAGCTTTGGGGGGGTAGAAGAAGACAGATGAATTGCTCCTTCTGAGTCCCACTGCATGTGAGGCCCGGGAAGCTCTTGTCACCGCGTCGTTTTTTTTTTTTTTTACATCTCTGTCTGAAAAGGGCTCGCACATAAAGAGGGAATTAGGGGAGTCACTGCAGGCGATCCTCGATCGGCCTCCTCAATGTTGATGTTTTGGGCCGGTTTGCTCTTCCAACAAGTGCACTCTCTCCCGGCGACAAAGACATGGTCTAATCTAACCAAAAAGGTTGTTTTATTATTTAACCTCTTAACCCCCGCCTTAACCGAGCACATTCTCTCGAGTTCAGCTTTACCCAAATCTAAAAGCTTCTCGACTGGAGTTTGCTGTAATTTTATGTTTTCATATAAAAATAAGACATTTCATGCCTAAAAAAATGTACTATATTTTTAGCGACGAAGGGATTATTGATATTATGGATATCTTGTTTATTTTTTGAATAAGCTATTCATAAGTGAAAAAGGCTGGAAATTAAATATAAAAAATGCCTCTGAAAAAACCTTCAAAATATTGTTAAGTCCAAGACTGGAAAGTCTGGAGTCTGTAGGAGCGACTAAAGTGGCGAGGTCTCATTTTGAGAAAAGCGCCTCTGAAGTTTTGTAACGTGTGCGCGGGAACATTTATGCCCAGTCTTTCATACATTGAAGTATATGGAATGGAAGAGGCATGATGTCTCAGCTCCTATCTCTTTCAATAGTTGTGCTCAATAGCGCATGACTCCTGTTTCGTCCGCCATTAAGGCCCATGGTACCCGTATGACGCGTCACCTGTATCTATGAAGGCAGCGTGAACGCGCACAGCTGTCGAGGAAGCCCCTCAGAGCGGAGCCGACGCCATTAAGCCGTATCAAATCTCTTAATATCATCGTTCTTTAAATACAAAATGAATGTTTAAGGCCATTTCAGGCGAATAAGCTACTATGTTAAGATGACCTGGGGGGTCAGTTTGTCAGTGCGGGGCCAAATAAGCTAAGTTTCTCCGATCTTGTACAACAACCGGAGCTTACAGCGGCCCTTCGAACGCACGTAGCCGGGCTAATGTACTCACGCTCGGCCACTTTTCCGAGAAGTTCCGTAAGTGCTGGCAGCCTGGTTATTGTGATAAAAATGATAGAAATCGAGTTTTTACTTCAATTTGTTTGCTAATATGAACTCACTACTAGAATTGTTTGGCTGAATACAAAGAAGGAGCACTACAAACGTGTTCTATAAGTTAATGTAAGTAGCCATGTTCATAAGTTAAGAAGTGAAAAATTTAGTTACAAGTGCGTTTGTCAACATGAACAATGATTCTGTTGTCAGCCATGTATATTGTGCCGTTTCTGTTTCTGATCAAACTTTACTAAAGGTTATGATTCACGAACTGTCCATCATAAAGAGGTCACCTTACGCTTAAAACCGATTTATTTTGTCCTTTTCATTACGTTGCTTTCCGTCAAACATTTAAGCTATTTTCAAAAGCGTGCAGCCTAATCAGGAAACTATCACGTCTTCATTCGTTTATTGTTGTTGTTCATGTTAGCTATAAGCCTAATTTTTAACATTAAAACACACGCCCGCCATGTGTAGGTTCGCAATACATTTTAGTCCTGAGTAAAGAAAAACATTTACTTGAGGTGCTTCTTAGCGTTTATCTTAGTACAGTCCCGTAGATTCCCGTTCATTATTTGTTTGAATCAATGGTTTGGCTCTCAGTCTCAGACCCGCAGAGACCACACGGAGAAAACCTGTGCTCGTTCATGAGTCATGGCGCACGCGCACGAGCACGTCCACAGGCCTGGTGACGTCACACGATTGGAAAACTTGTAAACAAATATTTAGAAAAAAAAAAAGTATATGTCCTAAAAATAGTAATTTTTAAGAAATATATTAGCCTTAGTCTGAAACTCCAGATGCCCTGTGGACCATTTTACAGGCCGCTCCTTTTACATGAGTGTCTATGACAAAAAGTGCTTTTTGGGCTTTGGGGCTGCAATACCACGGCCTGCCACTAGCACGTACTGAAATTCGGTGAAAAGGGGCGTATCCCCCCCTTGCTTTCATACGAGAGGCTCCCGGAAAGGAAATGACCATATTTGGATTACAGCGTCATCTCGGGGACCCTTCGCGGTACACATGGGTGTGAAATACCTCAATATTTGTGAATGAAAGCCAGCTTTGCAAAGCGATGTTGTGTCTTTGATACTGTCTGTCATGTCTATTGTGACTGTGTGATTTTTTATTGGTTTACTTGGTCAGGACAGTGCATGTTAATGAACATACATGGGTCTCATGCATGTAAACAAAATGGAATATTTTCACCTGCCTCGTCTCGCCTTCATTTACTGGCTTCTTCTTTTGTTGTTCATAAATCAGGTAAATCAGGTATAGAGCCTTTAAACGCCGCGCACTGTCCGCTTGCACAATAAAATCGTCCTTCACTGGCGAGAATCCCTGCGCAGTGCTTGAAGCTGGGCATTTATCTTGTTAGATGGAGATAACAGGTACTTTTAGAATGAACGCCCATCCGCAAACCCCCAGCCCGCCGGACTCCAGGCGGGCCGGGGGTTTGCACGTGGTATAGTTAATCTGACGCAGGCGCGGGCCACTTATCTCCCGTATACGCACGGTGATTGCACTGGAGCCTGTTTTTCTGAAGCGCTTGTTGATGTCCGCGCTGATTTCCTCCGGGACTCGAGCACTTCACAACATGTTAACCGGAGGGCGTGAAGCGCAAACACGGCGACTGTATTATTAAAACGTCCCCCTTGTTAGTGACGGCGCTGGAAATTGCGTGGGAAAGGTTGCTGGTTCTCCGGAGGACTTGTCTGCCTGGCGTGCCGATTCATTTATGTAACAGTTCGATTCAGTGTCACGGCGGGCAGGGATGAGTTTCCATGTTTGCCCTGAATCGCTTTCTTATCGTAACCTGGCCCGGGAACAGGGGACCAACGCTCACCTTCCTGGAGGTCCCAAAGCTGTCCACACCCCCGGCTCTGGAATCGCCCTCTCCTTTTTGTTTACTCTCTGCTTTTAATGAGCACCTAAAACGTCGCCTTTATGGGGGACGCATTCTCACCCCGTGGACAAGCAGATAAGGATGAAAGGATTTAAGCGTGTGTTTGATCACCTCTGAAGCACTTTGTGAAAAGTGCCGGACAAATGAAGTTTACTCACTGTGTGTCCCTACTTTGCAGTTTCCGGGCCATTCCACGGGAATCAGAATCGGAATAGTATTTATTGCCATTGTTTGGCGACGGTGGCGCAGATGGTAGAGCGGGTCGGCTCATGATCGGAAGGTCGGGGGTTCGAATCCCGCCTCCTGAAGGTGCACATTGTCGTTGTGTCCTTGGGCAAGACACTTCACCCTCCTTGCCTCCAGTGTCTGCGTACACTGGTGTATGAATGAGAGTGTGAATGGGCCCCCTATGAGAGACCAACAGGCCCGTTTGGAACCGTTTGGAACCATGAGGCCGTCCTCCCGTGGACCCACCACCTGCAGGAGGAGCCATAGGGGCATGGTGCTATGTGACTTGGGCAGCTCCAACAGCTGCCCCCACGACCCGGCAACGGACAAGTGGGAGAAAATGGATGGATGGATGGATGGCCATTGTTTGAGAACAGGTTCACAAACCAGGACGTTTTTCTTGGTACAATCGTGCGACATAAAACATATAACACAGAATTTAGATACAAAAACATAAGCTATAAAGACTTTAAAACTATAAGGTATAAGGGCACGCATAAAGAAGGTTAAAATAAATAAAAAATAAAGGTAAAATATGATATGACAACAATTGACACAGAACAAGAGCGGGATTGTATTCACAGATGTGCAGGTGTATTAAGTAATAGCAGCGGATCAAAGTGTGGACATACCACATAGTGCAACGTCAGTCTAAGATAAGATAAGATAAGCCTTTATTGATCTCACAACGGAGACATGTACTTGTTACATTCAGCTCCTAGACACACTCAGGGTGTGCAAATAGGCAGGAAATGTGAAAAAAATGACAACAATTAAATAGTAAACAGTGGTATCTTATATACAACGACTACCAAGGCCTTTATGGGGACAAAAAGTGTAAACAGTAAATAATAAAGTAAACAGGCTATAAAAAAAATGTATTGTCAGTATTAGCAGTGCTGGTTTACATCATAGTGGTGATAAAGTGATAAGTGATGTAAATACAGGCATGTGTTCTGCAAAAGGGGTTATTGCACATGTTACTTTACAGTCTTGTTGTACAGTCTGAGAGCAGTGGGGATGAAGGACCTGCTCCTTCTTGCACTGCGGGTGTCTCAGTCTTCCACTGAAAGAGCTGCTCAGCTCCTCTACAGTCCCGTGCAGTGGGTGGGAGGTGTTGTCCATGATGGAGGTGAGCTCGGCTAATACCCTCCTGTCCCTCACCTCCTCCACAGAGTCCAGGGGGCAGCCCAAGACAGAGCTGGCCCTTCGAACCAGCTTGTTCAGTCTGTTTTGAGAATATAAGTTTGAGAATACCCCTCCTGGAGCCGCCACCTTAACGTGGTGGAGGGGTTTGAGCGCTCGAATGATCCTGGAGCTCTGTTGTCGGGGGCTTCGTGCCCCTGGTAGGGTCTCCCATGGCAAACAGGTCCTAGGTGACGGGTCAGACAAAGAGCGGTTCAGAAGCCCCTTATGAGAGACCAACAGGCCCGGGTAGAACCATGAGGCCGTCCTTCTGTGGACCCACCACCTCCTGAGGAGCCATAGGGGCTGGTGCAATGTGATTTGGGCAGCTGCCCCCACGACCCGGCAACGGACAAGTGGAAGAAAATGGATGGATGGATGGAAGTTTGAGAATATAAGACGCACCAACAAAATGAATGCACGCGTATTTATGCATGATTATTCAGTATAGGCCGCACTGGTCTATAAGCCGCAGCTTTTCCGAGCGCTGGAAATACTGGACTTTTCTCTTTGTGCGCAATCAAATTTACAACGAGAACGGTGGACTAGGCACATTTACTTCTATTAAAGTGTGTTAAGAACTATGGAGGCGCGTGTGTTCAGTGTTATTTGCAGACACAGTGTTCAAGGCTGCTCTGAGCCCCGTTTGTGGTGACCGCTCGCAGCTGGCTTTTGACACCCGCACATCACCGGACCCTCCATAATATTTGAGCAGTGAGAGAATTAAACGCATTTATCTTGCACTTGAAGCCACGTTAGCGACAGCGCGGGAGGGCATCCTGCTGCACCCGCTCTGGTGTGCAGTAAACACAGAGGTGGAGGAAGACAGCGATGGGGCGACACATGACACTATGTTTTGTATGACCATAACAATCTATACATTAGGCCCACCTTTTATAAGCCGCAAAGAGTGGGAAAAAAAAGTAGCACCTTGTAGTCCGGCAATTATGTCATAGTTTTAGCATCGTAAACAACCTTTAAATGATTTTTAGTCTAATTTTATACAGCAAAAAAAATATTACTTTGACCAGAATTATGATGAAATATTTTTATCGACACATATAACACTGGTTTTCAGTCAATGCCACAAAACTGGGGATATAACAATAAAAAATGTGAACATAGTATTACACATTGGGCCCAAAACCCAGGAAGTGACATCTCTAAAGTCTTTAGGACAGAACTGAAGAAAAAGGCGCAGCAAATTCTTCTTTGCTGTTTTTAATTATAATTTTTTTTCTCCAATGAAAATGCGGTTAATGACTCGTTACCTAAAAAACAATAATAAAAAGAAAAAAATCAGAGAACCAAGCCTTACAAAAGCAGCGCCGGCTCCAGAAGAAACTGCCGGAGGGAGCGTCAGGGTTTCAAAGGAGGGCAGAGTGACAATGACAATGTATTAAAATACATTGTGATACAACTAATATTCTTACTTCTTTAACGGCCTATTCTCTGTCTTGTATTTTTTTGTCAGTGACCGAACCCAGAGCTTGTCACATCCTCTTATCGGGGGTGGACAAAATCAGCGCCAAGATAAATGCCTGAAATGGAGTTTTAGATGAAGACGGGGAGAGCAGGGAGCCTTGTACTGACGGGTATAATAGCACCTTTCACACTGACACAAACAATGGGATTAGTTTTGCATAATTTAGGTCTTTTTACACGCATCATGCCCGCGTTAACTCGCTTTAATGTGCCGTGTTCCGCGTTAGCCGCCTGTTATAACAAAGAACAAACAAAGCGCTGTCAACAAACACAAAAGACGTATCTCGTAATCCAATAGTTTTTGATGGATTTGATGAAAGCCCGTTTCTCTCCGATCCCGCGGCGATAAACAATCACGGGTCAAGGAAGGACAGTGATACAGCGGTGACAAATGCACAGCGTTTTAATTATAATTATCACTGCTTTTGTTTATTTTAGTCGTTTGTTTTTCTATTTATTTCATTATTTTCAGTATCTTACCCAAGTGTGAGAAAGGCGGAAAAAACCCATTGAAAAAAAGCAATGAAAACAAAAAACTACAAAAAAAAGAGACAAACCCATGACAAAAACGCTCCAGAAATGTGACCAAAAAAAGTCATGATAAAAAAATGATGAAAAAGCAAAAAAAAAATCGACAAAAACATAACAAAATAGCAATGAAAAAAGGAGACATGTCTTCCCTGTGTCTGTGTACAGCTTTCCTCTGGGTTTGTGCAGTTTCCCTACTAATAAAACATGTTCAAGAGCCGGCACTGAAACCCGCAAAAGGGCAGAATAGACTTTTTTTTAGTGTTGTTGTCTCATCAAATCCACATCCGAAGCTGTGTTCCGAGCTGCTAGCGCATCTTTGAGTAATCTTTGAATCTTCCCCAGTCCCCATTCTTTCTATCCTGCAGCTCCCAAAAAGCTCCTCCTGAGGTGGAGTAGCCAAAATATTTACCCAAGTTAGAGGAACGCTACTTTGAAATAACTTCAGTCGAGGGCAAGTAAGAAGCAGTGGCTCAAATAAATACTCAAGACTACAAAAAAAACTCTTTAATGACACAATCAATATTTTTGAAACTCATCAGCGAGTTACTGAACATACTTATTTATCAGGCCCATTAGCCAAAAATGCTGTACCTAATGCTATAAAAGTAATATTTAGCAAAATCGGTACATCCGGGTTAGCGAAAACAAATGCTAACGGCGCAGCAGCTTCGCTAACCCCGGAAGCACCGACTTTTTTAGCAGTAGATGCAGCGTTTTTGGCTCATGAGTCTGAGAAATAAGTAGGTTCAGTAACTCTCCGCTGAGTTTTAGAAATATTGATGGTTGTTTTTAAGAGTTTTTTATGTTTTTTTCTCGCATATTTGCCCGACCCAGAAGCGGAACGTATTACCAAATACCTGAAAAAAGTATAACTCCGCTCTATAAACTCCTATCACAACCAGAATCACAAAACCGCATTGTTTAGAAAAACTCAATCATTTTTGTCAGAACATCAAACTGTCAACGGTTTGGAACTATAATGACATCAGTTTGTGTTTTTGGGATTCATATTGGCTTCTCAGACTAAACTTTCTCTTTGTATTATGTAAGAGCAATCGCGTAAGTGCTTCTCCATTGTGCTGACTTTCAGTTCAGTGCGCTTGAGATGACAAATCTCCGAACGCAACTTTGGAGCCCATTGTATTATGTGTCTGTTTACATTGAAGCCTCTCTCCTGCGCTCGGAACAGTGACAACAGCCGCTCCAGGGCTTACCTGTACCAAGCCGAGTCCCTCTGTACTCAGGAAATAACGGCTGGTGGCAACACTACTTTAGACGGATAAATATGTGAGCTACTGCCTGAATGCGAAAAGGCTTTTACTATCTTTATTTGTATCGCACACTGATTTTGGTTTTTGTGGCACGACATTGTAGTCCGACGCTTTCATCTCGTGGTACTTTGTAAATTGTAGCCTTTTCTCTATGCAAAGGTCCAGCTTTTTTATTTTTAATTGCCTTAGCTATTGCAGTTTGGATTGCATGCGTTAAAAATGTAGGAGGAACATAATAAGTAATTCAGTCCGACCGCCTGAGGGGAGTGATGTGGCCTAAAACAAGCCGAAAGGCAATGACTGCTATTAGGGGAGGGGGAAAGCGCTCCTTCTGGGCCCGAGTTGGCGGCTGAGTTTCCCACAAGACGTCAAAGCCGTGGATGGTGTCTGTGTGAGATTGGCAGCCGTCATCCATCAGTCAGGCCCACAGAGCAGTGGCGACATATGTATCTCACCACTGACTTTCACTGATGCATGAAATTGTAAAGTGACTTTGAGTGTCCAGAAAATAGGGATGCAATTTTTTTTCTCTCTTTCTTTTCTTGTCCTTTATTTTTTCATTTTTTTTTATGTCAGATAGACCCACCCCCCGCTAAAGGCAATGCTGTGAGGTGAGGTCACATTAACCACGTGGGGGCGGTGCGGGTGCGAAACCTGAGACACGAGGCCAAAGCGTCAGAGGATCACGGGAAATAGTTTGTAACCCTGGAAGAAAATAACTAGCGCCGTACTTGGATTTTATGAATACGTAGCTGCGGTGTTAACCTGTTAACCCCCACCTGAACTGGGCACATTTTCTCCAGTTTGGCATTATCCGAATCTTATAGCAAAATGGCGACACAAATGGGACGGAAACGAGGATGGAAATGCGACAAAAGAGTGACCAAAAAAAGCCACAAAAGAGCAACCGGAAAGTTATGAAAACGGCACAAAAAGCGTGACGAAAAAGTGACGGGAATGGGGCAAAAATGTGACGATAACGCAACAAAAAAACAATAAAAAAAAAACATCTAAAAAGTGAAGAACGCGCCAACAATGCGAGATCCATTTAGATGGGTTTTGTAGGTCTTAACTTTCAAATGACCTTTTAGATTTGGTTAAAGATGATACAAAGATCAGAGAGAAAATGCACTTGGTGAAGGCGGGGTTTAAGAGGTGTTTATGTAATAGATATTTCACATAAATATTGTTAAATAACCACTTACTAAAATATTGTCAATGTCAACTTTATTTATATAGCACATTTACAGCTACATCTGCCCAAAGTGCTGTACAACAAACATTATAAAGGGCATTGATAAATAAGAAAATATACAAAATATACAACATTTTGGGGCGATGGTGGCGCGGATGGTGGAGCGGGTCGTCTCATGATCGGAGGGTCGGGGGTTCGAATCCCGCCTCCTGAAGGTGCATGCTGTCGTTGTGTCCTTGGGCAAGGCACTTCACCCACCTTGCCTCCAGTGTCATTGGTGTATGAATGGGTGAGCGGTTCCTTGCTGTAAAGCGCTTTGAGTGCCTAATGTAGGCGGAAAAGCGCTATACAAGTTGAGACCATTTACCATTTTACCAACATGAAACAATAATTATAAACGTACATGGGACCTGCTCAGCTTGTGTTGAAAGCCAAAGCAAAAAGATGGGTTTTCAACAACGGCTTAAAAACATGAATGGACTGGGCCACTTTGACATTCAGGTTGTTCCAGAGTCTCGGAGCCGCTACGGCAAAAGCCCGGTCTCCTCAGGTTCTACGCTTCGATTTTGGAACCTCCAGAGCCATTTGATCGGAGGACCTCAATGTTCGACCTGGATCACGGTTCATCCAAAGCTCTGAAAGGTAGGACGGAGCCAACCCATTCAGACATTTAAAAACCACCAACAGTATCTTAAATTGAATCCTAAAGCCGACTGGAAGCCAGTGCAGGGGTTACGTGCTCACGCGTCCTCGTGCCCGCGGGCAAATGCCCCGCTGCGTTTTGGACTAACCGCAGGCGACGGGTAGAAGTTTGATCGAGCCCACAGAGAGTTACAATAATCTAAGCGACGCGTAATAAAAAAGCATGAATAACACGCTCCAGGTCGGCATGAGGCTGAACTTATTTGTCTGTCAAACTTAAATGAACACCCGACAACAGACTCGTGGCAATAGATACTCAAAGGGCCCAGAGCAGTGGCATCACATGAGCTTCCAAATACCACGTTTTCAGTTTTGTCATTTAGCTTTAAACAATATTATTTTAATGTGCATAATAATAATAATAATATAAAAAAAACAGATGGTCAGTAACAACATTAATTTATTTTAGTTGCTGTTTTTTAAAGTAGGGTGTTTGAGGTATTTTACTTGAGTAGTATTTGAAAGATAAATATAATACTTTCCACTCTTTGCACTACATTTGTAAAGGGCCCCAAAGCGTAAAGAAACTTTGGCATAGTGACTTAGCCTAATAATGCACACTCTAGGTGGCGCTGTGCAGATGTACTGTCAAATACCACTGACTTCCAATGAGGAAGAAGGTTTGTCCCCGTTGTGTTGCCGTACAGAGGGGCAATTCGGGCAGAATTCTTGTGTTTTTCTAACACGTATCCAAATGGATTTGTACTTTCCTCTTTGAATACTTGAGTATTTGCTACAGCAAGTACTTTTACTAAGCAACCTTTACTTGTATCGAATGTAACCAGTATCTGAACTTTTACTCAAGTGACAGAATATATTGATTGACCCATATGAAATAACCTGTATATAAACTAAAATTACGCCAAAAGGGAACAGTATAAGTCTACAAGCACAAAAACAAAAAGGTAAGTGATGTGTTTTCTTTGTCTTACATCCAAAGAGTAGACACAAAAAATGAACATCATCCAGCTCAATACTGCGGCAGATATTCCATTTCTTGCCGTGCATCTTTGCTTGTTTTGTGGCTTTAAGGTAAATGCATTGACGAAAGCCAACATGAGTGAAATATTTACCCATCTAGCTTGGGCTATAAATACTCCTATTGATCGGTCATGGTCGGTAAATCCGAAGTACTAAATAAGGTAACCAGGACAAGCGGCGGGGGCTTATGTGGATCTGCTCTTCATATGTCGGGGCTGTAGCAATAGCTGGGAGTCTGGGAGTCTGCCGGGCCCATCTCGAGGCCTCTCAGAAGGAGCCAGGGAAAGTGGCATACTTCCACGTCCATGAAATATGGATGGGCTGTTTTTGACGGAGTAAACATCTAAAGTCGCACTTTGGGGGAATTGTGTGATTTATCATAAAGTCTGGTGAAGGAAACTCCGGGGACTGTGCTCGGAGAGAGAAAGAGAGAAGCTGCAAGAGGGATGGAGGTAAAAGTCAAGACTACTGTATTTGAAATGAAGCAGAGAGAGAGGCAGAGAAACTCCTGCAAATACTCACATTCATGATTGTACATGACGTACCTCAAGAGTACAGAAACATTTACACATTAAAGGGATATTTCTGGATTTTTTACATAGGGCCTCATTTCCTAGTGTTGTTGATTTCTGGAGCTTGTTTTTTTTTATTCATGCGGTCCTTATATTTGAAGAGCTTCGTGGCTCTAGCCCCGCGCAAGGCTAGCACATTTCTACGGTAACAGCTAGCCTGCATTAAAAACAGTCTGACCCACTCCACAGTGCACCTGAGGCAAATCACTTATAACGCCAGACTAACGATAATGTCTGTGTCGATAAAATCATTTGAACCATTTTGCATTTAAAAATAACTTATATTTGAGCAGCAGCATCTTTGTGGCGGTAAGCTACGCAGCGGCGGAGTGATCTGCTAGAAAATAGTCCCTCAAAATGCAGTCAGTTATATTTCAAAAATTACTCTATGTGGTATGAATGCAAGGGGGAGTGGCTGGGATGGGTGGGGGGTTTGAAGCTTGTCTTGTTTTATTCTGTAAATAAAAATATAAGGACTGCATGAATAAAATAATAAATAAAAATAATAATAAATAAAAAAAAAATATATATATATATATATATATATAAATATAATCTCTAGAAATCAACAACACTAGGGGGCCTTTATGCTACAACGCGATGACAGAGCAACAAACTTAAATGGAGTTGTAACATAATGCATTTATCTGCACTTGAACAGATAATTGTGACCAAATATTTGTTTTGACTTATAACATACGATGCACATGGAATTTTTGCTAACTAACAATACTTTTTTTCCCCTCAACATGTTAAAACAGTGGTTCTCAACTAGTGGGTCGTGGACAGCATTAAGCACTCGTGCTTCACAGCTAGAAGGTCTCAGGGTTCAACCCCCAGCTGGAATGGGGCTTTTCTTTGATGGTTCTCCTCGTGTCTGCGTCGGTTTTCTCTGCCACTAACACGTGTAGGAAGTATGATGTGTATTAATGTATTTTCATGAATTGTATTGATTTGTTGGTTTTATTATCATGTTTTGTTTTTGTGTGTTTTCAGTGTTGCTGTGAGGCACATTGAGTTGCCTTGTGCATGAAATGTGCTGTATAAATACATTTGCCTTGCCTTGTCTTGAATGTGCGATACTATTTATTACTATATTAACAATTTAACTGCTTTAGCCAATCCAGGGATAAGTGCTGCAAATTAAATTCTGCTATATACACTATGATGCATACATCAGACTTACTCTATGTTACAGTTTGTCTATGTTTTTGTATCTGTCCCTGTCACGTCCGGGTCGGACCCAGCATATTTACAAAAGGACACAGACCAGGGATAAGAGTTAGTTCTTCTTTTGTTAGTTTGTCTTTGTCAGATGTTAAAGCGAAGGAATCAAACCCTTACCACCCCGTGCACAAACAAAACCAAAGTAACAACTGAAAGATAGACCCGGTGAGCCGGCCAAACAGAAACAAAACGTGCAGCAGCGGGCCTAACAGCGGACTAAGCAACAAGTCAAAAATAATCTAAACCCAAAGCAAAAAAAAACAGGTCCCACCAGGCCAAAACGGAACAGAAAACTAAAGCTAACAAAAAGCTACGGCACTATTTATAAACAAACAAACAAAACAAACACAACTTCATTGTCCCCGTAGGGAAATTTGTCCTCTGCATTTAACCTCTGCATATAGTAAGCACTCCGAAAATAAAGTAATAAAATACAACTGCATGAAAAAGAATCTAAAAAATAGGACAATAAAAAACCCAAAATACTTCAAAACTGAAGCGGAAAATATATCTACAAAACTAATGGCAAAAACTAGAAAAAGGTAGGAAAAATAGACAAAAATGGACAAACAGAAAACGTGGGCAAAAATAATTGAAATATGTGCCCGGAGCACATAACAGTCCCTATCAAATAAACCAATATCTCTTTTACGTCTTGTTTATATAGGCGTGCCACTTTAATCATATTACAATATTCTCATGGTGCGGTTCCAGAAGAGAGAGAGAGCTCGGATTGGCTCAGAGGGCATCATCTCCGCCTCTTTAGACCTATCTGTGCTGCTTTATACATCAACTGCAAGTGAAGAACTAATATTTTCGTAATGGTAACTATAATGCTAATGGTAGTGGTAGCGCTTCTGCTGTGGGTGACTTTGAAAGTAGATCTAAAAGGTTTGGTTTGAAAGAAGATAATTTTTTTTGAAGGAGAGAGATGAGAAGCCTCTCTGACACACGCATGAGGCAGTCGTAAACAGCATCACAGGAGCATGGCACTGAAGGAGAGGGGCGAGAGCGGTCACTCTGCATCCATTAGCCCCAAAGTCTCCTCAAAAGCAATGTCAAGTGTTACGCATTAGCTTACACCCAGTACATTTGCATGGAAGTATACAGACACTGCCTTACCGGAGTTAGCCCGGCCTTAGCCATCTGTAAACTCCGGTCAATTATCGTTTCCCTACATGTGCGTCTGGGTCTGATCTCAGTGGCCGCGTTCCATCGGTTGAATTTCAGATTTTAGCTGCATGAAAATGAAACGCAGCCTCACCGTGTTTAGTCCTGACTCTGGGAACCACCAGGAGACCCCTCCCTGAAGTTCTCAGGGCCCGAGATGGTTCATACGGCTCTAACATGTCAGAGATGGACTTTGGTGCTAAACCATGAAACGACTTGTACACAAGCAGAGCTGTTTTAAATTCTATTCTCTGAGTGACAGGAAGCCAGTGCAGAGACCGGAGCACTGGACTAATATGGTCATATTTCCTGGTTCTTGTCAGGACTCGAGCAGCAGCGTTCTGGATGTTCTGCAGCTCCAACAGCTCGTTTAGAAAGGCCAGTGAGCAGGCCGTTACAGTAGTCTAACCTGCTGGAGACAAATGCATGGATGAGTCTCTCCAAGTCTGGTTTTGACACTATTCCTCTGATCTTAGCAATGTTTTTCAGATGGTAAAAAGCTGATGATGTTATTGCTTTAATGTGGCTGTTTAAGTTCAGGTCTGAGTCCATGATTACTCCTAGATTTCCAACCTGATTTTTTGGTTTTAGAGAGAGAGACTCAAGGTGACTGATAACACTTTGTCTTTGTGATGATAGTTTTCCTGAGTAGACGTTTCAGTTTAATTTAAATGATGAGTGAAAAGGATATTCATGACAACTCTTCCAGCTTCTTTTAGCAGTCAATGAGTGGCCAAGTGCACTGAATAGACAGCCACTTTCATTCAAGCGCTGTCAAGGATTTAGAGTCATTTGCTGTTATCTTATGTTTATAAAGTTGACTTATCATTATGACCTTTAAACACTTTAAAGATGTGATATTATGCCTTTTGCAAGTGTTTGTTTAGAGTTTCAAACACATCTAGATCGCTATCTTACACTTTAGTACTCACGAACTCAAACGGCTTATTCAATCATTTCCTTGGCCTTTTTCCGTTGTTTTGAGAAGCCCTCTAGCAGGACTAGTAATCGAGCGGGCTGCTGGGTGTGGCTTTGTAGCAGCAAAGCTTCGGCGAATGTTTCTGCCTGCCGATGCTCTGCGGGGGAGGAATAAGCTGTGCTCGGGGTCGAGAGGTCAGGAAAGCACGAGCAATGGATAAGCATGGTGAGCTGCAGTATAATACATAAGATTCAAAGGTTGCTCATCACAACTCCAGATATTGTTTTAATGACCAAACTTTTTAACATGGCAAAAAGCTCTAAAAAAGTCAATTTTACACATTAAATACCCCAAGTTTAAGGAATGCTGATCAAAATACCTTTCATTTAGGTATGCATGTCCCATCTGCTGTCAGCAGGAGGAATCATCCATGTTAGAGAGAAAATACAAGCACTCCTTTTCATCTTACAGCATGCTAACATATAGCGCTATTGCACGCAGTTAGGCTACGTTCAGACTGCAGGCTGAAAAGACCCAATTCCGATCCCTAGGCGGCCTGAATCTTTTCACAACAGTCTGAACGACACAGATCCGATGTTTTGAAATGCAACCCAGGCGTCAGAGATGTGGTCCTAAATCTGATACGTCTCTGATCTTTTCATTCAGTCACTTACCATAGCCAGATCGGTGGTACTGTTTCCTGTTTACTTCCTCCAACAGCAGCACAACACATCGAAGCCGCATCTCGTTTAGACAGGAGATCACATACAAGTCGCATTTGAGAGTAATATGAACAACCAAAATCCGATCTTTTCCAAGTATCGGATTTGAGCATTAAGCCCCGCAGTTTGAACGTAGCCTTAGAGTGCAGAACTGCTCAAAATGTGTCCAATGAAGGTTTGTTTTGTATTTCTAGACTTGTCTTCTAAATTTGACCCTTGAAAACTTGACACAGAGTGTTATTAAATTATATTGTTACCTATCCCTATTCTTCAAAGCCACGTCGCCCACTGTGCATACCAATCCAGTCACATACCCCGCTCTCACTCCAGCGTAAACTCTCTCTCACCCGCTCCTCATTGTACTGACAGATGTGTTCATCTCCAGTAGATATCCAATATCTCTTTTACGGCTTGTTTTTATAGGCGTGCCATTTTAATTGGCCCTCGGGGACACATAACGTTTACTGTTTGTAATATATGGCTAATTTAGCTGACTGCTGCGCAGTGTTATGCATCAACATCAGTGATACTTTGGTCTGCCAAACTTATTTAACATGTCTAAAAGTACATTTGCAAAGTGAGGTCATGAAGTTGACCGGTAATTCATATTCCGTTATCTGAAACTTTCAGACTGATTTACTGTTTCTCCGTCAATCAAAAGTTAGCTGGGTCAAACCTCTCGCATTTGTATTGTACTATACTCCATCCACATGACTAAGTAAGTAAGTGCTTTATTGTCATTGTACAAGCGTACAACGAAATAGTGTTCAGGTGTTAGTCCTGAGCTGTTGCGGCTGAGCCGCGCTGCCACTGTGTGTCAACCTGAGCCGCATGACCTTGGAGGTCGGGGAAACTGTAGCACTTGGAAGAAACCTGGCTGCCCTCTGTCTCCTCTAATCCTCTGAAATGGTGCCGCACCTCCTGGGTTCTTTCCTGTTTCAGAGCGTGGTGTCCTGCATTGGTCAGTTCCACCTCCTCCTTCCTCTTCCTCCCTCAGCTTCACAACAGTCTTTCACCATCTCTCGTTTGTCCTTTTTTGTTTCCTGTAGCTCCTCTTGTGACGCCTCGACTGTGCTGCAGCTGTGGGGGCTCTTGGTGCCTCTTCAGTGTCTCAGAAGAAGAAATGTGTAGGTCTCAAATGGGTTTAGCTGAACATTTTGTTTACCTTTAAAAAGCTACTTTCTTCAGGACCATTTTAGACTCTCAAAGTAAACAAATTCACCAAACCGCCACAAAAACACGGCAAAGACGTACAAAAGTATCCAGAAAAACAATGTGGAACACAGAAACCACAAATGCAGTTTGCAGAGAAAGGCAAAAAACTCAGCTGCACAAGGAGCGAGCGAGGTCACTTCCTGTTTTCACGTCGCCATGACAACAGCAACAGTGTTAGTGACTCCTCTTAACACATGTACAATAGTCCCCTGTGAGGCTTGGAGTTCTCATGAAATACCCAGAAATTCTTAATTAAAATAGGACTTAACTGGTTGTATTCTCAAGTCAATTCAACTCAATTTTGTCATTGCTCTCATTATTTTTTTTGTATGTCAGTGCCAAATACAGATGCAGTGTTTGAAATATAGACTGCCCAGAGCTAATAGTCCTCCCAAACTCTGCAGCTGCCTATAGCGCCGGCACTCAGACCGCTTCCAGTCTGACCTTCATTTTTGACATTCATTTTCGTGATCCGTTTGGCTGTTTACACGGTCACACAAAGGTTACGTGTTATAGGCTCCAAAGGCACGCGGCCAAAACCAATGTTTTTAAGTGCACATGTTCACATGTGGGCTCGCACTGACCAATCTAGCGTCCTTTGCCGTTTCATCAGCAAAATCAAATTCTCAACAATAGTTCAAGACCGTATACCTGCTTTTTTGGTTCACTTTGTTTCCTTTTATTGTTTGTGAAGTTAAGATTGTCAGTGGTGTCAAAACGTTATTTGCGTTTCTAAGCACTTTTTGGATCACTTTCCAGGGTCATGCGACAACAATGTTAATGACAACTTGCCTGCGAGTTTATGAGCAACCATAGATCGTAAAAAATAATAGACAGCTCCTCCCCGTTTGCCATAATAACTATGTTCGAGGGGGAAATCATAGCAGATTTACAGACTCCTCCTACCCTGCTGTGACGGCGCAGGTTCCTAAAAAGGCGGGATCTTCACTGTAGGCTCGGCCCTCGCGGGGCGCGTAGATCGGTTGTAGCAACGCCCGCGCCATTAGCTCTAATGCTAACAGCCTGTCAATCCATGTCCGACCCTCATTAGTATACAAGATTTCTAAAATTGTTCTTACCAAAACCAGCCTGGTTTCTTTATATTGTAACTAACCCAGCATTATCACAGGAGCAATATCTAACTGTAGGTAAAAAAAAAAAAAAAGAAGAGAAACCAGGCTTTACAGTTGCTTAAAAGGTGTGGAAAGTGCAATGCTTTCTAATGGAAAACTAGCTTGTTTTGCCACCCACATATGGAGGTACAATGTCGGACAATGACGGCCCCTAACAGTGCGGTCTTATAGCAGTGCAACCAGCGGCCATTGTGAGCAACACAAAAGTACTTACGAATTTTCACACATTCTACTTTTACAATTTACTAACCCAGTTTCATTCAATTTCCAAAAGCAATGACACAGCTGAGAGTTTGCTACAGATGAACACATTGGTCACGGTCAAAGAGTGTTTCAACATAGTAAACATAATAAACGTGCTCACCAGGACTTCCGATGCTGCAAAGTCGTACAGCCGGCACAAGTGCTGCTGTGGGAACGGGGAAACGGTGAGACGGAGAGAGGACATGACCCAAAGGAACGAATAACGGTGTTGAAAAAGTAACCAGTACGCACAAAACTATCACGCTACGCTACGCTACACTACTTGTTCCTTTACTAGACTTATCCGAGTGCTCTAACATGCTTCTAGGTAACGCATTACCCCCAACACTGGTTGCTAAAATACTGTTCTGTTCCAGCTCCTTTCCTGCTGAGTGAAGCTGGACACTGGAACTACTTTGCAGGTATATTTATCGTCAAATGGTGTGTCCCTCCGGCAGACGTAAAAGCACGATGTGAAAGCTCTTAGATATTTCAGTTTTTTCCTCCTCATATGGTATTGGATTTTATTCCTAACGCACTTTTCATTCCAAGGAATCTCAGAGCGCTACATTTAAAAACAAAAGAACACAATTTAGCATTCACACGTTTTTCTCCATAAAAATGTCTTTAGTTGAGCCTTAAATGAATCCAGACTCTGCACTCCTCTGAGCTCCACAGGGAGGCAATTTTAGAGCCTGAACAAAAGGCCCTGTCCCCCACGGGCGCTGGATGATCTTAAGGTGCAGGTGGAGCTTTGGAGAGGGATGAGTTCTTGTCGGTAGGATGGACCGCAGCCACTGACGCATTGATGGGTGAGCAGGAGAATTCCATACTGAAAACGGAAGGAAACTGCGAGCCAGTGGAGGGGGTACAGGATGGGACTAATTATGCTCATACTTGCAGGAACAGTAAATTCCAGGATCTACCGTAGTTTTTCTAATATTTTGGAGGTGATCCCAGTGAAAAAAGTCAAAAGTCCATTACCCAATTATCAAGTCTTGAGGAGATAAAGACAGTGGACCTCAAATTAACTGTATTTAATATTTTATTTTTGGAGGATACTGTGTGCATTGCTAATTTTATTTACTGATGAACAGTGCATCCGCAGCCCAAATACATTTGTCTCTGCAGGCTGACTGTGCTCTGGCCAGGACTCGCACACTTGTAAACAGTAGCACAAAGTGACACACATTTTGTCCTTGTTTCTGTTCAACTTTGATAAATGAGAACTTATTTCCAGGACACAAACTACCCAACTTTCAGGAAATGTTCAGCTGCCTTTGGCCACTCTGTTGTAATGTGCCCTTCAATCACATAGTGTATATTTTGACCTATTTTGCGTCGATCTATTACTATTATCTATTATTTTGTGCATCACCTCGAGATGACAGACTATTACTGTCTTGTATTGTAGATGGTATAGCTACAGTGAATATGCACTCGACTCTAGTTGCCCCATTGTGACCATGAAAAAACAATGAAACAAGACAAGAAAACAAAACAAAGTAATGTCCAAGCAAATGTAGTGCCCAGGCAAACATAATCTCCAACGGAGGTAACGGACAAATAAGCGTCAGAAGCAGATGGAAATGTGCCCGGGGCTCTCCTATACACAGCCAGCAAAAACTCAAAAAACCAGTGGGAGTAAGGAAAAACCTCGAATTGAATCACAGAGGGAGAGATCCTGGACGGACAGGCGGATAGATATGAGTGACTCTGCAGACAGGGCCAAGACAGCAGAAATACGCCCAGTCCCAGGTGGACAGGGGTAACTCTGGGCTGTAGATACTAATATCTGATCAGCAGTCAAAATCTAAATCATGGATAGACACAGGTTTGAAATGTAAGGTTTTATGTATATATATATATATTTTAGGTACAAATACTGTCTATGTTTTTTTTTTTTCCCCTAGGTGGATTTTGGGTATCTTGTTTAGTTTTTGAATAAGTGAAAGAAAAAAAAAAGAAATTAAATCCTACTGAAATTCCCTTTAAAATGTACAAGACTGGAAAGTTTGGACTCTGTAGGAACTACATCGGTGGAGATATTGTTACAAAGGGTGGAATGAAAACCCCATTTTGGGAAAACGGAAAACATGCCTTTCCTTTCGTGCTACATGTGGATATACCAAACATTTCAATATTTGTGTGAAAAAATTATATTTTCACCTTTTGTGCCTCACTTTAAAGAGCACTAGTTCTAATACGATCAAGAGGCTGTTCTCTTTTATATACAACCCAACCCAATCTACTGAAATCCTTGATCTGTGTCCTTTCTGCTCAGTTTCATCTCTCCTCAATGATTCTATATTGAGCCCAGCACTCGGTCGGTATACTGTAGGAGTCATCAATTACAAAGCCATAAGAGTTTGTAGTCTGTGCTTGTTACTTTTGAGGTTGTTCTGGGGCAGTTTGTTACCGAGCCAGGAGCATTGGCCGGACTCCTCTATTTGCACAGTGATTGTTCACACACCGTGCTGTATTAATCCAAACGGGCTTAGTTTGTTTTCATTACATGGATTTGACGCAGCGGAGCAGTGACTCACGCCGTACAGAAGCCAAACCTTTGTCCATAGGTCTCGATAAAGTCTTTCTTCCGCTGCTGTTTACCTGTTCACTCAGCCTTGAACCGTCTGGAAGAGAAGTCTCCTCTCTCGCGTCATTCGTTTCCACACCAAATCACTTCCCACTTTCTGGTGTTAAATGTACATACTTGAGAGTTTTAGCTACGGGTATGAAGCTAAAAGTAAGGGGTAAGCAGAGTGTAAGTAAAAGGTCCAAAGGTTTCGAAACACCGTCACAATGTTAAAATTTGCTGCGAAAGTAACACATTGGCTGTACCGTGTCATAAACCTCAGAAATGCGAGCCAAACGTGATTTAGTAGACAACTCAGAGCGGGGCAGGAGAGGTTTTCCATTAGTGTGTATTAGGCTGCTGGGTCGGTGGCAGGGAAAGTTGCAAGTGTTTTCTGGCCAGAGACACCAGGGGGAGACACTATTAGAGTTTAAACATAGGAGATTTAGACTAGAAATGTAACTATTTCCAAAATAGTGCATTTGCACAAAGTTAATCCAAAATTCCTCAAGAGTATTTGTTTGGGGCAGATCTTTTGTCGTCAGGTGCAGATGAACCGTCTCATCAGAATTCAGTAAACAGTTGTCTTCATACCTTGGTCCATAATGAGTGAACAAAGTCCCCGAGAGATGGTGAAACACTTTAGTTTATGAATAATGTCCATGACATCAGGTCCCTCCAGAAGGTTTGTCATAGGCTGAAGGTCTCATGTGTTGTAGCTGCAGTTAAAAGAAGTCTGGCACGTCTCTGAATCCTGCTGTAAAATGAACACAGGTTTTATTAAAATGGTAAGATCTGATGCATCAGAAATATCACAGAGGTTGTACCAGAAATAAACCCATTCACACATAGGTTTATTTATTTATTTACGTTATTTTTGACTGAACAGTCTCAAATGTATAATGAGTGAAATAATTACTGAGCAGATCAATAGCAAGTAGTGTCTCAATTTCCAAGACTAGCAGAGACTTCAGGACTGCATTGTGGCATCCTGGCACTTAAAAAAACAACACAAGACACCCTTTTCTCTCAATTCCCTTAATATCCAAGTTATTTCAAATTTGTTACACAAATGCAGAAAACCCCTTACTTGTTGATTCATGTGCAGGGAGAAAATCATGACGGTTTACAGCTGCTCCTTTGTTATTGGTCGTTCAGATGCTTTGACTCAGAATCTACTACAAACCCCTAAATTAAGCAGAAAACATTTCCATGTTACTGATTTAACGTGGTCAATAAATATCTGTGCCATTTGTTTTAGATAAAAGGCCTACAGTGCATTATACCTTAGTCCAGGTTGTGTGAACAAAGTCCCAAAGAGAAGGTGAATAATATTGTCAAAAACATCAGGTCCCTCCAGAATGATCGTCCACAGACTGAATCCTCGTGTTTTTGCTGCACTTGCAGTCAGAATCCTAAAGTGGAAAGAACTGTGTGAGTTTGGACATCACTGAGGTTGAAAGATAAATAATAATAATATAACATGTCCTAATTTTTTACACGAGCAAAATGACAAGAGGACAGCAGTGTGACGTCTCAGCAGTTAAAAATAAAGCAAAAACAAATGAAGACAAACAAAGTAAAATATTTTCAAAGTTTCAAAAAGTCAGTCATAATAAATATTGTTAATTTCAAGTGTTTGCATAATGTTGTACACATAACATTGAATACTCTCTCTTTTAATCAAGACGCAGAGCTCAGCTCGGGGTAAACCACGGTCTCTTGATTTTGGCACAACTCCTCTGTAAATTGCTGCGGCACTAAACGCGTCCGGTGTGGGCCAGTGTTCTCCAACATAGTCTGGGATTTACTGTGGACAGCAAAGAATATTTTAGGTTTTACATGAGAATTCAGAAACTCTGTGAGCCTGATGAAAACATTGTTTGACTATGAGAGTGTATTGCAGTGGTGCTTTCTTTTCAACTTCATACAAAATATGGAATACTTACAACATCAGTCACCTAAAAGAGAGAGAACACAAACGATATGTTTAGATAAAAGAAAAGACATAAAGTAAGTCAAAGATTTTACTGTTAGCAACTTTGTATATTTGTTTCTGAAACCAAGCATAAAAGAAAACAGATCTTTAAAAATAATGTTCTCAAATAAAATGTTAGTAACTCTTTTAAATGCGCTTTAAGATGACAGTAAAAATGCACTGCAGTCAAAAATCACAGTTAACTAAATAGTTGGCCTATTCTATATAGGTTACTTCGTGTTTCTTTCTCTCACAAAATGCATCATTTGCATTAATAAAGTTTCAATATCTTACTTACATGGTAAAATGAGCAGTTTCCACCGTGTTTTCCACTCGATTTGAAGAGACATTTCTAGTTTTCAAATTCAAATACTAGTTCCACTTCCACAGCACATGTGCAGTACAAACTGACTGGAGTGCTCCATATCACCACCTAGCGTCCTGGCATGGTATAGCACTAACACAGACTAAAGTATAGTTTACTTGAAATGGTCCAGTGCCTCTCAATGCCCTTTCCAAGTGTGATGTCTAAACAGGCTCTACACTATGTTTTTGCAAGTAAGATAAATGTTTTGAGAAAAAACAAGTAATATTTAAAATGTGTATCCTAGTAAGCTCAATGTTTGCATTTAGCGCCTTATAGACAACAAATTGTCAGATAAAAACAAGAGAGCTGAAAACGAAAGAGAAGCTGAATATTGGAGTAGTTCTTTGATTTGATGCGGGGCAATTTTCTGCTGTCACACTGCTCTGGGTTAGACTGGGTGCAGTAAACAGTAGGTAGTGGTGGAATAATGGCACGAGCATATGGCACTGACTTATGGGCCTTCTGTCCTGAGCCCCCAAAATACTGAGGGGGTTTAATTAACTGAGCAGGAAGTTTTTCTTACTCTAAAGAGCAGCTGTGGGCTATTTTATGATACAGTGTGGGGTTTTTATGCAATAAATAAGAAGAAAGTTTCGAACCGCTCAGAATACTAAGTAGGGATGCACATTTACCAGGTGGTTTCACTTCCCAGTGATCACATGGCTGTTTCTGATTCTTTTGTATATCAATTAATTCACAGTCTCCAAACCATATGCAAGGATGTTTCAAAGACAGCTTCTTTATGGCACTGGAGCCGCGGAACAGGAGCAATTGGGCAGGACTGGTCAGGTTACCATTTTTAATAGAAAAATAACTTTTTTCAACTATTAAGCTACTAAAAGGTGTCAATTGGTATGGATTCAGAATCAGTCGCACTTTATTTCATAGTTTGGCGGGGGGTCCGGAGCGACTAATATGTGATTTTTTTGGGGTCTTTAAAAAAAATTTAAATATATAATTTCACATGCCACTAGAGGGCACTGCATGCTGATCGAGTAGCAGAAATAAACTTTACAGTGAGCGAGAAAGCGGAGGTTACTCTTACCGCAATGAAGAAAAAAAAAAGAGCTAATCATCATAAAAGCTAATTGGCCACAGCTAGAGGAACGAGTTCGCAAATGAGAGCTTGAAAAACGTGCTGCCGGGAGAGGCTTGTTAACGGTGCAGTTTCGCCTCCGTGCCCAGATAGTTGCCGTGGTGATTGTTCAGAAGTGACACCGAGGATGAAGGTTTCAATGGATTTAGTGATTTGGAGTGAGATCGAGAGTTCGGTATGTTTTTTATTAGTTATCTGAACTGTTTATGCATACCAGACACCTATTTTCGTTGTTTATGCTTCATGTAGCGAACCATCAATGTGTTACGTTAGCATACTGTACGCCTATTCAGCCTGTTGTTTTTTTCTTCATTAGGCATTTTTTGGCCAGTGCGTCTTATAGTCTGGAGCGATTTATCATCCAGAAAATATGGTACTGATGTCAAAAGTGTCAATACTTTGGTGTTGTGTATTTGCTTTGCACTGGAGTTTCTTGTGTGCCCACGGCCTCCAAAGCCACAAATCGCAATATCGGACGTGGCTGATATTTCCGATTGTCGCCTGCGATTTGAGTGAGTCAATGAGTTTATGCACGCACACGTTAAATTAAAGATTAGGAATCAGATTATATCAATATCAGATCATGTTTATCGGGTTTTGCAGTTTACATGCCACTTTAACAACTTGAGGACTCTAGAAGTCAGATCATGATCAGATTTTTGGTCAGCATGTAAACATAGCCACTGAAGCTTCCAAACCGCTACCGCTGCTCTAAAATGGCTAAAACTATAAACCAATGCTTAAAGTGCATAAAAAGAATATCACATGACTCTTTTGGTGAGCTTGCATGCGCTGCCAGTCTTGCTTAAAGCGGCAGATGTGTTGTTAACATCAGGGGTTGGCAAGTTAGCTTTGTAGAGGGTTGATTTTCTTCCTTACACAAAGTCCAGGGGCCGAACATCCCAATCGTGGCCCACAGTAAAACACCGATGTCTCCAAATCCCAGTGTCGTTCATGATATCTGTCCTAATATGGGGATTGGGGGCATCTTCCAGGAAATTTGGAAGAAATTGACAGCATTTTTAGGGCACTTTTAACAGGTTGTTGAAAATAATAATCATCTTGGGGGTCCGAGGCCCTATGCTGGCGGGCTGGATTTTGCCCCTGGGCCTGACGTTGCTTACCCCTGGCCTACTTTCAGTCCGTGCCTTTATACAAGTGTGAGATTATTATGGTAATTGCGGGGGGGAAAAAAAGTCAGTGGACAAAATCACTGAAGATTCCTTGTGTCTTTTGCTCCTCTGATTAATTTGCGTTGGTTGTTTTATAAGTTTAGAAATAACCTCATTTGTGAAAAAGGAAGGGGACAGTGTTTTTCTTCCTAGAGGGATTTCTAGCGGTTTAAATTTCGCTACAGATTGTTGTTTATTAAAGTAACTTTGCTTAGCTATCCATTCCGTTTGTTGCAGCGTGTCGCACTTTGTTTTTCCTCATTAAATTAGCGTTATACTATCTTGACCCTGAGATCACAGCCGACACTGTAATCGTTTGGCTCATTTTATCATAATGAGTGGCTACACAATATCCACTTACCAAAGCCATTCGTTCATTTTATAATCTACGATAAATAATCGCTTTATGGGCCCCAGTAAAATAATGCATTTAGATAAGTGAGTTCTTAGTCTATGGCATCCCAGCTCAGTTTGACCACATAAAAGGCTAATTATGCAGACATGTAAGCCCTCCGTAATTGCAGCTCGAATCCCTGGTGGGGCGGTTTTTCTAAAAGTCCCTCTGAATCCTCTGTTGCCTCATGATGCGTTCCGCCGAGGTCAAGGAAAAGACGTGTTTTTTTTCTTTTACAGAACGCATGCCTTTGAACATGCAACCATTTTTTTTTTCTTTTGATCTTGCAGCCTTTTAGTCGGGACACTTTGGCTAACTGGAGGACGAGGAGCAGCTGGAGAGTAAGGGACAAGGCTCGGGGCGGCGAGAAGTGTTCGAAATTTACAGGTAAGTGAGGAGAACAAAGCTTTGAGAGGTGACCCTCTTACTTAGTCGCACGGGCGGCCTTTTATTCAGCGTGGCACACTTTAAAAACAATTATTTGACCTTGTCACGAGGCCTAAATGAAGGCTGTTATGAACAATAGCACACCTTGGGGTTGTTGTTTTTGTACTCTATAATGACAATACGGGGTTCTTAGTCTGAGTTGACATTGGTGAAGTGTTTCATTTGGGTCTTAATGAAGTAAAGGGGTGAAAACGAATTTGTAATTGAAATTACCTTCAGTAATATATATTAGAAAGAATGATTCCTATTGCTGAAAATAATGAAAATGATTTGAAGAAAAAGACGTCATATGCTTCATTCAATGCTAGGACCATTTAAGGCGAGACACGGCAGGTGAAAGTGTGAAAGTGAAAGTCAGAACTACAACTAAACAAAGGTCTTTTTCCCCCTCCCTCCAACAAATACCTATTAAAAAAACAACAGCGACAAAAAGAAAAAAAAAAGATGAGAATTGAAAATCCAGAAGACCCTCCCCCAATAGTGTAAAATTAATAAAATGCCACATACAGTTTCTCAGCAGAAAAAGTTGGTTTAATGTTCAGATACACTTTAACTATTCATGAAGCGATCACACAGCAACAAGATCGTGTCGGGATAAAATAATGGTAGGGTTTGGAGAGGTCGTATAGAGACATTATATCTGCATAATTTTTTAGACCCACCATATGTTTTTGGTTGCAACATCATCATAAATATATGATAATGTTTTCCATTGGGGGTTTTCCTTTGCTTGAGGGCCAATTCACATTAACGTTCCACACTTGTTTGCAAACTCAGGAACAAGAAGAAGAAACATTAACAAGGATCAAATCAATAGAAAAAGAGACAGAAAGCGAACAGTGGATTAAGAGAAAGGTTGCAATTCTATTTCTTGCGGAAAGGCTGCGACAGGTCTGTTGTCCATGTCACAAGTCAATAATTTTAAGGTCAAACGACATTTAACTCAAAAGTACTTTCATTGACACTGCAGAACTCTGTAAGTTGTACTGAGAGCAAACACAGTGTTACTGTGACTCATCCTACTCAAGTCAGCAGGGGCTATTGTGCCCCATGTCTGCCTCATACGGACTGTGAGCTCGGCGTTTGTCATGGCATCTTCTTTCTGTGTTTGCCGTCTTCCGTCTCTGTCTGAGCGAGATGATGATTCAAACAGTGCACTTACCGTACCTGTTCCCCCCATTCTTTCTTGAGATTGCTTGGAAATCAATTGGTGACCATAGACCTGTAATATTGCTTTTCCCCTTACCCACGAACATCACAGCAATCTTCATCCTATGCACCGGAGGAATGTGTGTATCAAATGTATGGCCTTAGAGTCAAAAAGCTAAAAAAAAAAAAAAACGGACACAGAATACTGAGAGTGGGTTAAAAGGACTTAGAATATCTTCATTTGAGACTAGTTTTTTGTCTGCTTTCAAGGCAATCTTCAATTACATAAGAAAAAAACAGCAAAAAGAACAAGACTGTTGTACCATTGAATAAGAGTCAAAGTATGCTTGTAATTTAGCTTCTTGGTCACACAGACTAAAATGTATCTTGAATAAATATACCTTTGGACATCAGCTATACGATGCTGCTTTTTGGAATCTGCACCTTTGATATAGCAAATACTTTTCGTTTTTATGTGCAGCTTTTTCAAGCACAGACGGAAACATACGAAAGAACATAAAAACATTGTTTTGTTTGACATGTATTTATTTGAGAAGAATAACCTCTTGAGATGAACCATCTTGTTTTTGAGGAGATCCTCGTGTCCAGGTACAACACATGTTCAAAAGGCAGCAGGGTGAAGCGTAAACGTATGAGCCCCTGTCCCTGAAGTCCTACGGGTAATGAAATAAAGCGTTTTTCACAAAGTTATATTTCCTAACACTTGGAAACGGATTTGTATTTTCTACTAATTTTACATCACACTTAAAGCCACACCGCATAACATTACACCCAATAAATATATTAAAAAACACGCAT
Source organism: Proterorhinus semilunaris (assembly GCA_021464625.1). Taxonomy (NCBI): domain Eukaryota; kingdom Metazoa; phylum Chordata; class Actinopteri; order Gobiiformes; family Gobiidae; genus Proterorhinus; species Proterorhinus semilunaris. The sequence goes on from CM038346.1 coordinate 8,577,462, forward strand.
TTATCGTATTACAGATATTTTTTATTTTTATTTTTGAAAAATAAATGACCAAACAAACACATGTGTTTGCTGTGAGCAGCTCACCTCTCCTAAGACCTGACTGTCACTTAACTGGGAGCAGGACGTCTCCAGCTCATCTCTATGGAGATGTTGCCTGAAGGCAGCCAAATACTCTATGGGATTTAAATTGGATAGGTCCTCGTCCAAATCCATTCATTGATAACCCACTGCAAAACATATGTTCTGTGTCAAGCTGCTCATTAGGAGCAGGTTTTGTTTAGCTGGCTACAGAATAATCCAAAAGGTTACAGTCTGACTTTAAAGATTCACTATGGAAGTTCCATCCATCCATTTTCTGCCGCTTTATCCGGGGCTGGTCATGGCGTCCACAGTCTGAGCAAGAGTTTCTCAGACTTCCCTGTCCACGCACAGTTCCTCCAGCTGTTCTGGGGGGATCCCGAGGCGACACCAGGCCAGCTCAGAGACATGGTCCCTGCAGTGTGACCTGGGTCTGCCTGAGGGCCTCTTCCCAATGGGACATGCCCTGAACACCTCCCGAGGGAGGTGAAGCCACCTCAGCTGGTTCCTTTCAACATGAAGGAGCAGTGGTTCTACTCCGAGCTCCTCATGGTGACTGAGCTCCTCACCCTGTCTCTAAGGGTGCAGTCACCACCCCGTGAAGGAAACTCAGTTTGGCCGCCTGTATCCGCAATCTTGTCTTCTCGGTCAAGGAAGTTTTTATTCCAAAAAGCTATGTATAAAGATATTAATGGTTACCATTTAGCATAAAGATATTGATGCATATTTGACATTTAAGTGACCCAGCGGCTGTATGGGTGGTCGGTATCGCACCTTTTCTTTCAATCACGGCATTGTTTTCTATGGTTTCTGGCTGGATGGATAGATTGATGGATGTGTCATCAGTAGTAAAAACCTAAACGGAACCCTAAAAAGTCACTAAACAGTCAAATACACACTCATATCAGTTTTGTCTGTTTTCCACATAAAAAGTTCTATAATGCACCTCTAACTAAACATTTGACATTTTGCATAATGTCACCTTTTGAGGATGTAAAAGAAGCTAGCCTGGGTTGATGCAGAAGTCTGAGCGTTTGGGCAGCCTCTTTTTCCCGGCTCTGCTGTGACTGCGCTGCTGTGTTGGCCCGGAGGCGGAGTGTGTGGGTGCGCGGCTACACAGGGCTTACTTCTGACAGACACGCTTTGCCACTAAACTCCCGTCCACTCTTGAGTTATTCTTGTTTTGTCGTCTCGGGGAAACAGCAGGCCTCTAGTAGAGCTATCACGCTAAACGTTATGGACAGCTACATTATGTCAGCCGCTACTATTAGTGTCTTGTCATTTTTCTCTTCACAACAAATATCATCGTAGAGGCAGCGACGCCCTTCAGGACAATGACTCCCTCTCACTTCGGCGGCGTTTTCTTGTTTGTCTTGGACACCGGTGATTCATGAACAATGTCTTGTGTCGTTAGCAGATGGTGCTTAGCGTAAAAGACATGAGTTTTATTTTAGAATGTCTTAGCAAGTGACTAGTGTCAAGATTGTGTCAGGTAAAAAACATTCAGCAAAAAGTTGTGATATAGGAAGTAAGGATGAAGGACGAAGATACGATTAGTGTTGCGAAAGAGTATCTGGTATAATAATAAATTAAAACCACTAGGCAGAATGTTCTAGGCTATATTTTGCTGCCCAGCAAACAGCTATATAGAGAAGACTTTTTTGGGGGGTATTTGCACCAAGAGTATTATTAGTATTATTAGTATTAATGTAGTGTTTTTTGTTAACTTTGTAATGTCAAACCATATTTGACTGAATTACCATCCGTGGGGGAAATTTCTTCCCTTCTGACAAAACACCATTTGCCGGAGACTGTGCGGTCAACTGATAAAGTTAGTGGACAAACTTGAGGCTATTGATCGTTCCATTGGAGTTCACCTCTCCAAGTCTATTAAGTCGAGGCACTGCAGGTGAAAATAGGGAGAAGATAAAATTTGAGATGGAAGCTTTTGCTGACATAAATAGGAGAAAAGAATATATAACCAGTTTAAAGATAAGATAAGACAAGCCTTTATTGATCTCACAATGGTGAAATTCAGCTCTCAAGAAAAACACTCACACCATTAAATAGTAAATATAGGTATCTTATGTACAATGACTACCAGAGTTTAGGGGGCACAAAGTATAAACACAAATAAAATAAACATAGTTTAGTTTCTTGCACTGAGGGTGTCTCAGTCTGCCACTGAAAGCGCTGCTTAGCTCCTCTACAGTCCCGTCATATGTAATTTTATGTTTTCATGTAAGAATACGGCATTTTGTGCATTTAAAAAAAAAACACATGGTACCAAATAGATTATAGATTTTTTTATTTGAAAGACATGGGTGCACCGCGTTGGTATAGCAATGTTTTCACCTGTGTCGCCTCAATTGAATAAAAACAGAAAGTTACTGTTCTGTTCTAACCAAACCTATTGTTTACTTTTATACATAAAACATTATAACAACTTCTTTTTCAGTCACATTTCTAGACAGCTGGCGCGATTCTGGATGTAGCAGTGTCTGTGCGCTGCCATTAAAGCAGTTCGAGCTAATTGTTGGGGCTGGTGAGTGACCTGTAAAATGTCACCACCATCAGTCATAAGAAGGATAAAGACACAAGCTCTCACACAAGCAGACTCAAATTATTCTGTTTCCATTATTCATGCAGGTAAATATATGTTTTTATATCGAAAGCCACACTCTGTGATATTCCAAAGAGAAAACAGAAAACAAAAATAGAAACATACCAGCGATACATATATAACATACCAGCGATACATATAGAACCATACCAGAGAAACATATAGAAACATACCAGAGAAACATATAGAACCATACCAGAGAAACATATAGAAACATACCAGCGATACATATAGAAACATACCAGAGAAACATATAGAAACATACCAGCGATACATAGAATCATACCAGAGAAACATAGAAACATAACAGTGAAACATATACATTAGAAACATACCAGCGATACATAGAATCATACCAGAGAAACATATAGAAACATACCAGAGAAACATATAGAAACATACCAGTGATACATATACATTAGAAACATACCAGTGATACATATAGAAACATACCAGCGATACATAAACATACCAGCGATACATAAACATACCAGTGATACAGATAGAAACATACCAGTGATACATATAGAAACATACCAGTGATACATATAGAAACATACCAGTGATACATATAGAAACATACCAGTGATACATATACATTCGAAACATACCAGTGATACATATAGATTAGAAACATACCAGCGATACATATAGAAACATACCAGCGATACATATAGATTAGAAACATATCAGCGATACATATACATTAGAAACATACCAGTGATACATATAGAAACATACCAGCGATACATAAACATACCAGCGATACATAAACATACCAGTGATACATATAGAAACATACCAGTGATACATATAGAAACATACCAGTGATACATATAGAAACATACCAGTGATACATATACATTCGAAACATACCAGTGATACATATAGATTAGAAACATACCAGCGATACATATAGAAACATACCAGCGATACATATAGATTAGAAACATATCAGCGATACATATAGATTAGAAACATACCAGTGATACATATAGAAACATACCAGCGATACATATAGATTAGAAACATATCAGCGATACATATAGATTAGAAACATATCAGCGATACATATAGATTAGAAACATACCAGTGATACATATAGAAACATACCAGCGATACATATAGATTAGAAACATATCAGCGATACATATAGATTAGAAACATATCAGCGATACATATAGATTAGAAACATATCAGCGATACATATAGATTAGAAACATACCAGCGATACATATAGATTAGAAACATACCAGTGATACATATAGAAACATACCAGTGATACATATACATTCGAAACATACCAGTGATACATATAGATTAGAAACATACCAGCGATACATATAGAAACATACCAGCGATACATATAGATTAGAAACATATCAGCGATACATATACATTCGAAACATACCAGTGATACATATAGATTAGAAACATACCAGCGATACATATAGAAACATACCAGCGATACATATAGATTAGAAACATATCAGCGATACATATAGATTAGAAACATACCAGTGATACATATAGAAACATACCAGTGATACATATAGAAACATACCAGTGATACATATACTGTAAGTTATAAGTTACTAGTGATGCCTTAATGCTCACCTAAACACAAATACTATTTCAGTTGAAAAAATAAACATTTGTAAGACGACTTAATCTATTCGATGATTAGCTATACTTGAAGCACAGCAGCAACATCTCCATGGAGACGAGCCCACGTACAGCAATGGCTTGTGGTTGTGCTATAAAAACACCTGTATTGAAATTAATGGTTGTAATATATTTCCTTTATTGGGGAAATGTCACACAATGTGTCTTGAATATATTAATTTGAACAAAACAAATTCCCTTTGTTCCACTCCTCTAACCGTGAGCACATATTTATTTAGTCACTCCAGTGCTGATGTTGTCACCTCAAATTATGATCAAATTGTTTGTCTAAATGTCAAGGACCATTGTCCCTCACGGGCCCCTTTTTGGCCTAAGGGCCCCACTCTCCGAATTTGTGCTCCTCATCATAGTCACCAGGAGAGACAAATAACCACGGTGTAAGTCATGAACATTTCCCTTTACAGTATACGTAGTGTAGAAAGCTAATAAATTATTGGCAGCCTGTTCTAACATCTATACAGAAAAGAAACACAGAGGCGGTGGAAATGAAAGAGCGGCCTTATTATTTATCCCTGTAGACATTTTGAAAATACCTCCAGTGTGTCAAGGTTGTCAGCGGCTTATTAAGGAATAATTCCCAGGGATAACAAGCTTCCTGCAGCTTTTATTTTTGTCTTTAGAGTGTGATGTCTCACATCAGAATGGCGCAGGCTTGATAAGAAGCCGGCGTTCGTCAATAGTGATTAAGTCCAGCCTGTGGGAGGCCGCCTGTAGCTGCTTCTGCAGAGCGACACATGGATATGAGCGGAGAGAAAAATGCCCCAATGGTGGTATTGCACGAGAAGAGTCCAAATGTATCTGACAAGTGGAGTAAAGCCACACTCCCGCACAACACTGCTGCCTCACAGCAACTGTCTCACACTACTGAAGCGATCATATACTGCCTTGGAAGAGACAGAATCCAATTCATCAACTGGTTTAAAATTACATGTCCCACCTTCAATTAAATGCTGCCTTTCCGGCTTTGTTTAAGGTAATTCTGGACTAATGGAATCATCCTGCCTTAACGCCTCATTTGCTGTACACCGAGTACGTTATGTCCTCGGCCCGTTTAACACACGTTAAATCACGCATTCTAGTTTTCACAGTGCCCATATGTCTTTAATCCATCAGGTAATATTGTAGGTTTTTAATCACATCTATAAGTCAGTTTATTTTCTGAGTTAAAAATGCAATAAGAACTTATACATCCATTCCTAGATTTTAACTTCATTTTTTAGGCAATGCTCAGTGTTTATGCGTTTACCTGCACCACAAGAAACGCTTAGTCCTCTCTCCTCCTCCACTTGTCTGTGGACTCCTCCAATCATCACTATCCCCATGTCCTGAAGCTATGGGCTGTCGGTCCCTCCCCGAAGTTTCAGATCGTAGCGAGAGAGAGAAAAAGCCGGGCCGTCCGATTGGTTTCAGCGGGCAGTGACGGAGTAGAATATGTGCAGAAGGGGAACGCAAAGGGAACTTCCAGGAAACTTTGGACATTTGGTGTGGTGTTACACTGTTTGTTGTCCCACCGAAACCCGGGATGCAGGATAAACAAACTGCTGTGCTGTAGAAAAAAAGCCATTGATCACGCTCCGGCGTGTCTGCGTACACTGGTGTATGAATGAGAGTGTGAATGGGTGAGTGGTTCCTTGATGTAAAGCGCTTTGAGTTCCTAAAGCAGAAAGGCGCTATAACATCAACCTGTCCAGGGACTGCGGGTGGAAATTAGCATTTTTGCTATAACCTGGCACATGACATCTCTTCTTTTTTAGACTAATGTTGTTTGTGCATTGTCCCTGATCAAATAAATAAAGTAAAAAAAGAAAATAATAATATATATTTTTTTTAAATAAGGTGTAAACCTCAGACATTCCAACTCTAAGCCGAACCCTAACCCTGTATAAATACTGTCATTTACCAGGAAAATGCAATCGCTAAAACAGCAATAAGATGTGAATGCTGCTTCTTATGACGCTAACACATATGATCCATTTGAGCGTGTTATCTAAAGCAGCAGTATTCTGCAGCGTGTCCATTCTTGCACATCGGCTGTTGACTCCTCTCTCACATTTCATCCCTCCGAGGTACGAATCGTTTCATTTAAAGTCGGTCTCTTAAATCCTGGCTGCAGTGAAAACACCTATTAGCCTCTCATTGGAAGAAAAAAGATCCAATTAAATGTACTCTTAAAACTTTCAAATTACAATTCAGATGAATAGATTCTTCATTTTCAGCCTGACTGCATCTGCAGCCGTGCCATTATCATCAATTAAGGCGCTCACTCAATAACACAAATAGAGCCGCTTCTCTTTGGGCACCTCAGAGCGGGCCCTGGACACAGAACGCACATGAAAGACAGGGCTTTTAAATCAAACCTTGGAATTATATCATTGTTCCTCAATGTCAGGGGCGGGGAACCTTTTTCACATTGAGGGCCAAATAGATTTTTATAGTACTCCAAGGGCCTTACAATTTAGCGACATTCTAGCGATCATACAGCGTTGAGGTAGGACTGATAGTATGGAGGAGCATAATTTCTATGCATGTTAGACTCTCCCATGGCTGGAATTGTTGAGCCGTCTGATGTCAGCTGGCAGTGATGATGATGATGCTACTTTAAACTGGTTTTCCAAGTTTGGGTCAGTCTTGTGAAAGCTGCTTGCTGGACACCCAAAGGCGGAAGAGCCTTCATTTCTTCCAAACGCATTTGTTTTTTCGAGGTGTAATGGCGCTCGAGATTTGCCTTCTTCATCACCGCCAGCCCCTCGCCACATACTAGGCACACTGGCTTACCTTTCCCTTTGACAAAGAAGAAATTATTTGTCCAATTTTCCTGGAATACACGGCATTCAAGATCCACCTTCCTTTTCTCAGCGGTCGCCATGATGCAGCTCTTGACAATCAAGTCAGTCACAGTAAAATCACATGACCCTGGTCTGTATTATATTAAGTATGAAATGCCTTGGGTGGGGCTGGTCAAGGGGTCTAGGGCTGGGGTTACAGGGGATGGAGAAATGGAGACCTTATACCCAAGGGCTGTGATTGTTTTGCAGTGTCCATATGAGGGATGTGACGTGTGAGCATTGGTAGAAGCCTTAGATCGATGCAGTTAGGATAGGGTGACCAGATATTCCAACTAAAAAACTGGAACCATATTCGGGAATAGGCCGCAGGGGTTCCAAAGCTAAAATGTCTTTACCCACGATGAATGGTAAAACAGTAAAAGACTTATGACATGCACCAATCCGCATCCTGAATTGAGAGTTTGACTTGGTTTACACTTGGTAATCATGGGCCAAAGACATTAATTTTCACGTGCAGGCTCTGCTATTTCGGGGACTACATTGGCCAAAACCGGGACAACTGGGACAGATTACGAGTAAAACTGGGACAAATCAATAGTTTTGGAGAAATCGATTGGGACGCAGGACAAAGGACTACAAACTGGGAATGTCCCGGGTAAACTGGGACATCTGGTCACCCTAAGTTAAGAAAAAAACGTAAGATTGGATTCATATCAGTTAGATTGTCATGTGTGTGTCCAGAGCACAGCACGTATCTCACCGGTAACCTCCGGCTGACGACTGAAACAGCAGCAGCGAGGGACCTGTTCAGCCGGAGCGCTGCGGTTAGTGATGGCCGTCCCGAGTGCAGAGCGCTTTGAACAGTTGCAAGAAGCCACATACAGCTGATTAAAGCATCTTTCAGGATGATCAGCCATGTCGTTATTTGCCATTATAAGTATAAAGTAATAAAGGTACACATCCACGTGAGAATCAGCTGAGAGGCGGCGCACGCCACTCCCACCAGTTGATTTGGGCTCTTAGAATGAATAATTGTAAATCATTGTAAATAAACATGTACGGAAACGCGATGACGACCAATCTTCCTTGTCATGAGTCAGTGGCACTGACCATACATCAGTATACATCAATGATATATGAGTTTATCGCCTATTGACGAAATGTCCACATTTATTTTGTCACGACTGAGCAAAGGGCATGAAGTGTCTTTTCATTACGCACTAGTTTTAGGGAACGTCAGCTCTACTGGTGCTCTTAAAAAATGTCTGTGAAAAGTGATTTAAAATGCTCTTTTACAGTGGAGTGACATTTTATGCAGTCTCCGATGCATGTCAAGAAATATTAATGCTAGACTGACTCAGTTTAGAAATGTTAACAGAATGTATCGGACGGTAAAAAAAATCTAAAATCCATCGTCTCAAACAATGGTATTGCTCTACAATGGTGTTGTCATGGCGACTTGAAAACGACGTGAAAAACAGGAGGCGACCTCCCCCTCTCCTTGTGCAGCTGAGTTTTTTGCCTTTTTCTGCAAACTGCATTTGTGGTTTCTGTGTTCCACATTGTTTTTCTGGATACATCTTTGCCGTGTTTTTGTGGAGGTTTGGTGGATTTGTTTACTTTGAGAGTCTAAAATGATCCTGAAGAAAGCGGCTAAAGCCATTTGAGACCTACAAATGTCTTTTTCTGAGACACTGAAGAGGCACCAAGAGTCCCCACAGCTGCAGCACAGTCGAGGCGTCACAAGAGGTGCAACAGGAAACAAAAAATGACAAATGAGAGATGGTGAAAGACTGTTGTGAAGCGGAGGGAGGAAGAGGAAGGAGGAGGTGGAGCTGACCAATGCAGGACACCACGCTCTGAATCAGGGAGGCGCGGCACTATTTCAAAGGATCAGAGGAGACAGAGGGCAGCCAGCCAGGTTTCTTCCGAGTAATACAGTTTCCCCGACCTCCAAGGTCATGCGGGTCAGGTTGACACACAGTGGCAGCGCGGCTCAGCCGCAGCAGCTCAGGACTAACACCTGAACACTATTTCATTGTACGCTTGTACAATGACAATAAAGCACTTACTTACTTAATTAAAGTTCAGGATTTTTGGAACTCTTTACATACTTCTATGGTATGTATAATTAAAGCAGTACTAAGTAACGTGTTTACCTTAATAAATCCTTTTTGTAGTCCCTCTGGGGGTAATACAAGTGTTAATGAGATGATTGGAGGGTCTTTCATCTCCCCCTGGTTTCTCTGGCCAGAAAACCATGCTTGCAACTTGACTGCCACCAGGTCGGAGCAACCAATACACACTAATAGAATCACGACGAAGAAGCTAACAGGCTAACGGGCAAAGCTAACTGCGGGCTAGCGCCACTTTAAACAGTAGTTACTGCCAAGTTTGAGTGAAAAAAATGATTTCCATTGTATAACTGGATGTACAACATCCCTCTCTCCCTTCGCCTTTTCTGTCAGCGTAGTATTTACTCTCCAAGACATTTAATAAGTTAGAAAATCGTAACTTGCTAAGACACCTGCAGTTGCGCTTATGGCCTCTAGGGGCAAGAGTTACTTAGTACTGCTTTAAGTGTAAGATTCCAGTCTGTGTACGGTTGTTTATTTTGGGTGACCCGAGGACTAATTCCTTGGAACTGTACAGAATTTGTTCAGATTGCATTAATGGTTGAAACTCTCGGCTCAACAGTGAAAGTCACAGTTCACACCATCAACTACAGTCTGGTACAACTCACTTGAGGACTTATAGCAGGCCTTATATATGTATGATGTACAATTATCTGGAACTATCTTGATGGTAAATGTGAATATTGTGGGGGATAAAAAGATAGAATAACAGAACAGTGTTGGTTTTGGCAGCCCTCTTAGTTTTAGTCTTTTGGATGAAGAACTATACTTGCATGAATCACTTAAATTTACCTCGCTCCCAGTTTAGACATTATTTAGTCCACTTTAGGTCTAGATGTGGCTTACTCCTGGATTGATCATGATCTTGACCTGGTGCCACTTGGATAGAATGTACAAAAAGGTACATCTTGGCTTGATTTTATGTCCTGAGGTCTTTTGGACAGGTCAGATTGGAGCACTTTCACTCGATGCTGTGGTAAACGCAGGGATAGCACCCATGCTGTTGTTGTGGGGAGAGGGGTGGACAGCTATATTGGCAAGTTGTTGTCTGCAATTTGTCTTTCACAGTGACACAGACCAATCAGAGAGCAAGCAGGAGCAAGTCTGTGGCTGTACTTATTGCTTTTGACTTTGTGGGATATTGCATTTGGGGGGAAAACATAGATCAGAGCAAGTATCGAAATGGGACATCAGTCAATGCCTGTCTTTCAAGAAGAAACTAGTGACTGTCACAACTTGTGGAGTCTTTGGTGAAATTGAGAGACTTTATATTCAGATGAAGGACAAGCCAGAAATCTGTTGGGGAGCTGGTGAATTAGTGATGAGTCAAAATGCAGTTGTTTTTGACGAGGTTTATAGCTATCAAATCAAATCAAACTTTATTTATAAAGCGCTTTTCATACCGAAAGGTATCACGAAGTGCTTTACAGATAACAAACACACACACACACGCACACAAAATATATCATTAGGACTAAATAAATAGATGTCAGTTAAAAGCTAAGCTAAAAAGGTGGGTCTTGAGCCTGCTCTTAAAAACATGAACGTTCTCTGCGGTTCTGAGCTCCTCCTCAGGTCGTTCCAGAGGCGAGGGCCAAAATATTGGAAAGACGCCTCGCCATGAGTCTTTCGGTTGACTTTAGGAATAACCAGGAGACCCCTGCCAGAGGAGCGAAGGGGCCGTGAAGGTTCATAAGGTAAAAGCAGTTCTGAGAGATAAGAAGGACCAAGACCATTAAGACATTTAAAAACCATTAAAAGAACTTTAAAATCGATCCTGAAACACACGGGGAGCCAATGCAGCGACTCTAAAACCGGTGTAATGTGGTCCCGCCTCCTGGTCTTCGTCAGGACACGAGCTGCTGAATTTTGTAGAAGTTGTAAACCTGAGATACTCTTTTTGGGAAGACCAGAAAGCAGGGCATTACAGTAGTCAATACGACTGGTGATAAAAGCATGCATTAGCGTCTCCGTGTTGGCCCGAGAGAGAATGGGACGGACTCCGGCTATGTTCTTTAGATGGTAAAAACCTATCTTTGTGATATTCTTAATGTGTGGAATTAAAGTCAGCTCCCAGGTTCTTCACCTGTGAGGAAGGATTAAAAGACAATGACTGTAGTTTGGGTAAAGGTTTCTCTCTCTCTCTCTTAGGACCGATGACTAAAACTTCAGTTTTGTCCTGGTTAAGCTGGAGAAAGTTTTTTCCATCCAGGATTTGATCTAAAATGCAGTTAAAAAGTGCATCCATTGGCCTGGTGTCATCAGGAGACATGGAGATGTACAACTGTGTATCATCAGCGTAACTATGAAAGTTGACTCCATGTCTCCTGATGACATCACCGAGAGGGAGCATATACAGGTTAAAACGCACTGGGCCTAAAATCGAACCCTGGGGCACACCACATGTAACGTTATGGACCTTAGAGGAGCAAGTATCCACACTTACCATGAATGTCCTGTCTGTGAGGTAGGATGTAAACCATTTGTGGACAGCACCAGAGAGGCCGATGTGTTTTAAACGAGTTAAAAGAATAGTATGGTCGACTGTATCAAAGGCAGCGCTCAGATCCAGTAGAACCAACACTGTGACCTTCTGTGAGTCATAATGTAATCTAAGATCATTTAAGATCTTTAAAAGGGCCGTCTCGGTGCTGTGGTTTACCCTAAAGCCAGACTGTAATTTCTCAAGGACGTTATGTGCATTTATAAAATCATTAAGTTGGATAAAGACAAGTTTTTCTAAGATTTTGCTTAAAAATGGTAAGTTGGATACCGGTCTAAAGTTGTTAAAATTATTACAGTCCAAATTGGTCTTCTTCAGCAGAGGCCTCACCACCGCCCCCTTAAAGGCAGCAGGGAAGACCCCCGTCTGAAGAGAGCAATTCATCATGTGTAAAAGTTCGTCTTTAAAGGATTCATACAATGTTTTAAAAAACGGGGTTACATCTGATAGTGTCTATCTTTCCCCTGAAGTGGTCTGTAAACGCCTCACAGAGAGCGTCTGTGGGGTTTAAAGGAGGTCTGTTAAAATCAGGATTTAAAACATTTTCTATTGTGAAAAAATAGGACTTTTGGGTTATTTTTGTGGTTGGTGATTATTGTGGAAAAGATTGTATTTCTTTCATTTCTTATTGCTGTATTGTAGGTCTTTTGTTGAGCACGGAATATTTGAAAATGTATTTCCTCCATCTCCTCTCGGCCTTCCTGCAATTTCTCTTGAGTTGCTTTAGCTCCTCGTTTCTCCAGGGGGGAAGGGGTTTGGGATTCATCTTTTTAAGTTTGAATGGTGCAACTGCATCAAGGGCGATGAGTAGTTTACTGTAAACATTGTCTACAATAAAATCGCAGTTAGCAGATAGCAGCCTATCTGCTATCTCTGTAATTCCTGGGCATTTTGCATTGTCAACCACAGAGAAGGATTTTATTAGGCTTTTTGTTAGACTTCAAACTTTTTAACCTCCTAATGTGTTTTAAAATGTTGCAAAGTTTATTCATTATTTTTAAGTAATAATGGTAAATGGTAAATGGTCTCAACTTATATAGCGCTTTTCCACCTACATCAGGCACTCAAAGCGCTTTACAGCAAGGAACCTCTCACCCATTCATACACCAATGTACGCAGACACTGGAGGCAAGGTGGGTGAAGTGTCTTGCCCAAGGACACAACAACAGCGTGCACCTTCAGGAGGCGGGATTCGAACCCCCGACCTTCCGATCACGAGACGACCCGCTCTACCATCTGCGCCACTGTCGCCCCATAATGTTGACACTGAATGTTTATCCCACGGATATGGGTCACACCGACGTGACCTGCTCATTTATTCATTGGTGCTAAGCTACATAATTCTACTACATCATTTCATGTATACTATTTTCAATTCAAAGAACTATTAGGGCGAAGCACCGCAAGTGAACACATAGATTTTTCACGAAATTGTCAATGTTGAGATTTTTTGCTAGTTTGCTGCATAGTTTTACTGTCAGGTTAAAAAAGACCAAACTCCCCCGTCACAAATAATGACACGTTTGGTATTTGCGTGTAGCACAATAAGGCGGCTAAGATGACACTGCAATCCAAATGTATTTGTTTCTTCTCTGGGAGCCATGGCCATAGCTGGGACTAAAGATGGGAGACATATTCATTGCATAGACATTACAACATTTTAGGACACGTTTTCTCAAAATTAAGTTTTCTTTACAATAATATCTCCACTTTAGCAGCTCTAACAGACTCCAAACTCTCCAGTCTTATACGTAACAACATATTATTTATTTTCAGAAGGATGTTTTTATTCAAAAGCAAAAAAAGAAGAAGATGAAATTGGACTTTTTACTGATAATCCCCTCAAACAAATTTAAAGCCTAAATTTAAACCTGGCTCTATCCATTAATTTGATGGTAATCTGTGCCAGTGGCCCCTCCAAACACTGTCACACACTCACTCTGCACATTCATACATAACAGTATGTACTTGTTTATAAATCACATGAGGATTCTGGTCAGATTTGAAGATTTTATAATCTCATGCCTGCGATGTTGTCCAAAGAGTGGATTATTTCTGTCCCGTGTCTGTTTGCATGTTGAAATTTGTTTTTGCACTTCTTGTCTTGTGTGCTTTGCCATTTTGTTGTTTTGCTTGGTGATTTGTTGTCGCTGCGCTCCCCTCGGGCACTCAGTCGGGGACATAATTACGCTGAATATATGAATTGCATCTCGCTTGTATAAACAGTGGCAGAGTTATGAAAATGGAGCGGTATTACATGAGACTTGCCCAGAAGTGTCTGGCTTAAGAGCTCTGTCTCAAACTCAGATTAAGGAAAACAAGAAAGTGAGCTAATGTGGTTTCATGAGAGCGTGGTCTCATAGTCAGTGTCAGTAGGCACTATGTCTACAGAATACGTCAAAGTGATATGATGTCCACCACTATATTCAATAACAGATAAAGGATAAAGGTCATGGCGCAAATCGCAGTGAATTATATTGGTTTTAGATGACAATTCTATTTATACACAGGGAAGGGCGTCGCCATACCGAGCGTCACACCAGCTCTGCCTCAGATACTGACCATGCCAGGTCCAGACACGCTGAGGAGCTGGGACACCTCGGCCAAATCCATACTGCGAGAGCCACACCAGCTCCAGCCCGGAGAATCTAACGCACAAAATCTGACTGTGCGGCGTCAAGGTTTACTGGGGCAAGCTGGGTTTTGGACTCAAAACATCGAACAGCCTGATGTAACATCACCAAAAGGACAGCTTGGAATGGAATGTCAACACGGTAACCGGGCGTTTGAGCATCACCCAGAGAGTACCGAGGACACACTTAAATGTTACTCTAATTTGGAATACAGCAGAAAGTTGTGTTTATTAAAAAGCTTAAAAAATCCTTACAGAAAATAAGCTTCAGAACTAAATCTAACAAAAAGGCAAAAATAGAAACTCCATGAGTCTACACCCTGGACTAACTCCTGAAAAACTCTAAAACTTAGAGTCTAATGGCACTAACTCACAAGACTACAAATATTCCCCCAAATCCGCATGACATTATTCATGTTTACAGATTGCAATTTGTCTGTTCAGTGGTCCACGTTTATCGCAGTTGGGCTTGTTTTAACTATGTCAACCATATTAAATAATGCTTACAGAGGATACATCACAATCTGGACACATGCAGGGACACGTCTAACAGTAGCGGATAAAAGTTATCACGCCCTGTACTGATGATCTTCCACACACATTCCTCCTTTGTCAGTCTCTCTGGAGCAGGCGAATCTACACTATATAGTGCAGCTTCTCAACACACAGGTTCAGGACAATAGTGGCATACATTCATTAGTAAATAAGTAGGTGTGTCTGTAAGTGTCTGTGTTCCAAATAGCAAGGATATGTGTATGCTGTTGTTGTGTCCCAGGGCAAGACACTTCATCAACACAGCCTATACTCCCGTCACAATGTGTGGCTGATTGCGGTTTATTGTGACAGGAAGGACATCCAAATCCCTAGTGAATCTGGTAATAATGGTCTAATGAATAGGAAACGAGCAGTGGGCGGGACATCAGCTTCTGGGGTTGTTATTTTGTTAGTGCTAAGCCAGAACTTGATGTGGGTTATAAGTTATAAAGGGTTCCTGAAAAAAATACTAACAGGGTTTCCAGTGTTGGATTTGTGTTTTTGCCAACTGATTACAATATTCTATCAAGTTCCTAGTCTGGTTTGTTGACTGTGATAGATAAAAAATAAAAAATAAAAAGATCTAGATACATGCTATTATAATATAGTTTTCATACACATTGGGAAAACAAATATTTCCAAGATGAACCAAGCCCTTAAAACAAAATACATCTGGGCCTAAGACTGAACCTTGTGGAAATCCATAAGATCAGTTACTATTACTTCCTGTGTGCATTACCAGTCTTCATGTTTTGTGTTTTTTCTTGGATTTTATTTGATAAGTTCTGACTGCAACAGACCAGGAGCATTCTGCAAGAACTGCGGTTCGGGAGTCGCTCTGACCCAGTTAGCAAGTTGTCACAATTTGGCCCTTACCAGACTTTAAACCTTGAGTCGTCTAATTCATCCCTGTTCCTTTGATGCTGGATCCAACCTACTGACAGGTGTCATAAAGAGAGAAGCTATTTTATCCGCTGTATGTATGTTTCCACTAAAATGTATTGATATTCCCACTACATTATGATTCATTTACCGTTGTGCATCTAGAGCGATTTAGTATAGAAAATTGCTTAGTGCCTTTTTGTGTCACAAAGACCGCTGAGGCACTTCAAAGGCCCTATACAGTCTTATTTAAACCTCCTAATGTTGGCTTGCTTTAAAAAAACAAAAAAACAAAAACAGTCATTCATCTTAACGCCCACAGTGGTCTCCACAATACCGAAACAAAACAGCAATGCACATCAAGGCGATACAGAATGACCTGTTAGTGAAAGAAAACTCTTGCATTAACATTTCCCAATTTTCTACAGAGTTTATGAAAATGTACGAAAGATTTCATTTTGGGTTGTAACAGCAGAAGGAGACAGCAAGCTTCATGAATATATTAAAACAGAGAGAGGGTAGTAAAATGAGTGCTTTTCCATTCATTATGAAAAATTCCAGTTCACCAACTGTTTGAGCTAAGCCTGGCCTTAAGCCATCTGCACCGGGATAAGCCGCTAGTTTCCATGGTGATTAAGTTGGAGTTATTCCGAAGAGAACATTTCCAAGTGTCGAAATGCAAAAAACTCAATTTGAAAATAGTTAGAAGTGAGCAGACTAACCTCAAGACAATTTTGTGTAGAGCTACTTCATTAAGAATTACTGCAAACAACGTTCAAAGTAAAACAAAAGTAGGTGAAGGTAATTAAATACAAGTACAAATAAAGATATTAAATTATATAAAGCACTGAGATTCAAATCTATTTTTGAAACATAGTACAATTTCCTCAACAAAAACATACCTAGACTAACTGCATTGAGTTTGTTCTGCAGCATATTTAGTCTCCCTTCTGAGAGCTCAAAGCCCTTATGCCCTTTTTAGAGTGAGTTATATGTTAATAAATAATTAAAGCCCCATACTTAATTTGTGTATGTGTACGAGTGAAATAAAATATGTTTTGTCCTTCTTTTTTGTGTAAAAGCAGACATTTGTGGGGAAAAAGACCTTTGTGCACTGTGCATTTAATTATAAAGCCTTTATATTGATCGTGGAGTGGAAGTTTTATGTGTGTATCGCTTTTCACATGATACAAGTCACCCAAAGCACTTCACATAGGATCGGAGATTAGTTTTATATTCAATCATAATTCGTCCCTATTGTACGTGTTTTTAGTGGTAGGTGAAACGGGCAGAACATACAAACTCCACATAGAAAGGCCCCGTTCAGGTGGGAATCCAACCCGGGAACTCCTAGCTGCGCTACCGTGCCGCCATGAACCGTTTTCTTTAGTGTTAGAGTCGCAGTTCAACTTTCACACCTCGACAGTTGCTCCTGGACTTGTATTCGTTATGTACTCTACAAACATACCCTTGATTGCCAAATGTGAATCGCAAACCGAAACGCTATTACGGTACTTGTCTTTGGGAGATAAAATGCAAGTCTACTGCAAACTCATACAAAATACACTTTAGAAATACACCTTTACAACGTGAATGTAAAAGAGAAAATGTAATCAAATCTAGAAGCCCCTGTAACCTCTCTAATAAAGTGACTGAAGGAGAGCCTGAACTCTTAACACACTGGTGTCATGTGGATATCAAACCAAGCCATCTCGAGTTTTAATTAAAGAGCATGTGGAGCCTGCTGCAGACTCGAATGGCTCCATTAGAAGAACGCCACATCTGCAGCTGCAAGAGAAGAGAACAGATTCATGTGTGAATGACACGTGTTAATGGCGCCTATAGGCACCGGAACTGTGCAACGAGGGCCACGGTTCTATTAAAAAACTTTAGAAGCAATCGAACACCAATGAGACCTTTTAGGTGTTTAGGTGTTAGCCACTGTAAAAATAAGTAGGATTAATGCCAAGTGCTGGCACCTGCACTTTGCCTGTTTTTGAAGGTTTTTATGTTATTTACAAAGTGAGACATTTTTATTTTTATGCACTTAGGTGTAATTTTTGAGTCAGTCTATTTGCTATACACTTTTAGAAAAACGTTTTTTTATGTACTGAATGGAAACTACTGTAAATTGGTCTAATTTTTTATTAAGTAATCTTTGAATTATAATGTTGTACAACTGAAGATATTTTGAATAATTTTAAAAGCTTTATTAGTAACTATAGTCAGATTAGAACATAATTTAAGCTATTGTCTGACCTGTTTCCAGGTCAGGTTTTTTTTTGGATTGGATCGGATTCACGAAGATTCTCCAGATGCGGCTGGCGAGCCCTAGCCCGAACCACAGTAACTGGTATTTGTAACCCGACTGGTTGCGGTTTCAAACGAACATTACTATATACGGCTATACCTCTTCATACTGATGCCTCTATGACAACGGGACTTGCCGGACATTGGTTTCAGTCTGATTGCAGTTCCTGACGTCTGTCTGCAGTTCCTGAGTTTAGTCAAACGGACACCAGTTCCTTATCTAAATATCCGCAAATGGCCCCAAGGGGTTTTATGTGTGTGACGTATATAATCGTATATAATGTGAGCGTTGTAAAGGCTGGTTGCTCGTCTCTCTGCCAGCGTGCGACTGCCTGAGTTCGGACAGCTCAGAGCGACCTTTCGTATACTGAAAACCTCTTTCTTTCTATCGGTCACAAATTCTCTATGTAGTGGCCACTCCTAAGTCTTGAGCCGATCGAGAACCAATTGTCAGTCACACTTAGCAGCTGTGGCCTCTCATTAGAACATACAGTATCTGATCGTGAGACCTAACGCTTGTCTCCAAGACCAAGAACTGTAGATCGAGAGCCGCACGACCGTGACCTTTTGGTAAACTCACTACCCAGGCAATAGAGGCTGAACAGGGGGATCTTTTCCTTTCACAAATCTATCAATAAAGACCCACGAAAGACCACTTTTGGTGAGTAGGACTCTTCTTTGATTTAATTGAGTAGACACTTGGTGGTGCATGCAGGTTCAACCGGTGGAACTGCCCCTGGGAGCGGGGCTGAACAGGGCACAGGTTTTTTCTAAGGTAATCATCCCAAGTAAGGGGGATAATACTACATCAAATTTTCTAAATCAGGAACTAAAAAGCACAAATCTTAGCAGTGCAGGAAAAAAATTGGAGAAATATTAACACAAACATTGAAAGACTTACAGGACATTGAAGGGACTTACCATTTTTGAGGGTATTTTTCTTGTTCTTTCATTTTTCAAAGCGCGCCAATTGTGTTCTCATTGTACATAATTCTTAAACTAAATTTGCAGAGTCAAAATTTATTATTGTTCTGAAATCTCTTGTGTGTGTGTCCTTGGATGTTGTACACCCTAGGCTCCTCCAAATCTTGCAATCTATCTGTTCTGGCCCAATTGTCCCTTCAGTCCATCCTCCACTACATAAGGGCAGAGATAGCGCCGTAAGTGCTACATAAATCTCACCAACTACAGCAACATTAGATCATCCAGGTAGCAACCTTTTTTTGATAATGCAGTGTAATTTAGCTGATGGCTGGCTCTCACAAAGGACCATATTTCAAGTCCTATGTTCACACTTTGTTGCTAATCGGAGCTCTCTATTAGCATCATGCATCATCTTGAGCACTGTTTTCTTTCACATAATTTATGTTTAGGGACAGGTCTCTAAAAAGGACTCTGCCTTCCTAGTTTCCCCATGGCAGACGAGCATGCCCAGATATCCACGTGTTGTCGGTGCATGCAGAGAGCGGCTGCCTGTTTCCCCTTGGCCTTTGATAGATGTGCAAAACCGCGGCAGCTGCAGCGAGCGGGCCAGCCGGTATAATCCCCGCTCCTGTATTCTCGGCCATGAAAGAGCCCCGAAAGATCCTGGCTTAGATTTGCGCTGAAAGGAAGCACCGCCACACAAGAGAGATAGCCTTATCTGAAAAGATCGTGGTCTTTTGCTCAACACCAATTGCCCTCCTTTGGCCCTGAACAATAATCTCGGCAGCGTATAAAAGCCTATTACTCACTGGTTAAGTTCTATTTATATGAAAGGGAGATAAAACCGTAACACCCAGGTGGAAGGAGAGGGGAAAGAGGAATGGCGGCAGAAGGTAGAAGCGGCCCCGTGGGTATAGCCGAGCCAGGAATCGATAGCAACATCGGGCTTTTCATTGCGCGTATATGAATTACTGTCATACGTCAGGATCAGCGGAGCAAAACTGGCACTGATTATAATTGCGCCTGTGTCTGGGTAAGCACGCGTGTGTGCGCGCCGCGGACCTCGAGATAATAAACATATTTAGGAGGCGTGTCGGGCCTGCGGGGGAGCCTCTTCATCAGCTGACGTAAATTGAAAAGGTCTTGTTATCTTTCCCATGAGTTGGCAATGAAAAATAATGACTTCCACGGAGAGGAGATGAATTGACTCGGCGTGTGTCGTGAGTGCGAACAGGTACAGCCAGCGGGACCCGGATGGTGCTGGCTCAGTTTATGTTGTCATTTAAAAAAGCAGACGTTTTTTGTCTTTTTTTTTTTTACAGTTGATATTGTATCAGATCTGATTGCCGAATGTCAAGTAAAGATTAAACGACGAGGAGCCGTGCATTAGAAGAGGGCCCGGTCCACATAAAACCAAATCTTTTTGAAAGTAGATTTTTGTGTTTTGTTCTAAAGTGGGGCAATTTGAGCAAGAAGTTTGTCAGTCTAAAATTAACATGACTTCCTTCACTTATATACATTAAAATCGCAATCACAAAGCACGCGATGCAGTCTGAGGTCTACGTTAGGCACGTCCAGAGGCTTTGCTGAGTCTCCTTTGGTCACATTCGCTCAAAGCACTGCAGAGAAACTTGCTAACGTCGCTGGATTATATGAATATTCTTTTTTTTTTGTGACGACTCTTTAAAGTTTGCAAGTCCCCCCCCCCCAATCCTCTCCTGACTGGACCATGCAGGTTCACTGAAGAGCTCGTCTCATTGGTCAAAGTTATGGCACTGGGGATTTTGATTGGTGGTTGAGATCAGCAAAGGGAGGGAAAAATATGCAATCATTTAATATTACTTTTCTTACGTCAAATTGCAGGTCTTGGTAGTCAATTATATGGCAAAATATAAAATGTGCAAAAGAAAAAAATAATAAATTACAGACTATTACTTAAAAGCTAGCAATACAAGATGAAGTGAGGAAGCTTGCATGAGTTTCACATCTGTCGGTGTGTAATGCACTTTTTCCCTTTTTGCAGGATTTAAACAACACATGTATGCTCTCATATAGATGGGATAAATGCATTTGAATGTTATTAAAATTGGCTGCAGTTCTTAATGAAAAAATTAGTATGTGTTACATGTCTGAGTATTTGCTGATATGCATAATTTTGGTCTGACAAGCAGCAGATCCAGCACGGTGTGCAACGAACCCACCTAGAGTTTACATCACCAGCCGGCACCAGTTAGAACAATGGTTATGAGCGTATGGCGGTGGAGTGCGGCGATGACGCCGAGGGTTATTAGTATTATGAGATTACGCAAATGTTCCCAGGGAAGACAAAGCATGTAATTAATCGAGTGCTCCAAGCAACACTTGGACAGATAGAAATGTCAAATGCTGCGTAAAACTGAATAAGCTGTGTTGTGTTTTATCAGAGCGATTATTTTTTGTTCATGTTGTTTCGCACTGTTGCCATGATGACATCTAGTATACAGACGGCAATGCGTCATACAAGGGGGCGTGGCCTAGTTCCTTCTTTGTTTTCCCCAATGGCCGCTGACTGCTCTGCTTTTTGACTACGACACTGGAGGCCGCCATTGCTCCACCTTTGCTGTAGTACCTCCATATGACCGCTATCCCCCCATTGGAATGCATTGGACTTTAGACACGTTAAAAACAACTTTAATGCCCGGTGCTTAATGGTTTAGAAGTGGCTAGAGCTAGATATTCCTCCTGTGATTACGCTGGGTTAAAAACCATATGGGGTGTTTCCCAAACCCTGCGTGGCCTTTCTTTTGCATACTCTCCGCCATCATTACATAACATGCACAATAGGCCAATGCCCAAGCTTAATAGTCCTGGCAGCAATGCAGTACCACCAAGTACCATCTAAGAACATGATTGGACTTCCATGTAACACCAGATCTAAAGTATAGGTCTAAAACAGCACCATAACGGGACTGAACTAGGACTAAACCAGGTCAGAAATAAGTCAAAACCTTGAATAAAGAAGGAGAAGAGACTGAGTATCACCTGAAGGAACCCCTGCACCAACAGAGCCAGTCTCAGAAGCACCGCGTTAATGGATAAATTAAGAAGTAGAGAAGGTTGTGTAATAACTGATTTTTAATCCCCACCGGATCCTGCCCACCTAAGTAGGTACAATTACACAGCTTGTAATTATTCAATATCTATTTTTACCTATGTGGTAGAACAGCAGCACTAAATAACCTGACTCAATTCCTTAGAACCAACAGTTACAGAAACAAGTCAATGTATCATAATAGAAAAATGTAATTTAAAAAAGGATGTGCCTAAAAAGCTTGTGTCTTAAAGCTGGGGTACCTGTGTTGTAGAATACATTTATTTTTGCCACCTCAGAGTATGTTGTAAACACAGCAAAAGGCAGACCTTGTCGTATTGTCTTCACCTAAAGTGGTATTGAGCGATGGATGATAGAAGTCTAATGTAAATGAGTGAAATTTATCTTGGGGGGGGCCCTGCTTCACTTCGTCACCACCCAATGCTGTATATGGGTGTGAAATGTGCATATAATTACATTCTTTGAACAATTTGAATTCACAGGAGGGACTGCGAGAGCTAGAGACAATGTTTGGGACTACACAAAAAATGTCACTGTTTGAACAGGAAAAATCGGGTTCCCCAGCTTTAATGGTTGACACATTGAAACCATGCAAACCCCACATGCCCTGTTCACAGAGTTATGGCCAGAGAGCCAGCCCGTCACCATCTGTGTCATTACACTAATCATGATTTATAGCCTCGTCATTACTGCTTCACAAAAGTAATTGTCACCTTGCGGAACTCACTTGCTCAGCACCTACCTATGTCTTATTGTATGGACAAAGTTTTCACTGGCAAATTTAGAAACAGCCTTTGGGCATGCACAAGTTTTCCTTACATCCATCGTCAGCGGCAATGGCATTGACAAAGTCGGACCACCGCAGGCCTGTTCTTTTGGGCCCTGTCCAGGGAGCTCTGAGGCAGGCATTATGGCGCTGATGGATGTTGGTCAGCATTTGGCTCAAGACGGCAATGTGTCCCTGCTGATCACGGTAATGCCTCAAAAATGCAATATCCCGAGCAGGGCACTCTTTTAGTTGAGATGCAAATTTGGTTAGAATCTCCCAAGACTGTGCGCTCGAGGCAACAGAGACTTGAAAGAGCGGACTAAACCTCCCACCTGTGCGATTAAGCCGTCATACTCCTATTACGGGTTTAGAGTTATGGTATCCTTTGCCTATTTACTCCAACTTTCCAAATGGTTTGCCTTTGCCTGGCTCATGCGTCTCTGAAATAGTCCACTTGCATCGCTTGTTTCTCGAGTTAATTAATGCAGGGCAACTAGCCTGGCTTCGCACTTTTATTCTAGTATTTCAACATTGTTTATGAGTGAAATAGAATGTGTATAAAGAAAGAAGCCAGAAACATATTCAACTTAATCAAACCGTTTTTTGTTTAGTTTTTTTACTGTTTGCACTGCCGTGTGCAGCCAGTTTGAAATTTCTACATAATGTTTTTCCTCTACTCACCTGCAGCGCCTTGCCTTAAATAGGAAAATATCAATTGTGCAATATGATGTTTTTAAGTGATGCATATTATGTCCACTTTGAGGAACACACAGAAACAACTCCCTGTGGGCAGTGAATCCCAGCATGTGTCACTTGTGTTAAGAGGGCGCATGGCAGTGTTCCTAGTTGAAATGAAAATTCGGCTAGACCTCCCAAGTCTGCGCGCTCGAGGCTGCGGAGGCTTGAAAGAATGGGCCAAACCTCCCACCTGCGCGATTAAGCTGTCATACTCCAAAGGCCTATTATGGGATTAGAGCGTTGAATTCATTTGCTTATTTACTCCATCTTTCCAAACTGTTTTGCCTGCGCCTAGCCCATGTATCAGGGAGGTCTTTGAAATGGTCCACTGGCACGCCTAGTTCCCAGTGTTAATTAATTTGACATACTAATTATAGGATCAGCATAATCACGGCAGTTTATCAACATAAGCCAACATGGAGTTAGCGGTGTCCCAGGAATACGCGTGTTTGTTAAAAGGTAGAGAGAGCACACGCTGGTGATCTTATCCCGATTTTTAATCTCACACCTTGTGCTCACGAATCCAGGCTTACCTGCAATATGACGTGATGGCATTGCGTGAAGCATAGAAGAAGTAAATTCTAACTGTAACAGGAGGACTAAAGGCATTTAATAGGGTCACGGCATGGTTAGGATATACAGTATGGATGAACAATTCCCACTATTCAAAAGGTTTTCAAGGGTTTCAAGTCTTCTGTACTGGGTTGTGTAAAAGAAAAAAAAGTGCGTGTGTGGGTGTGGGGTGGGGGTTCTCCCTTCCTCAAACATACTTGGAGTCGTGCTTGGAGTCGTGCATGCAAGTTTGAGTGATGGTCAATACTCTCGCATCAACTTACCAAAGTGCCATGATGCCATAAAGCTTGTCTACGGCCCCTCCCCAAGATCTACATCACTAGAAAAATGGGAAATGCCGTCTTTACATTTCACCCAGACTCTTGATCTGTAGCAGCTGAAAACCCTCAACGGAGCAACAATTGCCAACGATTTCCACTGGATCCTTCTACAAAGCAGCGCGCCGTGCAATGGGAGCGACATCAGATTGATTTTGGATTATGTTACTGTCACATTCACACGTATTTCATTACTGCTCCACCTTTTCATCTTGATCAGTGACTTCACTTTGAGATTGCAGAATCACTGACACATTATTGTACTCATTCATTTGTTTCTTTTCTCAAAATCCAGAGTGCGGTTCTTACTCTACAATTACTCTATTATCAACTGGTTAAATAGACTCATTTGTGACCATGTGGTTCACATTTCTGAACCTTCACAAGAGTAAACAAGCTTTGTCCTTAATTCTTTCATGCTGGCTGTTGCAATGCATTTTTTCTTTTTATTGAAACCATCCGATAGCACCCATGCACTGTACCAACAAACACCGTGTGGCTAGCCTGGTTTTACCATACCCACGTACTCATTTCGTGCAGAGGCTCTGGATCTTCCCAATTGAGCTCCGCTTTCAGGTGGGAGGGGTGAACTCCTTTGAAACGATTGGATCTGATTTTCGCTAGCGTTTGATCATGACGTATGCAATGCGCCCGAGTGAGTGAAGCGAGCTATCATAACTCTTCGGGGCAGCCTTGCGCATCCCGACTTCAATTTCTGGATATTTTTGGGAGCCGAGTCAGAACCGATTGAAGAGTTTGCATTACTTTCGTATCCGCTGCCATTGCCGAACTACAACCAGCAAATAATAATAATAATGCATTCGTTTTATATAGCGCTTTTCTGGACACTCAAGGACGCTTTACAGTTGCACTATTCATTCACTCCATACCCGGTGGTGGTAAGATACTATTGTAGCCACAGCTGCCCTGGGGTAGACTGACAGAAGCGAGGCTGCTAATCTGTGCCACCGGCCCCTCCGACCACCGCAAAACCACTCACTCACTCACTGCATTAGCTAGGCTTCCTAGTGTTACCAAACGGTCTCCCATCCAAGTACCGACCAGGCCCTTCCCTGCTTAGCTTCCGAGGTCTGACGGGATCGGGCAGAGCAAAGGTGGTATGGCCACGAATCCGGCGCAAGTGCTTGACGTCACATACAACACCCGCCTCCCCCGCTCGCTGAATGGTAGGTTGAAATTCTATCGATGTAACGCGGCTACTGAGATCAGACGTACATGTAGGGAAATGATAATTGACCGGAGTTTACGGATGGCTAAGGCCAGGCTACTGTGTGGCACACTTGAAGTATAATTATCTCATCGCTAAGCTGTTGCACATTGTGATACCTTAATATTCTCCGATGTCCGACAGTAACTACATCCACGGAGCCAAAGAGGCAGTTTGTTGTGATGGTGACTTTGATTAAAGATGTCTTTAGCTTCGAGGTATCTAAGAAGCTTCCATAGTTCAACACTTCTTCAGGTTGCAAAGTGGGTCTTTAAATCACAGAACCAGGGAATAGTAAAACGTTTTCTGGAGGGATCGAAGAACAGGTGAAATGTCTACAGTTGACACACAATTGCACACAAAAAAAGAAGAAGAAAAACAACCCAGTATAGATTAAAAACAAACGTATATACAATAGAAAACTACTGAATGACTTTAGCTTACACAGACAATTGTCAAAGAAATGTCTGCAAATGTTTAATGTGAATTGTGTTCTTAGGGATTAGGTCCACAAACATATTATGACATTGTCAGTGCTTAGAAAAGTGTTTCACCTGACAATAACCAAGTAAATTGAGACTAAAGCGAGATTATAGATGCAAACCATAAATCTGGTCGAACCATGAACACATTCCATTGTAGCGCTTTGACCTACACCTGAACACAGCCCAGCAGATATTCCATCAGTACCTTCTTGTGTGTAGCCGTTTCAAACATATAGATTTAGCATTAGCCTCTGCCTCACAAAGTTATCAAAGTCATTTCTCTGCAATTGGATTGGTATCGACATAGACTGCAGTGGAAAATACTGCATTATGTAGCGATGAAACTGTCCATAATAAAGTAAAGGCGCTCTGACACAAGCACACAACTTTTCAGATGTAATGTCTGTTCCGATGTACCCACATCCAACATTGCATTTTGCTCTTGAGAAAGTAATGCCTTGACAGACTTATTCATAACCACTGGAATGAAACTCTCCTGCCCCTCGCTTCCACATTGAAGAGTTGCTGGTTAGAATTCCCAGCCTCGTTTCTACCACATAGATCACATTTCTACTCTTTTATACAATCACCAAAAGCCTTCAAAATATTGAGAGTGGAAGATATGGCGCCTGTAGGTGCCAATTGAAATGAGTATGAGGTCTCTTGTCACAGCGCACTTAGAGAGTCTGAAATTTTCGGACAAGTAAATCAGCTGAAGTGACATTCTGGTGCACCGGGTTGTTTCACTGTTCACCTCAAAGTAGAGTAAAATCTCAAACAAAAAGGCTGAACAGTAAATCAGCAGCCAAAAAATATTTGTCTTCATATTCTTGTATCCGGGACCTAAGCTTAGCCAAGTCCGAGTGAAAGAAATTTACACCGAGCTGAACTTCTGAAGACTATTATTCCATCCTTCTTGTCGTTTTCGCAGAGTTGCATGTGCTGTTTCTTTAGCTGAGTTATGGAGAGATCATTTGTAAGTGCTATGGGAAGCGTTGAGCTGCTCCTTGTGGAAACTTGATATTCCAGCAGGAAATGGGTTCTGTTGGTTTAAATTACTTATTGATAGTTTCAAAGTGGACATATCATGCAAAATCGACTTTCTTGAGGTTTAAACCATATTTTTACATTGTTCCATCATCAAAGACATAACTGGAGTAGTATTTCACAACATTCACACAGTTTTCAGTAATCCTCAAATAAAGCTGTTAAATGTAGCGGTTTCTTTTTCTACAGTGTCAGCGCTTCTTTCTGTAGTTCCTGATTACAATTGTGTCATTGTTCAACATTATACATTTTGAGCATTTATTCAATCACTGCTGGAGTTTCAAACCACGTCGTATCAAACCTGGATTATTTTGAAAGAAAATTATTCCTATAGCAGCCAGCAGCGGCGCCCCAGTCAAGATTTTTAATAGCACTTTTGCATGCAGGAAGTCACAGAGAGAACTTCTCCACTGCCGCGAGGGGTTGCCCCCGGCAGGGCAGATGGGTTTTCAAAAACGACTTAAAAACATGAATAGACTGGGCCATTTTGACATTTAAGGGATAGGCTGTTCCAGAGTCTTGAAGCCGCTGCAGCAAAAACCTGCTTTCCTCTGGGTTTCGGCTGTGATTTCAGCACCTCCAGAGTCCTTGTTTACTTGCCAAAAATACATGTGAATATGTTACATTTTTTTAATCTTTAGTTTGAAACATGGGGTACATTGCCTAAATAAGTAATAAGTAATGTACAGTGCCTCTCGAAAGTACTAATACACCTTGAACTTTTGCACATTTTGTCATGTTTACAACCCTAAACATAAAGATTTAATTTAGAATTTTTTACTGAATGTTCACACACAAGTAACAGACAACTGTGAAGTGAAAGCAAAATGATACATGATCCTGTTATTTTTCAAAAAAATACACTCAACAAAAATATAAACGCAACACCTTTGTTTCTGCTCCCATTTTTCATGAGATGGACTTAAAGATCTAAAATGCATTCCAGATACACAATATTACCATTTCTCTCAAACATTGTTCACAAATCAGTCCAAATGTGTGATAGTGAGCACTTCTACTTTGCTGAGATAATCCATCCCACCTCACAGGTGTGCCACATCAAGATGCTGATCTGACATCATGATTAGTGCACAGGTGTACCTTATACTGCCCACAATAAAAGGCCACCCTGAAATGTGCAGTTTTGTCTCACAGCAAAATGCCCCAGATGCCACAAGCATTGAGGGAGCGTGCACTTGGCATGCTGACAGCAGGAATGTCAACCAGATCTGTTGCTCGTGCAATGAATGTTCATTTCTCCACCATAAGCCGTCTCCAAAGGCGTTTCAGAGAATATAGCAGTACATCCAACCGGCCTCACAACCGCAGACCACGTGTAACTACACCAGCCCAGGACCTCCACATCCAGCAGGTTCACCTCCAAGATTGTCTGAGACCAGCCACTCAGACAGCTGCTGAAACAATTGGTTTGCATAACCAAACTATTTCTGCACAAACTGTCAGAAACCGTCTCAGGGAAGCTCAACTGCATGCTCGTCGTCCTCATCGGGGTCTTGACCTGACTCCAGCTCGTCGCTGTAACAGACTTGAGTGGGCAAATGCTCACATTCGATGGTGTCTGGCACGTTGGAGAGGTGTTCTCTTCACGGATGAATCTCGGTTAGGGTTAGGGTTAGGTGAACATCACCTCATGTTTCAGCAAGATAATGCACGGCCCCATGTTGCAAGGATCTGTACACAATTCTTGGAAGCTGAAAATGTCCCAGTTCTTGCATGGCCAGAATACTCACCGGACATGTCACCCATTGAGCATGTTTGGGATGTGCTTGACCGGCGAATACGACAGCGTGTACCAGTTCCCACTAATATCCAGCAACTTCGCACAGCCATTGAAGAGGAGTGGACCAACATTCCACAGGCCACAATTGACAATCTGATAAACTCTATGCGAAGAAGATGTGTTGCACTGCATGAGGCAAATGGTGGTCACACCAGACACTGACTGGTTCTGAGTCCCCAGACCCCCAATAAAGCAAAAAACTGCACATTTCTGGGTGGCCTTTTATTGTGGGCAGTATAAGGTACACCTGTGCACTGATCATGATGTCAGATCAGCATCTTGATGTGGCGCACCTGTGAGATGGGATGGATTATCTCAGCAAAGCAGACGTGCTCACTATCACACATTTGGACTGATTTGTGAACAATGTTTGAGAAAATGGTAATATTGTGTATCTGGAATGAATTTTAGATCTTTAAGTCCATCTCATGAAAAATGGGAGCAGAAACAAAGGTGTTGCGTTTATATTTTTGTTGAGTGAAGAAACGTGAAAAGTGGGGCGTGCATAAGTATTCATACAGCATGAATTCATACTTTGTGGAACCCCCTTTTGCTGCAATAACAGCAGCAAGTCTTCACATCTAGAGACTGACATTTTAGCCCATTCCTGTTTACAAAACCACTCAAGCTCTGTCAAATTAGAAGGAGCAGTTTTCAGATCTTTCCACAGATTTTCAATAAGATTTAGGTCAGGACTTTGACTGGGCCATTGTAACACATTAATATGTTTGTTTTTAAATAATTCATCTGCCAGGCCTGTGTGAGGCGCTGTGACGCTAACACAGATAATAGAACAAGATGTAGAGGCGCATGCGCAGTAAACTTTTGTGGAATGTAAACAGTGAAAATGAAACGGATTCAAGGATTTACATGAGAGACGAGGAGGCGAGTTTATTCTTCAGACGTAACGGGACTAAAGCAGAAAAACCTGTCAGTGACCTTTGACTGTCAGTCCTGTGGCTCACGGACTGCAGTGGAGCAAAGAGGAGCGGAGGAAAACCATAATAGATCCATGAGTAAAACTCATTATAAGGTCAGTAGATTATGGATAACAGACTCCACTCTGGTGCTGTGATGCCATCGTTTTAGTAAAAGTTGCGGAGACATTGTAACAACGGAGCCACGTAAACTGCGTTTTGAGATCTTTCCACTCTGGGACCTAGTTTGAAAAATGTTCGTTTACAGACCCCCAAAACGCCGGGCTCGTATGGACTGGATCGATAAAATATCTTTGCGTTTGGTCCTCAGCTTGACTTCGTATGGACAGGACCATAGATTTACCATCAAATCAGCTCAATTTCGCTTCGTCCGCTTAATACCGCAGACTAAGTCTTAGATTATAAGACTTAATACTTCGTTAGCCTACATGTCTTGAGGTCCGGTTTCGCCGCATTCACACAAACAGCTGTTGTGCAAAAGTGAAAACAAAGCTAATAAGCGGCGGCAAATATGTATGAATCACATGTACTCACTTTGCCTTCTGTGTACATCCACGTCTACTGTTCACAAACGCACACGAGCACCCAGAAGGCAGTGTACATGCCACATTTACAGTGCCAGCTCCACTTCTGGGCCAGTTGGCAGATTTGGCATTCAGAGTGACAGCAGAGTCCCAGACAGACACTGAAGTCATGTGGCAGGCCTAGAGCTCATCCTGTCCCGAGCTGTGGCCTTTTTTTTCCCAGAAAGCCATGACCCGCTGTCCTAACATAGCCAATCTCCT
Organism: Proterorhinus semilunaris; assembly: GCA_021464625.1. Classification (NCBI taxonomy): domain Eukaryota; kingdom Metazoa; phylum Chordata; class Actinopteri; order Gobiiformes; family Gobiidae; genus Proterorhinus; species Proterorhinus semilunaris. The sequence goes on from CM038346.1 coordinate 8,608,327, forward strand.
CGCTAACGCACACTAAATCTACCCAGCAGTTCCACTTTTGGTGCCAACATCTGAAAGGCAAAAAAAGAATATGGCATTTCTCACCAGGGCTTGTTCAAGGGTAGTCTTGTCTCTTGTGAAAAGATGAATAGCAACTTCTAAGGTTACCATGTCCTCCTTGCGTCTTCATATCGCACTTGTCAGAGTAATATTAAATGAGATCTGCAGTGGTGTGGCCATGCAAATGAAAAGCTTGTTCAGAGCCATGTTATTTTCTTTGGTGATTTCACAGCGTTGACCAGTACTCGTTCACGTCAAGTTGGATGTATCGAGCACATACTCTACAATGCCCTTTATCCAGTGTAAGATAATAAGCTGCACACACAGAGGTGGCACGTCTTCTTCCTGGACTGTTCCTAGGTGGAGTTAGGGTCTCACACTTAAAGGTGCATTTACTTTACTTTACTTTACTTGCCGCTGTTAATGTGGATAATCTGGGCGTTTTTTTTTCCAAGGAAATGGCTGTCAGGTTCTTTCCGCATCACTTTTGTAATGCACTGCTGCATGTGTGGGCTATGGACGAGAGACCCACAGTGTGTTTAGTAAGATCAAATGAATAGATAAAACCGCTAAAATATAAATTAACTCCCGTGCCGTTTTCCGAAGGCCGCAAACCACAGACTTTTTGTGAATCTTTGAACACCGCTGCATCTGAATATTGTATTAAGTAACTTTCTCCATGATGAAGTAGAGCGCTTTAGGGAGGCAGGCTGAAATTAGACAATTAGACATGATGAATTGAGAGGAAGAGGGTGGAGAGCGCAGCCGCTGCATACTGAGAACCGCTGCAGGCTCTGGGCAGCGCAGGTCCAGCTGTCCTTCGGTGCCCCTCACTGCCTCTCACTGAGGTGAAAGCGTTTCATGATCGAAAGGACGTGGTCACATTGGGCTAAGGCTCCTCACTCTCCCCTCTGCCTTGAGACGACCCTCTGGCGCTACTTTTCATATCTGGACGCATCATTAAATTTTGCCTGACTCTGTCCCCCCCCCCCGTTTCAAAAAGACAAGCTCTGAGGTGGAATATATGAGCTACAGTCGAGCAAATATCTCAGCCGTAGTACTTTTACCCACCACTTTTCCCCGCGCCGCCATACAGTACAAGCGCTATAAATGTTGCCTTGGAACTTGAGTTTCAGAACACCGCCTTATAAATTCAATGTTTTATTTTACAAGAGGGTTTCTAATGACTATGTACAGTCAATCTGCCAAGTGTCTGACCTGATAAAGACAATGACGTTTCCCTTTCTCAATAATTTACGGTAGAGTTAAACCCAGCTCAATACAAGATCATAGTATTTTGTTCCAACTCTGCCTCGTTTGGTTGTAAGACCAAAACCCTCTGTTTGGGAGGGTTTCTATAGTAAAGTCATCCACACACACACACACACACACACACACACACACACACACACACACACACACACACACACACACACACACACTTTGTCACAAAATTATGGAATTTAGTACAAAACATCCTAAAATGACAAAGATGAACTGGTGATTTTTATACGGTATGTTTAAACCTTCAGTGTTTTATTATTTTTTTTTTTTTTCTTTTTATTTAAAAGGGACTATGCATATTAATGAACATATAAATGTAAATATTCCAGAATTAGCCAATGGCTACTTTCCATCTGTAGTCCCTGGCAGATCAAGAAAATACAAAGACCAGTATACAACATTAAAGACACAAGATCATCACACAATTAAACTTGAGACATAAAACAAAGGTAATGGTCAGTGGTCACATGTCTGATTCCCCTTCAGCCAACCTTTAAGTTTAGTTTTAAATACTATGAAAGTGGTACAGTCTCTAATAACTATTGGGATGCTGTTCCATACCATCCCTTTCACTGATGGCACCTGTTGACTAAATGCTGTGCGTCTATAAGGAACCACACAGTCGCCTCTGGTGGCGGCTCTGGTCACTCTACCACTTGTACTGGATATGAACTTAATGAATTCATTCAAGGATGGCGGAGAGAGTCCATGCAGAATCTTATAAATTGAACAAGCCATTTTAAATGTTCTAAAATTTTCAAAGTTTAGAATATTATATTTTTCAAGTATTATGCAATGATGAAATGAATATGTTTTTTTTAATCAAATATTTTTAAAGCTTTTTTATATAGAGACTCAATTGGTTTTAAAGTAGTCAGACTTGTCAGTGACCAGTTAGTAATGCAATATTCAATATGTGAAAAGATCATACAATGAAGAAACATTTTAGCTGCATTTTCTGGCAGTGATGTTCAGATTTGTCTAAAATTACGAAGATTAAAATTTACAATTTTACACATATGTTTAACATGATTTTTAAAAGATAACGTTGAGTCTATGATAACACCAAGATATTTAAATTTGTCCACAATCTGTAGCTCCTCTCCTTTTAGAAATACATTTGAGCTTGTTCTTGCTGTTGGGCGTTTGGAGAATTAACATACACACAGTTTTCTTTGAATTCAGTAAAAGAGAAGATTTACTGAGCCACTCATCAATGCAACACATTGCTGAAGTAAATTTTTCTGAGACTTCAACATCAGATTTTGCATTGGTAAAAATGACTGCATCATCTGCATAAAGCTTGGTATGGAAATGTGGTCAAATATTTGGTAAGTCATTAATATTTAATGAGAACAGTATGGGTCCAAGTATGGAACCCTGTGGAACTCCAACCTGGCAGTTTAGAAAAGTAGATTTGATACCACTGACTGTCACACAACGAGTTCGAGTTGACAAGTATGACTTCATCCAAGATACGGCTTGTTCTGAGAAATTAAACTTTGTTAGTCTAGATAATAACATTTGGTGGTTGACCGTATCAAATGCTCGCTTTAAATCAAGAAAAACAGCTCCAACAAATCAACATTCTTTTAATATTTGGCAAAAAGGGTAACACAAATTACTGTTACCTAACTTTTATCATGCATTTTTTGGTGGATTTTAACATGCTTTACTGAAAGAGTGGGACCCAGAGAGCAGTCATACAAATGTAGGCAATTTTTGACATGAGCTGCCTCACTACTAAATACTGAAAGATAGAAATAAGGAAGAAGGTATTTGAAATTATTTCATCGTGCATAGTCAATCTCAACTTCAAAACACTTTTTACGTTTTACTGTTTTCGTAATTGTTCCCATTTCAGCTGGAGCAGTGAGCGACTACAGTGAAGCGGTGAACCTTTTGAAACTGAGGGACAGCTCAGAGACGTGCGAGGCTCTCCGAGTGCATCAGAGGAGGTCAAGTAGTTCAGTTGGGTTTAGCATAAGGCTGCACATGGCGTCTCTAGTGGCTCTTCAAACACGCACGGATAACAGAACGTTTAGTGCGTCAGGGAAGAGAATGGAGGGCGCTCACCCGGAGACAACCTGCCATGACCTCCCCAGTTCATCCCTGTGCAGTATGTCGAATAATGTACAATATGTTACAACGCTGGGGTTTGTCATACTTTTGTAAGTATAATGTCATGTCATATGATGGTCTGTGTTGTAATATTTATTGATTTATTGTTATTAACTGGAGTGCAGATGGGTGCATTGATACGGGAATCGCGCAATGTAATTTCACGATATATCGGCGGATCGATATTTTTCAACACCCTTAGTTACGGTGACCAGATTTTCTGACAAAAAAATTGGGACACTATTTGGGATTTAGTTGCAACCAGGGAGCCATCCCACGCTAATTATGCGTGTTCACGTCTTACACCATGCACCATGCACCAATCAGCATGCACCATGCACCAATCAGCATTAACATGATAGACTTTTTTTTTTTTTTATTGGTTTCTACTTCTAATGGACCTTTGCATGGCCCAAAGACATGAATTTTCAAGCGAAAGTTTGTACTTTGTGGATCATATTGGCCAAAAACTGGGACACTTGGGACAGATACTGTGTCAAACTGGGACAAATGAATGGTTTTGGAGGAATGTGTGGGGACATGGGACATTGGACTCAAAACTGGGACTGTCCCGGGTAAACTGGGACATCTGGTCACCCTACCCTTAGTGCGCATGATGATGATAGACTGTCACGGTCACACATGCCCACGGTACGTAAAAAGTCACGTTGCGGCGGATCGAAATATTAACGGCATTACTTTACTAAATTGTCGGTAGCTAACGCGTTACTTTCGTCAGTGTAACTCGTTTCTTTGTATCGTGTTACGCCCACACTGCTCGCATGTCACACTGAATACCAGGAACAATGTGCCATTTCTGCTGTCAATGTGCCCATAACTACAGAAGGGTTGTCTAGCCCACTTCTTTTGTCTATCCACATAAATAAGCTCCGAGACACGTCTGCATTTGTCCCCACGTCTGTTCGGTTTTCAGTAAATAATCTCAGGTCTCCCCGTAGACCGCCTCGTTTCCCACCCTCAGCTATTGTCACCTCCGCTTCTACCGCCGAGGTTTGGGTTCGCCCTCCAGATGTTCCGTCGTAGCGTATTAGCTCCGCAATTGTTTTATGTTTCTTTCTTTCATTCTCTCTCTTCCCTTTTTCTGTGCTTTCTGCGCAACCCTGTCCGCAATCAACCAGTGTTTGTACAGGTTGGACTCGAGATTTCCCCGCAGCCCACCCTCCGTCGAGCGGCGTGTGTGTGTGCGTGTGTGTGCGTGTGCGTGTGTGTGTGCGCGCGCTGTGATGAATCGAAATGCGGCGACCGGGAGGCGCGGGAAGCAGATTGCCTGTGCCACAGCCCATACACCGCGCGATATTTTATCACTGTAAGGCCACGGCAGATGTGCTAATCCGCTTCCCCCCCTCGCAACACACGCGCCGGGAGAGAAGCAACAACATTTCTTTAGCACATGACAGGATGAGGAATCGAACTGGCAAGCGTAATATTGGGTACATTTGGATACACTTCAGCAACTATTTGGGATTGAATTGTGGGACTCTTTTTTTTTTTTGGTCATTCCTAAATGTTATAGTAAGCTCAATCATATCTGTGCTTTCTAGCGTTTTACTTTTTCTTTTTTTTAAAGTGCATATTTTTAATGCTTTTAAAAATATGATTCATTTAGAAGGATGACGTCAGTTGCATAATTATCATTTTATTTCAGTGAAGCACCAATTTTAACCCCTTAACTCCCGCCTTAACCGAGCATATTTTCTCCAGTTCAGCTTTAGAAGAAGAAGAAGAGCTATATTTGTATAGCGCCTTTCACAGACTCGGTCACATGAGACAATTTTACATTCACTCCACACTCGGTGGTGGTGCGCTGCCTTTGTAGCTTCAGATTCCCCCGGGGGAGACTGACTGAAGCGCTGTCGCGACTGCACACATCTGCGCCAACGGTCCCTCTGACCACCACCATGCATTCACTCACACATCATTCATCCTGGCCTATTGTACATGTTTGTACTGGTAGGGGAAACCTTTACCCAAATCTAAAAGCTTCTTGAAAAAAGCGTCAATATATCAATGAAAACAAGACGTATATGAGGATCAAAACGCAACAAGAAAAGCAACAAAAACATTACAGTTAAAAAAACTCTATGGGGTCTAATGCGCACTTTAACGGCAGGTGAAAACAAAAATGTTTTGTGCAGTGGTCAATGTTAAAGGAACAGGCCACCGTTTTTCCATACTGAAATATGTTCTTACCTGAGCTTAGATGAGTTAATGGCGACGTGAAAACAGGAAAACAGGAAGCGACCTCGCTCTCTTTGTGCGTGAGTTTTTTGCCTTTTTCTGCGGACTGCATTTGTGGTTTATGTGTTCCACATTGTTTTTCTGGATACTTTTGTACATATTTGCCGTGTTTTTGTTGAGGTTTGGTGGATTTGTTTACTTTGAGAGTCTAAAATGGTCCTGAAGAAAGCAGCTTTTTAAAGGTAAACAAAATGCTAGCTTATCAGCTAAACCCATTTGAGACCTACACATTTCTTCTTCTGAGACACTGAAGAGGCACCAAGAGCCCCCAGAATCAGAATCAGAATCAGAATTCGTTTTATTGCCAAGGTTTGTGAACAAGGTTTACAAACTAGGAATTTTACTTGGTGCAAACGTGCGACATAAAACATATAACACAGAATTAAGATAAAAAATAAGCTAAGAACGTTAAACTATAAGGCTATAAGGGCATGCATAAAATAAAAAATATTAAATAAATAAGATAAAATAAAGTGACATATGTTAAGACAACAACAATTTGACAATGAACAACAGCGGGATTGTATATACAGATGTTTTGGCATTTAAAGTGGTATTAAGTGTTTAAAGTGATAAAGTGATAGCAGCGGGTCTAAGTGTGGACACACCGCACACTGCAAGTGCAGATACATCCATGACTCTGTGACTGAGCTACAGAGACTTGTATTTGTTCATGAGTCTGATGGCGGAGGGGAAAAAACTGTTCAAGTGGCGGGAGGTATGGGTCTGGATAGACCGTAGCCTCCTGCCTGAGGGGAGAGGGGTGAATAGTCCGTGTCCAGGGTGAGAAGGGTCAGCTGTGATCCGACCCACACGCCTCCGGGTCCTGGAGGTGAACAGGTCCTGGAGAGATGGGAGCTCACAGCCAATCACCTTCTCTGCAGCACGCACAATGCGCTGCAGACGGTGCTTGTCCCGTTCTGTAGCGCCGGGGTACCACACGGTGATGGAGGAGGTGAGGATGGACTCGATGATGGCCGTGTAGAACTGCGCCAACATCTTGGTTGGCAGCTTGAGTTTCCTCAGCTGCCGCAGGAAGAACATCCTCTGCTGGGCCTTCTTGATGAGGGAGCTGATGGTTGGCTCCCATTTGAGGTCCTGGGTGATGGTGGTGCCCAGGAAACGGAAGGAGTCCACGATGGAAATGGGGGTGGAAGAGACTGTCAGGGCAAGGGGGGACGGTGGGGCTGTGTCTTTCCTAAAGTCCACGATCATCTCCACTGTCTTCTGGGCGTTCAGCTCCAGGTTGTTGTGGCTGCACCAGGACGCCAGCCGTTCCACCTCTCTCCTGTAGGCGGACTCATCGCCGTCCGAGATGAGCCCGATGAGGGTGGTGTCGTCCGCAAACTTGCACTTCCAGTATTTGTAGTCCGAGTGTCCGAGACGATCTTCCCCAGCTGCACGTGCTGTCTCCGGTCCGTCAGGAAGTCGGTGATCCACCTGCATAGGGAGTCGGGCACGCTGAGCTGGTAGAGCTTGTCTCGTAGCAGTTCAGGGAGGATGGTGTTGAAGGCAGAGCTGAAGTCCACAAACAGGATCCTGGCGTAGGTTCCTGGGGAGTCCAGATGCTCCAGGGTGAAGTGGAGGGCCAGATTGACTGCATCGTCCACAGACCTGTTGGCTCTGTAGGCGAACTGCAGCGGGTCCAGGAGGGGGGCGGTGATGTCCTTGAGGTGAGGCAGGACATCACCGCCCCCCTCCTGGACCCGCTGCAGTGACACTGAAGAGGCACCAAGAGCCCCCACAGCTGCAGCACAGTCGAGGCGTCACAAGAGGAGCTACAGGAAACAAAAAAGGACAAACAAAAGATGGTGAAAGACTGTTGTGAAGCGGAGGAAGGAAGAGGAAGGAGGAGGTGGAGCCGACCAGTGCAGGACACCACGCTCTGAAACAGGGACAAACCCAGGAGGCGCTGCTATGTTTCAGAGGATCAGAGGAGACAGAGGGCAGCCAGCCAGGTTTCTTCCGAGTGCTACAGTTTCCCCGACCTCCAAGGTCATGCGGGTCAGGTCGACAAAGTGGCAGCGCGGCTCAGCCGCAGCAGCTCAGGACTAACACCTGAACACTATTTCGTTGTACGCTTGTACAATGACAATAAAGCACTTACTTACTTACTTACTTGATACGCACCTGTCTGGTCTTTGTGCGTGTGCTCAGTCACGCAAAAAGAGCTAAATTGTTGTTAGCATTTAGCCTCTCCCAGCATATTCCTGTGGACCCAGATGGGGTTGAAGTTAGATGCGACAAAGCTCTTCCACTGTTTAAATACGGTAATTCACGTCATCACAGCGCCGTCAAGCGGTGTTCCATTTCACTTGGACCCCTCGCCCCCTCGCAGCTCGACTCCTCCGTTTGGCTCATTCACGAAGGATGCACCTGTGGATCCTCTGCTGCCTCGGAGAGCTGAAATTACCCATGATGCACTGCAACCATGTTTTTTTCCCCTTCCCTTTTCTCCCAAAACTTTATTAGTTTGAAATTTTGTTTCACATTTGTGCAAACAAAATGATTGTAATAATAAAATCATTGGTAGAAGTGTTAGGAGTTCGAATGTAAAAAAAGAGGTTTATATAAAGTGAATGAAAGGCCTAATAAATAGGCCTATGGTTGTTAACATAAGTCTGCAATTGTTGCTATGAGCGATAAACTGGACCTGCTAAATATATTTAATATTTGATTAAAATTTCTTACAAATTCTTGCAGAAATTTTATTATTTTATTCAGGCCAAAATGTTCAAACAGTAACACATCCAACCAAAACCAGTTTATACACAGCGTTTATTCATAAAACAGTTTTTGTAAGCATAGATTGACATTTTATTATATGATTTGACACGCCACATGACGCAGCTGCTCACTCTGAAGGCTGTTCCAATTGAGCTCAAATGCGACTGAAGAACAGTTTCATACACAAGGCCATCGGGAAGCTGAACTCCCTGCCCTCCCTCCCACCCCTGTTCCCCCCCCCCCCCCCCCCGCGCCACAATCAAGGATGAGAGAAATATAATTTCAAATCATTCACATGGTTTGACAAATAAAAAAATTGTGTAATAATAATGCAGGTCTATATCCTTTTTGTTCTCCAAGTTATTTGTTTGAGGATTATGTAAATTATGTAAAAAAAAGAATGTAGAGAAAAGTGCTGTGGCTAAATTATGTTATGTGTGAAAAAACCTGGGTGTAACCAACTCAAAATGTCAGTCCAGAGCCTTGCCGTCATTGAGATTCAAACTGTGTTTAGCTCATAAGTTTGGAAAAAACTTTTTCCTCTGGCACTGAATTTCCAGACAACATTTAGTAATTCTTGGGAGCACTGACCAAGCGTCAACCTTCTGCTTGTAATCTAGTTTTGTTGAAAATTTGGTATTGTTTTACTGGGTTGGCTCCACCCTCCTCCCAGAGCTTCTGTCCATCCATGTTCCACGTTGAACAATGAGATCAGGTGATCAAAATTTGAATGGCCCGAGATCACGGCTGGAAACCATGAGGAAGACCACGCATTTGTGGTGGCGGCTCCGAGACTTTGGAATAGTCTTCCCTTAAATCGGGGGTGTCCACGTTTTTTTCACCACGGGCCGCAGGTTGAAGTGAATACCGCAGTTAGGTGGTCAGTGCTGTCAAACATTCAAACAGGTGCATTTTGTTCTCCACTCCTTTATTTGGGCTTGGAACACTAATCCAGTTCTGTCTACCAATAAAAGGTCATCTCCAATGATGTGTGCCACCAAACTACCAACAATATGTATCTTTGGGCACCCCTGCCTTAAAAGTTAGGTCAAGGTAAAGGTAACATTGTTTGTACCAAAAGGTACGTTTGAGTCCCCGTTGTAAAGAGGGTCAAAATGTGGCGCAAAAGTTTACAGTTTTTTATACTGACTTTTATGTTTTACTTTGAAAACGTTTGTATTTTCTGCAGCAAATACTTCAGTTCTTTCACTTCAGTAATAATTAGTTTGAGCAACTTTGACTTGTGATGGAGTAATATTTTTACTGACTTTGTTTATTTCGACCTAAAATTATATATATATATATATATATATATATATATATATATTGACACAATGTACGACTACACAATTTTTAAAGGCTTTACACTGTGCATCGCTTACGGGAGCCCGACACTGTTTTTGAAGATGCCCTGGAGGGTTACTGTATTGTCCCTTGAAAGTTCTCTCCTTTGAAGTTTTCAGTGTATGACTTCTAAATTGCTTCTCAAAAAATAACACATTAATTATAAAAACAGGCAAATCAGACGCAAAACATCTGCTCAACAAATAATAGTAATCATCTGTCTCGGGGCTAATGGGAAAGTAACAGTCTGACACTAAATATGCAAATATTTATTTAAAACGGAGTTACAGAAGGATTTTAAATGAGCCGATGATTAATATATTTATAGGGCGGTGAAAATCGACTTTGTTTTGAGATTAAACCCCAACTATGATGTAATACTGTGAGGTTATTTAAATGAAGGTCCGGGTTGCTGATCATGCCTTAAAGGAACAGGCCACCGTGTTTCCATACGGAGATATGTTCTTACCTGGGCTTAGACGAGTTGCTGCATACCTGTCTGGTCTTTACGTGTGCGCTCAGTCACGCAAAAAGACCAAAGATGTTGTTAGCATTTAGCCTCTCCTCCTCTCCTGCTCTCCTCTATGGGGCCAAATGGGGTGAAGTTAAAAGCGACCAAGCGATTTTTTTCAGGGGATAAAAAGGGGTACTATATTGTAAGGGTTAATAACACTTTAGAAGCACTTCGACACCCGCGCAGTAATATCTTCATTTTACTGCTACGGGTATTTCCTTTACACCGCCACTATTTTAGCCATTGTTGATATAATGGCGCAAACAAAATTGCTACCAGCTCATTGGATTTGCAAACATTTTTAAAGGTGCTGTTAGCAAATCTAAAACCCAGCCATTCACAGTCCCTTTACAATCACCGACTGAACCAAAGGGATCTGAGAACGACTACGTTGTAGTTGTAGTGGTACTTCTGGTGAGGCAGTTGTAAGCAGATAGTTTGCGGGGATTTACTGCTCAATATATGTTCCTCTTGCTCTGGGAGTAAGGCCCTATACCTTTTTCCCTCTCACAAACTGTAAAATTGAGAGCACATTTTGAATTGTTGGTTGTGGTCCAAACTCATTCTGAACTTTCCTTTAGCACTCGCTGTTTTACAATTAGATTTACAGCGCACACATCTCAATGATATACTGAACAAGCACAAATAACTTATTCCACAGCTCGAAAAAATATCAAACATAAGACCTTTAAATCCCAAATGTTGACTGTACAGTTCTTGATACAGGATACTAGCGCACACTTTAGAGGACCTTGGACCTAAGACACCTCCCTCCATCACTTTATAACACAATCATTTGTGATTAGTCAATTTTGACTTGATCATACTTTGCGTCGACTTAAACCCATGTGGTCCTAGCATCCAGGTTTTTGGGACAATGCTTCCTGTAAGCGTGATGGTCACATCCAGAGTAATAAACTGCAAAAGGACGAGCCCGGGGGACTATGCTTTTGCTTTGTTTGTTGGTTGACCTCGAGAGGCCTCCCAAGAAGAATTAAGTGTCTAGGGAGAGGGACGTTTGGGCACCGCTGATTTGAATCCCAGGCCCAATGACCCAGCTCTGAATAAAACAGTCTCTGGGAACGAAAGCCAGTTATGTATTGTTGTGATGGTGGCCTGGTTTAACAAGGTGAGCCAAAGATAATGTCAGTGACGGTTGAAAGGCAGATAAAACTGTCCTCATGCAATCACTCTGGAAACACAGCGCTTCATCATTCCCAAGTATTGCACATTGGAGGCTTCCTGTGCAGCTTTTTATCATGTTCCATAAAATATAAGGTGAATTTGAGGCAACATTTGTGAAATGTTGCAGAAAGAAAGATGCAAAATGGGCTGTTTGATGTCGGAGACTGGAAATTGGATTTTACAGAAGCCTGATGAAAAAGAGAAGCAGCTTTTCAGACTGTTTTTGTGTGGGCAACATGAAGGATACTTGTGATTTACTCTTGTACGTCTCGGTCTGCCGGATGTCACCGTGTCGTACAGACAGAGGAGGCTTTTTAGCTCCGAGCATGGATTTGATTTTTTTTTTTTATCTTGGCAAACCATCTTGTTTGGCATTGCTCGGCGTTTTGGGGAAGACATGCTAATTGTAAACACTTTGATTAACCCAGTAATGACATGGTTAGAAGATGGGAATAGCACGGTAACTAGGGAAAACAATTGACAATTTTGCAGCCCTACTTCCTGGTGTTTTACAGTCTTTATTATGGGTTACGGTAAGGATAAGTGCACGAGTAATCATATCGCCATGGAATAAATTAGTTCTGTCCCGTTTCCCTGTAATACACATGTCGGTGCGCTTCGAGTGGGGCCTATTACAACGTTATCACTGTGCCATCGAGTGAGGCGCTCTCGAACTGTAACACGTGCCATTGGTCGTATAATAAAATGAAATATAGTTTATAGGGGGCCACAGTGGCTATACAAGGAACCCTCTGCCACCGCAACACAAGGTTCACCATTTCTACCCATCACTGTGTGCCCGGGGTCACACTCTTTGGCCCTTTTTCAGCTCAACATGCTGCTGATTTATAGCGTCACTCAAATGCGTGACACATTTTCTCTTCCTTGGTATCACTCAGAGCCGACTTTGTAACTTCTCTGATTAACAGCTTTAGCGCTTCACCCGTTGGTTTATCAAAAAGATGATGCTGTGTCTCACTTTGCCTATTAACTGCCAGTATCGTAGGGATAGAGCAGGGTTCACGCGGGGCATCGAAAGTCGTTAAATGAATCGTGCCATTTAAAAACATTAAGTTGGACCTCTAAATGTCTTACCTGATTTTTCCTTTGAGACAGAACCTACTCAACAACTGCTGGACATTGCTCAACAATTTGTACTGCGTGATTTCGTCAAAAATTCAAAAGCTATGGTCTAAAAGTAATTCAGCTGCAGTTCTGACTGAAATATTACACAATCTTGCTCAGAAATTGTCAGTTGTATCCGATTTGGTTTGAACATCATTCATTTGTTTGACTGGATGCTTCCAAATCTTAAACTTAAACATGTCAAGATTTTTGTTCGCATTAGTGGCATCAAGAAGACAGTATGTAGGCAATAAAAGTGCATTAAAGAGCATTCAATTTGGCTTGTTGCCACCTGTGGAAACCCTGTAGAGTTATTTTCTCCAATTATGAATATCCAAATCTCAAAGCATATCGACTGCGGAGCTTTGGGACACGGTGGCGAAGCTTGTATTTCACAACAGGGATCGGTTCCCTCTACCACTAAAAAACAGGTACATACGGTTCCCCTCTGGGACCAGGACTCCCCTGAAAAAGAGACTCTTAATATCTGTGGGACTTTCCTGGTTAAATAAAGATAAACATTCAACTTAAAAGCTGAGACCTTCTAGTTTCTAAAAATATGTGCAAGATCCGTGCGAGTGAAACACAACTTGCATCACATTTGCCGTCCCAAACCATAACCCCAACCCCCTGATCAGATGGCAAGTAGCAGATTAACCATGCGTTTCTCTAATCAAGCTTTTCTGAACTCAAATAGACACAATCCCAGAATGCTCTTCACATTGTATAAGAAAAGATGAGCCCCTCCTGGAACCGCCACCTAAATGTGGTGGAGGGGTTTGAGCGCCCGACTGATCCTGGGATCTCTGTTGTCGGGGGCTTCGTGCCCCTGGTAGGGTCTCCCATGGCAAACAGGTCCTAGGTGACGGGTCAGACAAAGAGCGGTTCAGAAGCTCTATATGAGAGACCAACAGGCCCGGTTAGAACCATGAGGCCGTCCTTCTGTAGACCCACCACCTGCAGGAGGAGCCATAGGGGCTGGTGCAATGTGACTTGGGTGCTGCCCCCACGACCCGGCGACGGACAAGTGGAAGAAAATAAATGGATGGATGGAAGAAAAGATGAGTCGATGCGAAAAGCAACGCCCTAAAAAGTAAATTCCCGAACTCTCCCGTCTCTCTTGTGCTCTACAGGCGATCTGCTTACCGTACAACGACAGACATATTCCGTGGCTACATTTAAACACACACAGGTTGCACGCTGACTCTGAAGTAGCGTCTCTCCACATGGCGCAGGTGCAGCTCTGCAGCAGCCCTCGCAGCACGACTACATGTTGGTCTGCTCCCCACCTGTCAGCCCGCTGCCATGATTGATCACCCCTCGCCCGCCAAGAGAGCGTGTGTGCTTGTGTGTGCGTTTGTGTGCGCGTTCGTGTGTGCGTTGGCGCGGGTTGTGAAGGGTGGTGCGACCAGGGCCAGGTTAAGGCATGTTTGTTCCACCGGAGCAGAACCGCGTTGAGACAAACCCGGTGATCCATTTCCACAGGGGCCAAAGAGAGCCGTCTCCGTGGAAACCACCCCCTAAAAATACCCCGCAGGGTGAGTGGGTGCAGAGCCGGCGATGCTCGGAAACGCGGCTGGGCTTTTTTATTTGTGATGGATGGTACGGAAGGACTAAACAATCATGCGTGTATGGTTTAAATCTCCTCGTAGCGCGGGGGGTGAATGGGGTGTAGTCGTGCATGTGGGTAGTTTTTGCTTAGTGCGTCCTCGATGGGGCTGCTGTAATGTCAAAATGTGCATCAGGTCAAGGTGGTTCGGGGTAAAATATCACTAGACTTTGAGACCAGCTTGAATGTGAAGTACCAGTTTGTATTTCTAAGGAGAAACTGTTGCAGCTATAGGAGTACCGGAGCATAATGTAACAAGAATCGCCTGAATAATAATGGTTGATCTTCTAGTGCTTTTTCCCTCATTAAAAACATATTAAATTTATTGTTTTGTTATTTGTGTGTCGCATCACAATCTAAAAAAAAAAAGAAGCTCTGTTCCAACTGTTCTGGTCTGAAGTCATGAGGTGCTACTCCGTCACCATCCCAGGCTCTGAGACATTCGGGGACAGGTTGAGGCTGCGTTTCAGTTTCGTGCTTCTAAAATGTGAAACTGTCTGAAACTGAAATATAATGTTGTCATGTACTTTGGTCTCTGTTTTGATGAGTAAAGTAATTTCTGTTTCAACAACTAAAATGAATCCTGTTGTCAAGAGAAATGTTGTGTTTGTTATTTCAAGAAGATTTTCATCAAACATGACAATATAATTGGCCAAATGATGAAACTGCTGGAACCCCTGAAGTCTACCCAATATTTGAGGCATACATGGATTTACAGCGATATTTGTTCAAACACCTCTACTGCGCTATTGTTTGTAAATTGTCACCAATTTTCAAGATGTAATACAAATGAGAATTGTTCTATTCACCTTATTCCGCCCCGCCCACTATTGCCTTTTTTTTTTTGCCACGGATCGGCACTTCCTTTGTCGTGACGTTTCCAGTAGAGCGCGAAGTCCGTTCACAAAGTGGAACATTAGGGGAAATGTTCTGCGCTAAAATATGATGCACAGTAGATACAGTTTTTGTAAAATGTCCGATGTTCATTTGCACCAACGCTGCTGTGGGCGGGCCTGAAAACGGTTTTGTGTCCATGAACTGATTTCGTCTTGGCATCTGCAGTCCTGTGTAAACTAATAGGAGTGAAGGACAATTCATGGCGTCACCCACGCAAACTAAGGTGAATACCTATCAATCAATCAAGCGCCTTACAACAACCAAAGTTGACCAAAGCGCTGCACACAATAAAAATAAAAATTCAATATAAAAAGGAGTACAATTTCATTAAAAACAGACCATTCACAACAGTTGCCACAGAACTATGTGTCAAATGCCTCTTTAAACAGGTGAGTCTTTAGTTTTGCTTTGAACAGGGGCAGGTCTGAAACGAGTTCCAGAGTTTTGGATCTGCCGCAGCAAAAGCCCGATCACCCCACTCTTTATGATGTGACCTGGGCGCCTCCAGCAGGTGGTGTTGGGCAGAACGTAGGGTTCTGCTGGGCTGGTAAGGGGTCAGAGTCTCACATAAACACACAGGTGCAAGGCCGTGGATGGAACTGAAAACAAAAAGCAAAAGTTTGTACAGGATTCTGAAAAGGACCGGGAGCCAATGCAAGGGAGTAAAGGACCGGCGTGATGTGGTCATGTTTGCGAGAGTTGGTGAGGAGCCGGGCAGCAGCATTTTGCACGAGCTGTAATGTGTGAATGAAGGTTTGACTGAGTCCAATATACAGGGCATTGGAGTAATCCAATCGTGAGCTGATGAATGCGTGAATAGTTTTTTCCAGGTCGGAGCAGCTGAGGAAAGGCTTCACTTTTGCCAGAAGGCGAAGCTGGAAAAAACTTGCCTTAACTTCAGAGTAAATTTGCTTGCGAAAGTCCAGATTTGCATCCAGATTAACACCTAGGTTTCTGATGACAGTGTGGGGGACGAGAGACTAAAGACCAGGAACAGTGCTGAAGAGATAATATTTTTATACGATGTTTTGTTCCTTTGGCTATTTAGCAAACTAACCAAAAGTTTTCATTCAGTGCAGTAAAAGGTGTGGTTTTCCCCAAAAAAGTTCTTTGTTTCAGGGAAGATTGAGACACAGCGACCCCCACCCAGTCCACTGGCCACATGGTCAATAAAGGGTTCAAATTACAAGGGAGACCAAGGTGGAGCTGAATGCACAGCTGTGGGAGCCAATGGGAACGATGAAAACATTACATGTGGTCTTAGACTCATAAATCTTGTAAACAATGGAATGTGTAAAAATACTGTGCTTCCCCAGGAAGAGTCAGTATGCCCATTGGGAACGGCTGCTGACAGACACATTTGATAGGGCACTGGGAAAGACAGAATTCTGTATTAAGATGACATGTTAGGGAATAAAACGTCTAAGTTGAACTCCTTGATTTGTCATCAATTCCTGGTATGTATTTTTATTAGTTTTACGTAGCGTAGAATTTTGACGGTTCTGAACTCCTTTTTCAGTTTGAATGCGCAGTGTTGTCAATTAAAGGTAATGTTTAAAATAGGGGAAAAGTAAACTCGTCGTAGTGATACTCTTTATTGTGTACAAGGACAACACAGGAAAACGGCTGTTTTTCTTCATTTGGTGACCGCGACGGGCTGAAGGGGGTGCTGAAGAGCCGTCAAACGGAGACGCGACGAGGTTCGGTCTTCGAGAAAAAAAAAACCCACTTTTGCGGCAGGCATACCAGGTCCTTATCATTCCACATCATACAACAACAATTTCATGGACGTCCATCTAGAAAAGGTAAGACTGCTTTTGACCCCTACTATTGTGTGAGTCTCAAAGTACGTCTATTTGGCATATTTTTCCAAATTTTAGATTACTTTTTAACGGAGTTGTCTGTTGTGTGGTGTAATCTGTGAATTGATGGTGGAATTAAGGAAAGAAACGTTATAATTTGATATCTTAGATACCACAAAAAAAAAGTGGGATAAATTGAAATTACGAGTAATTAACGGGCTGCGCGTTGGGGTTTTACCCCTGTAAAAGCTGAAATGCACGTAGGCAGAACCACCCAAGGCCGTGGACGCACGGTCTGAAATAAAACGTTGAAATATGGTCGTTGACAGATTTGGGGTCTGTCTAAAATAAACGGTTGGAGGCCGTTAGGGTCGGGGATCCTATAAATTTTACATAGAAACAGGTTTGAGGCCTTTAGAACGGGGTTCTATAAATTCTAAAAAAAATACGGGATTAAGTGGTATAAAAAAATTAATTAATAAAAAAAAAAAAAAAAAAAAAAAAAAACGAGAAAAAAAACCCATAGTGAATTCGGTGAATTTATGTTTGGTTTTTGGAAATCATAAACGGTATTAAGGTGAGTTGGAGTGGTGGTAAGTATAAACTTGTGTGACGCGACAAAGAAGGTAAGAAAATGCTGGAATTAATGGACTGTGAAGTTTGGGGGAAGGCAGTCACGGAGGCGTCGCCTCTCTTAACAAAGACCACGCGAAAAGACTTGAACAAGGCGATTTTGGCCTGTTTTCAAGGCTTTGAGCTGCTTCAGAGGGACCCCACGGTCCCACATTCACTGGAGTTTTTCTGCTGGGTTTTGACTGGTGCAGTGGAGTTCTGCACGAGGGAATTGCAGGACGAGGACAAATTAAAGGGGAGTAATGGACTCTCGAAGAGTGAGAAGAAACTGCTGAAACTCACGATCAGTAAGTATCAAAAACTGAGAAAACGCATCGACCCGGTCCTTGCACTTGCTTCAGCACAATGGTTGAAAGAGAGACAGGTTTTTTCCCCAACTCAAGGGGGAGGGGTTCAAAAGTCCCTCCCGAGAGGAGGGGCTCTCACCGTGGAGCCGAAGGCCCCTGCTACAATCTCCCCCACTTCAGGGGGAGGGATTCAAGAGCCCCTCCCGAGCGGAGGAGCTCCCGCTTTGGCCCCACAGGCCCCTCCTCCGTATGACCAGAGCGGAGCGTGTGGGTCCTCTCTATACCCACAGTTAACCCTTCATGGACTGGTGGACGTGGACGTGGCGGCTTCGAACTTGTTATCAGCGGACGAGCATAAACATGTTAGGTCCTTGATAACACGCGCTTACACTGACTCCAAGACAATACCAAGGGATCCAGGCGGACAGTTGTGGGGGACAAAGGTGGTGGAACAAACAGAAAAATGCGCCAAGGAAACAATGCAAGCCCTTGAAGAATTGAAGACACACTCGCTGTCTCAGACACAGAAGGTGACTGAAGATCATCTAAAAGCGCAACAACAATTAATGGAAAGATTTAATGAAGAGACGGAAGCAAGAAAGGCTGAGGTTCACGAGCTGACTGAAAGGCTACAGGAACTTGCGCTTAAGGCCAACGTGGCCCAGCCGGCCCCAGTGGTGAAACAAAAGAAGAAAGTAACTGAAAAGATTAGTCTTTCCCAGTTCTCGGATGATAGCGAGGACGAAGGCCACTGTCGGGCCAATGTGGAGTCATACAAA
This sequence comes from Proterorhinus semilunaris, assembly GCA_021464625.1. Classification (NCBI taxonomy): domain Eukaryota; kingdom Metazoa; phylum Chordata; class Actinopteri; order Gobiiformes; family Gobiidae; genus Proterorhinus; species Proterorhinus semilunaris. Next base: position 8,626,932 of record CM038346.1, read on the forward strand.
ATATCGGATGAATTAAGCGCACTTTACACCGAAAAAAGAGGCGCTTTGGATCGCGTATTTGAACTTAAGAATAGAGACTATGAGGAGGATGAGGAGGAGGACTGGAAAGTGGAGCTGAAACAGGCAAAAAAGGTGGTAGCGGACCTACAGGTGAAAATTGAAAAAAAGACTAAGGAATTGGCCAAGCTCCCACAAGGAGCTACATATCGAGGTACTTATCCTCTTATTCAGACGGGACCCCCAGTAAATGCAGGGGGCCCGGTCCCTGTGGCCTATAAACCACTGAGTAGTATTGAATTACGACACCTTAGGGACACCTTACCCCCCCTACAAGAAGGGGGCAAAAAATGGTTTAGCACATTACAGCTACAATGCGCCAACGCGCAGCTGGCGGTCGGCGATATCAAGGGCCTGGTGTCCGCGTGTGCAGCCCCTCACGCTGTAAGCCACCTACTGAGAACCGCGAACCTGCACAACGCGCAGGTCCATGAACCCTTTGATCCACTGGCAGAGAATTTCCTGACAGTAGTGGATCTTATGTATCCACCACCATCCCCCCAACCTCCCACATTCCCATCATTTGTACCGGGCACCTGCCCTACCCAATTTCTGGATAAATGTATCCAACTTTACATTGCATCCATGCATGTACACCCGTACAGACACCCACAGACATCCTGTCTGTTCCTTCAGAACGTGCTGGACGTTCTTCCAGAACCTATTAAGACCTGTCTGACCAATGTCCCAGGACTGACTTCAGACTCAACCACATTTCTGACTCATTTCAAACATCACGCTGAAATTTTCAACAAAAAACACAGTGCCAGACAAAGTAACATTGAAATCATGCAGGAAGAGCTGCTGAAGAATCAGCTAAACCAGACACGGCAGCAATTAACGGCTGCCAAAAAAGATAACAAAAAGACACAAATGGTGGCAACAACTCCCACACACACACCCCTGACACCTGTCCCTACACCAGCAAGCGTCCTATACGCCTCCCAGAATCAGCCTTTAGGGCCAACATCACAAATGCACATTCATGTTCATAGCATAGGAGGAAACTCAGGGGGTAGGGGTAGAGGCAACGAAAGGGGACGATCAAGAGGCAGGGGGTCCGGCGGTACGGGCTATGGGGCTATTGGAGCTGGGCGGGGCCAAGAGCACAACCAGGCCTGCTTTCACTGTGGGGCGCAGGATCATTGGGCCAGAGACTGTACCCAAGGTGGCCAACAGGCGGGCTGCTTCAACTGTGGGGACCCCAGTCATTGGTCTAGGGATTGTCCCAACCCACCTGCTCGTGTGCCTTTGGGAGGAGCGCGTGGGGCACCACAGCTCCGACATCCGGCAGGGGGACCTGGCCGTTCTGGACCAGCCCCGTGGTTTCGTGGGGGCGGTGGTGGCAACTATCCAGTACACGACACTCATGGTTGCCTCCCATACGGTCAAGAGGACTTCTACTAGGGGTGCCCAGTGAGTCCTGGACCCACCCCAGAACCATTTGTCCCAGTAGAGGTGGGTGGGGAAACGTTGATGATGCTCGTGGATACGGGAGCTACTCATTCCACGACTAGAAAAGCAACACCACACATGCTAAGTGACAAAAGCATTAACCTTTCAGGACTCACGGGAAAGGCAACCCCTCTACGCATGACCAAAGAACTGACTTTCAAACTGGCTGGACAGACTTTCAAATCGTCATTGATCTATTCACCCCAGACTCCGGTGAATCTGCTTGGTCGAGACATCCTTCAAGCTACAGGAGCCATTATTAACTGTTCCCCTGACGCCATGTATGTTACGTGGCCAAACGGATATTCCATCACCTGCACACCGGCACGGTCGCATGGACTTTATGTTTTTCGGGAAGAGCGTATGGCTGAGGGAGTGTCAATCTATTGGCTACTCCTAGAGCCAGGGACTCCTGACATGACTGGACTCTACGCAAAAATGCTCGAATGGAAACCATGGTTCACTATGCTCCACCCATATGCCCCTCCAATTGATCCACTGCACTGCACTCTCTTCTATGACAGAAGTGCTGACGCCCAATACCAGTTGGCTTTTGATAGTGAGGTTAGAGGTAATACATATACTATCACATCCACACATTTGTATGTACATGAATCAGGTGTTGTTGCCCCAGTTGTTCTGCCGGAAAACATAAAATGTTTCTATAAAAGAGACACTCTAACTGACCCACACGTGTCACTGTTCTTAGGCCCTGGCCATGAGGCCAGGGAGTTGGGTCCCCTAACACATAAACTTAACAAGGTTCTGGACTGGGAGCAGACTGGTATGGATGGGGTAATGTACAGTTCCAGTACACAGGCATACAAGGTCGAGTTAGGTTTAGCGATAGACGAAACAATGGCTGAAGAAGAGATTCTTTCTCGGTCTCATGGCCGCGAGTTGACCGACCATGAAGGTGCGGAGGACATGTTAAAGCGCTTCTCAGAGGACTTGTGGGCGAGGGGCCCATCGGACATTGGTTATTGCACGAAAGTGGACCCGGTAACTTTGGATGTTGCCCCGGGGTCTCGTGTTTATGTCCCGCAAAGACCTTTTCGTAAAGAAAAACAGCGGGAGGGCATTGAAACTGCCCTGACAGACTTATGGGAAGCTGGGGTATTAGAGCTTTCTGATTCTCCTTGGAATACTCCTTTAAACCCAGTGCCAAAGCCTGATGGCACTTTTAGACCTGCACATGACCTAAGAAAGGTAAACGAAGTCACAACCACACCTCTCTTGCCTGTTCCAGACCCTCACAAATGTCTCTCTATCCTGACTCCTGTGATGAAGTACTTTACAGTCATTGACCTGAAACATGCATTCTTCACCATTCCCTTGGCTAAGGAGTGTAGATATCAATTTGCATTTACATATGGTGGAGTGAAATTGCAGTACAAGGTCTTACCTCAAGGTCATCGGAACTCACCAGGAATCTTCAATAAAGTTTTGAAGGACTGTTTGTCCCCTATTGAAGTACTTCCCGGTGCTGTTGTGTCACAGTACGTTGATGATATTTTAATTGGCGCTGAAAGTGCCAAAGATTGTTTGGACGTGACGGCCGCTGTCCTGTCACGTCTCCTTGAATGTGGCTTTAAGGTCTCAAAGGAGAAGCTACAATGTTGCCGACCCCAAGTTCTCTTTTTGGGTAAGGTTATTTCGGCTGGTCATATTACCCCTAGTGCCACCCAGAGGCAGTCCATTCTTACGACCGACCGTCCGGATACGGTACGGTCCCTTCTTTCCTTTTTAGGGTTGGCGAATTACTCCAGACACCATGTCTTGGACTACACAGGTAAGACTGCTCCCTTGCGAGAAATCATCCGCGCAGCTGGGGTTCGAGATCTCCGAGCCTCCCTGTCTTGGACGGAGGAGGCTGACAAAGCCTTTACTGACCTAAAGGCAGCTTTGGCTTCCTGTGCGGACCTTGCCATTCCTGATTACGGTAAGCCTTTTCATCTTGATACCACCATCACCAATTGCTCCGGACATGCGGTCTTGTGGCAGAAAGGAGCGAGTGGTCAGCGTAATATCATACTTTACGCATCCACCTTGTTGGACCCAATTGCCAAGAAGGCCACTGATTGTGCGCTGTTTGCTGATACATTGGCTTCCTTATTGAAGAAGGTGGCTCATGTAGTGATGGGTCATCCATTGGTGGTGTATACCTCTCACTCGGTGGTAGCTTATGTACAATCTAAAACCTTTGCCCTGACTCCTCAAAGACAATTGAGACTTGCAAGGGAACTGACTGCCCCAAATTTAACTTTTGCTGCCGATGACGCTCCTAACGTTTCGGCAGGGCTGACCCTTACTGGCTCCCCACATTGCTGTGAGTCTTTCTCTCAATCTCAGGTTCGGATTAGGCCTGACTTATCAGACCAACCTTTACCGGGCTCTCGTTTGCTTTTCACGGACGGACATTGTCACAGGCTCCCGGATGGGTCCCTGTCAGCTGGGGCTGCGGTTGTTGAACTTTCGCCACCGAACCACACTCGCACAGTTTCCAGCTGGGGCCCCTATGGTGGCTCCTCCGCCCAGTTTGCGGAGTTGATGGCGCTGAAATTGGCGTTGGAGCTTGCTTCGGGTCAGCGTGTCACGATTTACACCGACTCGGCTTATGTGTGTGGCCTAGTGTTGCGTGATTTGTCGTCTTGGAAAAGGAACGGCTTTTTGACCGCTAAGGGCACTCCTGTAGCCCATAAAGAACTTTGCGAAGAAGTAGCTGACAGTCTGTTGCTCCCTGCTGCTGTGGCGGTAGTGAAGGTTCCTGGTCATTCTAAGGCGGACACAATGACTGCCATTGGCAACAGGGCGGCGGATGTTGCGGCGAAAATGGCGGGTGATTATCATTTTGACTCTCCCGGTGAAGGGGAGTGTAATCCTTTGATGTTGGTAGGACTTGTTCAGGCTCCTTTGTTGGAGTCCTTGCAGCTGGTCTCGGATGTATGGGTCAGTATTTCTACAATTGACGGTCATGATGTTGCTCTGACTGACTCAGGTCATCTCTGGATGCCCATGGAAGTGTGGGATCGCTTGGGAACCTTGGTGGAGAACTTGCCGCCAGGCAGGGCGCACAGCCTTAAATTTCATTTAGACACCTTTTGGAAGCCCCACTTAACGCCTGTTGCTTTTCAGGGACTTCTGAGTGTCGACGAGTGCCGTTCTTATCATGATGAATACGGTGAGGACTTTTGGTCACGAAATCGCCTTGCTGACGCGTACGTTGATGGGGTCTATCGTGGCCCTAATGGCCTGCCATTCTTGACGCCATCAATGGAACAACGTGTTCTAGAGGAAATACATGGTTTGAATCACCTTGGTCCGAAGGGCATGGCCAGCATCTTGGAACAGTTCTACTACCATAAGATGCCTCTCTTTTTGTGTAAAGACTTTGTACGTGCGTGTCAGACATGTGGTGCCTTTAATCCTCACCCACACCACAAACGAGGTGCGGGTGCGGTGAAAACTGGACGCTACCCTGGTGATGTGATCCAGATTGATTTCACGGACATGATCGTGCCTCACCAAGGTAAGCGATTTCTGTTGGGTATTGTAGACACGTTCTCGGGATGGCCGGCGTTCTTCCCATGCAAAAGGGAAAGCTCAGCTGAGGTCATGGCTGTACTTCTGAAAGACTGGATCCCTCTCTTTGGGGTTCCCTCGGAGTTACACAGTGATTCCGGGACCCACTTCACGGCCCATGATGTTAAGACTCTCTGTGGTCTCTTGGGTGTTCACAAATCGTTCTCCTGCGTATATTACCCTAAAGGTAACGCTAAAGTGGAGAGAATGAATCGGTCACTGAAGAGTGTTCTTGCCAAAATGCTGCGAGACAACCCTAAAGCCACTTGGTTGTCCTCGCTCCCCGCTGCGTTACTTCACCTTAGGTCCACTGTGAATAACACGACTCATTTCACCCCATTTGAACTTGTGTTTGGCAGGGCCATGCCCGGGTGCCTGCCTAAGTCTAACTCAGCGACCTTGCCTGAAGTTACTAACATCTTCCAGTTCAGACCGTATTTTGAGGCTCTCAATACACTTTTGAAGGAACTAACACCCATTGTGGCGACTGACACCACTGTTTCTGATTACACAGCGGACTTACCATCGAGGGTCTACATTAAAAACCACACCAGGACCTGTTGGAACGCTCCCAGATACTTAGGACCTTTTGAAGTGACTCAAAGGACTGCCACCGCAGTTAAGGTTGAGGGGCGTGACAACTGGTACCACTGGTCACACTTGAAGCCCTGTTCTGAGAAAACTGGCTTACATTGGACTCATACGCATCCCAGACGGTTGACACATCCTGCTGAATATGATAGTGGGTCTAACAGCCCCACTGAAGGGGGTGGGGGACACCAACCCCAACCCAGACGATCACAAAGACATAAAAAAGACTAACAAATATGGACTTAAGGCCTGGGTTTTAAAACCAGGACCTTTAAGGTGTCCATACGGGGTGTGGGCCCTGACACTTGCTCTTTGCTTGCTCATCATACCAACAGTAATAAAAATAGACGATCCACATAGTTGTGAGGGACGGGTCAGAGGACACCCTATCAAAGAATTGAAATTGGCCCTCTACAAGGTATGCAAAGAAGTAGGTAAAACACCTGGAGAAAATCTGGTCATCTACTGCAACAATGCAGGTACAATGTTGGTGAAAATGAGAGAAGCAGTGTCGGACCAACACACCCTAGACTGGATCACCCATTGTACAGAAAAAATGATAAAAACATGGGAAAACAAAGAAGGAACAAATTATGCTGTTTTGAAACCTGTGATTTATGATGTATCTAACATGTCTGTTTCCACAGAGGGAGATGGATCTAGGAAGCGACGGTCTTTCGATACGGGGGGTCATAAGCCAGGAGAGAATAAATGGGTAAAATTAGCTAAGCACACGGCCATGATTACCAACTCAACCCCGCCCTGTTGGGTGTGCTCCCTCAGGCCCCATCATGCTGCAGAAGTGCCGTCCACTGTCCCAGTCCCGATTTCGGTAAGGGCCTCGGTGTGTCTATTGTGGCTCTACCATTGGTGGAGGTGGACTGATAGGGTCCTACCGGGGTGCGAGCCATACAAAAAGTATGCTAGTCCCTTACAATGGGTCTGGCCAGGGAATTGGACGACCGGAACCAATGACACCTTGAGGAAGGGGATACGGTTTGCTGGCGTGACACATTTTAGGAAGGAGCTAGTAGCGCCCCTCGGGTTTAAGCGGGAATGTGGGCAGGGGGACAGGTACTTGGGTAAAACATCGTGCTTAGATTACATAGGTGATGGGTTTTCTGTAAGAAACCAAACATGGGCCGAGAGAGTAGTGAAATTCCACAGTGACCTCGTAGAAAAAGCGAGATAAAACATAGAAGGCATCCGTTTTTCGGACAAACATGGCCGTTGAACCGAACCACTTGGGCTAGGGTAGTGGAAATGACTCCCCTAACCTACTCCGCGGTAGTATCAGTCCCACTGAGAGGGGGATTTCCCACCCCGGTCGGACACATCTGGCTATGCGGCGATAATAGTTATTTGACCCTGCCGCGGGGGTGGTGTGGGACCTGCACTCTGGCTCGTTTGAAGCCCTCATCTATTGTGGTGTCAGATGCACTAATGCAAGACGCCGTACGAGAATATAGACACCATAACCTACATAAGCACGGCATGAGAAAAAGGGACACCCTGAAGGTGGGAGATCGTACCCTCGGTCAATCATACGTACCTTTCTCTGATAACGGCGGACGTAAGCCCCTGTTCGGAGATGGGAAAGGATTTATCGCCACGCTGATCCCTATGATCGGTGTGGCGGCCTCCATGCAGCGTCTAAATGAGGTATGGTGGATCCTGGAGGACCTAACTGAGGTAATAGGCGACATCTTGGACCAAATGGAACGGAGTCCAGAACTTAAGGCAGTGGCTGTTGTGGCTATGCAAAATAGAGTGGCGTTAGACGCGCTGTACGCTGAACAGGGTGGTATGTGCGCAGCAGTTGGCCTTGACCACTGCTGTACATATATTCCCGACGACACTGGCAATTGGACAGCCATTAAAAATAAAGTAAAGGAACTCAAAGACTTCCTCGCGTCTCAAGAAGACCAGGGTCCTCAGTGGACCTGGCTAAATTGGTTGAATTCCGGTTCCTGGATCCATATCCTTCAAAAGGTGGGTATTCTTATAGGTGTAATACTCTTGTTTTGTTGTGTTTTGTTTTGTTGTGTTGTGCCTCTCATTCGCAGCATGGTCTCCAGGGCTCTGGGTTCCACTGGGGGCATCTATACCATGGGTGATGCGTCCCAGGGGGACACGGAGCTCAGGACAAGGGAAACGCAAGAAGGGGGTGGTCCCAGCCTGTACTTGGAAAGAGTACGGCAGGCTTTGAAAAATGAATGGAACGACCCCCGACAAGGCTGTGATGGAGAATATTGTGGTGGAGATAATATCTAAACAACACTGTTCGGTGTTGTTGTGCTTGTTGTGTTTTGTGTTGCAGGAATGTTTATTTTTGTGTCAAACAGAGACGGTCCCAGGGGGACGTAAAAGGTGAAATGTACCGTTGACACGGAATAAAAACCAGCCAAGTTCCGCTTGGAAAGATTAGTAAGCGGAAGTTACACATGGGAAGAGAGAGATGATTTTGAAACCACTCAGCGGCTGGTTGAGTATGCCCTACATAAAGTGAACATGTTTTTTTGGTGTTATAATATGTGAAATTGTACTGTGATTTTTGATACAGGCTGTACTTTTGTGAACTTGAAAATATTATGGTTTTGTTGACCTCCTTTTAGAGGTCAGAAAGGGGTCTGAAGAGATAATATTTTTATACGATGTTTTGTTCCTTTGGCTATTTAGCAAACTAACCAAAAGTTTTCATTCAGTGCAGTAAAAGGTGTGGTTTTCCCCAAAAAAGTTCTTTGTTTCAGGGAAGATTGAGACACAGCGACCCCCACCCAGTCCACTGGCCACATGGTCAATAAAGGGTTCAAATTACAAGGGAGACCAAGGTGGAGCTGAATGCACAGCTGTGGGAGCCAATGGGAACGATGAAAACATTACATGTGGTCTTAGACTCATAAATCTTGTAAACAATGGAATGTGTAAAAATACTGTGCTTCCCCAGGAAGAGTCAGTATGCCCATTGGGAACGGCTGCTGACAGACACATTTGATAGGGCACTGGGAAAGACAGAATTCTGTATTAAGATGACATGTTAGGGAATAAAACGTCTAAGTTGAACTCCTTGATTTGTCATCAATTCCTGGTATGTATTTTTATTAGTTTTACGTAGCGTAGAATTTTGACGGTTCTGAACTCCTTTTTCAGTTTGAATGCGCAGTGTTGTCAATTAAAGGTAATGTTTAAAATAGGGGAAAAGTAAACTCGTCGTAGTGATACTCTTTATTGTGTACAAGGACAACACAGGAAAACGGCTGTTTTTCTTCAGTGCCTATGCCCAATAAAATGTGTTGAGGCACTTATGACGAGAACAGCAGCTTTGCATTTGGACTCCTCATGCTTGTGTTCAGAAAGCCCAAATGTTTTAGTTCTAAGACTTAAAATGATTGCATGATTAATGGATTAGTATTAAAGTTTTAGGAGCATCAAATAATTAATTGAAGAGTGAAACATTTGACCTGAGAGTAGGCGGGAAGACGCCACACAAAATGTGTTAATTAGGTAACTTTTATTAATAATCATTTGCTTTTTATATCAAAAGAGCGTTTTCACGTGCATAGTCCTAAAAAATACTATTTTTTTTAAAGTGCATCGCAAATGTCAGGACTCCTGCCTTGAGCTGTCCCGGCTCGCTCGGACCGATATCTGGGATGACAAGACTTCGCAACAGTTGTATAAAAAAATGCACTGTCAACAGTAAAATATATATTTTTTTCTTTCATGGGAACAGATACTGGCATGTGTCACAAGCTGTACTCTTATGAATGCGATCTCTGTGATGTTCTTCCTTATTTATCTGAATCATTGATAACGAGTCTATTTCGGTCGCCTTTGACGTCCTTTTCCATTTAGCCGCATGTCGAGTAAGCTACCGCGTATAAGAGCGGGGCACGTTTGGCATTCATATTCCATACATTTACACAAAGTGACTTTCTTCTCCGCCCGAGTCAGTAATAGTCCGGCCGTAATCTCCGCGCCGCGGCAAAGGACACGCCACGCTGATGGAAGCCGAACATTCATCAAAAAGTGAGCAGTCTGTTGCAATTACTTGTGAAATGAAAAGACATCAAATGAACTAAAGATAGAGTGAATTAAAGATTAATGGCTGATCCCGCGGACTGCACGGTACTGCGGCAGAAAGGGGGGGACGCGGTTCTTTTGTGTTAACTTCGTGTTTTATAATGAGCTGGGCCCGGCACCAACACAAGTACATTACTAATGAGGGCGCACTGCTGTGGAGTCAGTGTGCGACGCAGGACAGAAAGACAAATGACTGTGGTGGGGTAGGAAGGACTTAACGTAACAACAATTTACACACGAGAAGTCCCATTTAGTCGTGTGACTACAGTCGTGCCGGACGAGGGTCTCACTCGGTGTTGGTACAAACCTCCAATAGTTCATTTTTTATTTGATTAAAGGGGCTATGTGGAGTTTGACAGTTTTGTGCTCGCAATTGCCCCCTCAGGCCAAACGCGTAACTGCAGCATCGATGATAAGCTCGTGCATGAGGCGCTCTGGCTTTACGAGCACCGGAAATAACAGTCCCGTCCTGGTCAATTTACAGATTTGCAGGCGCGACTTCAACTGAGGTAAGAAACGTTCCCCTTTTGTAAGATATTTAGACCAAATCAGTTTGAGTGAATAAGATGCGATAGTTGAGCAAATGCAGCAAAGTGAATCGAGTGAAGAAGCCAAATAATACAGATAAACGAATAATTGACGTTTGAAGGAGAGAAAAAACAACTCGTATACTTTGTATGCAAAAACGCAGGCCTAATTGTAATAATAAAATAATTCCACTGGTAGAAATGCTACTAGGAAAAGCCAAAATCGTCTCTTCAAATCCCTGGGCAGAAAGTTAGCGTAGCTAACTCGTAAACTATATTGTAAACGGCACATGTCCACTTTTTGTACTCGTTTCAATACTTATAAATCCGTGAACAGTCATGCTTTTAAAGCTAACATTAGCAGCATTATTTTTGACATTGTAAATACAGCACCATTAGCACCGTTACTACTCAAATGTGTTTTAGGTACAGCACAATTACTGTTATTACTGACACTACTAGTCTGCTACTAATACTACACAACTTCTCTGTAGGTATAAAACTATTAGATCAACTGATTTTGTCCTTCTTTTTAATGGTCTGTCACTACTACAGCGCAGTCCTACACTCTCTCTCCTCCGCAGCTGCATTGGCCAGAGCTTAAAGAGAGCGAGGCTGACATTGGCTCCTCGGGCGCATGTCCCGCCTCTTTGGCTATGCCCACACGTGTGTCTGCCTCTACGGCTCAGCGTGGCTCTGTTTGTTTTTACCGCGGGGGATACAGAGGTTGTACCATCGACAGCGCGAGGAGACAGTCTTATAAACACCAGGACACATATGCGTCAGTAATCAGGCACAAAACATACATTTTGTGCTGAATAGATCGCTATAGAGAAGGGATGAGTTTGGAGGAGTTCACAGGAGCTAGCTCTCCCCACGTGGGTAACATTAGCATCTCAATAACGCTACAAACGTTTTCACCTCTTTGATACAGATATGAATATGTTGTCAGGTCAGGTCCTAGAAAGACAAAGACAGAAGGCTGACAGTGGACACTTAACTCCAGCTCAGTGAAGATCTGCCTCTGAAGGTAAGGTTTTGTTGAACTGTCATTATCTTCACAGTCTTTTTAACTGATTCAGTGCAGACTGTCCACAACAGCATCTTCCTAAATAGACCTACCAAGTGCAGAACATTTGAGACCGTGTGGGCAATTGCCTCTGCTGACACTTTTTTGACTTATATTCTTAAATGAGGGATAGTGGTTATTGAAATGTAGTCTGGTAAATAGTATGAGATATTTAAACCTAGGTCTATTATCCATACAAACTGGGACTGGGCCTCATGTAACAAAAGGCTCACTTTTGTTGTATGATATTAATCTGTGCAAAGATCATTCTTGTTAGAGATAAACGATTTAGACCAGTTCACTATGAAGAGTTAAGTTACTAATACTTTTCTCTTGTACTTGCAATTGTAACTGAGTCATATTTCAGCCATGTAACTGTACTTTTACTTGAGTACACATTTTCTGTCCTCTTTCCATCACTGGACTAGCCTGGTTTTACCATACCCTCGTACTTGTTTCGTACAGAGGGTCTGGACTTTCTCAATTGAGCTCCGTTTACAAGTGGGAGGAGTGAACTCTGTTTAAAGTTTGAAACTATTGTGTCTGATTTTACCCAATCGCTAGCGTTTGGTTGTGAAGTAATGCGCCCGGCCGAGTCAAGCTATGCTTGACGTCACCTACAACACCCGCCTCCCCCGCTCGCTGAATGGTAGGATGAAATTCAACTGATTGAATCGCAGCCATTGAGATCAAACCCAGACGTACATGCAGGGAAAAATATTTGACCGGAGTTTACGGATGGCAAAGGCCAGGCTATCACTGGACATTAATCACTAAGAAACTAACTACTTAAAGCAAAACCAATACAGCTCCATCACACGGTCATGTCCAATTTCTCTGTAGAAACGTATTTTGTGTCTTGGGTTAGATGTGAAGGGCGCCACTGCTTGTGAAAAGGGCTGATTAGGTTGCCGAAATGTCCAGGTTTTTTGTCAGACATAGGTGGCAACCCTAGACTTGACTTTCACCTTTTTTGTCACACTCGAATAAACTCTTTGTTTCTTTTCGTTAGTTGGGGTCTGGGCTGGAGTTTCGATGGTGCTTGAAGCCGGTCTCCTTTTATTCTCCGCTAAATCCATCCTTCCGAAGTTACCACTCGCTCGGCAGCGTCAGTATAGAGGAGATACAGCTAACGCTACAGCAAATGCTACAGCTAACGCTACAGCTGAGCGTGAACGCGCACGATGTCATTACACATTACGCTGTTTGCTTGTTCGCCCCGAACATGGACTATTTAAGTGACTTTACAGCATATAGAGGCAATCGCGGTGAAAAGGCCAGGGCTCATTCTACTCACCAGGGCATTGCTGGAGCATGGATGAGGAAGAAATGTTACATTTGTATATATTTATTTGTGGTTAAACTTATGTATAGTCCCTTTAACTTTGGTTCATTAATGTACGGGGGAGGAGAAGCTACACTCTTTAGTCTGTTTTTGGATTGATAGTGTTATGTTGCACAAAATACAAATCATCTCCACAAAACAGCAACGATGAATCTTAAAGGTGAGTATTACGCGAAATTGCCCTTTTATTCAATTTTATTTATTTAATTTTTTTTACCATGTTACAATTCTGTTCTCACATCAAAAGCAGATCTTTGAATCTTTGCCAGTGGCTTGTTCTGAGCCAGTGTTACTTGGAATTAAATTATACACCATAGTTATACATAAATATAATGACGACCAATGTGAAAGTATTCTAGAAATATTCAAAGTATTCAGAATACAGTACTTGGATGCAACAAAGTAACAGAATACGTTACAAATACATTTTAAGGCAAGTATTCAGTAACTAAATACAATTTCAAAGTATTCTCCCCAACACTGCACCCTCCTCCCCGCGACCAAGTCTGGTAGCGGTCGACATAGAAAAAAAAGGCTGAACTACGTGACAACTCCTCCATGACATCTCGCCCTGAATGTCCGGTCGGCTCGGGCATAAGATCTAAACGCTATGACGTCGGCATGTAAAAGTGTGTAAATCAGCCGCATCGTTTTGTAGGCCGCATGATTCAGAGCGTGTGAAAAAAGTTGCCTTTTATAATCCGGAAATGGCGGTACTGCCCGGAGGCATGACGGAACATGCGACGATGAAAGTATAATCTCTCCTTTACTCTGCAGTGGAATCCTCTCCCTCGCAGTCGGCCTGTTGGATACAGTAAAATTAAAACAGTAGGTACATTCCACACCCCGGGCGCTTTGGTGAGGCGGTTTCACGGCTCCAGCCATGTGGCGTCTTCAGTCGGGGAGCGGAGGGATGTTGGCCACTCTTTGCACCGCAGCAGCACCTCGGGATAAGTTCAGAATAGTCCGCGGGCGCCGCAGCGGTCCAATCTGGCTCCTGCCGTGAAGCTTGGAACCTTTCAGGAGCTGCACGGCTACACTCTGCCTGCACACGGGAACGCTTTGTCGCATTTCCCACTTTGTTTTGGAAAGGATTTTTTAAACCGGTCCAGTTGAATTTCTGAATAGACTTTAGCAACGTCTTCATAAAGCCTGTATTATGTTAAAATGTGTATGTGGAGCTTTTGCAGATGGTTGTTTTTCCCTCATCAAAAACAAGACTTGTGCACAGAACTTTGTAAACTATAAAGCTCGGCAAAATGTTTTTGTTTTTAGTTTTTTTTTCCCCCATACAATTTCTTTCCTCACATTTCTTCAAAGCATGGCAGAGAGAGATCAGGGCTCGCTGCTGGTGTTTTATATTAAAACGTAGTTAACCTTTCAAAGTCCTTGAGGTCCTGAGGTAAGACATTTTTCTTAATTAATTAATTCTACAAGAAATGCCAAAGCTTTTAATGCTATAAATGTAATACACGTTGAATGACATTAACTATGGCTGCTTCATGAACGTTTCTATGGACAATACGAGGAGTTTGAAATAACTGAAGTTAGTTGTATGTTGTAGTTGCTCCAGAAAGATATTTCTAAAATGTTTATACAACAGCACATACAATTTGTTGGTAATGTTTCTCTGGTGAATTCCATGATCAATGTCCTCCGCGTCTGCCATAATGACCACGCTTGAAAGGGAATCTATGGCAGATTTAAAGACTCCACCTTCCCAGCTCTGGCCGAGCATGTTCTTAAAAAGGGCATAAGGGCGGGATCTTCACTGTTTAGTTTAGTTTATTTGTTTATTTGAGCAGTTAGTCTGCTCAAAAGGAGTGGGCCGAAGCAAAAGGCTTTTAAGCGCCCACCCTCAAAATAAAAACATTTTCATTTAACAATCAAAGCATACAAAACACAACAACAGCTGTTTCATTTCTTGTACAATGTCTAGCACAGAGCAAGTAACAAATGATCATTCATATATTTCTTACAAGTTGTTACCAATGCCAAACATTGGTACATTACTAAAATCACTAGTGTAACATTACCGGAAGTCACTATTTTAATGTTATAAAGGCACGTTACTATGCAGCAGTTTATATTATACTTCGTGATCCTGCTACTTCCCAGTTGTCATTACCATCCCCAGTATAATGTCAATTTGTGTACACTTTCCTCTTTTTTTCATGTATAATGTATTATGAAAGCCCTACATAGTGTAATGCATTAAAAAGCATTAATACTTATTATTCTCCAAGATCTTACTACTTCCCAGCTGTCATTACCATCCTCAATATAATTTTAATCTTGAGTTTAATTAATTATTATTATTATTATTAATTTATTTATTTGAGTTATGTGTGAAGTATGATGTAAGCCCTGCACAGTGTGGTGCATTAAAAAGCCAGGGTGTAGAGCGGGCCAGTTGAAGAGGGCAATAAGCTCCCCACCAACAAACCCCCATCCAGCTGCCCTAACAGCTGATTTTATAGATGATTTTCCTATGCTGAGTGGTGCATTAACAGACAAGGTTTAGAGCCCGTTGGGAGGGTCCCTCTCAACAGATCCACAACCTGCCTACTCTAATTCTACAGTGATAATACAGTGAGGCTGATATACGCAAAGCGAGGAGAAATGCACTTAATCAGCTCATGAAGAGGAACGTTTACTGCAGCAAGGAAGGGAACGAGGGGAAAGAGAGACATACCTCGATTACCCCATTTTGCCTTGGGAGAGCAGTAATCCAAACGTCCTCATGCAGCGCGTATTCATTTTTTCTATGCGCAAAAAAAGAGGTGTCAAAGTGAGAGTAGTTCGGCCCGAGGTGGGGTGCATTCAAACCTCACCCGCTCTAAACCACAGTCCGGCTCAGGCCGCTCCAAGACCACCTGTTTCTGGCGCACTTGGAGCGGCTGTTTAGACCGGCTTAAAGTGCTGCTGTGTTGGATTCACAACTCAATTTTTATGTTGATGTTTTATGGATGGATTTGCCTTCTTATAATCTTATGCACTGTAAAGCACTTTGAATTACCTTGTGTATGAATTGTGCTCTACCAATAAACTTGGCTTGCCCAAATATAAATTGAGGGCAATTATCTCTTGCTCTCCAAATTTGATTGAAGTCGTGTTGGTGAGTCACATGAGGCGGGGCTTCGGACTTGAACAAATTCAGCCCTTTTGGCTCACCTCTAACTGCAACAAACTACTCGAAGGACAGAAACAAGAATCAGGAATGCTTTGGGTTTACCCGTCTCCTCTTCATCTTCGCTCTCTCTTCCTCCCTCGAGTGTGTGTGAGTTACAGTATTGTCGTCTCTCGCGCCTTCCTTGTACTAGAGTTTTCTATCACACTGTTCAAAAGTTGTCACCTGTGTTGTTTTGAACTGAAGTCATTTCACCTGTCATCCAAAAGGCTCCCTCGGTTCCTCTGTTTATTTCTGGACTTTTGTGCCTTTCCAGTACGGACTTGCCATTGTTAGACACCAAGTTTAAAATCTGCTCTCACTGTGTAAATCACTCAAGAGTTCTGCCTGGGGTGGGAATCGGCTTCATCTGGTCTTGATTTGGTCCGGGAAAGGCGCCAGTAGCCCTATCTGTTCCATTGATGGGTTCGTCCCCTTTACGAAGATGGCCTCTTTCACTTCTCTCTCCGCTCATTTTCCGTCCTCGGCTAAAATGGCAACCTCACCGTCATCACTGCCACCTTTGATTACAGAGAGGTAACAATTTTAACCAGGAACAGGAGAAAGGAAATTGTCTTTGACGCGACAGTGACTCATCTGAAGGTTGGCTGTTCAATCCCAGCTCCGCCCAATGAATCCTGCCATTCCGTCCTTGGGCAAGACACTTCACCCTCCCTGACCCTAGAGTTAAATTTGCACAAACTATTGTAATGTGTGAATTGTAATGAATTTAATTGTACACGTTACTTAAGCAATAAAATACTGTAATGTAAAAAAAAAACAGACAGACAAGGTGTTGTATCCCATTGTAGCACAACAACTAAACAAAAACGTCTATAGCTGACCAAACACTGTGATATTGTGCGGGACTCGCTGTAAACCTCCATCTTCTACAAACTCATCTCTGCCCGGTCCACGCGACTGCTCTCACGTATTATAAGATATATCAGAGACACAGACATTACCTCGGGGGACAGACCGCTGTGATCACTGTCCCATCTGTCCGCGGCGCTCTCCATCCAGACAGCTATATCGCGCAGAACAGTTTAAAATCTACTTTTCAGCCATACTGCAGCGGCAATGGCGATTCATTTTATATGGTACAGATAAGGACATGCTGTAAATAGATAAAAGACAACATTGGACCAACGGACATGAGTGAACGTTGTTTTTTTTTTTTATCGGAAAGCCACTTCACACACCGCCTTATTAGCACTCACGCCTCACAGCAAGAAGGTTGCAGGTTTGATTCCCAGGATCATGGGCCCTTCCCTCCTTTGTATAGGTTTTTTCCTGGTGTACCATATCTCCTCACTTCACTATATGTTCAATTTGGTCCCTCTCTCGGACCAAGATTTTCCAGATGCAATATCTCCCAGACAGTGTTAGAAAACTATGGAGGACTCATGTAAAAGCTAGAAACCTCTGCTTTCCCAAACAGAAAATATGTAAGTCTCTATAACTTTCCATTGCAACGTTTTTTTATAAATATAATATGTAAATAAGAAAATGCTTGTTATGCAGCTCCCTAGAGGTCCAAGAAGAACATGGAGGATTTATTTGAAGCTAGAAACCTCTAGATTCCAAAACAAATGTTTCTATCACTTCGGGCGTCGACCCCAGGGGATTGAACAAACATTGAAAGAACATACTGTAGCTCCCCACACAAAGGTCCCGTCAGGTCCGGCAATCAAACCTGGGACTGTCTTTCAGTAAGGGACAAGTGAGCTGTCTCAGGAGCACTGAGACAGCTCTGATCAAGGTGACAAATAATATCCGCCTGAACACAGCAGCTCAGTTTTACTTCTGCTTGACTGAGTGGTGCCTTTGACACAGTGGATCACGGGATCTTACTACCAAGGTTAGAAAACTTGGTTTGGAATCTGATCCTGCTCTTATCTGGTTCAAGTACTGTTTCGTGGACAGGATATACTTTGTTGAAATTGGGTGCTGTGTTGCAGACTAAATTGCCATGTGTTCCCCAGGGGTCAATTCTTGGATCCCTCTTATTCAATCTAGCTTCCATTGGGTCGGCTAATACACAGCAATAATGTGTCTTCTGCAGATGACACTACGTGTCACTGACAGCAGTCGAGTATGAGTCTGTAATTTCATTTTGTCGCTGACTGAACAGATCAGTTTGTGGATGCAAAACATTTAAAAAAAATGTTTCAGTTTTACGTTGCTAAAACCTGGAACAGACTTCCAGAGGTTGTGAGGCAGGCCTCAACAATGTTTGAATCCAGGTTGAATACAGTTATTTTAAGCATGAATTGTGGTCTACAAATAAACTCACCATGCCTCTACAGTTCCATTCTATTCTTCATATGGTCAGAGCTTGAAACTGCTAACATCTGGTTGAATGGCAAACCCTCAATATTTAATGATTTAAGTGCATTCCTTTAGGCCTTTTTCATTGAATTTCATACACTTTGTACCGTACACAGCTCTATGGCCAGTTCCTTCTGATCTCCTCCCACTCTGAAGCTCACTGCCCACCACAGCCCGCGGCCACTGCTTTGTCTCTTTCATTGACCCGGCCGGTCCATTCACCCTTGATCCATCTTCTGCTGCTTATCCAGGGCCAGGCCACGGGGCAGCCGTCTATAAACAGCCAAAAGCCTGCCTGCTGGTTGGCTCCACACAACAACTCACAACACTTTGGGGGGAAGGATACGTGGAGAAGGCTCAAAGAGAATGCACTTTCTTGATAATTTGTTAAGCCAATCACGCGATTTCTCGATATAGCAATAATTAATCAGAGTCTGTGGTGATTTATTGGACTCTGATTATTTATCTGCCATTTCATAGTAATAATTATTCTTGTCATAAGCTGGAAATAATTGACTGCCTGTTATGGTGTGATATTTTTACATTCCCCATGTTGCAAGTCAATCCAGTTTATGACACAGGCACAAGCTAGCCAAATGCAATGCTTTTTAATGCCCAAATATGTCACAAACGTGCATATTTCATTTGCAAATTTCATTTGCAAACATTTCATCAAACAGAGGAAAGAGAATTGGACAAAATTGCCTACTTTTAAACCAAAAATATGTGGTAAATTTCAGCAAAAACTGCAACTGAATATGTTTTAGACCATAATTTTGGTATTTTCTATGAATTTCTACAGTAAAAAATCATGCACAATGTTGTAATTTTCCAATGAATTTAGATTTAGTGCCAGTTTGAATCTAATGTAATGCTTTTTAATGACATTTAAAGCAACATTCATTTAATGACTTTTTAATGCTCCACGGAAACCCTGGTGAGAGCTGAATATTTTGATTTGATAGACGATCAAATCAGCTGATTTTCATAGTCAAGTGAAAAAGTTTGTTTTGACCCAATTCTCCAGTTGTGCGATTGTTCATGTGCACTTTTCAGGTTTCCGAGGACCATATGCATGCAGCAACATTACTTGATTAACTGCTGTCTTTGCAATTTTCCATTTGCACCCATTCAAATAACAATTTTGATCCGATTGCAATTAATCATGCAGCATAATATTTCAGCAAATAGGGAGCTTTCGCCAATAAATCAGTCAGGGCTCAAGAACACAATGACAGTGTGCGGTGGTTGGAGAAAGTAGGAATAAATTCAGTGGTTAGTGCGGAGATTTCCTTCAGACTTTTCATACAGTAGTGCTACTGTAAAGATGGGCAGAATCTCTGAAGACTTATTTGTCAATCTCCCAACTTTACTCACTCCAGAGCAACATAAACTTACACTCGGGGGCAAAAACTCCCCCCAACATTGAGCAATCCAAACGGCTATGCTTCACAATTCCATCAAGAAGTGTGTCAAGTGTCGCATGCATTTCCTGACAGCCGTACAATCCAAGCTTTGGACAGTTCTTTAACAGCAGTGGTTCTCAAGCTTTTTGGGACCAGGGACCCCCTTACTGAACATAAAAAAATCCCAAAGACCAAGTCCCAATGCCCTCAAACAATGTTACGTCGACCTGAGCCAAACATAAAACCAAAGTTAAAGATACCACGAGATATTCCAGGTACAACTGCACGTTGCTAAGTAAGTTAGCTCAATATGAAGTAAAAATATTACAAGCAAAGTTCTTCTTATTCGTATTTGTGTTCTTTCCTGGGGCCATCTGCATGTTTCCCAGTTTGTCAGTGGTGGTTATACAGCATGCAAGTGTCCTGCTCTCAATGCGTCATCGTTAAAGGAGTACCCTGACACTGCCTGGCTTTAACCCTATTATCAGGCCGCAATAAAGTAAGTTTTTTATGAGCTATAGGTGATGGATTGACCTGCCAGCCCATATCTGTCCACTGGCGCTTTGTAACGCCGCCGTACCCACTCATCAATCCTCCTCTTCGCATAGAGCGCTCTGGGAGACTTTTGACGAACAGGTTGTCCAACACCGCACCCCAATTAAAGGCAGTCTGTTAGGCTCACTATAGGCTTTTTTTTTTATAATGATGCCTGGAAACCAAAGCCATGTTATTGAGCTTATAATTACAATATGTATAGCGTAAAAAAAAAATCACTATAATTTAAAAGACTGAAATGATTTGCCATGGAGGCAATTCAAGCACTGAATAGATCAGAATGAGTGTGTTATAGCGCTACGCCAGATATTGAAAACACCGGGGAGCATCACCTCATGGCATCAGCAGGTGGGTGCAAGCTGAATGCAGTATTACAAAGAACCTCTTTACTGTCCTTGTCCAATCATACTACTCTCCTCTATTTATTCTAAATGGGAGAGTCGTCTAGACACAAAGCCGGGTGAAGCATCTTCAAGTGGAGAACGGGACTTATCATTAGTACCCAATCAAAGGGCATGACAACGGCAGAGAATCAAACATGATGGGGCACTAGTCTCTCAGGAGAAGGATTTGTTCCACAAATAGGCGGGAACAAACACTGCACCGCCAGCTTGTTCTTTTACTTTTCTGAACACGGAAAATCAGACAAGTCCAATTTAACATTTGGGTCCATAATACTGTACTGTGGGCATTTTCTAATGGTAAATTAGGTGCAACATGACCACAGAATAGTATGTATTATTCAGCCTGCACTCGCTAGTTAGCACCTGAGTTGATAAATGACCCCCGTAGTCACCAGAACAGGAGAGAAAAAAATATATCCAGATAATTATGACAACGAGTGCCATCAACTTCAAACATTAAAACACCGTCATGATCTGTGACCCTGCAGTGTTAAACAAACAGGGTTCTTTCTATCAAGCAGCTGTAGTCAGGGCTGCCCGGGTTCACCTGCTTGAGTTCACGATTGCATTAGAGCAATATCTTGTACTGATGATGCACATCCCAAAGGTTCTCAATGGGGTTACGATTTGGACTCTGTGGCGGCCAATCCATGTGCGAAAATGATGTTCCCCTCCGCCATCAGACTCATGAACAAAAACAAGTCTGTAGCTTAGTTACGAACTCATGGATGTATCTGCTCTGTTGCACTGTGCGGTGTGTCCACACTTAGACCCGCTGCTATCACTTTATAACACTTAATATCACTTTACACGCCTACACATCTGTAAATACAATCCCGCTGTTGTTCATTGTCAAATTGTTGTCGTCTTACCATATGTCACTTTATTTTATCTTATTTATTTAATATTTTTTATGCATGCCCCTATAGCCTTATAAGTTTAATGTTCTCAGCTTATTTTTTACCTTAATTCTGTGTTTTATGTCGCACGTTTGCACCAACACAAATTCCTAGTTTGTAAAACTTGTTCACAAACCTTGGCAATAAACCTATTCTGATTCTGATTCTGATTCTGAATCACTCTTTCACAATGAGAGACCGACGAATCCTTACTTTGTCATCTTGGAATATGCCATCGATGGAATAACCTGGTCATTCAGGACGTTCCGGTCAACAGCTGCTCTCATTCTGTGGGTATAGTAGTGTTGCTGAACCTAGAGCCGACCAACTGTAGCAACCCCAGATCAGTTTAATCCAGTTGAATCCCACTTTCTTTATTGCTTGCATGTCTTAAAACGAATATAGTTTGAAATATGGCCATGAAACTAAACACTCTAAGCGTGGGTTAGCTAGCATTGGCCAATCAAAGAACGGCCTCCCGATGAGAGAGGAAACTTTGGCATAATATGGGACCTTTGAGATGCCATAGCCTCATCCACCATTGGACTTTCCAGTGCAGTGATATGCAATCACAAATGCATTCATCAGCATTTTAGTGTTCACTTGGAACGCTCTCAGGCCACGAACAGCGTGAGGTCTTAAAACTGACAAGGCGTCGGAGCAAGGTTTTCGAACTTGATTAGCTCCGCACAGCTTCCAGTCAAACTCCTGGGCTACTGAAAGATGAAGAGGGCCTATTTATTTTTTTTAAATCTCCATTTGACTTTGAAGGTGAGGGGGGGGGGGGGGGGGGGGGAAATCTCTGAAATGATATATATTATTTATTTTTCGCCTCGACTTCAAAAAGGGAAGTCGTGGCTATATTTGGAAACGCGTTAAAAATGCCGTAACTTCTGAGGCGAGATATTTATTTCAGAGGTGGGATGAGAGGTGTCAAAGCGTCACATTTTAAACGGAAACAAAATGAAGAGCTGTCACTGGTGAAAGCGGCGTAAAAAAAAAACAACCTTGCTTCCCATATTAAAAAAGTCAGGGAATGCAAAGGAGGCCGAGTTAATCCGAGCGTTCCCCCGTTCTGTGTGCGCAAATCAATACGGCACAAATAGCTGAAAACATTTCTGAACAGACCACGGCCGATCTTTACAAGCCTTCTGCTATTTTATAGACAAAACACTAGAGTGGAGACAAGAATCGATAATGAAGCTATTATTTTCTGCCCAAAGGTCCAACGAGGCTGTGTATGAAGATGGCTCACATAAATCTACTTTACAAGCAGCGATAAAGCCTGATTTCTAAAAACTAATGCCACTGTAATAACACAAAATAATCATTTCCTTCTGCGTGAAATATAGACCCTTCCACAAATTACATCATCGAGAAGACGCACGGCTGCAGCAGCGCCAGGAATAGCTGCTTCTCCCATCCGTTTATACACATGAGATTTAAATATTTTGTTTCGAAACGTGGGGAAGTCAAATAGTACATTTATATTAAAGAGTGTATTTATATATCAATTTGACACTTGCTGTAGATTACTGCAGTGCAAGTTTTCTGTCATTTTAAGTTTTATTTTAAAAATTGCATTTATGCATCAAAACTTCCATTGTTTTTTGCTAAATAGGGGGTAGGTTTAAATGGGGGTTTTATTGTATTAGTTACAGAGGGGATTTTGGATCTTGTTTGGTTTTCGAATAAGCTAGTCTCTGGTCTCTGGTATTTTCAGTTGTTTGCCTCATTCATTTGAAATAGTATATCTTGGCAATTTTACAGTGTTGCACTCAAAATCAGGAAGTCCAACTTATCAACTTGGTAACATGGTACTTGATGACCTTCACAACAGAAATAAGAAACTATTTTACATTCTACAGTAGCGAGTTAAGGAGTTCATCAGCAGAAGATGCCTCAAGCCTACAACCAACAAATGGCGTTGCAGATGAGTTCTGCTACAACAAGAGAAAAGGGGATGAGTGAGTTATCATTTCAGGCTGAAGATGGACTGTGGTACAGGAGTCTGCACATCTCAAAAAAAACAAAAACAATCATGATTGATATACCAAAGTACTCCACGGCATGTCTCGCCAGAGAAGGCCTTAAAGATGAAATCATCACATGACCTAAACCTATATATCTGCAGGGCGACACATATAAATCACAGATTCGAAACAAAACACTTCTCTGCAACGTGTCTGGAGGCTTTGGCGCTACTTCTCGTAAAGTTCGACACAAACAGATCAAGAAATCAACAGATTCTGTCAAGGGGAGGCCTGAAGGTGTTGGTGAAAAGAAGCGCGGGTAAATTAATCAATACCTTTTGTTTTGGTAAAGAGGGAAGTGGATGTTAGTTGGATGTTCATTTGATGATCATGATCATTTTCACCAACATTTACTAAAACAGAATTTTTTTTGTTTTTAACTGATTTACATAATTTGTAAATCATCGTTGAGAACAGTATATTTTAGTGAAATTAAGCCAAATATCAAAATATAGTATCTAAACGTACGTGCATGTTTTGCTGGACTAATATATGGTCGTATTTCCTGATTCTGGTCAGGACTGAGCAGCAGCGTTCTGGGTGTGCAGAGGTCAGGCCAAACATCTGCTCTCAACATAAAGCAGACATAATGTTACTCTTTGCCTTGAGTTGAAAATGTTAAAATGTGTGACTTCGTAGATTTACAAAACCATCTGTACACACCGATATGTTTGAGTTCGCACTGCATGTGGTTTGTACCAGTGGCAGACAATGACAACATGTACTATATGAGCAGGGACGTTTTTATTGCCATTGTTGGCATGAAGGACACTTGTACAGCAACTAAAATTGAGTTCGATTCTGGACTGGAATGATTATTTATTCATTTATATTAGGTTGCAGTTTATTGGCTATTAATGAGGATTTGATTATCATAAGTAGCTTGCATTAGGCTAGATTTACAAAATGATCAACACACAACTAGCAAGCTACCTACTAAGATGAGTAATCGATAATTAATTATCACTCAGTCATTTTAATAAATTTGTGTGGCTTTCTACAGCACCACACAATACTTCCTGCACCCCCCAAAGCGACCCTCCTCTCTTCCGCGGTTGTCCTCAGTTTACCGCCCGCACCTGCCCATCACGCCGTGGACATGAGGGGTGTGGAATCCAGGCGAGGTAGTTCAAATGCATTATTTATATGTTGATATTATTATTATTGAAAAAGAAAGGCAGCGGCCGCAAAAGGGCTTGTGTGAATGTCAACCAACGCATAAGCACCAAACAAGTGAAAACAAAAGTATCCTCAGTATCACTGGACCCCAAAGTCCTAAAAAAATAAAAATAAAAAACATTATATGAGAGCTCTTTTGTATTCTGGGGAAGACAATAGCCTGATCCTCAGAAGGCAGAACAAATGGAGACAGAATAAATGATTGTCAATGCATTTCGAAATACATTTCATCTGGGCAACAAAGCCCTGCGTCAAGTTAGTTCCAATTTTGTCGGCCACAATTCGAAACGGCTCAATATGGCCGTGTGAAGTCACCAACAATGGGTTCCGCGCTCACCAGGCAATTGATCTCGTCATACATGTGCAACAAACAGACCAGGCGATGGATAGTTATGAGAGGTGGAACAACATCGGCAGCCATTTTGGAACAAAAAAAGGAAAACATTCATTGAAACCGACTGACGCTGCTGATGAGGCTAGTGACTTTAAAAGCACCGAATGACAGTTCATCCCCGAGGTCAATTAACCGGTTCAGCCAAATCGATGAACATTCGCTGATATCCCACTTCCGCCCGCCCCGTGTTTCCCTGGTCTCGGGTATTGGGCCTGTGAGGAGATTAGCAAGAATTTGTCAGAGCAAGTCCGCATGGGATTCGTGACTATAGCCGGGTTGTTGTCCTCGGCAATCGGCGAGCACTTGCACAGGAGCAGTCTGTCAATAGAGATAAAATAAGCAAATCAAACTGGGGCTGTGTGGCAGCGGGCCACGTACGCCGCCAGCCTGAGCACGGGACACAGGAAATTAGCACCGCACAGCTCGTTTTTTTACGCAGAAATGTGGACGTTATCGTGTCATCTTAGTGTTGACAGGAGGATTAATTCGATCGCCTGACTTCTGTGTTCAGTTTTTTTTTTCCATATATCCTGTCTCTGTTTGTCTCTACAATACAATGATCTACTGAGCCAGGTGCTAAATTGTACTATTCAAACCCAGCAAATGCAATTTCATAGCGTGTTGCAACTGATTTAACTTTAGAGATGCAAATATGTTTTTTGCACCACATATTGTGCTTTTGGCCCATATCAACAGGCACGGAGTATCCCAATCAAAGGACTCTTTTCCCGTGACTATTGTATTCATAGTAGAAAAAATGCTAATTTCCACCCACAGTCCCTGGATAGGTTGATGTTCATATTTTTTTTTTTACAGAATAATACATGGAGAAGCATCATTATTTTACTCACATCATAAAAACTCTTCCCACTTCAGCAGACTATCGCTCACTCACCGTTTACACTGTTCATATCACAGTCATTCAGTGCGGACAGGCTTGCTTTGATAATAACCACTGTTTTGTTCAATAGTTTGTGCATGAAATCATTTTGTTTCATGAGAAAAAAAGGGTTCCCCTCCTGGAACCGCCACCTTATCGTGGTGGAGGGGTTTGAGCGCCCGAATGATCCTCGGAGCCCTGTTGTCGGGGGCTTCATGCCCCTGGTAGGGTCTCCCATGGCAAACAGGTCCTAGGTGACGGGTCAGATGAAGAGCGGGTCAGAAGCCCCTTATGAGAGACCAACAGGCCCGGTTAGAACCATGAGGCCGTCCTGCTGTGGACCTACCACCTGCAGGAGGAGCCATAATGGCCTGGTGCAATGTGTTTTGGGCAGCTCCAACAGCTGCCCCCACGACCCGGCAACGGACAAGTGGAAGAAAATGGATGGATGGATGAAAAAAGGGTTAGGCAATAATGGAAATTTGATTACATTGAATAAGGTTTTTGAAACTTAAAGCAGAACTAAAAAACGTGTGCCCCTAGAGGCCATAAGTGTCTCTGCAGGTGTCTTAGCATGTTGCGTTTTTTTTACTCATTAATTGTCCGTGACGCTGACAGAAAAGACAAAGGGAGAGAGGGATATTGTACATTGTGCCACCACTCAATGACACAACAGAGATCATTCATTCAAACATGGCTGTAAATATCTTCAATGAAGGTACTTGATTCATCTTCTGTAGTAGTTGAAGTCTTCGAACGTTTCGCCTCTCATCCAAAAGGCTTCGTCAGCGACAAAAGTCCCACTCTGGACGCAGCTGAATATATAGACCAACGGGGAGGAGTTGGCTGTAAATACTGTTTAAGTGGCGCTAGCCCACAGTTAGCTTTGTCCATTAGCCGGTTAGCTTCATCTTTGTAATTCCATTAGTGTGTATTGCGCCTTTGACCCAGAGGCAGGGAAAGTTGCAAGGGTGGTTTTCTGGCCAGAGACACCAGGGGGAGATAAAAGACATTTTTGCACATGTAACGAGTGATGGAAACACCAAATGCCGCAACTAGAACCCTTCATTCGCATTCAAAGTTTCTCCACTCGCTTGAGGTGTTTTTTTTTGCACATTTTGGAGACATTTCTCGCACAAAGTTTGACGTGGTGAATAAATAGAGCACGCTGACTGTTGGCGGTGCCTATACCTGTGGACAGGAGTGGACAGAAGTGAAGAGGAAAAGTGATCCATCAGTCGCAGGACTAGTCCGAAAACATATTTCCCAGATGTACAGGAGCTCAAAGCATCACATGGACAAAGTTAGCCGACTAAAAACGTGCCCAGAGATGCATACGCTCCTGATTTTCATTTTCATGAGGAAACGTAGAACACATACTCTGGGATAGCTTTTGCCTGTCCAATATTTACAGTACTGGAAGGCCAACGTATTTTTTGTATTTTTTTTTTAATGATTTATTCACACAGCTACGATTCACCAAACAGTTTAGTCTTGAAATTTTATTCGATTCTCTAACTCGGTTCAATACATGGTGTTAATTTCAAGCCAGAGTAACCCGCGAAACTTTTCTTTTAGCATTCCTCTGTAGGTAAGACAGAAATCCGCCGCCGCGCCAGTCTCTCCCCCTCGCGCTGACTCGAAATGACCCGTCTTCCTGAGAGGCTCGGCGGGGGTGGCGTATTGTCTTTGAAGCAAAAGCAACTGTCGGCGGCGGACATTTATCACAATCTTAATGGAAACCCGAGCCGCTCAGGCGTGTAGCGCCCGCCGCCCATTACCACCGCCACCTACACCTATACCTCCAAACCCGGTCCTTTGGGTGCTCCTCCGACTGTACAGCCCCCGCTGATAGAAATGTCATGTGTGTCAGCGCGGCGGACCGTGGCGGGGCCCGGCCTATCGCTGTCGCCGGGGCCGCCCCTGAGTGAGTGACAGCGCTGAATGAGGACGTATTTACACTGGTCGGCTGCTCCTCTCTGCCCCGCTCCCGCTTATCCGGCTTCATTTGGGAGGTGACAGTGATGCATTTGGCGTATCTGCTCCCTTTTCTGTTCTATCAGGCGTGGAGAAAAAAAAAAAAAGAATTAGGAAAGCAGCGTCATGTTGCGACGTCGCGGCTCATCGCCAACGGAGATGGTCGTGATGAGGAATGAGCAGTTACTAAAAGACGAACGAGTTACTATTTTGTGTCAAGTCCCGTATTATCAGAATCAGAATAGTATTTATTGCCATGGTTATTAACAGGTTCACAGTTAGGATTTTGTTGTTGTTGGTCGATCGTGCATCATGAAGCATAAAACGTATAACTGAGATAAATAATAAACTACAAAAAACTTTAAAACTATAACACTATAAGGGCATGTGTAAGAGGATTAAAATAAACTATGGTAACAGACGTGCATAGCAGCAGATGTGAGTGTGGACATACCACATACTGCAATAGAGCAGTGCAAATGGCTGGAACAAGACTTATGTTGATGAGTTATGCTTTATTTAGACCTTTTAATTAGAAACTTATACTGTGATTAAAAAATAATAAATGTGTGAAATGCCTAGATCTTACTGTATTGTATTTAGGCAAAACGTTCTACTGCAAAACAAAACCTTGGTTGTAGCGCAGGTAAAATGCAGAATCAGAATAAGTGCGATGTTTGTGAAACGTAAAGTATCATGGATCATACTGTTTTGAGTGAGAAATGATGGACAGGAAACAAAACTCCACCCAAAATGTTTGGATGAGGCGTAACAGCCAAGTCATGTTTGTGCTCTGTAGGCCCATAAAGCAAAACATTTAATGTATCCATTAACCACTTAACTGCCACCTTAGGGTTAGGGTCAACAATTATTTATATCCAAATCTCAAAGCGTATTGACTTGAGAGCTTATAGCCTATATAACAGCGTGATACCTAAATTGAAAGCCAAGAACTTCTAGTTTCTAAAAATATGTGTGAGATCTGTGTGAGTGAAACACAACTTGCGTTACATTTGCCGTTCCTAACCCTAATTATATCCCGATTATTGTTAACTAACCCTAACCATAGCAGCAGGTCAGAGGTTAAAATGGAGCCTTTCAGTCGTAGGGGGGCACTGTTGGCACTTGCAGAAATGTTGATTGGCAACAGTTCATTTACATATTTAAATTATATGTATATTTAAATATGTATTTTTCACAAAAATGTTATCCTGGCTCTATATATTATTTTTTAGATTTCATCGCTGAAACTATGCATACACTGCCTTATTTTATATGAAAACATAAACTTGCAATACTTTCCTTTCACATACTTATCAGTAATCTTAAAGGAACACTGCGTAACATTTTGGACTATACTGTTGCCATCGGTACAAAACATGCTCCCCAATCATCCGCTCAACACAGAAAATGCAAAGAATGGATCTGGATGAAAACCTAACCTGTTTAAATGTCAATCTCTCCATGGAGACGAGCTGCAGACATACCCACTCCCGATAAAGTTACAGTCATGTCTTAGGAGAGGCGAGCCACTCACAGCACAGCACAAGCACGTGTTTGTTTGAAGATTTATGAGGTATTTAAATGTCATTAAAAATATCAGTCATAAAATAAATGCTTGTATTTCAATTGTATGTATTGGGTAAAATTCTACACGACGTAGCTTTAATCATACAGCACAAGTTTCAAATGAATATCTCTAAATATACATTTCCCCCAAATCACCTGCAGTATCGAATAAAGAAATAAATATAATAATAACAACAACAGCAACGAGAGAGTCATCGATTTGCAGAAATACTGATGACTTTTTAGCATTCATAAAACACAAGACCCTAAATGCACATGCATGCTGGAATTTACAAGAGTCAAAGCAGAACTACCTGAATTATTCTAGTATTTAACCTAGAATGTAACAATAAAAAAGTCCTGGAAAATGTAATAAAGTCTGCACTGCAAGTAACCGATAAGCTTGTGTAGTTAAAGCCATAGCAGATTTACTTTGCCTTTTTCCCCTTGCCTGTGCACACTTTCCCTCCGGTCATAAACCATGGTTCCGAGCGCCTGTCTGGGGTGCTCCCTTCAGAGACATGGAGAGGACCTGGGTCTCTCGGTCTCTCACCGGGGAGCAGAGGGAGCCGAGGGGGAGAGTCCAGTGAGGTTCGGGCAGGTGCTCTGGATCTGTCATGGAGCTATGGGTAAAGGCAAGTCTCTCCCAAAAGGGATTGCCTGTGCCGGATCAAGGGGAACAGAACAATGACGAGGAAAAAGACAATGGCTGGAAAATCTAGTCAGGAAAAATAACTGTAAATAAATATGAATAAATACAACTACTGATAATTATTCCTTTAAAGTCTTAATACCAGATCTGATATATTTCTTCCTCTCCTCTTGCCTATGCTGTGCTGTAATAAGACTAAGCGATGGCAACCTCCAATATGTTGTTGCACAGAAAGCACTACATGCAATAAGGTCTCGTAAATAATTCACATTTCATTTTCCACTTGTTGGTGATTGTGTCGCTTAAACGTCACCGCTAGAATGTTCCAATACTGTGAAAAAAACCCAATCGCAACAACATTTACTCTCAACAATAGACCAATGAACGGTGTCATTGAAAAAGAAATTCAAGGTCAAGTCCCATTGACTTGTTTGATAGGCAAACAATTATTGTGTTTTCCGAAGTGGTCATGAAGGTCATCCAGAACGGCACTTCAGTTTCAAGAGTTTTCAGTCTTTTTAAGCCAAAGCTTCGGGAATAACAGACATGATCAGTGGAGCCCTAAAAAGAAAAGGGGTACCAATGTTAAATCACTGAAGGCCGCCATTAAACAAACAAGAGGTGAACCAATCAGCGAAGGGCGGATGTGTGTGGTTGTTGCCGGGGTTGATATTCGAATGTGGTTTTAAATCTCAAAACTCACCATCTATCTAAGTTTTTTTGGTCATTTATTGGCGAGTAAAAAATAAAAAACGAACAACATGTCCCTGCACATACACGGATATGGTTACCGAAGGGGAACTTACAGCATGTTAAACAGAAACAGACAGAACATACAGTAGACACTCAGAGGGGTATGCAAACAAATGTGATGGCTGATGGGATCTGAGAGGGTCTACTGTTTATAATAGTTGAGACATAATAAAGGTAAACATTTGCACAAACTTTGTAAATCTATCAAATAATAACTGAGACATCGATTTTTTAATCCGGTTTCGCTTTCATTGTTCTGCACGCATACTATTTTACAATGAACACCCCTCCAAACTAGAACAAGTTGGTAGAGTCCAATCTAACGGGGTCACTCAACAGAGTCTGCGTGAGTAAAAAACTGGACAGAAAAAGGCCAGACGGGACTGAAAAAGAAAGGCATCAGCTACCCTTGTGTAAAAAAAAAGAAGAAGAACATTATGCATGTGGCAGCTTATGTGAAAATCTAAAGTGCATCAAGGAGAGGCGATCTCATAACGTCTGAGCGGAAGGCTAACAACTTTGTAGATGAGCTAAACCTCCGACAGTGAAAAGCTAGGGGGGCCTCACGGCTGACAATCTGTTTTTTTTATTACGATCCAAAGCGCTTCTGCACATGCTGTTTGTTTAATCCATTTAAAGATTTAAAGAGAAAAACTACGACGTTACAAACGTGAACCGGAAGTACAGACCCGTTGTCATGGCAAAGTTTGGATGCATTTGGTGCAAAGTTCAGACGGAGAAGACTGTTTCAGACCAAACAGATTAAAGGAGAATAGAAACTGCTGTTTTTTGAAGAGCTAAATCCCAAAGACATGACGCTGACGTCGTTCGTCGTAGCGTGCGCCGTCCCGTAAGAAATAGCCTTTTTCACTAAAGCAAAGCTCACATAATAATGCTGGACCTAACTGCGGCATTTGACACCGTGGACAACACAGTTCTCCTCTCCCGGCCAGCGGAGCATGTTGGTGTTCAGGGCAGTGGCTCAGGTCCTACCTGACTGACCGGAGCTTTATGGTAATGGTCGACGACCATTCTTCCTCCTTTGCCCCACTGTCATCTGGGGTGACACATGGTACCATCCTTGGCCCGGTCCTGTTCTCACTTTACATGCTGCCGTTCTGTTCCATTATTGCCAAACATAATTTGTCCTTCCACCTTTACGCTGATGATGTCCAGGTCTATTTACCGGCGCTCCCTAACACTGCCTCTGCTTTTGACTCCCTCCATAGCTGCCTTTTGGACATTAACCAATGGCTGGCCCAGAATTTTCTCCACCTGAACGAAACAAAATCTGAGTTTGTTGTCTTTGGCTCCATGGATGTCCCTCACATTCATCCCGGAGTCATGGGCCCAGTCTGTGATGCTGTCAGGAACCTGGGAGTCGTCTTTGACCGAGAACTGAATTTCAAACAACAAATAAATGCTGTTGTCAAAGCCAGCTTTTTCCAGCTGCGCCTTTTGACCAAGGTGAAAGCCCTTTCTCTCGCGCCAAGACCTCGAGAAGGCGACTCACACGTTCATCTTTTCTCGGTT
Organism: Proterorhinus semilunaris; assembly: GCA_021464625.1. Taxonomy (NCBI): domain Eukaryota; kingdom Metazoa; phylum Chordata; class Actinopteri; order Gobiiformes; family Gobiidae; genus Proterorhinus; species Proterorhinus semilunaris. Next base: position 8,659,375 of record CM038346.1, read on the forward strand.
GGACGACGGCAATGCTCTCCCACAGTCATCACCTCACCGGTTACAGTGAGTGCAGAATGCAACACAGCCACATCACTCCCGTCCTCTCCTCCCTGCACTGGCTCCCGATCCGTTTCCAGGTTGGTTTTAAAATGTTAATGTTTTTAAAGCCCTTCATGGTCTCACTCTGCTATATTTAACTGAGATGTTGACCATACATCCCCTCAGCAGAGCTCTCCGGGTTGCAGCGCCTGAACTACGGAACGGCCTGCCCCTCACTCTGCGTGTTGTCACGGACCAGTCCCTTTTTAAGTCCAGATTAAAGACTCATCTCTTCAAACTGGCTTTTAACACCTTTGTGTCTAGGATGTAATAATTTTGTGTTTTTAACTTTCTGTGAAGCATTTTGGTCTTCCTTGTGTTGTTATATAAGTGCTATATAAATAAACTTTTGATTGATGGATTGATAAACAAACCAGGGCGTTAGCGCTGAATGAATAATGAATAAATGCCTTATTTTCATCATTCAGTTCATTATCTATCCATCACGTTCAGAAAAAGCCTGTACAAATGAGTGAATTACTGACATTGCCGATCCCGTGCGAATGCCCATACAAATTATAGGTCAATCTAATCCCGTGCGAATAGGGCCCTAACCTTTAAACAAGTTGCCATGTTGTTAATGAGTAAACATTACAACATGCCTAAAACCTCCTCCAACAACTGTGTGTTTGGTTTTAATGAATGATCCAAAATTGGAAAAAGCGCACCGCTAATTCAACAACTCTGACTGTGACTCAAATTAACAGCTTTTTTTTTTTCTGCATGTGGTGCAGGACCCAGACTGCACTGACAGACGTGGGCTTCTTGTTTGCCGACAGTCAGCGAGCTCGCAGCCTTCCACCCACTCACCTCCTCAGTCACACACACACACACACACACACACACATACATACACGCACACACACACACACTCAGGCTGTATTCCAATAACTAAACAAAATATCCCGGCTCTAAATTGCGCTCCGGCGGCACACATTTCAGGTGGTGGAGTGGATTATTTTTGCCGCGTCTATGAATAAGAGATGACCCCGTTCCAAAACAAAAGCGTAATGCATGACGCCGCGCGCGGTAATAAAGCCACGCGCCTGACCTTTTCGGAGACGCATTGCATGTATACGGAGAAGCTACGGGAAATAAATGATGGCGGCTTATGCACAGGAGGGAAGCGCACAGCATCGGCGCCGAGGCATTTTTCATCGGGCGCGGGCAAAACAAACAACCATTACGGGCATATTTTAGTAGCAGGGAGAGAACGCTGGAAGGGTCGGGGGCTGTGGACGCTGATTGGTGAGGAGAAGCAGATGGAGAGGCTGGGGTGGCTGGCGATGCTGCAGCTGCGGCGGAGCATTAACCCACTCTGTAATACATGCAATGAGGGCGGCACGGTAGCACAGCGGTTAGCGCTCGTGCTTCACAGCTAGAAGGTCCGGGTTCGATTTCCACCTGGACGGGGCCTTTCTGTGTGGAGTTTGCATGTTCTCCCCGTGTCTGCGTAGGTTTCCTCCGGGTACTCTGGTTTCCCCTACCACTAAAAACATGTACAATAGGCCCAGGGACTGCAGGTGGAAATTAGCACAAGTGCTATAACCTGGTACAATGCATCTCTCCTTTCTGAGGCTAATGTATATTGTACACTGTCCCTGTTCAAATAAATAAATACATAAAATGACTACACACTATAGAACAGTTTAGAATCCACCGATAAACACTTCAGTCAATGGCTTGCACTTGTATGGCATTGCACTTTTCAAGTCTGCGTTAACAAGTTTCTCAAAGCGTCACACTGTAGTTATTTTTCAGTGGTGGTAAGATCATCCATCCATCCATCCATTTTCTTCCACTTGTCCGTTGTCGGGTCGTGGGGGCAGCTGTTGGAGCTGCCCAAATCACATTGCACCAGCCCCTATGGCTCCTCCTGCAGGTGGTGGGTCCACAGAAGGACGGCCTCATGGTTCTACCCGGGCCTGTTGGTCTCTCATAAGGGGCTTCTGAACCGCTCTTTGTCTGACCCGTCACCTGGGACCCGTTTGCAATGGGAGACCCTACCAGGGGCACGAAGCCCCCGACAACAGAGCTCCAGGATCATTTGAGCGCTCAAACCCCTTCACTACGTTAAGGTGGCGGTTCCAGGAGGGGACAATAATCATTCAGTGTTCATTATCTATCCATTAAATCCGAAAATCCATGAATTACTGACATTGCTTATCCCGTTCGAATGCACATAAAAATGGCCGGCGTCCTGGGGTAATCCCGCTGAAAAAGTTCCAAACACAAAGACAGAATAATAAAGTTGATCTTAAGGAACTTTATGTGGCGGTAATAAAACATACAAGAATCAAGTAGACAAGTAGAAGAGAGAGAATAATGGATAGAAGACGGAAAACGCGGGGAGAACATGCAAACTCACAACGTGTCGCCCAATATATCATTAATAAAACATTCATGGACTGTTTACAGGCAGCTGAATAGACGTGTCTGGTTTAAGTTTATTAAACATAAAAAAAAAAAACTACGGAAACACTGCAGTATTGTCATTTCCCGCTAGAATGTCCTGTTAGGTCATATATGATGTGCAACATTAGTAACTGATTAGATTCTTAGCTCCACAACACACGCAGCAATTTCCTGTTCCAGTCCAGCAGGCACTTGTTACCTGACATGAAGGCTATGATTAACGGCGCAAATTGTACGTGTTAGCGTAATTGTAACCAGACACATCTCCGGTCTACTTTACTTGGGTGACAACAATAAACTATATAAGGGGGGAAAAAGCTAACATCCTTTACGAGCATGTTAATAATTAGAAAGGCGCATGATTAAACAAACAAGCGGGCTAATGCAATTTGCGCGAGCAGCACAGCTAAAGTTAGCAGTTGATCTGTTGTACAAAAACAAAAAACAACAACTAAAAAGTTTTTGGCTGTCATCGATCCATGGGACAAAGGGCAAAACTGTTCACAAACATCCCCGGACTTTTACCATCACAGAGACTCCACCCCGGGCTCGGCTTTTGAGACAAGGCGGGTCTCTGGAGCGAAAGTGGCGAGGGAGAAGAGTGAGGGGAGAGAAAGCAAGCAAGCTGCAGTGCAAGGCACCCACACGAAGTCTCTTTCTGTTGTGAGATTAAATATGTGTTTTGTCTGTTAACAGTTATTCATAAAGAGAGTCCAGCTCATGGATGAAAAGATTTTACGCAGAGTTTACGCAGTTCTAAAGATAACACATTTTGAGCTGTTGTTACATAATGTGGCGGTAATACAATAAAACGCATTTAGTAAGAATGAGGTGACAAACAAGTGAAAAGTGTGATTTATATCAAAGCTGATGAATTCTAAACATACAATGCCTGGCAAAAACCTACAGGTGAAACTCGGAAAATTTTAATATCGTGAAAAAGTTGATTTATTTCTGTGATTCAACTTAAAATGTGAAACTGTTGTATGATATAGACTCATGACATGCAAAGTGACATATGCCAAGCCTTTGTTTGTTATAATTCCGATGATTATGGCTTACAGTCCATTTTCAAAATATTCTTATTTTCTGAGATGTTTTATTAGGGCTTTTTACAGGCTGTGTAAAAATATATATATATATATTGAACATCTCAGATAATTAGAATATTGTGAAAAGGGACTACATTGTAGCTCAAAGTGTCTCCTTTCATCAGCTAATGAATCCAAAACACCTGCAAAGGGTCCCTGAGACTTTAAACGGTCTCTCAGTGGTTCAGTAGAATTCACTATCATGGGGAAAACTGCTGACCTGACAGTTGTGCAGAAAACCATCATTGACACCCTCCATAAGGAGGGAAAGCCTCAAAAGGTAATAGCAAAAGAAGTTGGATGTTCTCAAAGTGCTGTATCAAAGCACATTTAGTTTAGTTTATTTGTTTATTTGAGCAATACACCTTGTGCTCAAAAGGAGTGGGCTGAAGCAAAAAGCTTATGAGCCCCCACCCCCAAGTGCAATAAAATGCAATAAAATAAAAAAGAACATTTCAAAACACTACAAAACATTACAAGCAGCTACATTCGTACAGACCAACTTACAAACTTACAATCTTACAAAAAATATATAATAATAATAATAAAATATATGAACTGTTTATATAATTAATTGTATAAAGTACAAAGGTACATTAATAGATAAAGGTAGATTGTATAAAGGTACATTAATAGATATTATAATCTGAGATCTTGATGCTTTCCAGTTGTCATTACCATTCTCAGTATAATTTTAATTTGGGTTTAATTATCATTATCATTATTATATATTTATTTAATTGAGTTAAATGTGAAGTATGATGTTCCTGCATAGTGTGGTGCATTAAAAGTATGATGTTCCTGCATAGTGTGGTGCATTAAAAGGCCAGAGAGTGAGCCAGTTGAAGAGGGCAGTAACTCCCCTTCAACAAACCCCCACACGGCTGCCCTAACAGCTGATTTTGTAGAATATGTTCCTATGCTGAGTGGTGCATTAAAAGACAAGGTTTTAAGCCCGTTGGGAGGATTCCTCTCAACAGATCCATAACCTGCCAACCCTAATTCTCCATTTGTGAATTTGAGCAATAGAATGACAACCGTTCCAAGCAGCAACACTCTTCCTTGAATATAGAGGAAAAAATACACATAATTGATTCTACTGCTCCCCCTAGTGGCAACACATTTCTTCTTGTCTGTATATTTCAAGAGTCTTTTGTTTGTATTTATATTTGAACAGGTTAATGTTTGGACATCGTTTCAAATCCATCTCCAGTTTATTCCACAATTGTACACCATTAACTGTTGGACTAAAACTTTTCAAAGTTGTGCTATGTTTCTGAATCCTAAAGTTTAATTCATCACGTAAATCATAACAACCAGTACGTTCTTGGAACCTTCTTTGTATTTGGATTGGTAACAATTTATACCTTGCTTTGAATAACATCTGTACAGTTTGGAACTCAACAATGTCACAAAACTTCATGATCTTTGATTTTAAAAATAATGAGTTTGTGTGGTCCAAAAACCCAACTTTATGAATTACTCGGATAGCTCTTTTTTGCAACAATATTATTGGTTTAACTGTGTTTTTATAAGTACTACCCCAAACCACAGTACAATAATATAAGTAGGGCAAAATCAGAGAACAGTATAAGGTATGTAGAGCTTTGATGTTTAAAATGTGCTTTGCTTTTGCTATTACTGAAATGCTTCTAGAAATTTTCGTAGATATATATTTAATATGAGATTTCCAAGTAATTCTGTCATCAATAATCACACCGAGAAATTTGATTTCATGGACTCGCTCGATAACAACACCCTCTATCTGAATTGCTTCCTGAGCATTGGAATTACAGTTGCCAAATATCATCATTTTGCTTTTACTCAGATTTAAAGATAATTTATTTTGTTTGAACCACTTATTGACACTTTTGAGTTCCAAGTTAACAATCCGACACAGCTGCTGTAAGTCGTCTCCTGATGCAAAAATATTTGTATCGTCAGCAAACAAGATAAATTTAAGTATTTCAGACGTTTTACAAATGTCGTTAATATACATATTAAACAATTTTGGGCCCAGAATAGAACCTTGAGGTAAACCACAGACAATTTGTCGACAACTCGACTGATAGTCACCGATTTTCACACACTGTTTTCTATTTTTTAAGTAACTGGTAACCCACTGTAGAGCTACCCCCCTAATTCCATAATGTTCTAGTTTATTAATTAATATATCATAGTTTATTGTATCAAACGCTTTACTCAGGTCAATAAATAACCCTATTGCATATTTCTTGTTATCTACAGCATTAGTTATTTCTTCAGTTATATCGAAGAGCGCGTGTGAGGTTGAGTGATTGTTCCTAAAACCAAACTGATTGTCCGAGAGTAAATTACACTTTTCGATAAAGCCGTCAAGTCTAGAGTTAAAAACCTTTTCTAAGATTTTAGAGAATTGCGGTAAAAGGGAAACAGGCCTGTAGTTTGTAAAGAGATGTTTATCTCCTGCTTTGAACAGAGGAATCACTTTTGCTACTTTCATACCATCAGGAAATTGTCCAGTTTGCAACGATAAGTTACAGATGTAAGTTAACGGCTTAGAGATACTTTCAATAACAGTTTTTAAAGTTTTCATGTCCATGTCATGGTAATCGGTCGAAGTTTTATTTTTACACCCTTTAACAATGTCCAGTATCTCCTTCTCCTCCACAGGTTTGAGGAACAGGGACATAGGATTTGCTTCTATCAGATCACAATTATAGTTCTCAACATTTGCAATTTTTGCAGCAAGGTTCGGTCCAACATCTACAAAGAATTTATTAAATGTTTCGACAACTTCATTCATATTATTTAAAGTGTTATCCTCATCTTTGAAATATTTTGGATAATTAATCGTTCTTGGTTTATTTCTAATTATACTATTTAAGATATTCCATAAACCTTTAATATTATTCTTATTGCTATCTAACAATGTATTATAATAATCCTGTTTACATTTTCTCATGATACCTGTCAGTTTATTTTTATATTTCTTATATTTATCCTCAGCTTTGTTTGGTTATTTATAAAGTTTTTGTAAAGATTATTTTTTTTCTTGCAAGCATTTAGTAAACATTCATTCATTCATTTATTTTTCATTCATTTATTTATTTATTCATCCATGTTCATATTTTTCTTTACAGGGTCATACATTAATATGAACAGTACACATGGTGAAAAGGAGCATGAGGAAGACATTGTCTTATTGTCCATGCCCCTTTATAATAATTATAAGAAAATCGATGACCAAAACGGCAGGTGATCCATTCAACAGATTTGTGACATGGTTTTTAGTTTTACAAAAATCAATAATTTTAACAATTTTAACAGACAAACAAAAATGTCAGCATATAAGTTATGTTTTTTGTATATATTTCTCCATCTGCATCTCCTTGAACATATTTTTAAATGTATCTATTGTTTGAGAACATTTTAATGTGTTCTTTAATGAATTCCATAATCTTACACCAGCAACCAAGAAACCCCTCTGTCTTAATGAGGTTCGGGAGAACGGTACACAAAAATTTCCTTTTCGCCTCGTGTCGTCTGTGATCAACGTCAGTTTCTTATAAATATGTTCAGGTACCAACTTGTGTTTAATTTTCCACATGGTCTGTAAATTTTTTAAATTCGCGAGATCTTTAAATTTTAATAGTTTCAGCTTCACAAAAAGGTCGTTAGTATGTTCTCTAGAGCCTTTATGGCTTATAATTCTTACAGCCTTTTTTTGTAGCAAAGACATTTGATCGATTACACTTTTGCATGCGTTTCCCCAGACCTCAATACAATATGTAAAATAGGGGACAATTAATGAAGAATATAAAAGAAATAAGGAAACCTTATCAAAAACATATTTTACTTTATGCAAAATACCTATGCATTTACTCACTTTTGTTCGAATATATTCTATATGTGGCTTCCAGCTGAATTTAGTATCCAACATGACTCCCAGAAATTTTATCTTGGTAACTCTCTCAATCCTTGAATTTTCAATAGTGATGTTAACATTCCCCTCAATCTTCCTTGTCCCAAAAATCATATATTTGGTTTTCTCCCAATTTAATAATAATTTGTTTTGGTCGAACCATGTTTTTAAATATGCCATTTCAGTGCTCACACAAGATAATAATGTATCGAGGTCACTTCCTGATTTATAAACGGTTGTGTCATCTGCAAACAATAGAACTCCCATTTTCTTTGTTACTTCATGGATGTCATTTATAAATAAAATAAAAAGTTTTGGGCCGATTATGGAACCCTGTGGGATTCCACATACCACCGTTTCATGTTTTGAATTTAGTTGATCGAATTGAACATACTGTTGTCTATTTTGCAGGTAGCTTTCCAGCCATTTAAAAACATGTCCTCTTATGCCATAGTCCTGCAGCTTAGACAACAGAAGTTCATGATTCACTGAGTCGAACGCTTTCTTTAAATCCAGAAAGACGCTCACCATGTACTGTTGGTGGTCAATAGCAGCGAGGACTTCTTCAGTAAAATGTATCAGTGCAGCAGAGGTGGATCGGTTGGCTCTAAACCCATATTGATAATCAAATAATATATTTTTTTCTTCTAGAAAAGAATCTAGTTTTATTGTGAACCATTTCTCAATAATTTTTGAAAACTGTGAAAGTATGGATATGGGTCTATAATTATTAAACATGTGCTTGTCCCCATTTTTAAATATTGGTATTACCTTTGCGGTTTTCATTTTTTGAGGAAAGACCCCAGAGATAAAGGAGAGATTGAAAATATAGGAAAGTGGCTTAAGAATGCAATCAACTGTCTTTTTTACAATAAACATATCTATTCCATCACAGTCTATTGAGGTTTTGGTTTTGAGTTTCCGCACAATGTCCAGAATGTCATATTCTGTTATTTCACTAAGAAATAATGATTGAAGAGTTTTACTTCCACCTGCTGTTGCCATGTCACATCTTGTTTCTTTGTGGTTTGGGTTTACAATTTGTTTAGCAATATTTGGCCCCACATTGACAAAGAAGGAGTTGAACTCGTCCGCTATTTCAGTTTGATTTTCCAATACTTTTCCATTATGGATAAAAAATTTGGGTAGGTTGTTACACTGGGCATTTGGCTTGATTACCTTATTTAAGATTTTCCATGTTTCTTTCATGTTATTTTTGTTATCATTTAATTTATTTTGAAAATAATCTCTTTTTGCTTTCCTCATTATCGTCGTCAACTTATTCTTATAATCTTTATATTTTGTCTCGTGCCTTTTTGTTCGATATTTCATGTAATCCCTATATAGTTTGTTTTTCTTTTTGCATGCGTTCTGTAGCCCGCTTATTATCCATGGTTTTTTCACAAACGTGTTCTTTTTACATATTTTTACAGGACAATTTACATTGTAGAGGTTTACATAAGTGTTTAAGAATTTTTCATAGGCAACATTTGCTTCTGCCACATACACTTCATCCCAGTCTTGTTTAAGCAAATCATTTCTAAACAAGTCAATCTCCTTTTCTGATCTAATTCGAATATATTTCAATTCCTGCATTTTCCTATTATTGATAGGTTTAGCTCTAATAACAGTAAAGGCAGGCAAGTGATCAGTTATGTCGCAGGCCAGTAAACCATTGTGTAGAGTATTATTCATATCATTTGTAAAAATGTTATCAATTAACGTCGCACTTGTGCTCGTCACTCTAGTCGGCTGGGAAATTACAGGAAACAAACATCTACTATACATTATACAAACCCTTAGACATCCATGGTGTTTCTTTACACTTTCTGTTTTTACAGTGTTTCTTCATTGGGCAATGTTTGTCATATACTTTTTGAAATACTCGCGTAAACTCATCATAAGCCATATTCGTGTCATTCTCTCTGTACACAATACTCCAGTCTTGAGCTAAAAGCTCCTTTTTAAATGCATCAATAGTTTTCTCTGTTTTTACCCTTCTAAACCAATACTTATTTTCCTCCTCATCTTTTACATATCCATTTTTATACAAAACGAAAACTGGAAGGTGATCACTAATGTCATTTATAATTAACCCGCTGACTGTATCATTTTCTATTTCATTTGAGAAAATGTTATCTATCAAGGTGGCACTATGGGTTGTTATTCTACTTGGTTTGGTTATTAGAGGAAACAGACCTATACTGAATAAAGTATCTATAAATTCGTCCGACTTTTTATGTTTATATGGGTTTAACAGATCGATGTTGAGGTCTCCCCCCACAAACATGACTTTATGATTTAATCCTGAAAAGTGCTCCTCCATCCAATTTGAAAAAACATCTATATCAGAGCCAGGTGTTCTATAAATACAACTTACAATAATATTTTTCTTTTTTTGCCTTGTAATCTCTACAGTAAGGCATTCAAGTGTATCATCCACCACCATTGTCTTATTTTGCATTACTTTATAACTATAGTTGGAGTCTATAAACAAAGCTACGCCCCCTCCATGCTTGTTCCTTCTGTTCATACTTATAAATTCATAACCCTCAATAGAAAACTCAAATTCTCTGTCATTATTAATCCAGGTTTCTGTGATTAGAATGACACTGAATGGTGTGGAAAACTGTTTTAAGAAGCTTTTGATGTGGTCAAAGTTTGCATAGAGGCTTCGACTATTGAAGTGGATTACAGTGAATGCCTTAATGTTCTTAAATTTACTATTGTACAGATCCTCTGTGTAGTATTGACAGTCATTGGTAGCTCTAGTAAAAAAGTTATTTTCCGGGTCGATGTCGATCTCAGTGTTCTGTAGGTCGTATTGTGAGAATGTAAAATCCTGAGTGTTTGCTTCAGCAATTCTCCTTATTGAAAAGTCCAAGTCGGTGCTTCCTATAGAACTGTATGTATTACTAGACATGTGAAATTATGTGTTTTTACATACCAAAATCCATACGTTTTCCCGGTGTTTATACTGGATGTGGTGTACTGCTGCGTGGACGTATAATAAGTTTATCATATCTCAAGAAGGCGATCTCCCCCCTTTCTCGTGCAGCTCTCAGCTCCGGCATCAGTTCTTTGCGTTTTCTTTTTATTGATTCGGTGTAGTCCTCGTTTATGAAGATTTTTGTTCCTTTGAGTCGTTTGGCGCGCTGCAAGATTTCCTCACGGTCCTTCCACCTCAGAAGTCTGGCGATGATGGGTCTCGGCCAGTCTCTCCCTCCGCCGGGTTTCCCTACGCGGTGAGCCCTCTCCACCTCCACCGCGTGATGTAGCTGGAGCTTCTCCTTCAATATCTCCTTAACTTTTTCCTCGGCGTCGGCCCAAGTCTCCCCGGGCGACTCCAACACTCCCTCAAATACCAAGTTGTTTCTGCGGCTCTGCCCCTCCAGATACTCCAGTTTGTCCACTTTGTAAAAATCCGTCTGTAAAGTGTTTGTGCGCTCCGTGAGTTTCAGATTTTGTTCTTTTAAAGTGTCCACCTCACCTTGCGTGAACTGCAGGCTGGTTTTTAGTTCTTGAATGTCCTTTGTCTGTAAATCTATTCGGGTGTTTGTCGATTCCATTATGAGTTTAATAAATCCTTTGAAGTTCTCCTGTTGTTGTTGAATTAATTCCCTGAACATGGCCCTCTGCTGCTCCATGAGTTCCGTGACTCGACTGAGACTTACGTAGTCCTCCTCAGTCGCCGCCTCTACCGGCGGCTTTTTTGGCATTTTTGTTTTTGTTTTGCAAACCAGTAAAATAAAATAAAATAAAAGTATTAACTTGTTCAGAGCTTATCTCTAACACCGCCAACGCTGCCACAGCAAACAAACACAGCGCGCACTTCCGCTTCCGCTTCCGTGTTCCTCACTGTTTGGTCTGTGTAAACCCACCATTAATAGAAAGTAAAGTGGAAGAAAAAAGTGTGGAAGGTGCACAAGCCACAGGTATGAGCGCAGTCTGGAGAGGACTGTCAGGAAAAGGCCATTCAAAAGTGGGGGGACCTTCACAACGAGTGGACTGAGGCTGGAGTCGGTGCATCAAGAGCCTCCACACACAGACGGATCCTGGACATGGGTTTCAAATGTTCCTCTGATTGAAGCATCCTGGTCTTTCATAACACCTCAGCAGTGCCACAGGCTGAGAGCGCAGCATTAATGCAGTAATTCAAGTAAAATGGGCCCAAACCAAGTACTAAGTACATATGCATGATTATAGTTTTCAGAGGGTCAACATTTCTTTGTTTAACATATTAAAAAAAAAATGATTTCATGTAATATTCTAATCTTCTGAGATTTTGCATTCAGGGATTTTACAATGTGTACAAATTAAAACAAACAAAGGCTTGACATATGCCACTTTGCATGTCATGAGTCTCTATTAGTTTAACATTTTAAGTTGAATTACAGAAATAAATTAACTTTTTCACGTTTTCAAAAGTTTCACCTGTAAGTCATTGTAAATCATAAAAAGGAGGTACCAGGGTTAAACAAAGTAAACAAGAGAACAAAACTACATCCAGCCATCTCCTTCTGTTCACGGGATCGTTGAGATGAGATAGATTGGGTTAGTGATGGGTCGGTCGTGAACAGGTCGGTACAAAGAGCCTCTTATAAGTGAATGATGGGGCTGAATCTCACACGTGAGCCGGTTTTATGTTTTTAGACTTGTTTATTGAGCGCCGCATGTCTTCGCACTACAGGCGCCACCAAAAGAGAGAGAAGGGGAGAGCAAAGTGCAACCACAACAAAACTCATTTAATTCAAACTCAACGGCAATAAAAATGAAATAATACAAATTGGCCCAAAATCCACTTTACCCAAATCCCCCACCCTTCAATATTTGCATCGATGGCTGCCTGGTTCCCATCTCTCCCCAAGTTAAAAGCTCGGGTGTCATCCTGGACTCTTTCATTCTCCTCCCACATACACAATACTATCCACACAGCCTTCCTCCACCTTCCTCTCTCACGGCTCTCCACCCAAGTACTTGTTCATGCCCCTTGTCACATCACGCCCGGATTACTGCAACACTCTCCTTTCTGCTCTCCCCCCAAAAAACTCACCCAACGATTTCAAAAATGTCCATAACGCTGCAGCAAGAATAATCACTCGAACCAAATCCATGGAGCACATCACACCGGTCTTCATCCAACTCCACTGGCTCCCCATTATCCACAGAACGCAGTGCAAACTCCTCCTGCTCACATGTAAGGCCCTCCATAATCCAGCTCCTCCATACTTGTCTGACCTGCTTCACCCTTACCCTCCGTCCCGTTCCCTCCGCTCACCCTCGGCTGGTCGCCTCTCCATCCCCACAGTACGAATGGTCACTATATGGGAGCATTCAGCTACTCTACCCCAAAGCTCCGGCACGCTGAACAAAAAGCAATACCAGCTATAAAAGTGTGGGTTTTGCAATAATAAACAATGGTCCCAACACCTCCCAGAATCCACTTTAACACCTGAGGACAACAAACAGCACAATCTGTGGGTCTTTTTCATTTCCAAACCTGATTCTTTGTTGTTTTGTGCAGGGAGTAATAGAATGGATCATTGATAACTCCACACTCCCCCTGCACGTTCACCTCACCCCCTCGGCCCTCAGGACGGAGATAATAATAATGAATTTGATTTCCAATGCACTTTAAATTTGACACCAAATCCCAGAGTGCTATAATACGGGACGCTCCGATGATAAAGACGCCTGATCCCGTCAGCCATCGCATTTCTCATCGGCCGGCCCCGCTGAGTGTACCCCATACTGTTTGTTCTCTGTAGTTCTGCCTGTCCTTCTGTCAAACATGCACTGTGTACATGAAAAATTATTTCCACCCGGGGACAATAAAGTCTGAAGTAAGTAATCAAAATCTCACCTAAATGTGTCTGAATTTTAAATTGCGCAGGTTAAAAAAAGAGCCAGTTTTAGCAAAAAGAGCCGAAAGTACCATCATGTCTACAGCCTGGGTCCCATTGAGCGGTCCCATTGTCAACGTTATATATGGAAAGTAATGGATCTTCGACGGTGACACGGTGGTAAATTGTTGAGAGATTTTCAACAGCTAACTAGTCATAATGAGTGTTACTAAATGGGCTTTCCTCATTTAGGTTGAAGTGCTAGTGCTTCACCAAGTCCTGGAGCGCTTTTCGAATCTTCTCCAAACATGCTACAAAAAGGGTTGGCGTTATTGTGTTATGTTAAGTTTGACTTTTTGTGGTTTCCTCAGGCCAAACAGGAACCGTAGGCTTACGGCATGCCGTCCAGCTCGGTAGTCCGGACAAAGATCCCTGCTCATGGCGTTGTCGAGATGTTTTGTTGTTTTGCGTTTTAAGCAACACAGCTCCTTGGAAATAAATTATAAGTTTGTGCCCATTGAAAACAACATTCCTCTCTATCGATTTCTCTCTCGATTTGCTCACGTCACGTTATTAGAGGTAGGGAAATAAAAAACCTACTCCACATGCACAGACACAATACAGTTCCTCCCATCAAGTCCCTACATCGTGCCCTGCAGTATAGATGTTCCTGTCATGCTGTACAAGTGAGGACAATCCAGTCACAGATCAGGCGTGTGAAACGAGCCAACGGTTCATTTTGTCCAAATTGTGGGGCTTTCATCTTCTTTTGGTGGACCTTGGTGATTTTAATAAAATTTAAGTGCTGATTATGATGATAAATTAATAGCCTAAATGTAATTGTTAAACTGGTTTAGGCAAAAATGTAGACTTAAGTATTAAGAGTAACTTTAGACTAACAGTTTAATGTTATGTGCACAGAGGTTTAGTTTTTTCTACACTGTAAATTGTAACAGGTAAAGTTTACTTGGTAGAAACCAGGAAACCGGATGCCCAAGAAATATCTTGTTCAAGAACACTTGTCTACGTACAAGTATTGTGAACTCAAGGTACACTAGTTAAACAAAATAGGATTTACCATTTTATTTTACACTTTCATTTCACGGCCTATTCTATACAGGCTACTTCGTGTTTCTTTCTCTCACAAAATGCATCATTTGCATTAATAAAGTTTCAATATCTTACTTACATGGTAAAATTAGCAGTTTCCACCGTGTTTTCCACTCCATTTGAAGAGACATTTCTAGTTTTCAAATTCAAATACTAGTTCTGCACTTCCACAGCACATGTGCAGTACAAACTGACTGGAGTGCTCCATATCACCACCTAGCGTCCTGGCATGGTATAGCACTAAAACAGACTAAAGTATAGTTTACTTGAAATGGTCCAGTGCCTCTCAATGCCCTTTCCAAGTGTTGTGTCTAAACAGGCTCTACACTATGTTTTTTTTTTGGAGAAAAAACAAGTAATATTTAAAATGTGTATCCTAGTAAGCTCAATGTTTGCATTTACAGTGTATGACGTTGTGTCTGTAGTATTTGGCTCATGGGTAACTAGAGGCCTGGTTAGGTGAATGCTAGTGTGGGATGGTATGCAAAGTGTGGTCCTGCTCCTGAACCCAACATCACAACAGAGACAGGCCGGGTGATCTACTTTATTATTGGGCCTCTATATGATCATTTCAATTTGGAAACACACCTTTTACAGCCTTTCAGTTTTCTGCTCCAAACAGCTAGTGCAGACCAACAGTTAAAGGGAATATTTCTAGTGCTTTTATTGCTTTAGCCCTTCCTTTGTTTACAAGGGGAAATGTCTGTATAAGTCAAGGACAGTTGTGCAACATACAAGAAACAAATATATTTTTTTGTTCCATCCTCCAAAGACCGCTGCAGTTCCGTCCTTGTTGACTTGTTTTTGTGCATAACCTCATGAAGAGGCATCATGGTTGAGGCTGTTCCTCACTAATTTGTTTCCGTTGGCATAACATTGTCTCGCAGAAGCTTCGTGCTCTGCTCTTATCAGTTGTTTTCTTCCACTGCAGCCTTAATGACCTCACGTTATGCCAACTATTAAACTTCCTCTTGTGGAACCACAGTCAAACTTGTCAGTGCTGCCGAAATGTTACTGTGTGCCGTACTCACGGTAAACTAAGAGGAGAGCCTTAACAGTGCAGATCTCCTCACTGCTGCATCGTCCATATGTAACTTATTTGACTAATCAAATAAGTTACATACAGAAGTGTAAAGTTTTAAAATGCCGCGGTAGTTTTAGACAGACCCTCCTCGTTAGAGAAGATGAGAGAGAACTTTCTAAATCCCAGAGGGAGCTTTGCCCACAGCTCTTTGGAAAACGAGCAAGGTATAGGAAAGTCAAGTATAAAAATGAACAAAAATCCACGCGGTCTGACATAATTATATTTAAACTCCATTCATTCTCTTGAAATATGCAATGGGTTTGTGACATTGTTGTTTTATTTCCACGGACAGAGTTCCATTCATCCATAGAAGAGTCCATTTGCCAAAGCAGACAGCTCTGTATCGATTTTTTTCATTTTCAAAATTGTTTTGTACATTTGTTACTGTAATGAAAACAAATATTTGAGTTAAATAAGAACAAGTGACTTTATATTTTTATGTCACATCTGGTAATGAAAAACACTGCTATGTAAAGAGAAAATTCCAAGCATACATTGAGTTTCCTCACTTTCTCAATAATCTGTTTCGTTCTCCATGGCATTAAACCTGTTTTTTCAAGTTAAAATATTGTTCTTTTGCCGACCAGAGCTCATTACGTTCAGTCAAAAATAGAGTGTGACCTTTAGACACTGAGTTAGGCAGGGGACATCCTGAGCTAGTCAAGATGCAGACAGGCTCCTAAAGACATGGACACACATTTACTCTGAATCCTTGCATCCACCATTTGACCACACTTCTGTAGGGTTGACCTCTGGGTCTCCAAACACGACCTCCTTGGCTCCTTGGTCCGGACTCTGCAAGAGGAAGTCTATCCTCTAAGGAGCCGTTCCGGACCTCTCTGTGCACAACACAATGTGAAAGTTAAATGAGTAGCCAAGCAAAGAGCAGGCAGAGGCTTGCATACTGTTTATTAATCCTCACCTGGTGTAAGCTCTATATTCCTTTTATTCTTTTTACGTCTTTGTGCTTCAGTATGGCATCAGTCACACTTAACCAGGACTGACAATCCCACCGCTGGGATACTTTTCACTCTAAAGCAGCTGCTCTCATTGCAATGACATAGTCTGTGGCTGAAAACGCAGTTTGTGTGGAATAGGTCAGTGGCCACGGCGTAGATAAGATTGGATTCTGACACTTGAGATGGGAAAATGGAAGGGAATGCGCCACCGCCGCAGCCGGCCTCTGCAGAGCAGCTGTAAAACAAGGCTTTATGACAAGACTTACCTAAGTGTGGCTCCGAGCTCAACGTGTTTGTGGGATTTTGACAGGTTTACGCATTTGTGTTACAGTATAGATTTGGATTTTACCCTAGACAGATCACTTATCTGTATCACTTTTGAGAAACTACAACGGGCAAAACAATCTGATTGAATGACAATATTAAATATGAAATAGAGAAAATAATATGTTGAGCTATTTTTAAATTAGGATCTATAATAAAATTCATTGTGGTTATAATAGTCCTGCAGAGAAGGCTTTGCAGACGTCGACACGCCCCTGATATTCCTCTACCATTGTTCAAAAGTATGTATCGATTTCAAAACCATGTCCACACACTGAAATATGAAAATAATGATAACATTTCAGAACTTTTGTTGTAGATTACTGACATAAACCATAATAAGAAGAAAAAATAGAGCGATTTATGTGCAAAATGGATAGATGATGCAAAGAGCTTGGATTTAAAAAAAAGGGTTTATGTCGGAGGGGATCATTGATATCTTATTTTGTTGTAAACAGGGGGTCCAGAACGCAGCTGTCTCCTTACAGGGACCCACAAACTACAGCATATCCTGTGTTAGCCGCTCGGCATTGGCTTACTCTGCATTAAAGGATTAGGTTTAAGATTTTGCTTATTGTTTGTAAATGTCTCCATGGCGCTGCCCCTCTGTATTTGTCTGTCTTGGTGCGTGACCAAAGGTGACAGGGCTTTCTCTACTGCAGCTCCTAAACTGTGGAACGAACTGCCTCTCCACATAAGAGCTGCACAGACGCCTGGCCAATTTAAAATGGTGCTTAAGACACTTTTAACACGGTCTAGACTTAGTTTGTCCTTTGCTGCTTTTATTTCTGTTGAGTATATGCTTGTACTACAGTATATACCTTTGGTCAACAATGGTTTGATTTGTTTGGATTGAACAAGAACAGCCATCCTTCTAAATCATCATGCTTCTTTATAGATGCACAACGGCCTTTTTCCACAAATGATCTGATTATACATAATGCTCAAGGACAAAACATAATTATTTCCATTACTAGACACACAAAAATCCAAAACATGTGTAGTGCCTTTTAAGAATGCAGCTTGAGCTTGAGGTTGTTCAACCTGTTCAACAGGGGGTTTTGTGATTGCATTTGACCCTTCCTTGAGTGTCACTAGAACAGCCAATTACGAGCCGTGGATTGCAGCACATAGGGACCAATCTCCAGGGATTTGTATGTTTTATATTCTTACAGGGATAATTTTACATTTCTCCCAAAAAGGCATTGTACCAGGATATAGCAAACCTGCAGTTCCTGGACCATAATGTTACAGTCTAAACACGGGGTTGATTTTAAGTGGGGCAAAACAGCGGGAAACATATTTGTTCTTGGCAAACTTTTGCTGTACAAATGTTTGCAAGTGCCTTTAAGCTTAGCCTGCTGTTTCCCGTGGCACATAACCATTACAGGAAGTGTTATGAAGAGTCTTATAGAGCCTATTATACAGTAGATCCTCCGGTGTAGTTCTGTCTGAGGTAATCCCCAGTGAGAGGAAATAAAAATGCACAGCAAAAGGAAATGAAGCTCGTGGGAGGACGACAGTTCACTGAACAATGTCCCTCGGCCCAGGAGGTTATAAAACATTGATAAGAGGAGGCCGTACAAAACATGTCAGGGCAGCTGCACGCAGAGAGATGGAGAAACATACTGGGCTTTTGTCCTTTTGGTCAGCCTTCTATTATTCATCGACCCCTCTATCCCCTACTCCTCCAGCACCGCCTCCAGACCGCCCACTGAGTGCCTCAACACCTCACAACACACACAGACAGCAGAGAGGGATGGGACACACACTGTGGGAAAGGCAGAGTGTAGGTATACAAGTTTAGCAGTGTGGCTTTGCATATGCAGAGAAGCCTGTCCGCCTCTGCAACAGAGAGTCTGGATAAATGTCTCCTCCCATTGCTTCCTGTAAAACCCTGTATCAATCAATTGCATTGACCAAAATGTATTAAAACCTCATGGCACCTTCAGTGCAGGGACTCATTGCACGCAGAGACTGGCATATTTTTTTGCCAGTGTACAGTATTATAGGGATCAAAAGAGCACTATAAAAATAAATAGAGCGAGCAGTCTAGAGCACGACAGTTACAATTACAGCATTATGCTGGAGTTCATTAATATTTGACACATCTTTGGTGCCGCTTGATGTTACACTGTGGTGACTGTGGTCAGTCTACTGTGAGCTGCCCTTTGGGTGTCTTGTCATAAGACATTGAGAGATTCATGAATAATTACAGCACAGTAATGTTCAGCACACTAACATTATCTTCAGCTGATGGGGAAGTTTGGACAGGGGCTGCCATTATCTGACCGTCTTCAGTAAAGTTTAGCTCAGTTGTGCTTGTTGTAGCAGAAAAGAGTCAGGGTTGCTGGAGCATCTATAGGTTTGGCAGATCAGTACAGCCCACTGCATACAGACAGTCTAATTGAAGCACATCTCTGCAACTGCAGATATATGTTTAAATCAATGGTAGAGGCACAAAGAGACGGCCCACTCTCACCTGCTTAGCAGGTAAAGCACCTCTTTGGCTCGCCAAAGCCCTGGATAGATCTGTTCTACTCGACTGCTGATAATTGAATTGGATTTCTTGAATGAGCTGATACAGTAGCAACGTTGAAGTATTGATCCACTCCTCGCATCAGGCAACAGTCCATTCCTCTTAAAGGGATTGTACTTGTGCAGAATTTAAAGGTCTCTGCTGTTTGAAAATGCTCACCTGCTTTTGAGTTCTCTGAAATGTTATGAATAGCAGAGACTTGGAATTGTAGCAACTCTTTACCTGTAATTATAGCGGCTGTTATATTGTGTTGCTGTATCTACCTGTCTGAAATTCTTTACCTTTTCACTGCCAGCACATGGTAGAACAGAAAAGCATTGCACAGCTCTGCAAGCATGTCTTCAGTTTAAAGTGACCTGCGATTGCAAAAGCAGAGCACCCCATAGGGGTTTGAGTGTAATGCTATTTCAACATGATGAGTGCTATTCTATGAAGCCCCGGTACCTGCATTAGTTTGCTCTGGCCGCCACGTCCTCTTGAACCAAACATTTACCTTTAAAGAAAAAGCGTGCCCTCGCACACCAGCCCATTCTCAGTGGAAACCGATGAGGTGCGAGAGCCCCGGGCGCCGCACCCGATGATCGATATGTGCAGATGTTCAGCGTGCTCTTTCATTAAGCCGCATTAGAGCGTAAACATGTGCACTTCACACAGGTTGCAGACTGCACGTGACCGCCATACTCATGGTAAACTCTGTAAAAGTCCGTATATTTAAGGGAGCATTACACGCTTTGCCAAGTGTAGACGCTCCTTGAGGACGGCTTCTTGTCAGTGAAAGACCAGAAAAAAAAGAATGTATGCTGTACTTGGTGATAATGTATGAAAACACATTTTCGTGATCTTACATTTTGGTTTTGTTAGAAAATACAGAAAAAGTCAATAACAGATCAATTGAAAGTTTCCCTTTACTTGGTTTTGGAATTAAAAATACTTGAATAATGTATTATTGAATCATATAAGATCAAAGTGCATATGTGGGTACATTTTACATTGTGCTTAAGGGAGAGCATATATAGCTGCAGTAATGTTGTGCGTTGCTAAAAGCCATAATTTGCATAATTAAGGAGTTTTTATCATGTGTTTCTGGTGCAAGATTCATGGGGGTGCATATAATTGATGAGCGACACTTACAGGCGCGCTGCCGTTGATGGGCCTGACATGTTGATTTGAAGGATATTGAGTAATTGTAAATGCACTCAGGCGAATGGTTTATGTGTAATGGAATCTGAATAGCACCTCTTGGTCCTGCACACAAACGTAAAAGAAGGCTCTGCTTACACGAGATGAGCGAGATGTTGGGGCTCTCTCAATATGTAAGTGCTTGGTGCCATTATCGCACAGAAGAAAAAATATTGCTTCATGACTTTTTATCCTAGTTAGACACTTCGTTGATATTTTTGTCTGCTATTGATGCTGTATTTTATTCCATGCCGAGGGTCTGCAGTTGAAAGATTGCCGTGGACCTAATAGTGGCACATTCACAGAAATGTTGATTACCGTGTCATTAGCCGTGTCACAAAGTCTCGCTAACTATGTCAGCTATTGCTTTTTAGCTTCATTTAACTTGCTTAACGCATCACAATGCAAGGAGAGGTCTGTGGAAAGTGGCGTCTGAATTACTTTTTTTTTTTTTTATCAGCTGACTAAGGCTGATATTTTTGTTTCAATGTATTACATATTACTGTTTCAAATGTAGCTGAGTTACTGTTTTTGGCAAAATATAAACTGAAAATAGTAATAATGCCACCGAGCAAAAGTGCAGTCAAAGATTTCCTTTGCTATTCCCATTTTCCCTATTTTTCCCCTTTTTTTTCAATTATTTTTGTCCAATGTTTGCCCATTTTTACCCCCATTTTTTCCCACAATTCTTATTTTTGGCACAATCGCTCCCAATTTCCCAACCAAATTGTCACAAATGCCTTGATTATATATATATTCCGATATTGCAAATTTGTACATCTTCTAAACATTATTGTTCTGTTTTCTGATTCTAGATGACAAAGATTTCAGTATTGTATCGGAAAAAGTATCGTTCAGGTATCGTTATCGAAAACCAAGTATCGTTAAAGCACCGGTATCACAATAAATCAAATAACGGTGCCACGCCCTACATCCTGAATGACGAGATTATTTCATCAATGGATTTCTTCTTCCCCGATTCGGCACGGGCTTATTCCAAGATGGCAGCAGGATTCAATGGGCTCACATTGCGAAAGAGTGGTTCAGGGAGCATGAGACGTCATTTTCACACATGGATTGACCGCCAGAGTCCAGATCTTAACCCCATGGAGACTCCTTGGGACGTGCTGCAGAAGGCTTTGCGTCGTGTTCACTCACTCCCATCATCAATACGGCAATGAACGCAACACCGGATCTTTTGACACTGCAGAAGCTTATTGAAACAAAGCCACAGTGACCAAATATTTGACCCAACCAAAGGTAAGTCAGGGACATGTATTGACACACCAATGCGCAATTTTGTGAATGTTGGATAGGACACTACACGTCCAAAAAGTGAAGCGAGACCTTTTTGCTGCAGCTTTTTCCATTATGTATACACATTCATGATTTAAAAAAAAATAAGCATAAGATTAGCGAAACATGACGCCTTAACACTCTTTTCTCGGCCAGTTTGTGAAGTAGGTAACCTTTAGAGGTGTTTTTGGAGACTTTCGGACTTTACAATTCAAACGAGTGGGCAGCCGCAGTCCTCCAGCAGTGACTCACGGAGATTATGGGGGCCACTGGAACCATCCTCTTGACAGTGCGTAGGGACAAGAAAGACACATGTCCTCCCCCAAGGCTGAATCATAACATGTCCAGCTCAGTCTTCTGCCAGTAATTATCCCCATGATGTTGGGAAGTCTGGCTTGGAATACTGCACAGCTTTTCTGCTACAAAAAATATTGTTTAAAACAGATACACTCTTCTAGTTTTTTCTTAAATATTTCAAAGCATAAGATCTATATTTCAGACTTTTTTTGTTTTTGTCTCCAGTCTTCATTAAAAACAGAGATATGGTATTCAGTCCATCCCCTAAACCAGCAGTCTACACTGTACGCAGTGAGGTTTGTTGCTGGTGAGGCACATGCTATTAAACTGCAGGAAAAAATGCAAGTTGTTGTCTCTGGAATTCTCTTACTTTGAAATAGCATTCAATAACAACACATTTAAACATAAAACACATTATCACGATATTGCAAATAAAAATTAAATAGTAGTGAATGTGACCTGAACTCGTACCCCGCCCGTCCAAGTGATAAGTTATTGACAATCCTGATGCGCCACACGGGCGGTGCGTGATAGCGGCAACATTTTCAGCATAAACTGGCTAACGCCAGGCTTCTGTGTGCACTCGAATACTTTCGAACTTCACAAAAGCCTGGGGACCATGGCCGAAATCTTTGCATGGATTTGGGGACCAATCGCAGAACGAGGATCGAGGATAAGACGATGACGCGCTATTTGACATACGGAAGCTTGTAGTTCGTTTACGGATAAAAAAAACAAAAAAAGTTAATTTACGGCTCCAACATGACAGCAACAGACTTTCGATCAAGATTTAGGCCGTGTTCTAAATATTTTTGCTCGAAAATATACAGCTGGAACATCATACGTCATCTGATACGATTGGCTATGGCTACGTGCAGACGCATGATAGACATTCGTAGCGCCCAATAAACGGCTATGGACAATCGCAAACCACACCTCTCCTACAAGAAAAAAAATTCGAGCTCCCCAGACTAAATATCATTTGTGATTTTAGTCTGGCGTTAGCCAGACTACTTGTCTACAGCCTTTCAAAAATCTGTCAAAATAATTCATTAATGTCTCATTTTCATGTAAAGTTCTCTTAGTGAGACAACAGTTACAGTTTGTTACAAGGACACAAATGCTAGCCAGGCATGAGCCAGACTGATCCTCCATGTTAAGAGATACATTGGGATACAGTCTGGAAGTCTGTGTAAGTTCTCAGTCATACAGGAGTTGTCCATCTTCAGTGAAGGTACTTGATTCATCTTCTGTACTCAGTAGTTGAAGTCTTCAAACGTTTTGCCTCTCATCCAAAAGGCTTCGTCAGCGACAAAGGTCACAAACTGCAGCTGAATATATAGACCACTGGGGAGGAGTTAGGGTAGGGTAGGGTAGTCTGGAAGTGTGCGATTTGAATCTCGCTGACTCCGGCCAAACCAAGACGAGCCAATCATAGCACAGGAGGTGGGAGTTAACAGTGCGTCATCATTTTCAACACCTCCCTGGAGTCATGCCACGTGCTGTCCTGCTTCAAAACAGCTCACATCTCTCCAGGACCTGTTCACCTCCAGGACCCGGAGGCGTGTGGGTTGGATCACAGCTGACCCTTCTCACCCCGGACATAGACTATTCACCCCTCTCCCCTCAGGCAGGAGGCTACGGTCTATCCAGACCCATACCTCCCGCCACTTGAACAATTTTTTCCCCTCCGCCATCAGACTCATGAACAATAACAAGTCTCTGTAGCTTAGTTACAGACTCAAGGATGTTTCTGCACTTGCACTGTGTGGTGTGTCCACACTTAGACCCACTGCTATCACTCATCACTTTATATCACTTAATATCACTTTACACGCCTACACATCTGTAAACACAATCCCGCTGTTGTTCAATGTCAAATTGTTGTTGTCTTACCACACGTCACTTTATTTTATGTATTTATTTCATATTTTTTATGCATGCCCCTATAGCCTTATAGTTTAAAGTTCTTTAGCTTATTTTTTTATCTTAATTCTGTTTTATATGTTTTATGTCGCATGTTTGCACCTAGTTTGTGAACCCTGTTCTGAAACAATGGCAATAAAACCTATTCTGATTCTGATTCTGATCTTCTGTGCTAGGATTTCCCATCAAACACCTGTGCTCCTCCTTTTACCAGTGCCCTTTCTTCTGTTTTAAATGAGCTGAACTTGTCCTTAAAGCCACAGCAAGAAGCTGCTCTGAGGACTTTCACCGGAACATTTACTCGACTGCTCGTGTGGACAAACAGTCATGGCGGAGGACGTAAACGCAAAGCGTAGGTCGTTTTGTGTTTGATTGGTTCACTCTCGTTCAAACTGCGATCGTTAGCCCCGCCTCCAGTCTTGATTTGGAAATCCCGTCCTGTTACCACGATTCCACACTGTCTTTATGTGTATTTATAAATACATACATAAAGTCAGTCTGGCTTTATGCCAGGCTACAAAAATGCTAATGTTTCAACATAGCCTTTAAATGTAAGTCAGTGATCATTCTGTGTGAAAAATGATCACCATATACTAGAAAAATCCCTAACTTTTTGAGACTTCCGTGGATACACAGATATAGCACTCTACAAACGTCATCACGGTTGCCGTCATGGACAAATTGAAATGGCAGGTCTGGGTATGTTGCAGCAGGTGCAATTTACTCTGTATGGCAGGTATAGCAGACTGTGAATGTGCCATGCTGTGTCAAAACCTTACCTCAAAAGCTTGTGAGCGTTCTCAATGCCCTCAATGTCTGTAACATTTCCTTGGTGGAAAGAAATTGCGGGTTTGTTGTTGAAAAATAGGTTAACGGCCATATATTGTGCACAATTAAGGCATTTTCAATCACTTTTGGATTTATAAGCTTTGGTAATTCTTGGATTATAACATTTGTGAACCCAACCCAACTAACCCAGTCCAGGTGAAAATTTGAAAATCTCCATGGATTTGGAATAGTGCATGTGTAGGGAAACCACTTAAGTTATTTCAGTGCCAATACGGCGCACTCGTAAAGCTATCATTGTCAGCGGAAGGCACTGGTTAAGATATAGTAAGGGGAAAAAAAAGGCCGAGAGAAGCACTTTATGGAGAAGGAGAGCACTACGTCATGACATCAGCAGGTGAAACAGAGTGTTTAAGCTCCAGAGAAGACATTAAACAACTAGGCTTTAGAATAGCACAGGCCCTTACACGAATCAAAACAGGATATTATTATGTTATAGATTAACTGAAACTCGTAAAATATAAGAATAGAAGTCTAGCTGCGAGTCTAGCCAAACAGTTCTCCCTGTTTGCCTGCGTGAATGTGCCACTGTGATTATCACCACCAGACTGACGCAGGAGAGAATAAATATTGCATGTCGTTTTTTTGTGTGATTTTCTCTGGGGTTTTTCTGTGTAATGTCCCGGCACGTGTTTATTCACAGGCTTGTTAAATATGTGTAAAAGAGAGCTCAATCTGTCATTATTTGGCTTTCTTGTCTAAACTTCTCCAGTGAAGTTGGCCGACAGACTTCCATTGTGGCGCATGTACGCAGAATACAAGCTGTTTTATAAAGAGCAAAACAGGGAAAGCACAAGTTGTGATTTTGTCCGTGCTGGAATACTTCTCTGCACCTGCTGAAGGTAAGCGACTCATGGAGATGTTTTACACTGCAAAGAGCGATAACACACACGACTGACCTGCATACACTGAACTGAGCCCCGCAAGGCGACACAAGCTGAGCTGGGTCTCTCATACAGTGCATTTTAAATGTCTTAGTTATGGAAAAGAGCGGTCCAACTATTTCTTAATCGTTTTTGTGTATAACCTTTGACCTAATTAGAATGCAGACGTTGCATGTTTCCGTGGAAATGCAGCGCATGTGACGGGGTCGGCCCGTCATTCCGACACCCTTTGACACAGCTATTGCGACAATAGGTCCTTAAGGTTAGGGCTAAGGTGACAGTAAGGGTTACTGTTCGTAAACTAACGAACTAACATGTGTCGGAATGGCGGGACATTGCACAAAAGATCAAAGTGGCGCCATTCCGACAGGGGGGGGGATGTCCGACAATTAGACCTCAATGTCGGAGTGGGGGGGGGTGTCGGAATGGCGGGGTGTAACCGCATGTAATGAGCCTTCATAAACAGACTGCAGCTCAGTTGTAATCTGAAAATGTTAAGATCTCCGCAGATATTTTCACATATTTCGATTTTTATTATTTTTTATTTTATTTGACCACACAAACCCTTGTTTCTCAGTTCTCCTTTGCTTTGGTTCTGGCTGGGAGCAGTGCTCAGTGAGAGCAGGTAAATACAAGCTACACTTCATTGTGAAGGATTATTGAAGTAGTCCCGATCAGTATTGTTGTGGTTCTTCAAGCGCATGTCGACAGCAGCTGTAGATTCCAGTCCGGTGCTGTGTATAAACTTTGTAATTTACCCGGTTCTGCCTGTTCGTCTCGAACTGTGATCACCGTGGGTAAGTCTGAGAAAAAGTAAGCAAATTGTGTTTTCAGTCTTATAAATAGATGGACTGATTATGGAAGAATATGGACTTTGAAACTCATTTTGATAGTGAATTAATTTGAAACAGAAACAAAATGTTAATAAATAAATGAAAGATAACATTAATACAAATCAATTCTTTGTCCTCCTTATTCTTAACCAATGTACCAGAGCCCTTATTTCCTTATAAAAGCCAGGGTTTACAAGTATTCATATCACTGCACACATGCATAGGCAAGAAGGTAAAGAGTCTTAACTACAGAATTACTTCATATTTTGTGGAACGTGGAATCAAACCCAAAGTGTTTGGATCTGTGGATGAACGCGCTAAGACAGTGTTTTATCAGTGATAGGACTCTGTTCCCTGGAATCGCAAATGTTCTTATCAAAACCTGCACACACAGAGCGGGCACAACACAAAACATTTAACACTGTTCAATCAATGTGTTATCATATGAAACTGCCAGAGCAAGAATAGACGTTTTAAACTTTTTTTTTGTTGCTTCATGTGTGCTGTGAATGTGTTCAAAAGAGTAAACATGTGCCCAGTGTGCTGACGAAGATAAAGTCGAGATTTGGGGAACTGTGTGCCCCTGTACCTGATGGGTGCTGATTTCTAACCGGGAATAATAACTTGCAATGATTTGTGGCCCAAACTTTTTTAATATGTTCCCAATGCTTCACAGGGATGAGTTTGTATGAACATGGATTTAGAAAATTGGAATAATGATGTGCATGGGGGGTCGCAAAGAGTTTTTGAGAGATTAGTCAGTTTGCTTGGTGCAGTCAATGGCTATTACCTGCTTTCTTGTTCACATAATGTGTTCAGCACATCTAACACATCTTATTTCCCCTCTGAACTCAACCCATTTATGCCTGTGAGGTGTTTTTTTTCCAATCCATCTCACCTCTCTGACGCCCACACTTCCACCTCCCGCTGCGACATAAGGAGAGCCCTACTTTACATAACATTACTCATCCACCATCTCAAGAAGAAGAAGAAGAAGAAGAAGAAGAAGAAGAAGAAAAAGGTGAAATGAACGGAATATCCCGCAATTAAAGTCAGCTATAAAAAGCCATGTTCCCTTTAAAGCTACTTTGGCAGAACACCACTATGACCTCATGCTTTTATTTTCCCCTTTTATCGTAAAAGTTTGACAATAAAAAGAATAAAGAAATTGTCCGGATGCTCGCTGTTTGCCTTGACGTAATGTGAAATTTAAGAGGACTTTTGCGCACGGAGGCTCTGTCTGGACGCCGGCCCAAATGTGTCCCGGGACAACACCCCGTCCAATAACCCGGGTTATAACTCAAATCCATCTTGGAGGAGTTTGCAAAGGCGGTCGCGTTTCGTCTTGTAAAAGTCCTCTTCATTTTCACTCTGCAGCGCGGCCGGAGCGCTCAGGCCGATAAGGTAAACAAAAACGTTACAACACAAAAAACCCAAACAAGCAATACTCCGGTGGCGGATATGTCTGCCGGACGAGCGCGAGCTATTCTTATTGCACAGGCCACAGAAGTCTGGTTTGACTCCGGGGCAGTTCGCGCGCTGCATGCATTATTGAGCCGACATCAAGGTATGCCCCCATACATCCAGTGCTATAACAAGTGTCGGCTGGTACTTCTCTGCTGTCTCTCAGAAGATCCATTGTTATGTTTTATAGGGATACATGTGCTGTTGCTGCAAAGCTCTATACACGGCCGGGGTCCAATGATTGTCAAGATGAAGCTTTACTGGCCGAGGAAAGGAAGTCCCATCAGTATAGATCTTTCTCACGCCTCGTAAAATGTTTGTGCCCACCCCCCCTTCTTTCACCTTTTAATTATCGTGCATATTCTGCTTCTGCATAACTATATAGAAGAGAATTATCTCGACTCAACGTTATTCTTAATTTACTCAAAATACGGAGGCTAAGGTCTGCGAACTTCATAAACCCTGGGTTGGGAGACCGTGAGAATTAAAAACAATTGTGCATTGAATTTATTGTTGTTCTCGTAAACACATGAATAAATACTGCATTACACTAACCCCCGGATTTCACATCTTCCGCCTGTTGGCCCAGCTCCGCTCCCACTCCTCTTCCGTCCACCACGGTCGTGCAGCTTGAAGTGAGCTCCGTCCCTAGTAAGAACATGTCGGTCCAAGCGGGCTCCTACCGGAATCCCCGGGAGTCCCTGCGCCCGAGCAATATATAGGAACAGGAAGTAGTAGGCGTGTCAGTGTCCAAGAACCAATCAGCGCTCCTGGATATTCTTGTCGTCACTTCCTTTTTTCAATCTGACTCCATATATGGTATTGTCCTCCAGGCAGTCGCTCGGACCCCCCGTCAGCACCCCTCACCCCTGTAACTTTCCGCAGTAACAAAGGAACAATGGGGCAAGAATGTCGCACCCACTTGTGAAGGAAAAACCCAAGTTACATTTGAAACTTTGAGGCACATTAAAACATCAACGCAGTTATATATAAAAATCACTAAAGCCTAGTATGATAAAAAAATATGTATAGAAATACTTCCACATTGTATAATAATATTTCCACAGCTTTTAAATATACCATAACGGCTAGCTTAAACATGTAGAGGCTTCTTCGTGGCTTCAACTGAACGATTCTGCAAAAGAAGCAAAAATGTCCCCAAAATGTGCTTGTTTCTCCATTTGCGAGAAAGTGAGTCTGCCGACTTGTGTCCCTGGAACGCAACGAGTTTGAAAAAGAACACTCCTAATAAAATAATAAACAAAGCGAGCCATAAACTCCGGTCACAGAGGAGATCGCGTTGAAGTTAGACCATTTTCCTTTTTCTCCCTCCTGCTTGATCGGCCGACGCTGACGGAGCTGAAAATAGATGTTGTTCCGTATTTTTATCTGGGAGAGGCGGCGAGGCGACGGAGGCCCCTCTGGGCGGAGAGGAGGATGTGGAATGTTTCCTAACGGTTAAAACATTTGCTGCAGAGGTCGGGGCGGAGTCGAAAAGTGTGAAAAAGTTATGAGTTGGAGTCAGGCAACGTATGAAACTGAAAACTGCAGTTCCCGTAATCCCGTTCAAGGTGGGAGCCCTAGTTCCTTTTTGGCAGTCACGGCCTGAAAGTTTGGGGACCCCTGAAAGTGATTTTTTTTTCCGAGTTCGGCTTTACCCAAATCAAAACGCTAAGACCTGCAAAACTGAACGTAACTTTTTTTATTGCGTTGTCGCCACATGTTTTAAGCGTTTTTTTGACGTGTTTTTGTCTTTTTTTCTCTCTTTTTTTGTTTTGCGTTTTCGTAGTTTTCTTGTCGTGTTTTTATCGTGATTTGTTGCTTTTTTCATTCCTTTTTTTGACTCTTTTTTGTCTCGTTTTGCTCAGTTTTTCTTCGCATTTTTGAGGCTTTTTTGTTGCGTTTTCGTCACTTCTTTGTCACTCTTCCTTCGCTTTTAGATCTGGGTAGCACCAAACTGGAGGACATTTGCTTGGTTAAGAGGTTAATTGATCTTCTTGAATATAGAATCAGCTGTCATTTGCAGCACGGCTAGATGGTTTAAAGGAACTAGATGCAAGTTGGTCATTTTTATACTCACTACTGCCACCTCAGGTCTTACGCGTAACTGCAGTCCCTATATTAAGCTCGTGCATGACGGCACTTCAGACCCGAATGAACAACTTTTTGAGTGATTTCAGAGGCAGTTTTGGTGAACAGGTCTGGGCTCATTCTACACATTAGGACATTGCTGGAACATGTAGGGCGAGGAACATAAACTCTGTATAGTCCCTTCAATGATGATTATTCAAGTGATGAAAATATCAGGGAAGACGAGGAATATGGACTTTTAAAACATGCAACGACTTCTCAATAGCTTACATAGTTGAAAATGGCAACCACTTCAGATTCGCTTTTGAAATGAAACTCTTCACTGTGGTTTCAAAGCTGTAAGTAGGCTGCTCAGCATCAGGCAGACTTAATGCCAACCCCTATGCATTAGGTCCTTTGCAAAGTACCTACGGTGAACTCAGAACTCAATGGAATGGGATGAAAATGCAATTTGTTACATATTTAAATTCAAGGCCGGAGCGTCTCGATGGAACTTCCTATGGATTCACTGTGAAGTGTCTGAATGACCGCAGACATCACAGCAATCTTTCAAAGTACAGCTCAAAACCCAGCGGCAACGGAATATCTGCAAAAAAGGACGCGCCATATATACGACTCGACAAAATGACAGCAGTGTGACCAGAATGCTACCTTGACATAAGAGAGTTTCAGAATTATAGTCCAAACGGGAGAGGCTTGATGGAGCACTCTTTTTTTTTGTTGGTCACAACTTTCCACGGCCACTTTCCTGCTCCTCTCTGTGATATTATCCCTCTCGGTTCAGCCCTCTGCCTTTTAAAGCTCCGCGGCAGCCAGACAAGCCGCCATCCCCTTTTGTGTCATAGTCCGGTGTCCTAAAAAGCTGCCACACGCCGCTTTCAAAATGTGACAAAAGATGGCAATAAAAGTAGCTAAAATTGTCACCCCGGATTGTAGACGTGGACTTTTTCTTCTTTTCTCCCGTTGTCCCGCACTCCACATCACACTCTCGTTCACACTGGACCCCATATGAATGGTAGAGAGGCGGGATGTGACACCTGTGTTTTCTGTTTTTGAGCCTTAGGCCGACAGTACTGATAGGTGACAGCAGAAATATGGTTGGTAATATCGACTGACAATATTCTTCATCTTCAATAAGACTATCATTAATTCTCGGAGGAAGTAATCCAGACATGTCTAACCTGGAAGAGGCCCAGGGGAGATACACCAGAGACTATTGGCTGACCTGGGAAAGCCTTCAGCTTCTCCTGCGTAAGCTAGTGGAGCAGGGTTGGTCTTTCATAAACCAAAATGTGTTTTTGTTTTGTTTTTAAACATAACCTTGTTCCCTTGTCATACCTGGAATAGTGTTTTGTTCAGTTTTTGTCATATTATGTTTGTTTCTTTATACACATTTTCAAAGCTCATAATTCAATATTGGTTGAGCTTGAGCGGAGAGGAGTCGAGAGGAGCAGAGGCAGCGGTGAGTCACATCTTTGTTACGTCTTACGTTTTATAGGCTGCGACCCGACAAGTAATAGTAACACAATCACTGACACCGCACACACTATTGGACAAACCTGCGAGAAACTCTCATTCTGCTGCATCTCCCCAATGTTGGGCAGAGGCAAGTCAGGCAAAACTCCTCTAGTGTGTTTGTTTGTTCTAAATTCCCCAAATTCCAAAGTCTTGGTTCGTCTGCAGAGGGACTCCTATCGGGCCTGGGTCTATCCTGTCCATCTATGGGAGTGGATCTCCCCTTCTGTGTTTTCTCTTTTCACCCACTGTTTTTTGAGTAATTCCTTCCTTTGTCGGAGAGTCTACGGACAGTCTGCGGCTCGTCACCATCTGCTGCGTACACTTATTTGGACATTATCTTTGCCTGGATATTTCATTTGCCTGAACTTTACATTGTCTTGTTTATTGTTTTGTTTCATTGTCTTATTGTCTGTGCAGTCCTGAAGCAAGTCCTGTTGTCATATTGGGCTTTACAAAACAATTGATTGATTGATTAATTCATTGATGACTTGGGAAATGATGCCAGGACGTTGACAATTTGTATTGCACTTTTGAACTTAAGCTCCTCAAAGCGCTACACCACAATCATTATTTATTCACTCCACACTTGCTGGCGGAAAGCTACTAATGAAGCCACAGCTGCCCTGGGTTAGCCCCTCCAACCCCCACTAACCACTCACTCACACGGCTGGGTACCGTTAAACGATACCAGTATGTTATCGGGAAAAAAGGTTACTAAAAGCAGGTATGGAAAAAAATAATATATATATATTTAGAGACCAAGTTTTGGTGCCTGTTGGGTCCAAGGACAGCATTACAGGAAGTTGTATCGTGTATTGTTTAACCTCGAATAAATGATACAACTGTAAAAAAAAATAGTTATTTAAAAAGAAAAATATTGGTAGTTGGCGTTCAAAATGCTGGCCTTAGAATCCTTCCAACTGAGCCACTTTTGTCCGTTTTTGGTGCAGATCCTAGAATTCTCAGCACATCTGTGACTGAGATTACTACATGCTGGAATATGGGTAAATTATTGTGGCGTATAGAGATAATCATGTGCAATTGTAACGATTTGACATTTGATACTGCCTCAATCTCAGCGGTAAGTGCTCATCTGGCTTTGCGAACACGTTGACCGCGAGGCTGCTGCTGGTGATTGATGCCATTTACATGGTCATCAACCCATTCTGCGGCCCGCTTTGGCCCTTGGAAGGGGTCACTGTCATTGTGGAGTACACCACTCCCACCGGACCGAGATGGCTTTACCCTCAATTGTGAATTTATCTTTGTAATGGTGGGTTTATGCACTCTCGCCCCCTTAGGATGCAATATGGGGGGTAGAAAGTGTCTTTCCCACAGTCCGGTCACGTAAATCTGCTGACCCCGGCAGTCACCCACCAATAAAAAAAAAAATTTTTTTCCCCTTACATATGGAACTAATGCATGGACACGTTGCTCTGTTAATGCGTGCTGTCAACCACAATGCCCGGAGTCTATTTAACCTGACCCCGATGTCATTGGCTGGGATCTAAACAGAGCAATCACTCCAGTCATGGATAGTAAAAAAGACTGGGCAGACAAAGCGGTTATGAAAAAGGCCTGTGCCATCTGTGCCCCGACAATGAACTCAACTGGTTTTGCTTTTTATCTCAGTCAAATGAAATGGATCGTGCTTCACATGTAGAATGATGTGAATAGATGTCTATTGTTTCCAGCTCTCAGTCGTCCGGGGGAATGACGTGTCAAGAGAAGGGCTGGGTACTGTTAAACAATACCAATATGGTATTGAATAAAAACTTTAGGCACTACTGGTATTGAACAAATACAAAATATGTAAGTATACTGTATATAAGTATGGAGAGCAGGCACTGAAATCTGATCTTTATTGTTTTCATGCCCATTGGTCCAATGACAGCATTACAGTAAAGGAAATTATTTGGTTATTTCACTTCAAATAAATAATGCACATAAAACAAATAGTCTTTTATGGAATAAATTAACATTATTGTTTTGTTTTATGGTTCTATATGACTCATATTTTAATATAGGTATCGAAAAAAAGCATTGTTCAGGTATCGGTATCGAACGGTACCCATCCTTAGTCAGGAGGGCTGTTGGTCACTCCAAAGTTGGTCGCATCTTTGTCTGAAAGCAATAAAATCTAAAAGATTATGATAATACTACTACTGCTGTCAGGAATTGTACATTTTGGCTTACATATCAGTATGATACAAAGATTATTTATCCCTTTTCCTGTGGACGCATAGACCAGACTGGAAGGGTCAGACTTGGAGAGTTCATGTCTCCGACTCAAAGTTCCTCCTCTCCAAAGGTACGTACACACCTAACCAGACGAATCGCGCTGACGCTTCTATTTTTTATTAAAAATACTCTGCACTGTTGCTGCCAAGCACTAAGATGTGAATGAAATACGTTTTTCCCGATTCTTCTCTTGTACTTTGGTTAGTTTTACTCCCTTTCTCTGACACTTGAGGCAAACCTTGGCGCTTTCCCTTTTACCTCCTGCCTCTGCTGGATATTAGGCCTATTTCAATGTGTGTGGGTTGAGTGTGCAGTACCTGTCTGTCCAGCGATCATGTCATGATCAAATCCCGTTTTAAACATGTTTATAATCCAGTGCGTTCTTTATCGCGTCTGCGTTTTCATAAGTTTATTGAAGCATATAATTCCTCT